>OX376372.1:123885071-123900071 GCA_947369275.1 Nemotelus nigrinus | reverse complement strand
TTTTCAAATGGTAATGATATTGTAGTGACAATAAACAGCAAATATTAAGTTATCGACTATTTGAAAAAACTCGCTACAAGTAACCCTAAATTTCTTTATACTCCTATAACTTCGAATGTAATATAACAACGTGAAGCAGATGTGATATATTCTTGGCTTTGATACTGGCAGAAGATTGCCAGCACGAGTCGGTTGTGCTACTTTTGTATCAATAAATGCTTACAGTTAGTATTCATACCGGAAACATTTACAATGAAAATAAATAACCAATGTTTCAATTCCCAAGGTTCTGCAAATTTTTTGGATCGCAGCCCCAAACACCAACTTCAGTTACAGTGCTGCAGGCACTGAGCATTTTCTTCATTGATGTTATATGAGATGCTGCTTTCAAAATTATGTGATATAAGTAACTGATAACGAATGTAATTAACCCGTGTTTTGCTCTCATAAACGTTAAATTCATGCCAGTGGTAATATCTGAAACCTTCCACCATATGAGTTATAATGCATTCTTGAGACCAAAGTAAAACGTGGCATTTGAAACAGTTTGGCCGTAATAAGCAGCACATGTGGTGGAATATGCACTCAAAATCTGCACGATTCTTCTACTGTTCTTCGAACATTAGTGTTTCTAGCGGTTCAGGTGCGCTAGAGTTTTTTTTTTCTAATGGTTTTAAAAACAGTAATTTTTGAAAAAAAAAACAGTTCGTTTGCGTTTTTTGAAAACCAGAGAAACGCCCATCACTACCTAAAGTCGCGAATCGAACGGTTAATTTTTATATTTCATCTTTTAGTCTTTATGTATCAAGCCGGAATTGTTTATGCGTTGGAGGGCTAACATTCGCACATCGAGCTTTTAATATTGATATTATTTTGAAATTGTTGCGGGTTAGATAAGATTGAATGTCCATTGTTTATAACGCCCGTGTTACGTTATTTGTATTTAGAACTCGCAAGTACTTCTGGCTACTTCCAACTACTCGCGCTCTCGTTCCCGAGTAGCTCATGAGTAGTTACGCCTTTTTTGCCGTGAGGTGGCTATTTTATTGTCAATAGGTGGCCTGATTTTTTCATGGTTATGTTGGATGTTTTCGTAGGTAGGATATTAGAAATAACCTTCATAATCTGTAGAAAGTTATTAGAGGTAATTTTCTGTTAGTTGCTTATATATTTTCTATCGATTATGGTAGCTTACACTCGTAATATTCTCTCTTTCTTTTCAACTGTTTTATATTTGAGAACTGTATACAATTTAAAAGCTAAGAATCTGTTCGTATGAACCACAGCGTAAGAAGTAAGTTTCTAACCAGCGTACCTACTCCGTATATGTATACGGACCATAAATCCAATGATCTAACCTTATATTATATTGTTGGTCAGCCTGGAAAGTTGGAAAAAATCACATGGATCAGAAAGAGATGCAATATACGATTCGACAGCTACATACTCAAGCTAGATTTTTCATTGCTCGCATACGGCTCACTCAACTCCGCCGATCGCAAGTCTAACTTGTGATATGCCGGTCCCAAGCCCGGAGAAAGGAGGAGCGTTAGAGGTAACGAGGTAACTCTATCCTCAGTAAAACTTGCAAAGTTGCAGCCTGATGGCTGAATTACACCTCAGCGTCTCAGGTCATTAGGGAGGATTAGCCACGTTGTCCGACCTTGTGTGAACTTTGGCACGAGGCAAGTCTCCTGAAGCAACTATCGCCGAGACCCCCATGGAAATGGTTGAGCGATGTGCCGACAACTCATGCTGGTAAAAACTTCCTCTGTCAAGAAACCTGGAACAAAAGCCTCGGATTGGATGGATCAACAACGACGACCACGCAAAAGCACAACGGATTACTCTCTCGGAACCTGGAATGTACGCTCCCTGAACAAACCGGGAGCCAAAAAGGCCCTCCTTCATCAGGTCGAACAGTACAAACTGAGCATTACTGCAGTCCAGGAAACAAATTGGTAAGGCTGCGAGATCAACGACAAGAAATCGCAAACTATTTTTACAAGCAGCAAACCATCGGGCCGCAAGGAGTTTGAGTAGCATTCATAGTGAATAAGCAGCTTAAGTCGCGCGTTATCGACTTCAAACCCGTAAACGAAAGGCTGTGTGCGATTCGCATCAAGGCGCAATTTTTCAACATCTGGCTCATCAACGTGCACGCTCCCACCGAAGTACAAGATGACTCTGTAAAAGACGAATTCTTTGCCTGCCTTGAAACTCTCTTTGACTCACTTCCTTCAAGTGATGTGAAAATGCTACTGGGAGATTTCAATGCAAAAGTCGGGAATGAAAGTTGGCATAGGGGGACCACTGGAGGACACAGCCTCCACGAAGAATGCAATGATAACGGCCATCGTCCAATTGACTTCGCTTGCAGCAGGAACTTTGTTGTAAGCTCAACTTGCTTTCCACATCGTCGAGTTCACAAGCAGACCTGGAATTCTCCAGACGCACATACCGTCAACCAAATCAACCACGTCCTTATTAGCAAGAGATGGGTGACAAGTGTTATGGATGTTCGGTCGTACCGCGGAGCTAACTGTGACTCCGATCATTTCCTGGTGAAAACAACATACCGGTGCAGAATTTCCTCAGTGCACCAATCGAGATTCAGCCCTCCCAAAATCTTCGCTGTTGGGAATTTGCTGAACGACTATACGGCTCAGGCGTATACGACCGCGCTTGGGGAAAGAATTTCACCAATGCTGCGCGACTCCAGCAACGCAGGTGTCCACGAGTTCTGGAAAGAGCTCAAAATTACAATCAAGAATGTGGCAGAAAACATTGTGGGATGCAAAGCCCGATGAGTGCGAAATGAATGGTTTGACGAAGAATGCAGAAACTAACTTGACGCATAGAACGAGGCCTACAGACAATGGGTCCAACGTGCAACCAGAGCCAAAAAGGAAAAATATGACGAGCTACGGCGAATATCCAACAGAATAATTAGGCGTAAGAAACGAAAATACTTTGACGAGCAGTTGCTGAACATTAATATAAACCTAGTTAGCAAGAACATCAGACAAGCGTACAGATTAGTAAACACTATTAAAAACGGCTACCAACCTAGGACTAGCCTCTGTAAGAACAAAGATGGAAATATTATCAGCGATACCGAAACTATTAGCAAACGATGGGCGTCTTACTTCGAAGAGCTTCTGAATCCGCCATCAAACATCCTGGCAGCAGAATCTGAGCTCTATAACGATCCCGTTGGTCAACCCCCATCCACACAACCCCCTACAGTAGAAGAAGTTGATCTCGCCTTGCGTTCACTGAAAAGGAACAAAGCGCCGGGCGCTGACGAAATACCAGCTGAGCTGCTCAAGTCTGGTGGAGCGGGTTTAGTAAGTGCGCTACATCAACTGCTGCTGCAAATATGGGAGACTGAGGTGATCCCAGACGATTGGCACAAAAGCATCATCTGTCTCATACATGAAAAGGGAGATATACTGCGGTGTGAGAATTACAGAGGCATCTCCTTAGTCTGTACGGCCTACAAAATCCTGTCAAAAATCCTGGAGTATAGGATTAAACCGTCCGTGGAAGAAATCATTGGCGAGTATCAAGGCGGTTTCAGATCTGATCGCTCCACAATCGACCAGCTCTTCACGGTCAAGCTAATTTTGCAAAAGTGCTGGGAATACGACGTCGACGTATACCAAATTTTTGTCGACTTTAAACAAGCATATGACAGCATCAACCGAGGCGCTCTATATATCATCATGGTATACCGGTATACCGGCCAAATTAGAGAGACTTGTCAAGATGACGATGGCCAACTCCGTCTCGTAAGTCTCACCAGCGGTACGCTTCTTTTTAAGTCGACACAATTGGCAGCGTATGCGGATGACATTAACATCATGGCTCGAAAACTGACCGATGCAGAAGAACTTCTGCTTAGACTTGGCACCGCAGCAAAGGAAGTTGGACTACGAATCAACGAGGACAAAACGAAAGCTATGATGCAATCTAGGACAAGGACGCCAGTGCACACGACCATCAACGTAGGGGACCTTTGCATCAAATTCGTGGTCAACTTCGTTTACCTGGGTAGCAATCTATCGAGTGACGCCAACGAAACTGACGAAACCAAGCGACGGATACAACTAGCAAATAAGACATTCTTCTCGGTTCTCCCCATTATGAAATCGAAATATGTGCACAGAAAAACTAAGCGCCGCGTTTATAAGACTATCATACGACCTGTGCTGTGCTATGGTTGCGAAACATGGACCTTGACTCAAGCCTCCGAAAATATGATAGACCCCTTCGAACGGAAAGTGCTACGGTAGATTTTTGGGACTATTCGCGACCGAGATGGATGGCGCATCTGGTACAACAATGAGTTGTACGAACTTTACGATGAGCTGGAAGTCTCCAAGATCGTCAAATTACAACGGTTACAGTGGGCTGGGCACGTGCAACGCATGAATGACGATCGCATGCCAAAACGTGTCATGAACGCAAGACGAGTCGACGGAGCGAGGCCAAGAGAAAGACCCAGAGCTCGTTGGGAGAGCTCAGTGTATGCGGACGCCAAGCAACTATTGGGGTTCCAAGACTGGAGGACGCGCTCACGTGACCGAGACAATTGGAGGAAATCGATCCAGGCGGCCAAGGCCCGACGTCGGGCTCTTGTGCCACGTTGATGATGATGATACGGCTCACTCTCGCAAAAAATACCAGCCACTCTCAGGTTGCTTTGACGGATAATGCATTGGGTAAATGGAGACGCAATTTCAAGGTTGGACTTAACTCCAGATTCCCAGAGTCCACCGAAGTGTGAGCTTCCAGGAGGAATAAATTTCCACTGGATCTCCTCGTTTAGTAGAAGATCCTTGCAATGCTTGGTAGCCTCTGTAAACGCTTTCCTTAACTGTCGTTCACTGCCCACAAAGTTCGTCCCACAGTCGATGACATTTCCCTCTTCGGTGGTGTGACATTTCCCTCTTCGGGCAATAAATCTCCGAATCGCCGCAATGCATGCTGCTGTTGACAGCTCACTTGCGGCTTCTAAATGGAATGCTTTGGTTGAAAAGCATACGAAAACCCCGATATACGCTTTCGTTGTGTTGGCCCCGCGTCCTCCATTCCGTTTGATTGTTATTGGCCCTGCGTAGTCAAGGCTTGTCTGGGCGAAGGGTTTTTTACTAAAAAATCGCTTCGCTGAAAATTCGTCATATATATATATATATATATATATATATATATATATATATATATATATATATATATATATATATATATATATATATATATATATATATCAGCAAAATGGTTAAGAGAGATAATCTCTGGACTGACCGATCCGAATGAGCTGAAATTTTTGGAGAACATAGATGTATATAACAGGTAGGTCCATGATTTGCTAGAGTTCAGATATCTGAAACCCTTTGGCGGCGGCGGGCAGTTAAGTGATTTTTCAGGTGCTCCTATATTTCCAAGCAGTGTACATTTTTGTTCAAAAAAAGTACTAGAAATGAAAATTTATTATGTTTTAAGTTTGCTTATGATGAAGAAGTCAAAGTTTTGAGCCTTGTGTAGGCGCTGAATCCCTAAAAGTAAGCAAGGATTTTTTTTCAAAATCGATTTGTCATAACTTCTAAGAAAAACAACGGATTATCGTGAAATTTTTAGAGCGTTGATATAGACCAAAATTTTACACACTTGGATTTTGAAGACTGTGCGGGCAACTCTGTAGCTACAGCAGGCTCCTGAACAAAAACCCTTCAAATCATCGACCTTCCTGAAAAATTTTTGATTTTTGAAAATAAATTCAAATTATTGATAAATTTTGACTTTTGTCCACCAAGTCAAATAAAATATTTCCAAATTCCGCGGTAAACAAGAACGGCAACCCGTAATTAAATTACATCTATTTCAGCACTCAAAACTTCTGTTCACGAGATCTGACGATCGGATAATGCGATCAATATGAAATTTACAGGACATGTTGGAATTTGCTAGGACCAGGTCTGATAGAAGTGATTTTGAAAAACGAGCAACACTCTGGCAGTGGTGCCATTTGGAAAAATCGCTGCGAAAAAAAATGGTTGTTTGCCTATAGCTTCCGATTTAGCCACCAGATTTTAACGAAATTCACGCAATCGGTGCACCTTACTTTAAGATAGATTTCATAGAAATTTGGCTAAAAAATTAGTATAGGGACGCTAGCTACGGCAATTTTTGTCTCCTAAATATTGTAAATTTGCTCAGGAAAATAAAGATTTTTTCCCTATAACTTCCGATGCAGTGACGAAATCAAAACGAAATTCATGTGAAAAGCATATCTTGTTGCGATTGTAATTCTGTAGGAATTTTGTCTATCTATCTATATCTTTCGCACAATAGGGACCATGCGGCTTCATAGTTGCCACCGACTATGTTCAGATGACTGATGAGCCGTTCAGCATCTCCCTTCAGATTGCTGCGGAGATACTGCATCTTCTGTACACTGGATAACGTTTCATTCGAGTGCACCATGCTTTGATAGAGATCACGGAAAGCTATCCACTTTCCATAATCACCATGGAATACAGGGATCTTTATCCGCTCGATCTGGAGGCTGTCTCCCGCACTTGTCATTGGCTGCGATTGTTGAGTTAATGGTCCAGCCCGTGGAAGCTCAGCACAGAATCTGTTCACTCCATCTCTGAGTACTGTTTTGTACTCCAAGACGAGGTCTTCCATTTTTCCATAGTCTTCTGCGTACTTTTGTCCTCTGCTTGTAAATTAGCATGAGTTTGAGCATGAATTCCCTCACATGCCCTCCATTGTTCTTCAAGCCGCTGCAACCTGGTCTCAAAGTATGCCAAAGAATGGCGACTGGTTCCATCCTTCCTGAAATTCGCTATGACTCGGTTGGTGCTGTCGAAGTTGAGTTTCTGCGTTGCAATGAGACTGGCCATTTCTACCTTCTGATGTTTTCCGTTCTCCTGTTTGCGAATGGACGCACCTTTGTAGCGTCAGAATCAATGTTGCTTCCTCTTTTGGATAGGTTTGACTATTCTTTCCTTGTGAACGATGCTCTGTTCTTCCGAGTGATAGCTACTGGTGTTGTTCCTGTATTCTGCAACCCTCTTGTTTTCCGAATATCCTGTATCTGGCTCGACGGGCCAATGATCTGGAAAATACAAAATCAATGAAACTCTCAAAGGCTGATTGATAAGTGACAATTTATTGTTCCATGGGTTACATTATTACTAATTTTCGAAGAAAATTAGTATTAAACTCGATTCGCCGAAAATTCATATGCCTTTTTATATATATATATATATATATATATATATATATATATATATATATATATATATATATATATATATATATATATATATATATATAAATATATATATATATATATATATACATATATATATATATATATATATATATATATATATATATATATATATATATATATCAGCAAAATTATTTTCCGAGATAATCTCTGGAGTGGCCGATCCGATTAAGCTGAAATTTTCTGTGAACGTAGATGTATATAAAAGGTAGGTCTGCTTTTTGCTAAAATTCAGATATCCTAACCCTTTTGGCGGGGGCGAGCGTTTTAGTGAATTTTCAGGTACTCCTATATTTCCAAGCAGTGTAGATTTTTGTTAACATAAATGTTTGGGAATGAAAACTTATTATGTTTGAAGCTTGTCTATGAGAAACAATTGGAAATTTTGAGCCGTGTGTGGGTGCAGCATGCCTAAAAGTAGGCAGGGATTTTTTTTCAAATTTTGATTTGTCAATACTTCTAAGAAAAACAATGGATCATCGTGAAATTTGCAGAGCGTATTGATGTTGACTAAAATTTAGTACACGTGGATTTTCAGGACAATGCGGTTAACCCTGTAGCTACGGCAGGCTCCTGAAAAAAAAGCCTTCAAATCATTGACCTTCCTAAAAAATTTTTGATTTTTGACAAAAAAATTAAATTCGATTTGTCATAACTTCTAAGAAAAACAATGGATTATCGTGAAATTTTTAGAGCGTATTGATATAGACCAAAAATTTACACACTTGAACTTTCAAGACTGTGCGGGCAACTCTGTAGCTGCAGCAGGCTCCTGAACAAAAATCCTTCATATCATCGACCTTCCTGAAAATTTTTGATTTTTGAAAATAAATTCAAATTATTGATAAATTTTGACTTTTGTCCACCAAGTCAAATAAAATATTTCCAAATTCCGCGTTAAACAAGAACGGCAACCCGTAATGAAATTACCTCTATTTCAGCACTCAAGCCTTCTGTTCACGATAACTGACGATCGGATACAGGACATGTTGGAATTTGCTAGGACCAGGTCTGATAGAAGTGATTTTGAAAAACGAGCAACACTGTGGCAGTGGTGCCATTTGGAAAGCATAATTTATGGTAAGCATAATTTATGACAAACGACTTCGATTATATAAAAGTACTAAAAGATTATATAAAAGCAAAGCATCTAAGTTATATATCTATATGCTTTTAGAATCGTCAAATCGTCACCAAATTGTTTATATAATGTTATTTTATTTGAATAAAGCTCTTTGCCTTATATGCCGTTCACACTACACTCTAAATCAGGCGATTTCGATCAGCTTATCGCTTTAGAGCTAAATCAACTTAAATCTAACTGATTACCCATACATTTTTTTCGGCTTCTGACAGAGCTAATCAAGTAGATTTAGAATAAATCAAGTACAAATCAGTTACTATTGTGAATTTTGTCCCTGGCAATTTTTTCTCAGAGCGCGGCGAATTCCAACCGTGAGAGCGAGAGTAGATTTGAATGAAATGTCATTCGAATTTCGTCCTAAAATAGCAAAAATTGAATAAAAAAGGAAAATGTGAGTTGTACAAAGTGAAAAGAAAATGTTCTTGCATGTTCTTGCACCATTTTCAACAACTTTCACGCTAAAAAGATTGAACACATAAATTCGAATGACATTTCTCTCTCTACCTGATTAACTTTGACAGCTTCTAAATCTACTTGATTTAGAGTGTAGTGTGAACGGCTTTTTATAGCCTCCAGTACAGTCATGGTATCATAACGAAATTCATATTGCAAATTTAAATTATTGTAGACAATATTCAGTAGAAATCTAGTTTGAAAAACAATGATAGGGCTGCCAGCTTTGATTGTTTTTTTTGACATAGCTTTAGTAAGCAATTTTATCATAAAGCTTTCAAAGCGTAGTGGTCTTGTAGCGAAAATACACACCAAATACTAAGATCTAGAAAGTTTGAAAGCTCTTGCGAATGGTAACTCCAAATTTCTTTTTATCCCTATAACTTCCAATGCAGTAATCGGATCAATACGAAATTCGCAGAGCGGGCTGACTTCAACGTGAGGCAGATTTGACTTATTTTTGGCTTCAGTGCTAGCAAAGGACTGCTAGCACGAAGTGTTTTTGTTGTTTTCGTACCAATAAATGCTTGCATTAAGTATTCACATCGCGAATATACAATATATAACAATATATATGGCAATACATACAATATATAATATATAAGACACTAACAACAATATAACAACAATATATAACAATACACTCAAAATCTGCACTAATCCTCTACTGTTCTTCGAACATTAGTATTTCTAGCGGTTCTGATGCGCTAGGGTTTTTTCCATTTGAAACCTTGGTGAAAGTAGTTGTCCAATTAGTTGACTGCGTGGCCGAGCTAGAGCTTTGAAGCACGCAATGCACTCATGAAGTATCCGTTTCACGAAACACTGTGCATTAACAATCCAGAACTCTTGTTGGATTTTTGCTAAGACTAATTGCAGTCCTCCATGTAATGTTTTCAGATGAGTTTGTCTGACAATCAGTTTGGCCAAAGAATCACTCGGAAGTGTAGCAGGATGTTTTGCATCCTTATGTATTGGTGCAAACTGCAACCTTCCAGTAGTCCTGAGAATGCCATTGGCATCAATCCACGGAGTTAGATATTTGAGGCTGCTATTACCAGATACCCTTGAACTGCTGCGTAATGTTGATAGTTCTGTCGGAAAAAAATGTTGCTGCGAAAGTTGTATGCATCTCAACTTTGCGTCTCGTAGCTCATCGAAGGTCACTGATCCGATTCGTTTGTCGTTTTTATGTGATGCGTTATGTATGAATCGATGTATCTATGCCATAACCTTCAGAAGTTTGGGCAGAGACGAGTATCTGCTAAGTATCTCGGGCTCTTTCGAACTTTCATGTATCATGCTTACACGGTTGGCTACGAACACTTTCCATGTCGCTGCTGGTTTTCGAATCCAGGCCAAGACGATTTTGGAATCTGTCCAGAAATAAGTGTTGACATCCACCCATTTGCATGCTTGTTTTAATTGCTTCATTGTTTCTAGCATTAAAACAGCACTGCTAAGCTCCAGCCGTGGGATCGATATCGTTTTTAAGGGAGCGACTTTCGATTTTGCACTCAATCAACATGTCGATGTATGTCCCTCTGTCGTTACAAATCGTAAATAAATTACTGTTGCATAAGCTACGGTAGATGCATCGCAAAACCTATGCAACTCCATCTTTGTGTTTCTTGTGGAACCGTTCCACCTAGCGATGCGCAGCTTCTCAATGAGTGTTAATTGTCTTCGTGTTTAAACCCAATCCTGGACTGCAGCCAGAGGAACTCCGTCATCCCAGCCTAACTTTAAAAGCCAGAGTTTTAGCATTGTGATTTTTCCAATGATAATGCAAGGTTGCAACCAGCCCAGTGGGTCAAAGAATTTTGCTATCTCTGACAGTATAGATCGCTTTGTCAGTTTCTGTTCCTCAGCCACTTTAACTCTGAACGAAAAGTTGTCTTGTGCCGGATGCCATTGCAATCCGAGCGTTTTAACTTCTTCAGATAAAGCTATTTCCAATGGTTTTTGATTTGCCCGATCGCTTTCTGGAATGGCTTCCAAAAGGACATGGTGGTTAGCTGACCATTTCCGCAGATGAAACCCTCCCTTACTTAATACTGACTTGAGCTCGTCTTTTATGCGCCTTAATTGGGTCAGATTATTTGAGCCTGTGAAAAGATCGTCCACATAAAAGTCCTGGAGAATCATACCAGTGACATCAGGGTACGCATCCCGTTCATCAATTGCCAACTGCTGCAGTGTGCGAATTGCCAGAAATGGCGCGCATGCTGTACCATATGTCACGGTTTTTAGTCTATAATGCCCAATTGGCTCTTTGACGTTGAATCTCCACACAATGCGCTGATATTCACGATCACTTTCGTGAACTTGTATTTGCCGATACATCTTCTCTATGTCAGCGGCAATTACATATTGATGATTGCGCCATCTCAGCAATATGTTTAGAAGTTTCGGTTGTATCGTGGGGCCAACTTGGAGTAGATCATTTAAAGATTTTCCACCGAGCGACTTCTGTGATGCATTGAATACAACACGCAGTCTTGTCGTAGAGCTCGTTTCCTTAATGACCTCATGATGTGGTAAATAGTAACAATTAGTATTTTGAACTAGATTGTCTGGTACCTTCTCCTTATGGCCGAGCCTTAGATATTCTTCCATGAATGCATGATATTCCTTCTTCCGCTCAGGATTACTAGCGAGACGCTGCTCTAACTGCCGAAATCGAATATATGCCATTCGTACCGACTCATTCAGATCCCTTCTATGGTCAACGCTTGACTTAAACGGCAACATAACTGTGTATGTCCCACTTGCGCTTCTGGTCGTGTTTTCAACGTAGTGTCGTTCTGCTTCAAGGTCTTTTGGTGTTCGTTTAAGATCTACCGATGGCTCCTCGATTTCCCGAAATCATCTGAGAGTCTTATCAAATTCCTCGTAAGCTACGAAAGAAACTGACCCTGATTCAGTGCGTGCGTCAGCCAACGATCCGAACAAAACCCAGCCAAGTTTGGTTTTCTGAGCACACGGCTGTCCGTGTATAAAACCTCGGTCCAAAATACTACCGCATACGTCGGCACCGAGAAGCAAATCAATGTGCGATGGACGGTTGAAATTGGGATCAGCCAATCTCAAGTTCCTGATCTGCCCGGGCAAGTCTACATTTATGCTAGTGGCAGGTAACACGGCTGTAATTTTGGGGATTAATTAATGCCGAAAAAATGTAGAAGAGCGTCTTTCCCCTTCCTTCCCAGGTTGGCTGTGATCTCTACTACCCCTCTCGTAGTCACTGCTTCCGAACATCCAATGCCTCCAATAGCCATTTTAGAGTGTTTTGCGCGGTAGTCCCAAAAGTTGAACAGCCGATTCTGTTATAAATGACTTTTGCGAGCCAATGTCCAGTAATGCTCGCAGTTTGACTATTGCACCTTCGTTGGTTTTATTGCGATAAGTGTTGTTGCAAGCTTACCTGAGCGGTAGAAAGAAATGTGCTATGTGCTTGTATCGCAGCGGAAGCTGATGCAGGCAATGCTGATTCTATCGACTTGGTTTTATTGCCTCCATCATCGGTTGCGTGCAATAGTGTGCTATGTAGCTTTGGACAGAGTTAGCAATTTCTTTTTGACTGGCATTGTTTCACTGCATGTGATCTGAGAGGCAGTTGAAGCACAGTTTCTTACTTTTGACAATTTGTCGTCGTAAGTCTATTCATGCTTTCTTAAATTGATCGCATTCAAATAAGCGATGATGGTGATTGCACATAGCGCAGTGTGTTGGTTACACTTGAGCAGTGTGCATTATAGTCTTCTTGAACGGCCCCTTGTATTCGCACATGGGCTTGTCAATGTTAACGCGTCTATATCGTGAACCGTTGCGTTAAGAAAGCTATGAGCTTCTCAAGTGTTGGTACTTCTTTACTGGCGCTTATCGCTTTCTGCCACTCAGCCCTCGATTCTTTGTCGAGTTTGCTGTTCAGAATGAAGATAACGGCAAGATCGAAACCATTGATCTTTAGTGTCTTTTAACTTGCAGTAAAGCTAGAGTTACAATCAATGCAACCAACATTTGTTGCACAACAAAATGAGTTGAACACATGAGAACGTATGAGAGCAGTTACAATGATGCAACACAACTTTGCTTGGCAGCAGAGTTTGCTCATATCTCAAACTTGGCATGGCAACAACATTTTTGAAAATATCCAATTCCACCTGTTCCTATGAGAGTCCGGGAAATCGGAACTGTCATGTGTAAATGACAATCAGAAATTGTATTTTTTTGTCTCATTTTTGCTTTGCATTATACTCCGCAGCTTTTAGAGGATAAAATATTCACTGATATATCTTTCCGAGGCTTTAAAGGATCCAAATTATCGAACAGCAATTTCTTTAATATAACCAGTGACAGATGACGGTCAATGTTGTGTTGCATTGATTGTAACTCGTTCCACCAACAAACTTGACAGGGAATGTTGGTTGCATTGATTGTAACTCAAGCATAAGTTGGTTGGTAGTGTCCACCATGTCCTTCAACCCATTTGTATCATTTGGTGACATAAACTCGCATTCCACCAACGTTGCATTAGCTCCTGTGCTATGAGTTTGACGTTGTCATATCTTTCGCACAATAGGGACCATGCGGCTTCATAGTTGCCACCGACTATGTTCAGATGACTGATGAGCCGTTCAGCATCTCCCTTCAGATTGCTGCGGAGATACTGCATCTTCTGTACACTGGATAACGTTTCATTCGAGTGCACCATGCTTTGATAGAGATCACGGAAAGCTATCCACTTTCCATAATCACCATGGAATACAGGGATCTTTATCCACTCGATCTGGAGGCTGGTCTCCCGCACTTTTCATTGGCAGCGATTGTTGAGTTGATGCTCCAGCCCGTGGAAGCTCAGCACAGAATCTGTTCACTCCATCTCTGAGTACTGTTTTGTACTCCAAGACGAGGTCTTCCATTTTTCCATAGTCTTCTGCGTACTTTTGCAGCAATACTTTGTCCTCTGCTTGTAAATGAGCATGTGTTTTGAGCATGAATTCCCTCACATGCCCTCCATTGTTCTTCAAGCCGCTGCAACCTGGTCTCAAAGTATGCCAAAGAATGGCGACTAGTTCCATCCTTCCTGAAATTCGCTATGACTCGGTTGGTGCTGTCGAAGTTGAGTTTCTGCGTTGCAATGAGACTGGCCATTTCTACCTTCTGATGTTTTCCGTTCTCCTGTTTTGCGAATGGACGCACCTTTGTATCGTCAGAATCAATGTTGCTTTCTCTTTTGGATAGGTTTGACTATTCTTTCCTTGTGAACGATGCTCTGTTCTTCCGAGTGATAGCTACTGGTGTTGTTCCTGTACTCTGCAACCCTCTTGTTTTTCGAATATCCTATATCTGGCTCGACGGACCAATGATCTGGAAAATACAAAATCAATGAAACTCTCAAGGCTGATTGATAAGTGACAATTTATTGTTCGATGGGTTACATTTTTACTAATTTTCGAAGAAAATTAGTATTAAACTCGATTCGCCGAAAATTCATATGTCTATAGCTGCGTTTTATTTTCATCCAGAGTGTAGTAGGTATCCTGGATGCATAATAAAACGATCCAGAGTAGCACGCGATTTTTTTTTCTGTCAGACAGTTGTCATTTCAAAATTTGAGCTGTCATATAACCACGCCGTTTTCAAATGTAATGACTATTTATCCTGGTTGCCGGGGGTGACATGGAAATTTTTGAAAATTCCGACTATTCCAGTTGATATGACTTTCGAAATACGTTCCACAGAGAGCCGCGCGTACGAACTCCACTGAATTCACAAGTGTTTGTACTCTGGATGTTGTTGTTGTTTCGTGTGCAAATCGATATCCTGCACTACCCTGGATGTATAATAAAACGCGCCTTATATATTATATATATATATATATATATATATATATATATATATATATATATATATATATATATATATATATATATATATATATATATATATATATATATATATATATATATATATATATATATTATATAAATATATATATATATATATATATATATATATATATATATATATATATATATATATTATATATATATATATATATATATATATATATATATATATATATATATAT
>OX376372.1:123736158-123884871 GCA_947369275.1 Nemotelus nigrinus | reverse complement strand
TATATATGAGAATTCATTGTTCAAGCTAATCCACGAAAGAAGTGAACGTTTCAAGGAAAATAGTATCATTATGGACTATGTCCAGATACCCGTGATGCTGCTGGGCGATTCTGCTTTCAAACTTTCGTCAAGTGTTATGAAACCCTATCCGCGAGAATTGGGTAGGAATGAAGAGTAGCGAAAGCTCAATTACAAATTATCAAAATGTAGACGAAAGGTAGAAAATGCTTTTGGGCATTTGAAGGCACGATTCAGAAAAATAGGAAGAGGCATGGAAACGAATATTGAAAATGTGCATCGCATCGTTGCATTCACGCCAACGCTTGCCAATTCATCAGACATTCGCTTGTAAACAAGTTAATTCCGCTTCATCATGCGCAAGACGTTGACCGAACTCTGCCATACTGTAATCAATTTCCGAACTTCTTCATCAGTCCAAGTTTTCCTTTTGGTGCCTGAAACATAAATCAATCATTGACAAGAAATGTCAGTAACTATTTATTGAATTTCTTACCTTTCCCGATCATAATGACCACTTCAATTGATCTATAGTACAAATTCACTTTCAAAATGACTTAAATTTTTCAATTTTAATCATCCCACAAAAACAATTCCAATTTGATTCTGCTTTCGTTGGCTTATTCCGCAAAACCATCGAGTTTTCCGTATCAATTATTCTCCGCTTTGATAAGCTTTAGAGACGATATACGTTGTCTATGCTGATTTATAGACAAGAAGGGAACCATGATCACAAATCAATAACTTATATTTGTTTATGCTTTTGACAACTGGAAATCATATGATTTTCCAATTTTTCAAATAAATTTCAGACATTTCTCGCAAGATGGTTCCTCATGCAGTTAGATTTAATGAGCATTCATCTACAAATGATCATTTGGAGAACGTCATTAATGATTATATTAATGAGCATTAGACATGGCACACGTAATAGGTAATTATCATTAACATCGAAATGTTCATTAACTTGTGTCGTCTGTCCAGGTTCTAAATCTCCTCGCTCTTAATCACTTCGGCTAGTGTGAACGCTTCACCTGATCAACTTGACAGCTCCTGAATCTACCTGAAGTGATTTCAATATTCTTGCTATAGCAGCTATTATCTGCTATTTTAGTAGCTCTGGCTGTCCAATGTCACGAAATAGCCATCAAATATGGCATACCATGTACCGTCTACATTTTCCATTTCCATGGCAAGTCGAATGTCATGTCATCTCCCATGGCCAATGTGAACGAGGGGCTACTATTTAAACACCAGCAAAGAAATGTGAAGTGAAGTGTTGTTCACAAAATACGCGCTCCTGGCTGCCTGGGTAATCTTTCTGCAGGTAAGTACTTACCATTTACCTTATGGTAAAGTCTGTAATCAAAATTTAGTAGATTCTGGTACTTGACGTGGCCGAAAACGAGTAATTTTAGTGCAATTGTGCGATGCGGACTCAAGTGCTCGCCTTCTGGCCAACGAATCTGACACCTGTGCACTTGACCTAGGCCACTTTTTCCCAGACTTATATGGAAAGTTATAATAAGCAAGACGTAATAATAGTGGTTCTATTCACTCCACTTGTTCCTCACTTTTTATGCGTGTACTCATTCGCCATTCAAATTAATATAATTTAATCTTCCAATTTTTTCGTTTAACTTCCACTTGTGAAACACTTTTTTAATACCTCCTTTATTCTTTTTGTGTTCTTTATACCAGCTGCGCCATGTTTGGTTATGGTTTAAATAAAAGTCAACTTTTATTACGAATAATGATTTATTGAGTACTTAATTCTAAGTGGGTTGAGTGACGACTGACTGTGACATCGTACAAAGTGGACTACATAACAAATGAACTACTAGATCTAAATACAATGACAGTAGTAGATCATGGCTAAACTAAAGGTACATTCACAACACTCGTCATCGCCGCGCTCACACACGCTACCAATATCATTATCTGTAGTGAAAACAAGACCCTCATCTTCCAAATAATTTTATCTCCTTAATTAAAGGAGCTAAAATACCTTGATAGCCACAGGCAAAGTAGTAATAAGTGAATATTTTCAAGGAAACTATTTAGTTCAAAAGATGCACTCTCATATAAAAACAGGAAATTTTATGAATGGTGGTTTTTGAACCAATGGAATTAACTGGTTGAAATTCGTCGAAGTATAATTGTAAAATCAAGACAGGATTCTTAGCATTAAGCGCCGTAAAGGCAGTTTTTGCCAAACTATGGCAAAAAACCCCTTACTCTCCTACAAAACCGAAATGTTTGTATCACAGCAATAGATCTTGGCCCGTTATGTCCGAAACCAGTCTAACCCAAAATGGGCCGATCTCAGCTACTTTTGCCCTAAAGACTTTATTAATATTTGAATATTTAAAAACATAGTACTACTTAGCATAAACCTTCAATCTGCAGCAGATCATTTTATCGCTATGATTTTATCGTTGCGTGTTGCGTGACCAACCGCAGTGAACGAAATCGCCTGGTTACACTGCAACGTGACTAAGTGTCAGTGAAGTAGAAGAATTTTCAGTTGATGTTTGAATTCCACAGCCACATCTCTGTATCCGCCTGTAGCCTTCTCATGAATAATCGGACGCTCCTTCACTTAGGCTATCAGCATCTCTATTGACACCTCGTCATCCATTACTGCATCTTTAATAGACTGCATTTTGAAAAAAAGTCTAGCGCATCATCGAAAGTTTCAGTGATTAAACTATGTCTGGGGTTGCTATCCGAAAAATTTCCAAAACTCAGAAAATTTTAATATCGGTTGCTTAGTTTATTGTTGATACTTTGCTTATGAATACAAAATGAAAGCATCTGTTGGTGCAATATTTAAGAAATTGTCTGGTGCTGGCAATCGTGTGCTAGCACCATAGCTGCTTCACGTTGTGTTAAACCCACCCTATGAATTTCGTTTCGATTGAATGGCTGCTCTGTAAGTTATAGGAGTGAATATAATTTTAGGGTTACCACCGACCAAACTTTTTAAATTTTTGAATCGCAAATATTTTTTGTTAATTGTCATTGCAGGATCATTCTCATTTGGAAATAATATTTTTTTAAAATCTGGTGGCTAAATCGGAAGCTATAGGCCAAAAACCAGTTTGTTTTCTCAGCGATGTTTCCAAATGGCACCACTGCCACAGTATTGCCCACATTTCAAAATCATTTCTATCAGACTTAGTCCTAGTTAATACCAACATATTCTTTAAATTTCATATTGATCGCATTATCCAATCGTCAGTTCTCGTGAACAGTGCTGAAAATAGAAGTAATTTGATCACGGGTTGCCGTACTTGTTTACCGCAGAATTTTGAAAAATTTGATTTGATTTGGTGGAAAAAAGTCAAAATTTATCAATAATTTGAATTCATTTTCAAAAACCAAAAGTTTTTCACGAAGGTCGATGATTTGAAGGATTTGTTTTCAGCAGCCTGCTGTAGCTACAGAATTGTCTGCACAGTCTTGAAAGTCCATGTGTGTTAAATTCTAGTCTACATAAATACGCTCCTAAATTTCACGACGATTTGTTGTTTCTATGAAAAATCGAAATTCGAAAAAATCCTTGCCTACTTTTAGGCTAATCAGAATTTGGAAAATCCTTGCCTACTTTTAGGCACTCAGCACCTACACAAGGCTCAACATTTCCAATTCTTTATTATTAACAAACTAAAAACATGATAAGTTTTCATTGCTTATACCTTTTTTCACCAAAAATTTACACTGCTTGGAAATATAGGAGTACCTGAAAATTCACTAAAATGCCCACCGCCGCCAAAAGGCTTAAGATATCTGAATCGTAGCAAGTCATGGACCTGCCTGTTATTGACATCTATGTTCTCCGAAAATTTCAACTCAATCTGGTCGGCCACTTCAGAGATTATCTCTCTTATGCCTGAATTACAGTCGACGCAGCGAAGCGCAGCCATCAGTGACCAAGCGCAGCCAACTAAATCGCCTGGTTACAGTGCAACGTGACTAAGTGTCAGTGAAGTAGAAGAATTTTCAGTTGATGTTTGAATTCCACAGCCACATCTCTGTATCCGCCTGTAGCCTTCTCATGAATAATCGGACGCTCCTTCACTTGGGCTATCAGCATCTCTATTTACACCTCGTCATCCAACACTGCATTTTTAATTGACTGCATTTTGAAGTAATGCTATGTATTATTTGATTATTCGTTTAAAAGTTTCTTTTACTACTTACCTTATACCATAGTCACCTTTGAAATCTTACTTGGCTCTTAAACATTTTCCAATGTTATTTCAATTAAACATCCGTTTGTTATACTATTACCATAATATTTCACTGATGAGCTTTGAGGAGAAAGCCAAATAGCTCTCGTTATAAATATGTAGGTACATTTGACTAGATCTGGCTTGTAGGAGAAAAAAAACTGGTCTTTAAACCATAATTAAATTAAAAGTAATCCCACGAACACCCTCGTACGGGTCTAGGAGTTGAAGCTGGTTCATTACAATTTTTTCAATCAATGTGAATACGAGTGTGGAATTCGACGACTGACTTTACCCTTGATTTTAAACCCCGTACCTAATCAGAGCTAGGTGAACTCAAAGCATGGTGCGCGGGCCTTCGTCCGAACCTAGATTCGAATCAGGGATCCCGCAAGCCAGAATTCAGTAATCTACCGACTAGGCTACTCAAGTATTTTAAATTACTATAATCAATTTACTATTAACTATCTTTCAAATTTGCTAATAACTATCTTTTTATTTTACTATTAACCATCTAAGCTATTACCAATAAAATTTGTTTTCGAATTCCGCAAAAAATTAATAATGTAAAATCAACTCGATTTACATTTTCGCATACATTTCAAATTGCGCGCGTTTCTCAAGCAATTACAGCTTATTGCAACTCTTCACTGCGACTAAAGTTGAATCCATTTCGACCTGAGCTGCGCTTAGCTGCGACATGTCGACTTAAGCCTGAATTACATTGGATGCAGTGCACTGAAATTAAGAACTCATGTAATTGCATGTGGCAGTTCACATTAACTGCAGTGCAGTGCAGTGGACTGCACTGCATCGTTTAGGCTAATTTCTAAAAACGCTGCAGACTGCATCAGCTGACATTCGTTTGAGAGTAGTTGACCGGGCAAAAACCAGTTATATTGAGGCGGAAACATTGATATAAAAGTATAGAGGATATGCGAATAGCATATACGTATACTGTACGTGACTGTTGCCAGAAACAATTGTATGAATATGGATGAGAACGCGGTGTTCTGACATTCGCAGGTGTTCCAGCATCGTTCCAGTAACTGGAACTGTCAATTTGAGTTTGATTTGTTGACATTTGTTGATTCGAGATAGCCGTCGCGATATTTGAAATCGATAAAAAAACATGAATTAAGGCCCTTATTGATATCAATCATAAGTTCCACACAAAAAGTACAAAGTGTGCTAATAAATGAAAGTGATAAATGTTCAAGGGAACAAGTTATATTGTGTTTTTTTGTCGCAGATAAATAAATACAATGCGGTGCTGCGTGGTTGGTTGCCCAAAAATGAAGGGTTTTGATGTGAATGGAGTTTCGTTTTTCAGGTAATGCATTGTTATAAATTAAAATAAGAGTTCCTAAATGTGAAACGCGTAACAAAATCGGTATAGGATAGTCAGAGGCTTTTAAATTGTACATTGAATTAGTGCGTCTACTAATTTGTTTACATTTAAATGACAAGCCATGTTGTGCCGTTTCAATTGGTCAAAGTGGGCGACAACTGGGCAACTGCAAGGGGCATTAGGATTTGTGTGGATATGAAAATATATTACGCTTTATGCTTGAGTTACAATCAATGCAACCAACATTTGCTGCCAAGTTTTGTTGGTGGAACGAGTTACAATCAATGCAACACAACTTTTACTGTCATCTGTCACTGGCTATATTAAAGAAATTGCTGTTCGATAATTTGGATAATTTAAAGTATCGGAAAGAGATATCAGTGAATATTTTATCCTCTAAAAGCTGCGGAGTATAATGCAAAGCAAAAATGAGACAAAAAAATACAAATTCTGATTGTCATTTACATATGACATTTCCCATTTCCCGGACTCTCATAGGAACAGGTGGAATTGGATATTTTCAAAAATGTTGTTGCCATGCCAAGTTTGAAATATGAGCAAACTCTGCTGCGCAACAAAGTTGTGTTGCATAATTGTAACTGCTCTCATACGTTCTCATGGGTTCAAACTCATTTTGTTGTGCAACAAATGTTGGTTGCATTGATTGTAACTCTAGCTTTAAGGTGAAATTTTCAATATATATTTGTTTCTAGCTGAAAATTAAAATTACGACTGAAGTTTTAAAATATTTAACAATTTGTTGTATTTGAAATTAACTACGAAAAACTAAAGCAAAAAACATAAGGAAAATTATATTGAAGATTCTAATAGGTCTATTCACATACCTGAATCTATTAAAATATAGGTGTGATTTTTCGCACACCCGAACAGATCAAAATTTGTTAAGTGTACTGAATACAAAAACAAAATCGTTGTTGTATTCAATATACTTTACAAAATTTGAACTGCTGTTATTGTATTCAATATACCTACTTAACAAATTTCGATCTGCTCGGGTCCGCAAAAAAACGCACCTTATTTTAAAATATATTCACAGCAAGTCGTTTTAGTACTGTTGCTGCAAGCCAAATTTTGACACAGAAAGAAGCCAGCTGCAAAAGTATGTTGCTGCTGCAGTACGCGAAGAGACCTAATCTCTCACATATTTTTTAATTACAGGTTTCCTGGCGATATTACCCGCAGGCAGGCGTGGTTGGACTCGATTGGATTGACGGAGGTAAAAAAAAAAACTGCTGTTGTTTGTTCGGACCACTTTTGTGAAAGTGACTTAATCAAGCAGCAGCGGAGAGTAATTTTATCTGTGAAAGCCGTACCGAAGGTAATTTTTCTTTAAATTATATGCAAGTAGTTTAAATTCATAATTTGCAGATTAATTTGCAGGCAGTCTGTGTGTTTGCAAAGACAGATAGCGTCGAAGAACGAAACCAAGCCGTGTGTCCAAAAAAGGTAAGAGTACGTTTTTACAACACATATGTTTATGTTTAGCATGGTGTTTATAGGTACTGGATATGAAACGCAGAGCAAAGCCTTACACTGCAAGATTTATGGAAAACGATCAGGTATGTATCGAAACAATGGAAATAATTTAATTATAACCAAAAATTTAATTTTAGGGGTATGTGCAAGAGCTTGAGGAGCAGAATACTAGGTCGCGTTACCTAAATCGTTCCACAATCATCGTAAGAAACAATTATTGAAACGATAGCAATGAAGTTTATTTAATATGCTTCAGGTTCCCAAAGAAGTATACAGTGGTGATTTCACGGTTGATTATACATCCTCTGCGAATTATATGTTTGAATCAACATGTGAAATGGTATTTTAATCTTTATATTGCCTATTATTGCATGTATTGCACGATTTTTTAAGGATATCTCTGCCAATGAGGAATTTGATAGTGGACATTCCAGCAACCAAATGGTAGTTCATTTTGTGAGTATTAAAAACGAGATTGATAAACAACTTTTTAAGAATTTGAAAATATTTCAGAATGATTCTTCCGACGAAAGCAAGCCATTCAAAAATTTACAGGAGCAAATGCATGTTGAAAATGTGAGGAACTATATTACTAATATAGTTTTATTTTCATATACATCAATATAATGTTGATTGAACACTCCACGACCGATAAAATTATTTATAGGAACATTTCAAGACTTCGAAGTCATGCGATGAAAAAAAATCTTGTTTCAGTCGTAAGTAGAACTGCAAGAAAATACATGTTCCAATTTCGACTCGTTTTTTTAATTGTAAAAGTTACGTGATATGTGCATTTCAATTTTCTTTTTTAAAACGCCGTATCATTACAGATTTTTTCGTAATGCTCTCCTTTCAAACTGCTGATTTAAAGCATAAAATTTATAAATGAATTCAGGAATAGCTAAATGAATTGACTGCCTTCTTGTTTATTTGAAATATAATGTTTGAAATGCATTGGCAGTCTGAATTTTGTTAAATCCACACTAAGATATTTAAAATGAGAAGGAAATGGCGAGTCGGAACAACACGATACACCTTTCTTGTGCAATGATCAAATCAATGCTATCAAAACCGCCTTTAATTTCAATTACTTCATATTATGCAAAGCATTTGTTCTTGCAATTTTAATTATTTGATACTATACAAAAACCTGAATCGGTGCACAAAGATAACACTATTACACAGCAGGAAACCTGTGTGAAAATTGCTTAGTTGGTTATGAATTTGATAAATATGCTATAATTGCGGAGTTGACTCGTTACTGGTAAAAGTTTGTAAGTTGTATTGAGCTGATTATCAACGCTTCTTAGTTGCTGGCGCTAACATTGTGTTTGTTAAGTTCAAAATGTATCCATGCATTTGAAAATTCATGTATTTGAATGAACATAGGGTACAAACACAAATCAAGATGAAGAATCCCATGCATCATTGTTGCGTAAAGCCAATTCGCGAATTAAATCTCTTGAAGCGCGCCTGGCAAAGAAGACAATGCAGCTCAAAAAATTAAAAATCAAGGTAAAGCGCCAAGAACGGAAAACCATTAGCTTGAAGCAGCTTTTATATTCACTTACTGAAAAGAACTTGATATCTGCAGAACAAAGTGATTTCCTTAATTATTTAAGCGAGCCTAGTAAGCATATAATTGAAAGGCAGCTTTTCGCCGCCAAATTTAAGAAAGTGCCAAAGAAATATAGCCCCGAGTTGAAAGCCTTTGCTCTCAATCTAAATTTTTTTTCACCCAGAGCCTATAACTTTGTTCGATCAGCATTTGGTAAATGCTTGCCGCATGACCGCACAGTTAGAAAGTGGTACCAAAATGTTAATTGTGGACCCGGCTTTACGCAAGAATCTTCTGCCGCAATTAAAAAAGCAGTTGAATGTACCGGCGGCAATGGACAAATTTTTGTTAACCTTGTCTTCGATTAAATTCACATTCGCCAACATGTAGAGTGGGACGGAAAACAAGCATATCGATTTACAGATTTTGGTGGCGCATATTCTTCCAGTGATGTAATAGCGACGCAAATGTTTCTTTTGATGGCAGTCGCAATTGACAAATCGTGGAAAATACCCCTAGGCTTCTTTGCGATCAATAGTATAACAGCCGAGCAGAAAAAAAATTTGGTTTCATTGTGTGTTGGCCTTTTATTGGATACAGGAGTATTAGGGTCAGGGATCACTTTCGATGGTGCATCATCAAATCTCACATTGTGCAAACTTTTGGGATGTGATATTCGAGATACATCTTCGAACGGTTACTTAATGTTTGAAAATTCTGCTGAAAAATATGCGATTCATCCAGACCCATGCCATATGATCAAACTAGTTCGGAATTCTCTAGCAGACCTTAAAATGCTTAAAGACAGCGAAGGAAATCTGATCAAATGGGAGTATGTGATCCGACTGGTTGAGCTACAAGAAAAAAAAGGCCTGCATTTGGGGAACAAAATTCGGAAAGCCCACATATTCTTTCAACAGCAAAAAATAAAGGTCCGTTTGGCTGTGCAAACGCTGAGCAAATCTGTTGCTGATGCTCTTGACTTTTGCCGAGAAGTCCTTTATTTAAGAGAATTTGCTGGCAGTGAAAGTACTTCCAAATTTATTAGACTCTTCAACGACATTTTTGATGTTTTGAATAGTAAAAAATTATGTGAATGCGAATACAAAAAAAAAGCATTATGTGACTCAAATAAAGCCAGTATAGATGATTTTACAAAAATGGCTATTGAATACATAAGGCAGCTAACACTCCGGACAGGAACGTTAGTCCTCAATTGTCGAAGAAACACCGGCTTCCTTGGAATTATCGCTGCATTGCGAAACATTAATCTACTATATGAGCGTTTTATTGTCACAAAAATTCTCAAATTCATACCGCTTCATAAACTCAACCAGGATCAGAGCTGTTTTTTTTCTTCAATACGTGCGGGACTGGGATACAACAATAGCCCCACAGTTAGACAATTCATTGCTGCACATAAAAAAATTTTGTTTCGATGCCAGCTAAGAGAAAAGGGAATTGGAAACTGCATCCCACCTGAGGAAATTAGCATTCTGAACACAAACCCAATCGCAGAAATTAACCAAACTGTCGCTAGGCATGCAAAGTACGACCCGGAATTGAATTTTTACGACGAACGTTTATCCGACACAAATGAAGATTCATTTGAAAGAGATATGCAATGTCTCAACGATTACTTTTTGCAAGAGCATGACTACGCAGCCGACCCAATGCATTTATCGTCATTCGTCAACAGTGTTGTTGAATATATATCTGGCTTCATTGTGTTTAAACTTTGCAAGAAACTTCAATGTAAACATTGCATTTCTGCGATTCAAGGAGAGAAAAATATGATATCTTTGATTTCATACAAGAGTAGGGGCTATTTGAAAATACCATCAGAAAGTGTGGTAGCTGTGTGTTCAAAAGAGTTGTGTTGGAAAAAAGCTCTTCATGGAACATTCACAACACATGAGCACATTAAACCACTATAGCTTGTTAATAAAATCGATTGCGGAAAAATATATTCAAACAAGATATTTTTTTATCGCTAGAAAGGATTCAGAAAAAATATCCCTTAGACAAAAATATAATAAACTCCTCCATTTTAAAGGCATGTAAATCGCGTCCATTCCCAACATTACAAAATTATTCAAAATTTTAAATTAAAACTACTCTCTATGCTTCTAAATAATAGCCCGAATTATATTATGAATTAAATTATCCGAGGGAAGCCGTAAATCCGCCAAAGCCGGTCCCAAACCCGGTTGCAAAAGGAGGGTTTGTGGTAAGATTCGTATTTTAAAATGCATTTGAACTATTATGAATTTATGGTTAATAAATGAGTTAACAATAGTTATTAATATCAATAACATTGGTTTATAAATTTAATAACGCGCACTGATTGTGTTGCATTTTCTTGGTATAAAATTCAGAAATTTATTCAAATCACCGATTTAATTTCTTTTATTTGAATGCATCACAAATGTTAATAGATAAAATTTCACAAGCTTTGACTGCAAAATGTTTTGTTTTTTATCTCTAACCGTTCATAGATATTGTGAATGTATTTTACTATTGAATTCTTCCAGTTAAATCGAAACACCATTTTAATATATTTAAAATATATTGGCCCCTTTAATTATACGAAATCGTATAATCACTACACCTTTGTATTTTTATGCCAGTTGCATGTATTCACTACAACTATCAAACAATCCAAAATATGGCAACAAAAATTTCGCTATGCCCATATCCTCTATACTTTTATATCAATGGGCGGAAATTCCGTTCCAGGCATTAAATTGTAAATGGACGAAAAACAGATGCAGAAAATCTAAATATAAACCCTCAACACATTAATTTGACTTTCATTGTCAGAACACTGCACTGCTTTCAATCTGCTTTGCACTGCCTGCACTGCTTCGGCACCGCGCTGGACTACAGTTTACTGCACTACACTGCATGGCAATGTAATTCAGCCTTTAGGGTGTGCTCACTGCTATGGAAAACCCATATAATCAACTCAACTGACAGCTTGGCTGTGCTTGGCTGCGGTAGACACAGTGTTGCCAACTTTTTTCCAGCCGTTGTAGCTATATTTGAGGGGAAAAATAGCTAAAAATAGCTAAAATGTTCATTTTGTAGCTAAAAAGTGTAGCTAAATTCAACAATAAAAAACTCAAGGTTCTGGAAAACAGTTTTAATAAGCTAATGTGTATAATTGATATGGAAAAATATTGGATGTACATCGTATTATGAGTAGTTTATTAATTTAACAGTATAAAATAGTATAAAAATCGTTGAAGAGCTTATTAAGTTCAACAGAATTCTATTCTATTTTTTATTCATGATAGAAGCGTCCTTTAAAATAGGTTGAAGAAATAGGAGATTTAAAAGGTTTTTGATTGTTATACTCCTTGTAAATCATTTTTGCTAAATAACATTCTTCTGATGTTTGTACTATGCTAAAGTGGAGTTTTAGCCATAGTTATTGGTTAATGATCCTTGATACTGATCCCGTTATTGACAACCACCTCGTTTACGAGCTCCGTATCATCTTCAGAGGAATTTAGAGAACCAATCATAAATTTCTGCAGGTAAAACTTTAAGGTTTGGGGAAGAAACGATCCTCAAGCTGCAGAAACTGAAAACTGAACGGAATGACAAGCTCATCTTATCAACATTAAAAAAGGATTTTGACGATTTAATTTTTTAAATACACCGTAATTGACTCCGACCATAACACGTGCTTTGTCTGTCATATTTGTAATATTTAGCATGTAGTTTTCTAAGCACGTGTTTATGGCAGTAGTAATACGTTCAACAGCTCCCCTTTCTAGCTCTTTCAAGTAAATTGTAATAAATTTTTGCTAAATATCACTAAAATGTCCGTAGACTCGTCAATTAAAATACTGGAAATGCAGTTGTCAAAATCTGCCTTTAAATCCGATATGAAATATGGCAAAAAATTGCCCCCAACTCAGAAAATATAGTCTTTATTTTTCGCTGTGTTGAAAAACTCTACAAAATGAAGAAAAAAAAAACATAGGTAGCACAATTCTAACGTTTGATTTTACTACTGAGCACGATTTCTAATGTCTTCTAGTGTTTTGTGCGAACACTTTGTCTACGTTTTATTTCAACTTTATGTCTACGCCTGAATTTTTCGGTTCTTGTCTTCAAATTTAGGCAGATAATGTGTATTCTATATTAAACATATTTCGTTTATCTTACCTATTTTAGTTTATTCCTAATGAGTTAAAGCTCACGGTTTTTCTTCGCACCGAACAAAAGAAATAAAACTGTTCGTAAAAGAAAGACATAGTTCATAGTAGTAGTACTATTGTACTACCCAAAGCATTGGCGATTACCTTAGAATTTGAGGAAATTATTTTTAATTACTGAGAGTTTTAAATATCAACAAACTAGTGTAAGTTAATGCGATCAAAGCAAAAATTTAAATTATTTATAATCTATAAATTTGTAGCTAAATTTGTAGCCAATAGCTAAATGAAAAATTATGTAGCTAAACAGGTTCTTTTTGTAGCTAATTCTAGCTACAGAATAGCTAAATTGGTATCACTGGGTAGACACCGTCGCAGTGTGCTTCAGCGGTCAACGCCACTCGTACAGCATTCGTTCCCAAGCACATCAGTGTGGAGTGTGCCTGCCAGTACAAGTGTGTCGGCAGTGTCAGTGTGTCGGCACTGTGTAAGTGTGTTGGCACTGTGTCAGTGTGTTGGCACTGTGTCAGTGCTGGAAGCACAGTGCTTGCACACTTAAGCGTGGTGTGCGAAGTGTACTAGCACAGCAAAGTGCGCTGGTTTTGCCCATCACTAGCTGATACCATAGATATGAGAAGAATGGATACGAAATGGATCGAGAGATAAGGCTCAATTCATAGAGGTATAATATGCATTGATGCCAATTTAGCTACATTGTAGCTAGATTTAGCTACACAAAGAACCTGTTTAGCTAGAAAATTGTTCGTTTAGCTATTGGCTACAAATTTAGCTACTGGTTTATAGATTATAAATAATTAAAATTTTTACTTTGATTGCATTGATTTTCACTAGTTTATTAATATTTAAACCAATCATCAGTGCTTGAAAACAATTTCTTCAAATTTTAAGGTAATCGCTAATGTTTTGGATAGATAAAAGGTCTGTTCGTGTACTTCAGCAAACTGCAGCAGTAACGGAATTTGGCAGCTGGCTTCTTTTTGCTGCAAAATTTGGCTTGCAGCAAGAGTACAAAAACGGCTTTCTGCGAATCTATTTTAATATATTATAATAGATTCAGGTACGCGAACAGACCTAAAATAGCAGCTGCTTTCAATTTTCTCGGTAAGCTTCATCATACAAACATACCAGCCTCTGCTGATCGAAATATCGGAAATATGTGGATTATATTTTTACACGAGGCAAATTTCCTTCCCGGTGAGTTGTCAAGATTATTTCTGTAAAAACGGCAATTTTTCAGAAACTTCAACATACAAATACAAAATTGAAGGCACAATATATATAAATGCCAAAATATTGTTAATAAATATACTACAAAATATGCTACAATTGTTGTAAATTTATCAAATTGGCATTTTATTCTGTTAGTGCGTAATCTTCTTTATAAATGTACACCTAATTAATACAAAAAAAGTCGAGTCTATCACAAAGTTTGCTATTTTGATGTCAACTGTACCACTCGCGAGCTACACAAAATTGAAGATACAAGTGCATCTTACAAGATATTTCGTAGAATTTGATGATGCAATTACTTTTCGTTCTTTATAAATATTGAGTTTTAGGTAGTTCAGTAAAGTGTGTTGTTTTTGAAAAAAAAATAAGTATTTGTACATAAATAAATAAAAAAAGCTGAAATTGATAGACGGAGAAAAGAAACCACAGTTGTGGAGAGACAAATTATTATTAAGCTTGTTTTTTAAGGTAAAACATATAGAGAAGTAGGAAAAATTGTTGGGAGATTATTTTCTTCAGTAAGAACTGTAGTCAGAAATGGAAAAATGAGGGAACTTATATTAATAAAATGGGACGCGGACGAAAAAAGTGTCAAAAGTATGCCTAGAAGACTAGCAGCAGTAATCAAAGCCAACGGATATCCAACTAACTACTAATAATAAATTATTTTATATTTTTCTAGTGATCTTGAAGGTTGTGCCTTGAATGTCGTGCCTTGAATTTTTTTGTTAATTTTTTCTTTTGCTACTTAATTCTTTAAAATATTGAATTTAATAAATTTTTTTATCAATTTTTGTATTTTTAGTCTTCAATTTAATAAAAAATAAAAAAAATTGTGATTAAGAGTTTTCATATTTATTGTTTGTGCCTTCAATTTTGTGACTATGTGTATATCGTTCAAACTCAACTCGTGGAAATATAGGTATTTCACTGCCGAAAAGCTGCTAATGTCTAATACGACAAATGATGTGTCGCATTAGACATTAGCAGCTTTTCGGCATTTTTGCACACTGGTGTGCATTTACGATATCACTTTTAACGATCGTTTTTACACCAAATCATTTCAATCAAATGGATATATTTCTCTGGTTATCTTAACGATCTTTAAGTTATTAGCCCTCCTTGGTTCAATACGGAAGTTGAACGTATTTTTAGTCAACTTTCTACTGTGAAAACCAAACACAGGAATAAACTGAACCTAAAAACTTTGCACTCAAGCCTTACTTTTAAATATGGATTGAAACGGTCGCAAAGTTTTCTTAAGATTTTGAGTTTTCTTAAGATTTTGAGTTTCCTCAAGAAGTATTGACGAAAATTGGCACTTGAGAAGCATATATCAAGCATTAAGATGAGTATTAAAAAATCTAGCATTTTACCCCAGCTTGAAGAAGATTCTGTTGACATAAATACTTTAAAAATGTCTTTCTGACACCATTAAGAAATATTTCATTTTGCGGTTATCAACGAATGGATAAATCAGGTATTATTCATAGTTCATAGTATTAAATTAATTAACTACTCATTATCCGATGTACATCCAACATTTTTCCATATGAACTATAAACATTAACTTAATAAATCTGTTTTCCAGAGCACTGAGCTTTATATTGTGGAAGTTAGCCACACTTTTTAGTTACAATGGGAACAATTTAGCTATTTTTAGCTATGTTTTTCCTAAATTCTAGTCTACAACGGCTGCAAAAAAGTTGGCAGCACTGATAATATGCCGTTCACACTACACTCTAAATCAGGTGATTTCGATCAGCTGATCGCTTTCGAGCTAAATCAACTTAAATCTACCTGATTACCCATACATTTTTCTCGGCGTCTGACAGTTGAAAGCTACCAAATTTAGAGTTAATCAAGTACAAATCAGGTGCTATTGTGAATTTTTCCCGGCTGAATTATTCTCAGAGCGTTCTGAATTCCATCCGCGAGAGGCACAGTAGATTTGAATAAAATGTCATTCGGATTTCGATCTAATTGTAAATTCTATCGATCTAATTTCGATCTAATAAAATTGAACAAAAAAGGAAAATGTGAGTTGTACAAAGTGAAAAAAAATTTTTCTTGCATGTTCCTGAACCATTTTCAACAACTTTCACGCAAAAAAAAATTGTACACATAAATTCGACTGAAATTTCTCTCTCTAAATCTCCTCATTCTAAATCACGTCGGGTAGTGTGAACGCTTACCTGATTAACTTGACAGATTCTAAATCTACCTGATTTAGAAGTGCAGTGTGATCGGCATATTAATCTCTTCATTCTAACCGCTGATGCCTGAATTACACTCGACGCAGCGAGGCGCAGCCATCAGTGACCAAGCGCAGCCAACGAAATCGCCTGGTTACACTGCAACGTGACTAAGTGTCAGTGATGTAGAAGAATTTTCAGTTGATGTTAGCGACATCTCTGTATCCGCCTGTAGCCTTCTCATGAATAATCGGACGCTCCTTCACTTGGGCTATCAGCATCTTTATTGTCACCTCGTTATCCAACACTGCATCTTTAATTGACTGCATTTTGAAATAATTCTTTACAATTTTTTCAATCAATGTGAATACGAGTGTGGAATTCGACGACTCACTTTACCCCTGATATTAACCACGTACCTAATTAGAGCTAGGTGAACTCAAAGCTTGGTTCGCGGGCCTTCGTCCGAACTTGGATTCGAATCAGGGATCCCACAAGCAAGAAGTCAGTAATCTACCAACTAGACTAATAAAGTATTTTAAATTACTATATTCAATTTGCTATAAATTATCTTTCTAATTTGCTATTAACTATCTTTTTATTTTACTTTTAACTATCTAAGCTATTACCAATAAAAATTGTTTTCGAATTCCTCAAAAAATTAGTAATATAAACTCAACTCTATTTACATTTTCGCATACATTTCAAATCCCGCGCGTTTCTCAAGTAATTACAGCTGATTGCAACTCTTCGCTGCGACAAAAGCACAGCGTAAAGAGTTAGTTCCTACCAGCGTGCGGACTCCGTATATGTATACGGTCCAAAACTTCCAATGAACTGGCCTGAGATTGTATTGTTGATCAGCCTGGAAAATTGGAAAAATCGCATGGAACAGAAAGAGGTGCAAGATAAGATTCGACAACTACATACTCAGGCTCGATTTTTCGTTGCTCACATACGACTCCCTCTCGCAAAAAATACCAGACCACTCTCAGGTTGCTTTGACAGATAATGCATTGCGTAAATGGAGGCGCAATTTCAAGGTCGAATTGTTTTTTCTGGAAGATGGAAGGAGTTCACCCACTTATCATTCTATACACTTTGACAAAAGTTGAATCCATTTCGACCTGAGCTGCGCCTGGCTGCGCATAGCTGCGACTTGGTGTGCTCGCTGCTATGGAAAACCAATGCCTTCTAGAAGTACGGGCCGTCAGGCTACGTAATCGTTGTCGATGTGACGTCTGGCGTCAAACCATTTTGACATTTCCACGAGGCAGTGCCGACACACACCGAGATGTCACATGCAGTTTTTTAGCTAAAATACGAATAAAACTTTAATTTTTTGTGCGTGGACGCGTTATAATAATAATGTTTAGCCATAACTTTCATTTTGTATCGACCAATTGTATCGGGATAGCAAATCGACACGGAACATCACATAACCTAACAACAACTGATAAACATTTCGTCGTGAATTTTTCCAATTATGCCGCACGCACCGCATTAATTTGTGTTTTAACTGTTCACTAGCACTGTTCCGCACATACCACTCTGTTTTCATTTCACGCACTATAACACAACCCGTAAAATTAACATTTTCCCGCGGACGTCCCATAAGACTACGTGTGTTTTTCGCGACATTTGGTCCGATGCTCTGACGTCATCATTCTGCATTACGGCCTGTACATCTAGAAGGCATTGGGAAAACCCATATAGTCAACTCAACTGACAGCTTGGCTGCGCCTGACTGCGCCTGGCTGCGTCGCAGTGTGCTTCAGCAGTGAAGCACACTGCGACGCAGCCAGGCGCAGCCAAGCTGTCAGTTGAGTTGACTATATAGCCCAGTGAGATAGTAGAAATGGAGTGGACATGCCCATAAGATTTACATTGAAGGGGATGGTAGTAATTTTTTCGCTACTCATTGTCAAATCCAAGCATTTCCCCTCAATTTTCCGCCATTTCGACCTCATTGTCAATCTGACAAGTACGGTTGAACATGTGAGTTGTGCAGTAATTTTGTGCGCGCCACAATAAAAGTGACCTTTGTGAATTTCCGAATTAAGGGTTCAAGGTAAAAATGTTTGAGATATGTGAAGATGTGAATAGTGATCGTATATTTGTGTATTTTTTTGCAGTGACAGACAGAGAAAAAGGCAGAAAGTGAAAATGAAGTGCTTTGTGCCAAGTTGCGAAAATCGGAAGCAATGCAAACCTTCCGGGGTTTCTTTTCACAAGTAAGTGATCAATATAAGGTTTAAGCTTAAAATCAATCATTGAAAGCGTCTTTTCCTGTTAAAAGTAATCATTTTTCAATGTTTCTAAATTTGTCAACAATTTGGTGGTCGCCATGACACTTTGTGCTCTTTCGTATCAAAGGCGTTGCAAATGTTGATAACTTTGGGGCAAGATGATATAAAACTAACTTTGCCGTCAATATCTTATAGATTCCCGAAAAACGAGCTCGAGCAATGTGTGTGGAACAGCGCGTTGGGTTTGCCGGAACTGCATCTAAATAAAACAAGCTGTGATTTGTTCCGAAACCACTTAGTTAAAATTCAATTTCTGATAGTATTGCAATCAAAACATTTCTATACCTTTTGATTGGTTCTTAATATTTCATTAAAACAAAATTTCTCCAATAATTGCTTCGAAAAATTTGACAATAACACATCATTAAATCCAAACTATTTCATTTTTCTTGCACAGGGCTCGACAAAGGAGAGTGCACGAAGGAAGATATTGACAAGGCGAAAGCCTTACTACCAAAGGTCTTTGGAAAATATATCGAGGGTAAGTGTCGTCTATGATTTTAATGTTTAAAAAATTTTAATGTGATTTACTACTATGATTTTAATGTTTACTGTGATTTTAATGTTTAAAAAATTATCCAAGAAAATTTTGAAAAAAAAACTAGCTGTTTATTAATCAAAAACCTAGAAAAATGTTTCCTATTCATTTATAATTAAATTTTATTGTTAAAACAGCATACGGGCGAGATGATGATGATATCGAATTCGACGAATGGGACTCAGATTCGAATATCGAAGTATTGCAGCCTTCATCGTATTCGGTGCGATCATTCGACCAATCATCCGATCAGGTGAGCGTTATCGATGAGGATGACATTATATCAGAATCAAGTGATGTCGATTGAAGCGAACCTATAACAGGGAAGTGAAATGCATGTTTGCTTTTTGTAAATGGCATTTTGCAAAAAATATATGAATCGACACCGCTGCATGTACACATACGTTTCATAGTCTATTCACCAATTGCCACCAACACCACAATAAACAACAAAAGCAACAATAACGACTGAATTGGTATTGTTACGATAACTGCAAAAAGTTATCGGTTAAGATGAAAAAATGAAGATGAATGTCGTAGAATCCAGCATTGTCGCTTATTAGATTGTAATCTTATGGAATTTTTATGTAGAATATATGTATTAACGTTTAGAAAGAAGAAGAAATTGAAAGGTGAATTATTAATTGTATGATTTATATGTTAATTTTACTTTGTTTGTATTGTATTGTAAAGAGAATATTAGTTAGATAAAATGGAACTTTGAGTTTGTTGTCAAAAGTTCTGTTTTACACATTATTGTACCGTGTTGTGTAATCAGGATAATCCCGGAGTCTTTTTATATAACATGTAAATTGAATAAAATTTAGAAGTTTAATGTAATGAATAATAATATTCAGAGATAGAATTATAACAAGGTTAATTCTTTGTTTAGTATATATATATATGATGATTACGACCTAAGACAAGAAAATTTAAATCATCAGAATTAAACTTTATTCGATTTTAAAGGCGGCTTTAGATATGCGGTGTTTGTCATACACCTCCTATTTGCCAAATACCGAACACCTAGTCAAGTCATTTGGCTTGGTGATTGCGAAATGACAAGCACATTGAATTAGACATTCGGGCATTGCCGAATGTTTGCCAAAACTGGAACATGTGAGAGCTGCTAGTCGTTGTTCACTCCCGCCATTTTCATTTGAAAATTTTTACTCGCGCCACACAGTTAGACACTTTTCAGTATTTATCAACAACCGCAACAAATACCGAATGTCTAAAGCGGGGATCCGGACATACCTAAACACAGTGCTCGTCTACTTTGATTTGGTTGAAAGTTCCACAAACTACGGGAATAGCGAGCACCCGAATGTTTGTGCTTGGCCTAGGGCAAGCACTAGGCGAGCAACCCAACCACACATGCGAAGTTTGCCAAACTAGGTGCTCGGTATTTGACAAACACCGCATATCTAAAGCCGCCTTAAAGTTTAGTGATTGTTGATTGAAAAAAGTTGAATTAATTAATTGTATTTGAATCTTCAGTCTTAAGTGAATTTTATTTGATCCTTATTAATTTCATAATATTTTGCAAGACACTACAAATATACTATGTATGTGACGTGTATTTTTTCGTTTGTTTTGTTGTATTTTGTGGTCGATTTTGGTTGAATTCGGCGATTGGCAATTATTTTTTACGATATTGTTTGAAGGTCTAAAATTTGTATACGTTGCCCTAAAAAGATGAAGCTAAATATGCTGATTTATAGTACGATTTAGTTTTTTGAAGCTAAGCAGTTATTGCCCACTTCCTCAGTGTTTATCAGTCTCTGCAACGTCTATTGATCTAGACTAAACGATCACTGAAAAGAGGCAAATTACTTTCGAAATATCGGTAGCTGTCAAGAAATTAAAATATATCTAGCTTCTAAAGAAAAAATTGGCTTTGAAATTAATATAGTTGGTTTAAGGTATAACTTGGTTGAGCTTGCTTCTTTTTTATTTCTTCTAATTCATTCCTTACTACGTTTAATTGCTCCTTCAATTCCGTTTTTTCCTCTTCTGTATCCTCTTTTAACTTTAAAGCTGATGTAGGTGAGCCTAACCAAGATGTACGTAGTCTTGCTGATACAGTAATAAAAAGAATAAGAGAAAAATCACGAGATGTTATGTTTGATACGGTAGATCCCATTTACTGATGCTATCCCTTGGTCCATATAAAATTTCCCCAATTCAAAAAAAAATCACTTTGATAGAAGATGATTTGTCTGTAAGTATGAAATTGCATTTACTCTGATATTTTGTGGCCCGAGATCACATGCTATATATTTACCATTTTGTTTAATAGTCCAGCATGTTTCATTTTAAAGGAATGTAGAATATAAGGAATTATTTATAAACAATATAAGGAATTATTTATATTCACGGCTAAAAATTGCATGATCGGAGATATGAAAGAAGTTTATTTGATGCAAAGAAACAGGACGAGAGCCGTAATTTCGCCAAAGCCGTGTCCCAAGTCCGGTTGTAAAAGAAATGAGGGAGGCTCTTGTTCCGTGCAGTGTTTCAATTCGTTTATAAGAGACAATATGATTTGCGATACTGATCGCTTCACCCTGCTAACTATAAAGTAAATATCCATTAAACTCAGACCATAAAAAATTACTTGCGCTCTCAGTTTTATTTGCTATATCAGTTTGATTAAGGAAATTCTTCAACTATACTACATTTGCTTTATTTAATATACTTCAGTCGAATGGCTAACTATTCATGTAATAATTACTTTTTTTTTAAAATTTCCATGTATGGTACAATTGAGTGTTTTGCAGATATGAATAGTATTGTTTTGGATATATGTAAGTATTTGCATATATGTATACAATAACTCTACTTTCCTGCGATACACTATTGCCTGCACTATATTTGCTTTGCCATATAATATTGGAACAACGATTGTATTTCCTTATGGAAATCTAAGCTAAAATAAGTTGCTGCAATTAAAATATACCAATCGAATTTTTCAATAGACAGTAAATATTTCGAAATGCCGCGCCTTTTCCTATGCCCCCACAAGTAAATGAAAAATAGAAATCTCATACGTCTTTGGTTTGCCCATTCGCAATCGGTCGCGCGGGCTATTGGTGGAAAGTTATACCGTCCGTGTCCAGGGGCTGATATAGCCCTACCCAAAGATGAGTCTGCGGCCGTAATCGTCTGTCAAAACCGACCGGTTTTAGAGCAAAAGAGGCACTTTTTGACGTACGCAAACATGAGTGAATTTTAGTGCCCATACAACGCATAAGCGAACGTATGTCAAGTCGTATCTCATCACCACTTTACGTACGGACAGCTCATAGCAAAAATTGAGCAAAAGGTTGCTTAAGGAGCATGCCACTTTTCTGGCTGTTCGGTAAGTTATGTTTGGGTGCAACATATGCTTTGCGTGGTTTACCTCGGCGCATACGTCAACGTACGGACGCAGACTCATCACTAGTTGGACCTTATGGGCGAGCACACCATATTATAGCAGCCCATAGCAGCGAGCACACCAATTCGCAGCTATGCGCAGCCAGGCGCAGCTCAGGTCGAAATGGATTCAACTTTTAGCCCTAACCAAAGATGAGTCTGCGGCCGTAATCGTCACTCAAAACCGACCGGTTTTAGAGCAAAAAAGGCACTTTTTGACGTACGCAAACATGAGTGAATTTAAGTGCCCATACAACGCATAAGCGAACGTATGTCAAGTCGTATCTCATTACCACTTTACGTACGGACAGCTCATAGTAAAAATTGAGCAAAAGGTTGCTTAAGGAGCATGCCACTTTTCTGGCTGTTCGGTAAGTTATGTTTGGGTGCAACATATGCTTTGCGTGGTTTACCTCGGCGCATACGTCAACGTACGGGCGCAGACTCATCACTAGTTGGACCTTTTGTCGCAGCGAAGAGTTGCAATCAGCTGTAATTACTTGAGAAACGCGCGGGATTTGAAATGTATGCGGAAATGCAAATAGAGTTGATTTTATATTACAAATTTTTTGAGGAATTCGAAAACAATTTTTATTGGTAATAGCTTAAATAGTTAAAAGTAAAATAAAAATATAGTTGAAGGCAAATTTGAAAGATAATTAATAGCAAATTGAATATAGTAATTTAAAATACTTTATTAGTCTAGTTAGTAGATTACTGACTTCTTGCTTGTGGGATCCCTGATTCGAATCCAAGTTCGGACGAAGGCCCGCGAACCAAGCTTTGAGTTCACCTAGCTCTAATTAGGTACGTGGTTAATATCAGGGGTAAAGTGAGTCGTCGAATTCCACACTCGTATTCACATTGATTGAAAAAATTGTAAAGAATTATTTCAAAATGCGGTCAATTAAAGATGCAGTGTTGGATGTCGAGGTGTCAATAGAGATGCTGATAGCCCAAATGAAGGAGCGTCCGATTATTCATGAGAAGGCTACAGGCGGATACAGAGATGTCGCTGTGAAATTCAAATATCAACTGAAAATTCTTCTTCTTCACTGACACTTAGTCATGTTTCAGTGTAACCAGGCGATTTCGTTGGCTGCGCTTGGTCACTGATGGCTGCGCCTCGCTGCGTCGACTGTAATTCAGGCATAAATCACTTTGGGTAGTGAGAACGCTTACCTAATTAACTTGACAGATTCTAAATCTACCTGATTTAGAAGTGTAGTGTGAACGGCAGATTATACCTCTATGAGCTGAGCCTTATATGCCGTTCATACTACACTCTAAACCAGGCGATTTCGATCAGCTGATCGCTTTAGAGCTAAATCAACTTAAATCTACCTGATCATACATACATTTTTTTTGGCGTCTGACAGAGTTAATCAAGTAGATTTAGAGTTAATCAAGTACAAATCAGGTACTATTGTGAATTTTGTCCCTGGCGAATTTTTCTCAGAGCGCGGCGAATTCCATCCGTGAGAGCGAGAGTAGATTTGAATGAAATGTCATTCGAATTTCGTCCTAAAATAGCAAAAATTGAATAAAAAAGGAAAATGTGAGTTGTACAAAGTGAAAAGAAAATTTTCTTGCATGTTCCTGCACCATTTTCAACACCTTTCACGCAAAAAAGATTGTACACATATATTCGAATGACATTTCTCTCTCTAAATCTCCTCATTCTAAATCACTTCGGGTAGTGTGAACGCTTACCTGATTAACTTTGACAGCTTCTAAATCTACTTGATTTAGAGTGTAGTGTGAACGGCTTATCACACTACACTCTAAATCAAGTAGATTTAGAAGCTGTCAAAGTTAATCAGGTAAGCGTTCACACCACCCGAAGTGATTTAGAATGAGGAGATTTATAAGCCGTTCACACTACACTCTAAATCAAGTAGATTTAGAAGCTGTCAAAGTTAATCAGGTAAGCGTTCACACTACCCGAAGTGATTTAGAATGAGGAGATTTAGAGAGAGAAATGTCATTCGAATATATGTGTACAATTTTTTTTTGCGTAAAAGTTGTTGAAAATGGTGCAGGAACATGCAAGAACATTTTCTTTTCACTTTTTACAACTCATATTTTCCTTTTTTGTTCAATTTTTGCTATTTTAGGACGAAATTCGAATGACATTTCATTCAAATCTACTCTCGCTCTCACGGATGGAATCCACCACGCTCTGAGAAAAATTCACCAGGGACAAAATTCACAATAGTACCTGATTTGTACTTGATTAACTCTAATAAGCCGTTCACACTCGACTCTAAATCAAGTAGATTTAGAAGCTGTCAAAGTTAATCAGGTAAGCGTTCACACTACCCGAAGTGATTTAGAATGAGGAGATTTAGAGAGCGAACTGTCATTCGAATTTGTGTGTACAATTTTTTTTGCATGAAAGTTGTTCAAAATGGTGCAGAAACATGCAAGAGCATTTTCTTTTCATTTTGTACAACTCACATTTTCCTTTTTTTGTCCAATTTTTGCTATATTTGAACGAAATTCGAATGACATTTCGTTGAAATCTACTCTCCCTCTCACGGATGGAATTAAGCACGCTCTGAGAACAATTCAGCCGGGAAAAATTCACAATAGTACCTGATTTGTACTTGATTAGCTCTAAATCTACTTGATTAACTCTGTCAGAAGGGGAAAAAAATGTATGGGTAATCAGGTAGATTTAACTTGATTTAGCTCTAAAGCGATCAGCTGATCGAAATCGCCTGATTTAGAGCCTAGTGTGAACGGGCTATAACTGCTGAAACACAATGTGCAGCCGTGGCCTGCTGCGGATGCTGTCAACAACGCTGCCGTCAGTGATGTAGCCAGGCATTGCAGCATTGACCGAACACAATGATGTAGCCAGCGGCAGCTGTCAAAATTGTTTTTTCTGTGTGAAAGTTCCTTACATATTCTTTATTAGTTTTAAATTGTCGCTGAATTGGATTTAGCAAGATATTTTTAATAAAAGCAAGTTTTTTTTATTGATTTTATGTTATCGGTGTTTACTTGCTGTTTATTTTTAGATCAACTGAAGGCATTGTTTTAGGATAATTTCCCATCGTTGAAAAATGGAATACATCAGTGAAACTTTTGCAAAGCATGAAAAACTTTTGTATGGAATCATTCCGGGTAAACTCGACTACGTGTCCCCCACACTGCCGTGCTTCTCATCAACCTTGTATCTGACATTTTTTCCAATTTTGAGTTAACACCAGATTTGAAAACTACATACTTTATGACATCATTATACAAAATATTAAAACGTCTTAAGTGGAAAAATGTTAGAATCAATAGTGATATATCTGCATGCTACAGAAAAACACTAATCATTGAATATCTTCGAAGTAGCTAGAATGCAGACAGAAAGTTTATACTAAGGAGGGCAGCATAGCCGTTAGAAATTTTACCGATTGTGTTTTTTTGAGTTTGTGCGGGTGTTTTTTGTTTGTTTGCTTGTTTGTCATAATTGTGTTGTCCTCTCATCTAGTTTATATATGTTTTTGATGATTATTCTTGAAGTTTTTGCCCCTGCTGCCACCAGATATCGAGCAGGTATTAAAAATTCTAGAATAACTAACAAGAAATTACAAAAAATACACGATAAGACAACACACTGGAGATACACAAACATAGAGAAAACATCCCAAAGAACAAATACACAACCACAGAGAAAAAACACAATCGGTAAAAGTGTCTAACGGCTATAGAGGCACGTAGTAGAGTTTTACGAGCATTGCACATGCAAGCTGTCAAACTTGTAGCCAGGCAAAAAGTAGAAAGTTGGTCAACTTCGGCTACGGCCACGGCGCCATCGGCTACACATTGTAACTGTTTCAATGCAATCCTGTGCTCTTAACTTTTTGACAGCCCCTGGCTTCGCTGCAGGTCACGGCTACGGCTACACCAGTGCTGCCAGATGGGGGCTGCGGCTTACCCCCAGAAAATTCCTATTTATCCCTGAAATTACCCTAAGTAGCCATAGTTACGTCATTTCCTGGGAATTTTTCTGCATTCTCCAAAACCAGGTTATTAAAATGTAAATTTTTATATGTGTAAGACTGCCGTCACATGAGGTAAACCTTTTTAAGGTGCGGTGAAGCTTTCCCCACTCATCCCAATCTTTCGGGACTGATTTTTTCCTGGGTGCGTCGAGCTTTCACTCAGAAAAAAATAGTTCCGAAAGGTTTGTTATCGACGGAGTCACGAGAGAGACACTTATACAGTACCATGGGAGGCCAACGAATGGAGAACACAGCATTCCGCAATCAATTGACGTCATTTTTTTCATTCACTTTTCGAAGTATTTTTTGTTAACAACGCTTCGCTTGACGACCTTTTGACGATTACATGACGCGTCATATCACGGCCCCGACTCTTTAACTTGAGCCAAAGGAATAAGTATTGACAGATTCATTAAATAATCGCAATAAAAACCTTTATATGATAAGGAACAAGTATTGCATTTATTGCACATGGTACTCTTTCAATTGCATGTAAATATATATGTTATTGAAACTTACGAGCTAGGAATACGAAATCTTAGAAAAATGACCGATCTTATTCATTAGAAAAAATGTCAAGGACTTCAGCATCGTTTTCATTTGCCTGGCTATACACGTTTTCAGAATTGAAACGGTTTAGCATAGCAGCGATAGGGTTGAAGTTAAAACATTCGACGTTGAGGGTGCAGCGGACGTGCATAATGGCCTCTACCATCGTTATCCACATAGAATTACGCAGTTTATCTTTTACAATGTTGACTATCGAAAACGCGCGTTCAACAGCAGAAAATGGTAGACTAAGCAGCCCCAACACAAGTCTTGAAATGTTTCCGAATCGTTTACTTCCTCCTGCGTCTTTGATATCGTTCACTTCCGCCCAAAATTTTTCCGTGTCGCTACAATCTCTGACTTCAGCTCCGTGAAGTAGATTCCACTCTTTTACCGTCAAATCGATATAAGTACAAACGCTTTTTTCGAATTGCAAGGCAATCTCTGTGATGTCTGATTTTACTTGAAAAGTAGCTGCTTGAGGTGAAAAAACGGTGATTTTGTTCAAAATTTTAATATTTTCCGGTACCCTAGCTTGCAACGCAGAACACAAAACGACCATGAATTCTTGACATCTTTCTTTGATTTGAACGACGAGTTCGGGTTTTACGGCCACAGACAATTTGTAAAACTCGTACCCGAAGTTGACGCAGTTAAGAGGCATACAGTACTGCTTAAAGTCAAAATCAGCCAGATGGTATCGAGACAGTTTTTCTAGTTGTGAAGGCACAACAAGCGTTTGTAGTATCGAGTAAATAACATTATTCAAATCTTCAAAAAGTTTGATGGGATCGACAGAGTTTGACTGGAACAACTTATTGAGTCCCATGACTCCTTTCAGCGTGTTCCTAAGGAACGTCATGTATAATCTATTTTCCTGAGCTGCTTACATCCCGTATAATTGACACGCTACGTAGCAACGCTCTTTGTGTTTGTTACTGCCCGCGATCTCAAAATGCAGTTTTAGCTCGTCCCATTGCTCCAGAATTGTATCGACAGCCTGCAGGCGTACTAGCCAACGCGTATTGGAGAGTTTTACGATTTTCTTTGGTAATTTATCCGATATCATCTTGTAGATTTTCGCATACTCGATTTGTCGTTTTGAGCTATGACAAAACCAACCGTGGGTCTCGCGTACCATGAATTCCAAGTGCCTCGGAAGAACTTTACAAGCTTCTTCAGCAGCAAGATGTAGCAAATGACAGATACATTTGATTGCCACGAGTTCGGGGTCAATGTTCCGTAATATCGTCGTCACCGAGTGATTTTTACCAACGTTTACATTCGCACCGTCAACACCTAGGCCTAAGAGTTTTTCCGCCTTCAGACCAACCTTCTTTAATTGTTTTAATATCGCAGCTGCAATAGCATTGGACGTTCCTACTTCTAACTCGATGAGACGATAAAATGACGTTACGATCTTCTTTTTGGTTTCACTGTAGTACCACAGCGTAATAACAACCAGCGTACCAACTTATTCCACTTTCCCAAAAAAACACTTTGACCTTGAAATTGCGCCTCCATTTACGCAATGCATTATCTGTCAAAGCGGCCTGAGATTATGTTGGTATATTTTGCGAGAGTGGGCCGTATGTGAGCAGCGAAAAATCTAGCTTGAGTATGTAGTTGCCGAATTGTATATTGCATCTCTTTCTGTTCCATGCGATTTCTTCCAACTTTCCAGACTGACCAACAATACAATCTCAGGTTAGATCACTGGATTTTTGGGCCGTATACATATACGGAGTTGGTACGCTGGTTAGGAACTACTCATTACGCTGTGGTAGTACCTTATCATTATGCAAAGTACCTTCTTTGCATCGATGGTGGTTGACTCATCGATTATCAAAGAGTAATGTGCATTACCCACGACATCTATTAACTCTTCCAAAATGCACGGCGAAAGAATGTTTTTAATCAGTGAAGAGCATTTTGTACGATGCAGCTTAATGTCCTGCAACACTGGAGATTCTTCATCTAGGCTCTTTATGACGAGGGATAGATGATCGACGGTTTTATCCGATGAATGTTCGGCAACATACGCAGCAATTTTTATCTCAGCTATTTTTCTTTTCTGAGACAAAGTGGCTTTAGCAAACTGATCAATTTTTGGTAATTTCAGATCCTGCCCCCGATTGCTCGCAAATTGTTTGTGCTTATTCGTAGTTCCATGGAAGATTAACCCTTTTTTATGAGCACTAAGTATTGACTTGCAATACACACAGAAAGCTTTTGTTGAGTCCCCATCGGGTGACGGTTTTAACCAACATGTAATGTACAGAGTAATCGAAAATCTCATTAAACCCAATCCCCGTGTACAACAAAAATGATGTTATTTAATAACTGTGATGTCTAGGTTTAAGCCTAGTAATGTGTTCAACGAAACGAAATGCAGGGAAAACGTCTATACAGAATCAACCGAAATAAAGTTCGTCGCCCCGACACCAGGGGCAGTATAAATTGCCATTGATGACATTTAACAAGTGTTTTGCATTTGAATTCGTTGCATATAAATTAAACTAACCGGCATCAAATATGGTAATATCGGCAAAATAAAAATTACTGTTGCAAGGATACGCCCATCCATCTCTCGCCCATCCATTTTTCAATAGAACATTCACAAACTCGAATTAAATTATCAACTGTCAAATTTTTTGCACCAATTTAAGGTACTTGGGTCGTTTAATGGACGCGAAATTTAACTTATATATTGTGCAGCGCCATCTCAGAGTGAGTTACTGCGTTGTCTTTGAAGGCAGTTATTCGTTTTCGAACACATTAATGACGAGCAAAACGAAACGAAATGAAATTCCGCCCCAGGCTGATTTTGTATGGGTTTTAACACTTCGATTCGTTTTGCGTCGAATACATTACAGGGCTTAAATTTGAACCTAATCTGGATAAATAAATTACCTTCGAAGATTGATTCTCGTTCCCAAGTCTGTACATACTTTTGCACGTACGTTGTCTTGTTCAGCGCCTTGGGCATATTTCACCGGTTAATTACTTACTAAGCGAACTCGCAGAAACGAATTTGACTTATTCCGATATTTTGGGAAATCTCCGTGTTAAGGCTGGTACTGAGTTCGAGTTCACGTGAAAGTTTGACATGTTTCCATTATATGGTCATTCTTTCGAGCGAAAATTTTGACAATGCAGAAAAGCAGAGACAATGCTCATTTCTGACGGAGGAAATGTCAAGAATTTCACTTTTCGATCGATTTTCTTATTGGAAAGTCATTTGCACTGCTCAATTTTCAAATTGAAACACTAAATGTCACTTTTTCGCTCGAAAGAATGAACTGCACAAACTAAATTGGCGTGAAATGATTGACAACATGTTTCAGTGCCATTTATGTTTTCGAAGCGAAAGCAACTTCAAAGCAACTTTTCATGCTAAGAACACAGTGCCAAACTTGCTTATTTTCAAGCGAAATTTTCGCCGAAACACATTTCACGTGAAATTTTGTATGAAAATTTCACGTGAAATCGAACTCAGTACTATGCTTTAAATGCAATACACATCAAACAACGATAGAGCGAGAGTGGTTAAATGACTATAGGTCCAACCAGTGATGAGTCTGCGTCCGTACGTGCGCCTATGCGCCGAGGTATACCACGCAAAGCATATATTGCACCCAAACATAACTTTCCGAACAGCCAGAAAAGTGACATGCTCATTAAGCAACCTTTTGCTCAATTTTTGCTATAAGCTGTCCGTACGCAAAGTGGTGATGAGATACGACTTGACATACATTTGCACGGGCACTTATGTTCACTCCTGTTTGCGTATGTCAAAAAGTGCCTTTTTTGCTCTAAAACCGGTGGGTTTTGACAGAAGATCATGTTCGCAGACTCATGTTTGGTTAGGGCTTATGGGATCTAATAGCCCGTTCACACTAGGCTCTAAATCAGGCGATTTCGATCAGCTGATCGCTTTAGAGCTAAATCAACTTAAATCTACCTGATTACCCATACATTTTTTTCGGTTTCCGACCGAGTTAATCAAGTAGATTTAGAGTTAATCAAGTACAAATCAGGTACTATTGTGAATTTTTCCGGGCTGAATTGTTCTCAGAGCGTGCTTAATTCCATCCGTGAGAGGGAGAGTAGATTTCAACGAAATGTCATTCGAATTTCGTTCAAATATAGCAAAAATTAGACAAAACAGGAAAATGTGAGTTGTACAAAATGAAAAGAAAATGCTCTTGCATGTTTCTGCACCATTTTGAACAACTTTCATGCAAAAAAAATTGTACACACAAATTCGAATGACAGTTCGCTCTCTAAATCTCCTCATTCTAAATCACTTCGGGTAGTGTGAACGCTTGCCTTATTAACTTTGACAGCTTCTAAATCTACTTGATTTAGAGTGTAGTGTGAACGGCTTAAAAGATTTGACAACAGCGCATTGTGAATAGGTATGTTCCCGTACTACGATTAATTGCGATTAATCGCAATTAATTCCAATGAAGCCGTTCCCGTACTCCGTTTTACTGAAAACTGAAAATTTCCCCTCTTTCAGTAAATTTCAGTAGGGTCTGAGCTACTAAAAAATACTGAAATGTGTACAACGGAGTAAATATTTTCAAATGTGCGCGGCAAGCAACAAATTTTTTGCGTAATGTTGCTATGAAGGTCGAATATTTTTGTGGCGATAATTTATTACCGCTTAGGATCGCTTTATAATCACTATTGTTCTCCCCAAAAACCGAAAACTGACACTTTCGGTTGTCAATTTTCAGGAAATGCAATGAGAGCGTTCTCGTGCTTTTCATGAAATTGCTTCAGGAACATTCAGTAAAATTCAGTTACTGAAAGTACGGGAACATACCATATATTACTTACGAAAAACAATCGGTCTCTCAACTGAATAGTTAGAGGGCAATCGCGGCCTCTGTCGTCAATCGCTAAGGTAGCATTATCAATTTTGAAACAGCATTACCAATATTCACTTGTTAGAATGATTGAAGTTTTATATTTTTTATTTTTTATTTTCTTATATCAGGAAAAGATAGCCATGAAACATTTCGAGATTATTATTTATTAAAATACCTGTTCCGAAAAAATGCAGTACCACCTTTCAGAACACCCTAAACAAAGCCCTGAATATTTTTTGTCCCTGTTTACCCCCTGAAGTGTTTAAAATATCCCTAAATCTAGGGTTAAAATCCCTGATCTGGCAGCACTGGGCTACACATTGTGTTTCAGCAGTAAATCTACTTGATTAACTCTGTCAGACGCCGAAAAAAATGTATGGGTAATCAGGTAGATATAAGTTGATTTAGCTCTAAAGGGATCAGCTGATCGAAATCGCCTGATTTAGAGTGTAGTGTGAACGGGCTATTAGAGAGAGAAATGTCATTCGAATTACAATCTTTTTATACAATCTTTTTTTCGTGAAAGTTTTTGAAAATGGTGCATATTATATGCCGTTCACACTACACTCTAAATCAGGCGATTTCGATCAGCTGATCGCTTTAGAGCTAAATCAACTTAAATCTACCTGATCATACATACATTTTTTTTGGCGTCTGACAGAGTTAATCAAGTAGATTTAGAGTTAATCAAGTACAAATCAGGTACTATTGTGAATTTTGTCCCTGGCGAATTTTTCTCAGAGCGCGGCGAATTCCATCCGTGAGAGCGAGAGTAGATTTGAATGAAATGTCATTCGAATTTCGTCCTAAAATAGCAAAAATTGAATAAAAAAGGAAAATGTGAGTTGTACAAAGTGAAAAGAAAATGTTCTTGCATGTTCCTGCACCATTTTCAACACCTTTCACGCAAAAAAGATTGTACACATATATTCGAATGACATTTCTCTCTCTAAATCTCCTCATTCTAAATCACTTCGGGTAGTGTGAACCAATGCCTTCTAGATGTAAGGGCCGTAATGCAGAATGATGACGTCAGAGCATCGGGACAAATGTCGCGAAAAACACACGTAGTCTTATGGGACGTCCGCGGGAAATGTTAATTGTACGGGTTGTGTTAAAGTGAGTGAAATTAAAACTAAAGTGGTTTATGCAGAGCAGTGCTAGTGAACAGATAAAACACAAATTAATGCGGTGCGTGCGATATAATGTGGAAAATTCGCTACGAAATGTTTATCGGTTGGTGTTAGGTTATGTGATGGTTCGTGTCGATTTACTGTCGCGATACAATTAATTGGTAGAACGTGTACGTTATGACTAAACTTTATTATTATAACGCGTCCACGCACAAAAAACTAACGTTTTATTCATATTTTAACCAAAAAACCGCAAGTGAAATCTCCATGTACATCGGCACTGCCTCGTGGAAATGTCAAATTTCCTAAACTCATGACGTCACGGCGAGAACGATTACGTAGCCTGACGGCCTGTACTTCTAGAAGGCATTGTGTGAACGCTTACCTGATTAACTTTGACAGCTTCTAAATCTACTTGATTTAGAGTGTAGTGTGAACGGCTTATTATCTCTCGATCCATTTCGTATCCATTCTTCTCATATCTATGGTACCTATGGTATCAGCACAGCGTAACCGCTGAAGCACACTGCGACGCAGCCAGGCGCAGCCAAGCTGTCAGTTGAGTTGACTATATGGGTTTTCCATAACAGCGAGCACACCAAGTCGCAGCTATGCGCAGCCAGGCGCAGCTCAGGTCGAAATGGATTCAACTTTTGTCGCAGCGAAGAGTTGCAATCAGCTGTAATTACTTGAGAAACGCGCGGGATTTGAAATGTATGCGAAAATGTAAATAGAGTTGATTTTATATTACTAAATTTTTGAGGAATTCGAAAACAATTTTTATTGGTAATAGCTTAGATAGTTAAAAGTAAAATAAAAAGATAGTTAATAGCAAATTAGAAAGATAATTAATAGCAAATTGAATATAGTAATTTGAAATACCTTATTAGTCTAGTTGGTAGATTTCTGACTTCTTGCTTGTGGGATCCCTGATTCGAATCCAAGTTCGGACGAAGACCCGCGAACCAAGCTTTGAGTTCACCTAGCTCTAATTAGGTACGTGGTTAATATCAGGGGTAAAGTGAGTCGTCGAATTCCACACTCGTATTCACATTGATTGAAAAAATTGTAAAGAATTATTTCAAAATGCAGTCAATTAAAGATGCAGTGTTGGATAACGAGGTGACAATAAAGATGCTGATAGCCCAAGTGAAGGAGCGTCCGATTATTCATGAGAAGGCTACAGGCGGATACAGAGATGTCGCTAACATCAACTGAAAATTCTTCTACATCACTGACACTTAGTCACGTTGCAGTGTAACCAGGCGATTTCGTTGGCTGCGCTTGGTCACTGATGGCTGCGCCTCGCTGCGTCGAGTGTAATTCAGGCATAAAGAGTTAGTTCCTTACCAGCGTGCGGACTCCGTATATGTATACGGTCCAAAACTTCCAGTGAACTAGCCTGAGATTGTATTGTTGATCAGCCTGGAAAATTGGAAGAAATCACATGGAACAGAAAGAGGTGCAAGATAATAGCCCGTTCACACTAGACTCTAAATCAGGCGATTTCGATCAGCTGATCGCTTTAGAGCTAAATCAAGTTAAATCTACCTGATTACCCATACATTTTTTTCCCCTTCTGACAGAGTTAATCAAGTAGATTTAGAGTTAATCAAGTACAAATCAGGTACTATTGTGAATTTTTCCTGGCTGAATTGTTCTCAGAGCGTGGTTAATTCCATCCGTGAGAGGGAGAGTAGATTTCAACGAAATGTCATTCGAATTTCGTTCAAATATAGCAAAAATTAGACAAAAAAGGAAAATGTGAGTTGTACAACATGAAAAGAAAATGCTCTTGCATGTTTCTGCACCATTTTGAACAACTTTCATGCAAAAAAAATTGTACACACAAATTCGAATGACAGTTCGCTCTCTAAATCTCCTCATTCTAAATCACTTCGGGTAGTGTGAACGCTTACCTGATTAACTTTGACAGCTTCTAAATCTACTTGATTTAGAGTGTAGTGTGAACGGCTTATAAGATTCGACAACTACATACTCAGGCTAGATTTTTCGTTGCTCACATACGACTCACTCTCGCAAAAAATACCAGCACACTCTCAGGTTGCTTTGACAGCTAATGCATTGCGTAAATGGAGGCGCAATTTCAAGGTCGAAGTTTTTTTTCTGGAAGATGGAAGGAGTTCACCCACTTATCATTCTATACACTTTGGTATCAGCATGAGGAGCGGGCTACCTCACCCTTCTGGCCCTACATCCAAGTGTGTGTAATAGGACAAAAACGCTCTCTTCGATTCTCTCTGGCTTGGGCCTGCTTGGGCTTAGCTGTCAAAATCGTTGTCAATCGTACGCGGTGTCGGTAGTGTTTTTGAGTAAAGTGAATTTAAAACGTAATTCATTGTGTTGTGCGGTGGTGATTTTCCTTAAAAAACTAATTTTGTGAACATTATAGACCTTTAGTTTAGATTAGTTTGTTCAACTTAGATAGATTCGTCGCAATTCAAAGCTGCAGGGATCATGCCCAAGGAGGTGGCACTGCTATATACATTAGTAAAAGGATTCAGCATAAGCTGCTTCATTATGATAGTAGGTATCACACTATCATTATTTCTATTGAATGCGACCTTCGGTCAATCCACTTAGGAACATTCTATAGAACCCAGCATGACGATCCTGAAGAATTTATTGAATATGTTGATGCTTTGTATCAAAGGTTTAATAACTTGATAGTTGTCGCCGACACCAATATAGATGCCACTAGCATAAATAATAGTATCTGTGTTAACTATAATAACATGTTGGCGATGAACAATGTGGTACTGCTAAATTGTGACCCAACTAGAATTACATCAAGTTCAGCTACTTTGTTAGACCATGTAACAACTACCGTCAACACTCAATCTGTTGCTTTTAAAGTAGAATACTCAGAATGGCCAGATTTAGATCACCATACTTTGTATATAACAGCATCTGGTATTAAAAAGCAATTGCAACCTATAGTTAAAAAGAAAATTTCAGTTTTAAATAAACGACTATATGTTGATTCCGTACTAAAGAAACTTAGTGAAACGCATGGTGAAATTTCTTTTAAAAGGATAATTACTATTATTCAAGATGCAAAACAGTCGGCTTCAACTATTAAGGAAATCAGAGCTAGGAGAGGCAACAATTGGATTACGGAAGATTTAATTAAGGAAATGGATAAAAAGAAAATATTATATAAAAGAATGAAAATGAATCCAAGTGATGCCAAACTTACTTCTGATTACAGATCCTCGAAGAATAGAGTATGTTCCATGATCAGAATTGCTAAGAAAGACTATGTTAGAAGACATCTTATTTCTGCTGAGGGTGATGTTAGGAGAGTTTGGAAATTCATCAACCAAGAACTCTTGTTGGGCAATAAAATAAACAAATCTAAATCTATCATCACTGCCGATAATCTTGTTGATCATTTCAGCTCTATAGGTGAAAAACTTATTGAGGACTTAAAAGTAAAGTTTAACCTTGACAACTTTGAAAGGCAGAACATTCCGTTGAATTCAAAATCTCTCTTTTTCGAGCCTACTGATCCTGGTGAAGTGTTTGCCATAATTAGCTCATTGAAGAATTCTTCACCTGGAACTGATGGAATAACTTCCGAAAACTTGAAATTAGTCGCTACTCAGATATCACCTTATATTTCTGCAATCATTAATAATCACATTACCAAAGGTGAATTCCCTACAGAGCTGAAAGATACCATGATAGTTCCTATTCATAAATCAGGTGACGATGTAGATCCTTCTAATTACAGGCCAATTGCTTTAACAAGTTCGTTTAGCAAAATTTTCGAAAAAGTTATCAATAAAAGACTAGTTAAGTTTATAGAAAACAGTGTAGGATTTGATACACATCAATATGGTTTTTTACAAAAAAGTAAAACAACATCAGCAATAACAGATGCCTTACAATTTATTAATTGTGAACTTGATTCGAATAAATATGTGGCCGCACTGTTTATTGATTTAGCGAAGGCCTTTGATACAGTTAATCATATCACTTTGTTAGAAAATCTGAGCGAACTTGGAATAAGAGGCTTGGGACTGGCGTTAATTGGTAGTTTCCTAAAAGACAGAAAAGTTCTGGTTAGGTTTAATGATGAAATAAGTAAACAACGAGTAGTTAACATTGGTGTTCCTCAAGGGTCGATTCTAGGACCAACTTTATTTTTGCTCTATATTTATAATTTATATTTCTCTGGTCTGACTGGAAAATATATTATTTACGCTGATGATACCCTGTTGCTATACTCTGCTAACTCTGCTGAACTTCTGGAGCGACAAATAAATAATGATTTAATTGTTTATGGGTCCTGGCTTTTGGGAAACAGGCTTACAATCAATACCTGTAAAACTAGTTACATGGTATTCAAGCAGATTAATAAGAGTGACATTTGCCTTAACATTAGAATACATGGAGAGGAGATACAAAGAGTGGCTAGATCTAAATACTTAGGACTAATTATTGATGATAGATTATCTTGGTCCCCTCACATAAGTAATGTGAAATCTAAGTTGGTTTTCTGGATTAGGCTGTTCAGAATGAAATATTACTTGGATTTAGAGCTAAAAAATATGATATACAACTCTTTTGTGCTGCCTAAGATTACCTATGGTATTTTGAATTGGAGTCAAACTTCAGAGATGAATATTGACTCAATTCATAGAATACTCAATAGGATAGTCAAGGCAGTGCATGGACTTGATAGACTGACTCCAAGTGATGTACTATACAGACAAACAGATAAATTCAATGTAAGGGATATTATATTTATGGAAAAAGCTAAGATAATATATAAAATACTCAATAATAATATAAAATCTTCGATATGTCCAATAAAACACTGTGATTACCACAGCTATCACACAAGATTTAAAGATAATCTCAGGCTTGATATCGCTAGAACGAATAGAAAACATAAAGATCCTATTAGATTAGCTATGGAAATCTTTAATAATTTACCTAACTCTTTGAAGAATGCTAGGTCTTTTCCCGTCTTTAAAAGGCTGCTGAAGAATCACATTAGAACCATGTAAAGTAAATTACGTACTATTTAATACTAATTTTTTTTTACTATTTTTCTTTTTTTTGCATCCCTCATACCAGCACTCTGTTGCTGACTGGGAAGCACTTTCTCTCGCTTTGTTTTCTCAAAAATCCTATAATTAATTTTTATTTATATTATGAAAGAGCTTCTTCTTCTTCTTTGCATGCTTTTTTTTATTATCCATCTTTTACACTAACTTCCCATCAACTAACTCTATCTTACTTTCTTTATTCTCCATTTATCCTATTTATGTTTTCTTTTTTACTATTATATAATATAATTACAAATTGAATGTGTCCAGAGTGTGGTTTGGGATTCCTTTCCTATCCTATTCCCTTTCGGGGGATGATGATAATTTTAATTGCTTGTTTCTTGACTAAGTGGCTTACTGCTGCTAGGAAGAAGAGGCTCTGCAATGAAGCTGACCCCATTGTGTTATTGTGTATAACAACGCGAAATTACATAAACACTTCGTTAAGTTTTAGTAATAATGAGTCAAAAGTGTGTTGTCGGTTCATGCCGAAATCGGTTAGGATTTGGGGTCTTACCAGTCTCTTTTCACAGGTAAGTGAGTGTTAATATATATAATCCGGGCTAAATTTATCGTCGCGTGTAAAATATTTGTCAGGCAATTTGCGTGTTTCTTAAAAAATGAACGAAAAAGTAGCGAGTAGACCGTTTGTTTACGTTTTCGTGAATGACAATTGCAGAGCCATGTTTGATTTGTCTTCGGTCAGTGGCGTAACCAAAAATAGCTATATCGGGCTAAAGAAACAGAACTTGATAAATTTCGATAATATGTGCCGAAATTAGTTGTAGTGAAATATAAGTAAGAAATAATATTATAACAATTTTAAAAGTGAGTGTAAAGTGAAAAACATTGAAATAAAATTAAATGTTAGTAAAGGAAAAGATATTTGTCGATTGTTCTGAACTTAGGACTAAGCAAGCCCTAATTCCGCCGAAGACGGTCCCAAGCCCGGTTGTAAAAGGAAGAGGGGGGCTGGAAAATTTAAAATAAAACAATATATCTGCTGCATATGTTTAGTTGGGTAAAGTTTTTTTATGAAAACATGTGCTTAGTTTCACAAACATGCAGCTTACTTGCAATTCCGGAAACTCATTTCACTTTGTATTCTACTTGTTGTCTACTATCGTCTCAGAAGTAGACGACTGCTGAATTTCAAGGCTTTTATACATTGCGAAAAATGTGATCCCGAAATATACTGCCACCGTTAAAACACGCATATATTTCAGAAACTGCGCATGGGGTTAAGCGATAAAATTTAATTTCACCTAAAAACATCAAAATGAAAATACAAATCTAAGATTGCATGATACCAAATTCAAAATTTTGCGCCATGCAATTGCCCCCGTTCAAACCACAAAAACTCTAATTACCTACAGCTTATAAGCCGTTCACACTACACTCTAAATCAAGTAGATTTAGAAGCTGTCAAAGTTAATCAGGTAAGCGTTCACACTACCCGACGTGATTTAGAGAGAGAAATGTCATTCGAATTTAAGTGTACAATTTTTTTTGCGTGAAGGTTGTTGAAAATGGTGCAGAAACTTGCAAGAGCATTATCTATTCATTTTGTACAACTCAAATTTTCCGTTTTTGGTCAGTTTTCTTTATTTTAGACCGAAATTCGAATGACATTTCCTTCAAATCTACCGTGCCTCTCACGGATGGAATTCAGCTCGCTCTGAGAACAATTCAGCCGGGAAAAATTCACAATAGTACCTGATTTGTACTTGATTAACTCTAAATCTACTTGATTAACTCGGTCGGAAACCGAAAAAAATGTATGGGTAATCAGGTAGATTTAAGTTGATTTAGCTCTAAAGCGATCAGCTGATCGAAATCGCCTGATTTAGAGTCTAGTGTGAACGGGCTATTAGTCATTTTATGATAGTGTTTGCATTTTTTGTTTGGATGCGATTTTAGCATAGAGATAAAATAGTAGAGTTGCCCATGTGATACAACTGCTTTGCATCTACCCCTGCGACTTTCGCCAAACGTCTCATCCCGCAACTTGACAAGAGATTTTCCACGTGGTGATCATATGACGTATGATTCCAAATGAGATAGATGTGCAAGAGGCAGACAAAATATCGCATATCCCTTAGCTCTTGGTTTCGTCCCCTCCAATACATTTCAAATGTGAAGGGCCACTCCATTGTCTACTACCTCCATTGATTTTAGCCCTGTTGGCTTTACTTATGTTCCTCTCCTCATTAGTTCTCTACTCTCATGTATCAGCAAATCGATGACAGTTTGAATCCTAAAATGGCTTCGTTACCAACTCCGACTCAGGTGAGTGTAAAATTTTAATTCATTTGAGAGCATGATGTTTTTACTTGTGGGGAAATTATGCTCGAAAACTTGCGTCATTAGTAGTACTTTGCATACTGTATCTCGTTTGGGTTATATGATAATTAGTGTAAATCCATGAATTCAAATTATCTCAAATTTGTGCAGCTACTCAGTTTTTTGTTTTTCTAGGTATCTGGCAAGCACAATGCTACATACGAAGCGTATTACATCCAGGTAAATTGAAATCAAACGTTGTCACTGTGAAAAGAAAATCGACGGTTTACCTTTCGTAGATGGATCATAAATTGGGCAATATTGAGGCTGTGGATGCTGCTAAGTTCTTGAAAAAATCAGGATTGAGCGACGTTGTGCTGAGTCGAATATGGGACCTATCGGACCCAAAAGGAACGGGATATCTCGATAAGGCTGGGTTTTTCGTTGCTTTAAAGCTCATTGCACTTGCGCAAGCCGGAAGTGATGTAAACATGCGCAATATCCTCGTGGCGACGGTAAACCCACCTAAAGTCGTGAGTATATTATGGCCCGAGCCAGAAATTGCAGTTTCAGACATGTTATTTGAGCTTTCAGGGAGAGATTCCTAGAATATCTCCAGAAGTTATTCAATCGCTGTCACCGACCAGTGCTGACTGGTCAATGAAACCTGCCGACAAAATGAGGTATGAACAGCTCTTTGAGTCCCTGCAGCCCGTCAATGGAATGATTGCTGGAAATAAAGTGAAAGGAGTACTTATGGAGTCAAAACTGCCTCTAGAAACTTTAGGCAAGATTTGGGATTTAGCAGATCAGGATAAAGATGGAAATTTGGACCAGCACGAATTTATCGTCGCAATGCACTTAGTATATCAAGCTTTAGATAAACGTGCGGTGCCCGCATCACTACCAATGGAGTTGCAAAAACCTAAAACGTGTGAAATTTCTATCATTGAAACTTCGGCAGATGCAGGGTTCGTTGCTAAATTTCCGATGGATATAGCTCCGCCATCAGTCCCACCGCTGCCAAGTATTATAGCTTCTGCATTTCAACCATCTCGTGCACCATCTAGCATTCCGCATTTACCAGTATGTCCGAACTTTTCGATTACCAATCCAAGTCCAACAGCTTCTTACGATTGGGTGGTTACTCCTGCAGATCGAGCACGATTCGAATTGCTTTTCCGTGAGATTGATAAAGACAAGGACGGTTTGGTGTCGGGACTTGAGGTCAAGGATGTATTTCTTCAGTCGGGAATACCGCAGAATTGCTTGGCACATATCTGGTAAGATTTTTCCAGTAATATTTTTTTTTATCAAAATCGAATTTTTATATATTCCTGTTGATGCAAAGAATTTTGAGAATCGCTATTGATATCGAAAAAACTGAAAACGCGTAAAGGGTGTACAAGGAACTTAATTTCATTCTCCTTCAATCCTGTAACTCTTTGAATCGACTTCGAATTGACTTTTTTAGTTTTACATGAAGTTTTTCCGTGCTTAAGTGCTTATTATGTCAAATCGTTCAAAATGCATATGGTCATGTTCTCAATTTAGACCTGGGGTGGTGTCGTTATGCATATCATAGAAATGTAAGAGGTCTCATCGTTAATTTGAAACGCAGAATCAATTGTTTCTGAATTCAATTTGTATTTTTGTTTCGACAGTTTACAATAATTTTGTGTAACTGTATAGCCGCTCAAAATTTGATCTTACATTACCTCAGGTACAAGTTCTGGCGGCTGTAATTTAATTCATAAAAAAATTAATAAGAGCATGACTTGTTGAATTTACATCAATATCTTACACAGCGAATACTCATCACAAATACTCGACACTGATGGATCAAATTTATTTCCTTCCTGCATTCAATGACGTCTTAACGCGAAAAAAAATCTAGGCAGTAGAAAACGTCTTTAAAACCTTTTCGAAAGCTTTAGGCTATCTATTTTTAAATAAATTGGGTGCAGCATTGCTTGCTTGCTCCGTTTACAACTACTTAGGCAAGGATGGCGTTAGTTCTTACACTCCAGCCGGTGCTGCGTCCGCAACACTCTGCTCATCGAGGTCAAATTTCGCCAACATAACTGCAGGTGCACGTAAATTCCTCCGTTTGTTTGCACTGTTGCAAACCGTACATGTCCATCCTTTGAACGGTTTATATCGATAATTCTCCCTTAAGGAAAACTCCGAGTCTTATCGTTCTCGTCTATTATGAGAACAATGTCACCCAACCTGCAAATCGCCTGTCGATTCGAACCACTTTGATCTTCGCGTAAGCGTTGGTCGATAGCTTAAGATCCAGCGTTGATATTTCTGCAGATTTTGTTGAAATTGATACCATTGCAGCTTTGGTACTTTTGTGTCAGTTGGTATTCCAAGGGGTTTCGTAGGATTTTTATCAGCTAGTTATGCGTGGTTTCGAGTTATTGCTTCCTGGTCTGGCTGATCGAAAGCAATTTAAGTTCGTGGCCTGGAATTAATTAAGTATTTGGCTTTACTTAAGACATTTTGCAAAACTTCTGGGGATGGCTTTCTTGCTAGCTCAAGCATGATTCGCATCGCTGACTTTTTAATTGAATTCGTCGTCGACAATCAAACACATATACATATATATTTATACACATACATATGTCTAATTTCGTGACACACTTCTTCAGCTCAGCAAATTAACATTTAACCCTAGATTCATAAGCATACATGCGGGGTACACTATTCATGAACATTCGTCTCTCAGACCAACATATTATATTGGTGATTTTTGTTCTATAGAATACAACGTGTAATAAAACACACTTTAAAGCTTTCAAGTTGGTTATTAATCATTAATTTTCTGCAATGAAAATAAACACAATAGTTATTCTGAGCAATCGACACATAATAAACCGCGGTGATCCATACACATGAATTTTTTTACATTGGGTGCAACAGAACATTGTCATTCGACGTTTTTTATAATTGCAAAAAGCACCAATTTTTTTTCAGATCCACTGGGTTGTGTTTGATCATCGACAATTCTTTTACAAATAATTGACGAGACATGTGTTTTTTGTTATTATTAATTAAAAAAACATAAATAACTTAGGAATTGATTATAGCCATATTCAGCATACAAAAAAAGTAACAAATAGGCCATCTTTGCGTTTTTCTGCTGCAGGACATACTTCCACACATTTGATCAAATGTGTCCACTGCACCTTTAGTCATATTATAATATTCGATTTTGTCGGGCTTGCTACAAGAAGCAATTGTGCCTTGATCATGCGTGGTAGAAACCTATAAAACATTTCTATTTTCCTTTGGATTATAGGAAACCAACGTGCATTATTGGTCATAGAAAAACATGGAGGAATTGGTGTTTTCTTAATTTCGAGCAACTCTGGTGGAATTTCTGATTGCTCCCACAATAGTTTGTAATTATAACTGACAGCACACACAATTATAGCTGACTCGACAACTATGAATAAAAGATTCTCACAAGTCCCTGGTAGGTGCAAAGTTATCCTGTGATCTACGTTCATTTCTTGTAGATTTGTCGCCGAAACGGAGGCAATTCAGTAAAAAATCAAATCTTTCTCGGGACATCACAGATACATTCCGACTCCCGCTAAATGTTGCATCAAACAGTTTCAAAGACCTTAGATGATTATCCTTCTTTATAGCTGATAACAGCAATAAACCTAATAAAAACCGAACCTCTTCTTTGCATGTAGGCGCAACTGGGGCAGTTTGATTTTTGTACTTAGGATTTTTTATTGCTGTTTCTTCATTCGTATGGGTTACCATTTTACTGACAATGTCGTTAGTAATGAAAAGCGCGAAACAGTTAATGGGTTCTGTAACATTCTTCGCCGTATGTGTTGGACCCTGAACAATGCGCACAATGTTTCTTGACTGTGCTCGGGTATTCATAGACTCAGCTGTCGTAGAAGACCACATGTGACCACTTTTACCTCTCAAATTACGGGTAGATGGAAAAGTAATATGAGATGCTGCAGGATAAGTAGGGCCTTCCAATGTATCTTCAATCTCAGAATCCAAAGTCAAAATAACATTACTTCGATGCAATTGTACTGGTTTTATCGATTGTTCATCAGAATCTGTCGGGCATTCCTCCTCTGATTCAACGTTATCCTCAATGTCACTGAAAACAAAGGTGTTTGGTGTTTCGTTTTCATCATCCGAACAATCATTATTCAAAAGCGTCGCAATGTGCTCAACTAATAGTGACGATGTATGTATCCATCTCAAATTAAATTCAAAATTTGTGTTAAATTATAGTACAAAATAACATAGTTACATTGTATATAAAAATTGTCTAGCAACCGAATAATAATAATTCATATTTACCTTGAATAAGAATCAAGTTAAAGAAGAAATTAGGACTTATAATAATCACACCCGTCCGACAATCGCAACACTATTCATAAACATTCGTCTGTGGGACGAAGTACTCACTATAACTCCATTAGCATGAGCCCACTGTGATATACAACGGGGGCAATACTAATTTATTGAACGTTCCAGGAAGGTATATAGAAGTTCATCTTTCTGTTTCTTTCACTTTTAAAGTTACAAGGGTTTATGTGCTTTACGCGGTCTGCGAGACGATTGTTTATGAATCTAGGGCTAATGAACTGAAGAAACATTCACCATTTCATCATACTCATGCAAGTATGCTGAAATTGGGCTCTGTTGAAAAAAAATATTTGAATCTGCATGCACTTTTTATTCACAACCAACTGCAACGTAGTTCCTACTAACTATGGGCAATATGGGGTTAGGTTGAATTTCCGCTAAGTTAATAATAATTTGAGTATTCCCGAGTAGGAAATGAAGGATCTTTGGATGGAGTCCGAACCAAACTCTCATCACGATTTTTTTTTCTTACTTTAAAAAATGAGGGTATTGCAACATTGGGAATGACATAACTGGTTAATTAGTTGTGGTATGATCGTTAGTTTCTCACATGAGTTCACCAACACCCATGAATGAAAGATTAATATATTGCATGCAGTTGAATAATCTCATTTGTCACAACTTGCAACTCAGGCAGTGCCGAACACTGGCATGAGAGCGGACAAGAATTTACAAATCAAACTATTCTTTGTAAAACTATTTGAATTGAATTTTCTGCTATTTCAATCATAACTCTGAATTTAATATGATTAGAGAGAATAAGAAATACTAACATGAAATTGGCTAGAGAGTTATAAAAAATTTAAGAAATTGAAAATATAGGTCAGATAAGAACTGACTATAAGTTAGATAATAAAAATAAAAAATAAAAACTTAAATTATAGAAAAATATTTACATCAAAAATAGATAAAAAAGAGTCTTTTTTTCGTTAGCTTTTAAAATAGGTTTAGAACATACTGCTTCAGCTTCCTTCTAGTAACGAAATACGATAGGTTGTTTTTTAAATCATCAGGCATATCACTATACAACGATATCGCTGAAAGAGTCGGGTCATTAAGGGCTCTAATGGTTCTGACTAGAGGCAATCTATAGGAATTTGCTGATCTTGTTTCATAGCTATGCATTTCTCTGGCCATTGTCAGAGAAATAGAAGACTTATTCTTTCCGTGGACTATTTTCCATACCGTTTTTGGTTTTTGAAATGCTAATAGTTGGAAAAAAGTTGAACAAATATAATCAAACAAAAAATTGTTTGGCGAGCGTTTAGGTAGAAATTATACAATAAAATGAAAAGTCGAACTCGTTTCCTTTATTTCTACCAATTTATTTTTCAAAAATCCGTATACTAGTATTTCGGCTATCACTTATAGCCTTCTTCAGCGATGTTTCTTCGACTGAGGAAAATAGTCCCTAATCGTCCTATTTGTAGATAAACTTTTAAGTCTCCTTAAGCGTTTCCTTTCCGTCTGGGTATTTCCCCCATCGTCGGTAGGTGAGGCGCTAATTAAATCCTCATTAGCAGCCTCATTAACTGTTTCGTTAATCCTTCTTACCTGGCTCGTTGGTGAGATGTTAATTATCGTGTTATTATGAACTCCGGTTGCCCTTGCGGTACTTCTTCTTATCAATTTAAACAGTGGGGAATATCCGTTTCCCAAATCCCTGTTAAGGAGACACTCCCGTGGAGCCTTGAATATCTCCAAACTTTCCGCTACATCTAGCTTTCTACTATCTCCCACGTTGCTTATCAGTGAGAGGTTTTCCACCGAGATGTTGTGGTCTGCTCCAACCATATGCTCCGCTACTTTAGATTTGAACTCCTTAATGTTTTTCCTCCTTGCTGTTTCTGCTTCCCTCCGATGCTCCTTGAAGCGAGTAAGTGCACTTCGTTTCGTTTGGCCTATATATTTTAGGTCACAATCCCCGCATTGGATCGAGTATATCCCTGCTTTTTCCAATCTTTCTATTGGGTCCTTTGTTGACCCAAGTAGAGTCTTCAGCTGGTTGCTTCTGTTTTGGAATACAACCTCTACGCCCCATTTCTTTAATTTGGGCTTCAAACCCAACGAAATCCGATTATATTCTAACACGACCCTTCTCAGTGGGGGCTTGTCCTCTTTCAGGTTTGTCAAATCTTTAAGTGCCAGGTTCCTCATCCGTTTTCCAATCAGTCCTGTTATCCGTTTGGTGGGGTATCCATTGCTCTCAGCTACTTTCAAAATGTGGGATGTTTCCTTCTTTAATCCCTCGGACGATAACGGTAGGGTCAACATACGATGGATCATGTGGTTGAATGCAGCCATCTTGTGCTGGTACGCATGGTTGGAGTTGTATCTGGTGACGCGATTTGTGTCTGTTGGCTTCCTGTACACTTCCAGCTCTAATTGTTTCTCCCTCCTCTTTAGCAATAGATCCAAAAACGGTAGCTGACCATTTGTCTCTGTTTCAAAAGAGAAATCAATATTTCCATGCAAACCATTGATGATTTCCACGGTATTTTCTACTTCTTCTCTTTTTACAACCGCGCAGATGTCGTCCACATATCTCCTCCAAAATTTCGGCATGAGGCCCTTTTCTTCTAGATCCGCTTCTAGCTTAGCCATAAAAATCTCGCTAATAAACGGTGACAGTGGGTTGCCCATCGGAGCTCCTTTCAGCTGCTTGTAATACCCTTCCCTGAATGTAAAATAATTTTCTTCCATACACAATTTCGTTAGCTTGATGTACTGTTTGACCTTCATCTTCCAAAGTGCATCATTTTGTTGCTGAAGCAACCAGGTCTCTAATATAAGAATTGCTTCCTTTATAGGTATGCTCGGAAAAAGAGCTTTAACGTCGAAGGATATCAGAATTTCATCCTCTTCTAAATCGCCTATCGATTGAAGATGCTCACAAAATTCTTTCGAGTTTTTGACCGAATATGACCTAAACTTTTGACCGAATATGACCAACTGCGCGGTTGTAAAAAGAGAAGAAGTAGAAAATACCGTGGAAATCATCAATGGTTTGCATGGAAATATTGATTTCTCTTTTGAAACAGAGACAAATGGTCAGCTACCGTTTTTGGATCTATTGCTAAAGAGGAGGGAGAAACAATTAGAGCTGGAAGTGTACAGGAAGCCAACAGACACAAATCGCGTCATCAGATACAACTCCAACCATGCGTACCAGCACAAGATGGCTGCATTCAACCACATGATCCATCGTATGTTGACCCTACCGTTATCGTCCGAGGGATTAAAGAAGGAAACATCCCACATTTTGAAAGTAGCTGAGAGCAATGGATACCCCACCAAACGGATAACAGGACTGATTGGAAAACGGATGAGGAACCTGGCACTTAAAGATTTGACAAACCTGAAAGAGGACAAGCCCCCACTGAGAAGGGTCGTGTTAGAATATAATCGGATTTCGTTGGGTTTGAAGCCCAAATTAAAGAAATGGGGCGTAGAGGTTGTATTCCAAAACAGAAGCAACCAGCTGAAGACTCTACTTGGGTCAACAAAGGACCCAATAGAAAGATTGGAAAAAGCAGGGATATACTCGATCCAATGCGGGGATTGTGACCTAAAATATATAGGCCAAACGAAACGAAGTGCACTTACTCGCTTCAAGGAGCATCGGAGGGAAGCAGAAACAGCAAGGAGGAAAAACATTAAGGAGTTCAAATCTAAAGTAGCGGAGCATATGGTTGGAGCAGACCACAACATCTCGGTGGAAAACCTCTCACTGATAAGCAACGTGGGAGATAGTAGAAAGCTAGATGTAGCGGAAAGTTTGGAGATATTCAAGGCTCCACGGGAGTGTCTCCTTAACAGGGATTTGGGAAACGGATATTCCCCACTGTTTAAATTGATAAGAAGAAGTACCGCAAGGGCAACCGGAGTTCATAATAACACGATAATTAACATCTCACCAACGAGCCAGGTAAGAAGGATTAACGAAACAGTTAATGAGGCTGCTAATGAGGATTTAATTAGCGCCTCACCTACCGACGATGGGGGAAATACCCAGACGGAAAGGAAACGCTTAAGGAGACTTAAAAGTTTATCTACAAATAGGACGATTAGGGACTATTTTCCTCAGTCGAAGAAACATCGCTGAAGAAGGCTATAAGTGATAGCCGAAATACTAGTATACGGATTTTTGAAAAATAAATTGGTAGAAATAAAGGAAACGAGTTCGACTTTTCATTTTATTGGAAAAAAGTTATTTTCTCAGTTATCAAAGGTAGTTGATTAGTGGGGGCCCGTAGACTCAGATTGTGAACTGCCTTAATTGCTTTACTTAGAGTTCTGTTCAGGATGGCCAGGTTTGCTGTAGAAGTTTGGCTTTAGATAAGCATAGCATAAATAATAGATGGAATTACAAAAGGATGGTAAATCATGTTTTTTAAGACAATGTTTAAATAGCATCGTCTTCTTAGGAAACTTACAATGCGACAAATTTTGGTTCTGATTTTTCTAATTTGATCCGACCATGACAATTTGTCATCAAATATTATTCCTAAATATTAAGTATTTTCTAGTCTATCAATGGGTTGGTTGTTAATCAAGATGTTTAATGATATGTCTTCTTTATTTTTCAGTTTGAAAATCAAGTAATGCGTTTTATCAACATTTATTTTTAATTTATTAGTAACTAGCCAATTGAAATATCTCCCTAAATCATCATTAATCATCCGCTCTAATTCGATAGGGTCTCGATTCGAATTTAATACAAGGGTGTAATCTGCATAAATCACATATTTAGAAACTAAATCTAGATTATTCAGACTGAACATAAAGCATATAAAGAGCTGGTCCCAAAATAGATCGTTGATGAATGCCTATGTTTATCACTCTCCTATCACTAGTTTCATCTTTGAACGGGGTACTTATGGTTCGATATAATTTTTTAGTAATTTTTTATTAGATTATTTCCCTGTCCTCGAAAACCTAGTTCATTTAAAATATGGCCTAAAATGGTGTGATCAACTGTGCCGAATGCTTTTTTCAGGTCAACAAATATGGCTGAAACATATAAACCCTTGTCCAGTTGGCTGTTAATATAATGTTGCGCATCTATGAGGGACTGCACCTGTATTGCTGCCAGTAAGGAAACCATATTGATTTTGATCAAAGCCTATCGTGTTGTTAATAAAGTGAACTAGCCTAGAATTGATAACTTTCTCGAAGATCTTACTGAAGGCGTTTGCTAATGGGTGATAAGAGAGTTTTTCAAAACATTGGGTTGCATAGAGTTGCCAGATATGGTGATTTTTGTCTCATAAATCTTGCAAATTTGCTCAGCAGAATAAAGCTTTTTTCCCCCATAACTTCCGGTCCAGTGCAGAAATCAAAACGAAATTCATGCAGTAAATAGACCTTAATGTGAGCTAAATATCGTAGGAATTTCGTACAAAAATCATGAAAGGGCTGCCAGCTATGACCATTTTTGTAATTTTGTGGAATTTCTTTACTGAACGATTAAGTCATTAGATTTGCAAATGGGAATGATCCTGCAATGAAAATTAACAACAAATATTAACGCTTTAAAAATTTGAAAAATGTGTAGGTTGGTAACCCTAAAATTCTTTTCACCCGTATTACATCCAGCGCAGTGATTCAATCGAAACGAAATTTACTGGTTGGGTTTAAATTAACGTGAAGCAGATTTGGTATATATTTTGCTCTGTTGCTGACACAGGGTAACCAGCATTAGCCATTTTCATAAATATTGCACCAACAGATGCTTCAAATTACGTACTCATATGCAAAGCATTTGCGATAAAAATAAGAAACCAATTTTTAAATTTTCCGAGTTTTGAACATTTTTCGGATGGCAGCCTCAAACAACGTTTAACCGCTGAAACTTTCGATGAAATCCTCCGATGAGTACGAAATTCAAAGGATAAGTTGACTTAAGCATGAGCTTGTTAAGGTAAACTTATTGCTGCTTCGTTGGGAAAGTGTTGCCAGCACTGAACATTTTCATAATTTGTGTTATAGTTGAGTTTTGTTGCTTTGGATAAGGAATGGTTGATATGATTCTACAAAAAAGTGTATTACGTCTTTCCACATTTTTCTGTCACTCAAAGAATATTTCTTCGAAAATTAGTTTTCTAGCGGTTCTGATGCGCTAGACTTTTTTTTTTATATATATGGTAGATTTCATCGATATACTCAAGGTGATTCATGCTATCTTGAAAAGGAGCTCTGTAATGAGTGCCAAGTCTTAAAGGAGTGTTATAAATTATTACTTCGACAATGATCATGTTATACTGTTTTTCGTTCACTAGGGTTTTGAAATTGATACTGTTCCTTATGTAAATTACGGTTCCACCTTCAACTGAATCTCGACAATTGACCACTGCAGAGTACTCTGAGATGTTATAAAAAAACAGCTTCGTTTTCATAAAGCCAGGTTCCGCTTAAAATAATGATATCAGAATCATTCAAAACTGTAGCTGTAACTTTCAATTCCTGAAATTTATTTCTAATACTTCTAATATTTGCCTAGAATATTTTTAGACATTGCAGTGGCATATGATTTATGAGGAATAGTTAGTTTTCCTAATTTAAAATTGTACAGCTTTTATATATTCTGGGAAATTTTTACCATCCGCCATGATTAAGGTTGTTCTGACTCTTCGGGACACAATTCACACATTTATGTGTTTCGGAGGTACAATCCTGGGTTTTATGGTCGCCAGCGCACTTGGCGCAAACATCATTTGTCTTGATGGGTGTCCGCATTTCTGGCATTTGAAACAACTAAGGTTGAGGTCTTCCTTACAAAAATAGCTGCCAAAGTCTACATTAGCATACCTGTTAACTAATTTGAAATACGTATTTCCCGGGTCTTCAATGAATGCAAGATAGAACTGAACTGGTGAGCGCATTCTTCTTGTTGTTTCATAACAAGCAAAGCTTTTATACGGCTGGAATTTGGAAGAATGATGGGAGATTCGTTTTCAATTCGGCCTCTTAAACGTATGATATCATCATCATCCAAAGTCGGCGACAATTTTTACAAGCGGCTTTCTCTTGGGATCTTTTTATTATTTTTCACGAGAGTGTATTCGGCATAGTATTCTTGCTGAGCTTCACGGAAAAGTAAATTTGCGGCTTCCCGCAGCTCCTCAGACTTGAGAGCGCCCGTGTGTTTCACTAAGGCTTTTTTAATTGAATTTTTGAATCGAAGAACATAAGCTGTGGTGCGCAACAGCTTGGATAATTTACTAAATTTTGTAAAGTCTATAGTATGAGGCGTTTCGGAGTGAAGTGCAAAAAATTTGAATGAAGATTACTTGAACTCAACACTGGTGGCGTCATTTTCACTGAATTTTTTCAGCTTCAGCCAGAACCGTTCGTCCATTGCGATAAACTTAGGCCCTTTAAACCAGCGGCTGTCGTTATTTAAATCCATATTTTCTCTCTCCATATCACAGGAATATCTGCCACGTTTTCTCATGACGGTACCCATCTCCATTTTGCGTTATCTTTCGGATTTAACCAACGCGGCACGCTGCCCAAAGCGGGAGTTTTTTTTCGGGAATTGATCCAGCATCATAAACAAACAAAGCTCGATAACGATACGTACACGTCTGTATAACGTTCTTTAGTTAATTCGAATTTTATCGGTGCACGGTGATATCAGTGGTTAGATTTTCCGTCTAGACTGAGGTGCTTTTGCTGCTCTTTCGTGCTGTGCTGGAGATTTTCTCATTCGAGGGTCATTTGGATGGTGCTTCTTGGTTAATTCGTTTCATTGTGAGTGCATTTGTTCCTGAATATTTTTTCATCAGCCGCTAGTTTTCGGTACCTGGAAGCTTTAATCATACACTAGCACATCAAGAACAAAGCTTTTGTTTTTGTGCTCTTTAGTGTGGACACCATCCACTGTCAACCAGGGATTACAACCACTTTAATCTCGTATAGAGTATCTATGAGGGAGATGATATAAATGCAAATAGTTGATTTAGTACTCTACAAATATATTTATTTATCAATGAAAAATTATAATCTAGACTAGGCGTCTATCTCCGACGACGGCTGATGAGCGAGAGAGTTCTTCTTCACGCTTCTACGTTAATCTCCCTGAGATTATGGTTCGTCGATTATCGCTGCTGCTGGTGGTAAACATGACGATGTTGCCACAGGACTCCCCCTCCAAGGGACAACAAAATTGACAACTGTCGTCGTGGTCACCACTATAGAGTATCTATGAGGGAGATGATAAAAATGCAAATAGTTGATTTAGTACTCTACAAATATATTTATTTATCAATGAAAAATTATAATCTAGACTAGGCGTCTATTTCCGACGACGGCTGATGAGCGAGAGAGTTCTTCTTCACGCTTCTACGTTAATCTCCCTGAGATTATGGTTCGTCGATTATCGCTGCTGCTGGTGGTAAACATGACGATGTTGCCACACTCGGATCTCACACATAGCAGTGTCATCTACCGTCATCTAGTTCATTGAACAAGCTTCATTTTGCCTGTCTCTTGTATTATTTATTATAACTTTTAACGACGTTCATCATCTCACAACAGAAATGTCGGTAATTAGCTTAAGCGCATGCTCATCGTGTGATAAAGAGTTGAAAAAAGACGATGATTTTTTTATATGTGATTACCGAAGAGGCGCCTTCAAGTCCGACATGTCTTTAGAATCTCACTAGAACCTTTCTTCGAATACTGAACCAATTAGATGCACTTCTTCGGGTTATATCGTACCAATCTTTATAAACACAAAACTGACGACGATTCTAGACCACGGTCACTCGTCTATCACACAAACCAATTATAATTCTTGTGCAATGCACGCATCATTCACGTAAACAGGGTCGCATCATACGAAAACTTGACTGGACCAACAACTGTCTGCTGCTATACGCCAAATTTGAAGAAACTCCGGTTAAATACCAACCAGGCCGAAATTCTTCACGTTCAGCAATTCGAGCTGATTGGTTATTAATGCGCACTCCACTATCCGCGATTTTTCCAGTTGGCCAGACATATATTAAGAATCTGAATTATGATGTGCACAATCAGTGCACAAACCCAGGTTTACATTTTTAAAAAGTCATCACTGACAGTTGACTGAATTCGGCTGTACAGCGAACCTGGTGCCGGATCCCTGTACCATATGATTTGGGGATGCCCTAATTGCGTCAAAATTGAAAGCAATGTGTATTGGAAAGAAACCGCTCTAGCGGGATAGTGAAAAAATTGGCTGGTGGAAGAACAAAGAAAAAGGGGGACTTGAGTATGAACTGCAGAGGAAGAACGTTCAAGAATTTTTAAGCGGAAAAAAAAAATTAAAGAAAAAGTAAAGTGCAAGTTAACAAAATTTGTTTGAGAATATAGTGAAAGTTAAGAAAGTTTGCGAGTACAAAGTGATCATTGAGACACTCAAGTTAAGAATTCTAGTGTGGAGAGGGAAACTAGGAAACTGATGAATATTGGCGATTAGAGAACTTAATACTGAAATAAAGGAAAAACGTTAATTTTGCATTTAAAACATAAGTTGAAGCTGGGAAGCACTAAGGGGACAACGACCGAGCTGATAGTTGAAAAAACGAAAGATCTTCCCAAGAAGGGTATATCGTTGAATTAGTGGCTGAAGGAAAGGAAGTCTAACAGACTATCTGGGTCTTCAACGACAGTGACGATTTCACAAAACCACAAGCGGAGAACGATTGCAGAAGAGCAGGTGATGGTGTAAAACGGAGCTTAATTTCAAAGATACGATTTTCAGTTGGACAAGTTCGTGAGTGGAGGCCAAATAATTAATCGTTTGACAAAAATCAAAAGAAGAACTTTTATGAATAGTAGCATAGTTAACTTTTCAACCAGATTTTATTCACTAATTAAAGAAATGTTTATAAAAAAATAAGATTAATTAAAGTTCTTGAATTATATCAACGGAGACGGAATATATAATCATTCACATAGTTAAAAGTTAAAATAAATCACGTGGTATAGATATGAATTACAGAAAATTTACTATATATACTCTTACCATAAATATTCTATGAAAAATTTTGGTGTGGGTGCATGTACATTTATATATATAAGTATCTTGATAGTTTTTGTATACCAAAATATTAATTTAATAGGTTATTTCAGTTGGATTATTCAAATTTGATTACTCAACTTTTTTGATTCTCTTGTATGATATATGTGAACAAATCCCGGCCGGGGTCTGGTATGAATGAATCCCACCCAAATTATTAATTAATTTGTATGTTTACTTTTATTTGCTTGAATATTTTAGTTTGATTTTCTGCTTGAGTTATTCAGATTTTATTTTTAATTTTTTGTGGCTTTTAGTTTGATTTTTTTTGTTTTGATAATTTCCGTTTCTATATACCTAATGAATTATAACTAAATTAATAAATAATGATTCTTGCGAATCCTTTTCTTTCCCTTCCTATTTGTGGTTGTCGTTGACTGATGGATCTTTAACAGGTTCTAAGTGTTGTACTGTCTGCGTGCCATAGCACGTAGAGATTTTCCGCCCGTAAACCCACGCCAGGCTGAGCTAGTCGGCTGGGAAAAGGCACGCCGGGCAAGAGAAAGGAAAATCTCTAAATAAATATATGCTGCACTGACGACGGCTCGACAGAGTTCAGTCGGTCGCAACAAATGGCGCCCAAGAGGTATGGCTTTATTTTGGCTTTCTTTTTTAGATATTTTTCTTTTGGCAGATGTGCTTTCGGCTGGGGTGGCAAATGTTTAATATGAGCATCTTGTTGCCTCAGCCATTTTTTTTCTTTTCTTTGGTTATGGTTGCAGTCATATACTTGACCCTTTTTATTTGCTATCATCATCTTGCCGAGCGGTCGTCAATGCAGCATTGGCGCCCATCTCGTGCTATTGTCTTCGTTTTAAGTGTCGAACAGAGCTTGTCTCTTTAATTGCTGACCAGTCTCTTGTGGTTGTGGGATTACCTCCAGTTAAATAAGATAAGATGCGCAATATATTCTGGTTAACAGAATTAATCTTGTAATTAGATTGGCTTGAGTTTGCCGCATCTGGGGGAAAGTATCCACTGAAATGACCCATGAGCTGTTCTTGATCCTTGTCCATCTGTAAGATGTTATTCAGTCGATTGAATTATTTTGAGCAGGACCCAGGACAGATGATCATTGGGTCATTTCAAAGCAACTATAAGAGAGCTGTATCCTCCTGATTTCCCCATTCCCATTTCATCATTTAGTGTCAAATTTTATACCTTTTCCCTTCCTGTCTTTAATTCCTGTCACGAAGAGGATCCGTAAGAATCATTATTTTTTTTACGAATTGGAAAGTATACTCATGAAATTCGAAGAAATTTGGTTTTGCTGATACACTAGTGTATTCTATTATTTTGGCTGCATATAACTGCGTTATCATTGAATGATATTGAGAAGAATTTGAAGGTTTTTCTTTTGATCGTGAATTCTTTCGGTTGCTGCTCATATTTATCTGGGAAAAAAATATACTTAATCGTGGATTGATTTTTTTGGATTTAAACTATATACTTTATTTGAACATGCGTCGGAGAACAAATAGTTGGGACCCTAGTTACACGCCTTTCCAGCACCAATTGGAACGCTTGACCCTATCCCCTTCGGCTGCTCAAGGCACGAGAATCACAGAGGCAATGAGAACTAATTCGTCTCCTACTGGTCGGACGGTACCACACAGTTCAGCCACTGAGTCATCAAGAAGACAAATTCCTCACGAAGAAAGTTCTTTCATGCACCAGGAGCAAGCGTCTCGTCCGAGTACTTCGATCAGTAATGACCCACCAAGAGTCACTTTTCAGGCGCAAGCAGAGATGAGTGAGCGATCATCAATAAAAGTCCCTATAACTAAATGGACCCTGATTTTCGATGGCTCGACTTCAGGTTTGACCGCGAGACAGTTCATGTTTCGTGTGTTGTCCTTGGCGGAAGATTACCATGTTCCTCTAGCCACCCTTGCTATAGACTTCCACCTGCTTCTGAGAGGTCAGGCCGCAGATTGATACTGGCGTTTCCGGGAATTAAATTATCCACTTTTATGGAGTAGGTTACGGGTAGAATTTCTGGAACGGTTCAGTGCTTTTAGATCCGATGTGGACGTGCGGAGAATGTTAGATGGTAGATTGCAAAAATCAGGAGAACGGTTCCAAGATTTCTTTGATGCCCTTGAGAGTATTTCTCTACAATTAAATACCCCCTTAATGGATCTTGATCTTCAATGTGTAGTGCTTAGGAATATGTCTCCAGCACTTAGAATACACTTAGCTGGCGTTGAATTTACTTCAACCCGAGAGTTAGTCAGACGCTGCTGTCTGGTGGAATCAGAATGGAGACTCTTGAAAATGAATTCAGATCGAGACATCAATCGTCGGCCACGTCAAGTGCAAGAGGTGCATTTCGACTCGGATTACCTTAACAATAGTCATCTGAGTGAACCCACTTTGTTCGCTCGTCATCCGTTATGGGATCAGGGATATGCTCCATCTGATGATGGTATCCAAAACAATGTGCGGGTGATTCAATCGGGTCTTAAAGGTGTTTCTTTTGATAATCCTAATTTAAGACCGGCTAGTTATAATGCAAGGTTTACACAAGAAAGTCAATCTAGACCTGATTGTGGAAATTATGCGCAAGTAGATTCAAATCCACCAGCCCCTCGGTACTTTTCTGAATTTGTAGGTTCCACTCCCTCAAATGTGTTGACAAAACAGGAAGTACACGCCGTACAAACGAACTCCGGCACCTTTAGGAATAAAGATCGTGAAGTAGAGGGTAGAGGAGAATACCGAGTGTGTTGGAATTGTTGTGACCTGGGTCATGGTTTTATGGACTGTCCCGCTCCCATGCAACGGATATTCTGCTTCGGATGTGGCAAGGAAGGAGTACTAAAACCTAAATACCCTAGATGCCAAGCGGAAAACTCCAGCAGGAATGCGCTTTCAACGGGGAGGATGCGTATTCCGCTGGCTATTCACTCAACCAGACCCCAAAAGACCGACGTAGCTACCAATGTCGACCCCGAATTGCAACGCCGTCAATAAATATACCCCAAAATCCATGTCCTTCTGTTCTTTTCCATTCGTCTACTAACTCAAAACATGATGCTCGTAAACAGTGTTGCGGGACAGCTGTGAATAGCCGCCACCACAACAGAAATTTTTAGCCTGACCTGCTACCCTCGCGTGACTTTGGGTGCCGGCTAGTCACCGGGGTTGTGGGTGTAGTGACGGGCAGGTCAAGCCCTAGCTGTGTCACGCACAAACACTAACAGACAAGACAAAAGAAAAAAAAACTAATCAAAAGAAAGACGGGAGCCCACCCATGACTTCACTGAACCTATATCGTTGGTGTTTACTTACTCATTGCTATTTTAATATTCCTTATATAAAAAAAACTAATGCAAGTTCTTTCTTTTTTAACGTAAAACAAATATATTCAAAATAGTAAAATAAATAAAATGAAAACAATTCTCCAAAACAATCTAAAAAAGAATATTCAAAAATCAAGTAATTTTAAATAATAACAGGGACTTCAATTACTATAAAAGTAAATAAAAATAAAAACAAAATATCCATGCAATAACTTCCAATAAATTAAATATTAAAATTCATTAATAATTACATATATAAAATCAAAATAATTCTCTTACCAGTGTTCCGGAAGACGGTACCGTATCCTCGCTTACTGTAACTTATTTAGTTTTATTGTTTTTAAGAATGGAATTAAATTATCCAAATTAAACTGTGGTTTATATATATTAATATTATATTTTTTTTAAACTTTTTGCTCAAAAAGAAATTTGCATTAGGATAAGACGTTACTTCAACAGTCTTTACACTTTGTATCAATAGTAATGTTCAAATTGTTTAATTGTCGATGATTAATTTAATTTTGTTTCTCGTTCTAAACACTGGTGTGGAGAGAAGATCCTGCATGCACTTCCATCAGCATTTTTATTTTTCATCTCAATCAAATTCCCGGTGTGAATATCTATAGCCATAAAATCAAATCAGCAACGGAGATCCAGTTGTTGTCAGAGGCATCTTTCCAATGCTTTGTACGGTATCATAAATTCGATATAAAATAGTGTTTGAGTTAAACAATAACTCTGTTCGGTCCTGATTACTAATTGCACCAACTCGCAATCAAATCACAGTGCTATCCCACGCACATTAACTTTCACAAGTTCGCAAAATTTTTCCCAGAACATATTCCAAAGGTAACTTTGTACGATATGTAGCGTACTTTTATCACTATGTACACACTATGTTTCTGTACAGGTTTATTCGCGCACAAACTCTCGATTCCGATTCGTGTTCAATTGGATTATGTCACGTAGAGTACGAATTTAGCACAAAATTAGAATAATTTTAATCTTTACAGTTTTTCAATTTCGCGAATCAAACCAAATTATAGCTTTGCGTCATATCAAGAACTTCGACGCTCTCGCAAACGTTTAGTCCACGACCACCTTTTCGGTCCAGCCTCAAAACCAAAACTCTCCGGTTCAGTGCCAAAATTCAACTCCCCCGGTTCAGAGCTAAAATCCCACTTCCAGTTGAAATTCCCACGGCGGCAGCCAGCGCTGCCGCCGCGAATCCAAGCTCAAACTTGACTGCAGAGCAGTCAGCCTTTCCATCTCAGCGATCCGCCACGTACCGCTCCAACCAGCCGTTATCCGTTATGCACTTGTTGCACAGCACACGCAGCCGACACCCAACATTACAAGTTTCATTGGCCTGATGACGCAGCTGATCCAAGTTTCATTGCAAATCAGCTGCGATCAGGCCAGTGAACCCAATGCAATGCAATGCAACATTCGACAATCAAACGCATATACATAGATTGTTTTTTGGATGGCTATGCAATGCACCTGACTATCGAATGCAGCATTGCATTCGCAATATTTGTAGTTGTGTGTGCGCGTGGCGGCGGCAACGCTGTTCCGTAACAATCGTGGGGACGACCCAGACCCTGAGATCTCATCCGGCCGGGCAAAGGATAAGAAAAAAAAATAGAGGAATAAAAACAAAAAGTAGAGAAAAAAAATTTAATAACTTGATACAAAACTAATTATTACTACTCCTTACCTAAATGTCATTACGTCTTTCCAAAGTCGACCATTCCTTTGGAAAGAGGTAATAACTCCTATAAATAAAAATTAACCTACTTGTAAACCTATTCATTGCATCCTTTCAAAGCTAACAGGTCACTGAAGCCTTGAAAGGAGGCAATTATACCTAACTCTAAACCTTAACGCTATTCATTATGTCATCTCAAAGTCTATGCCCTTTGAGATGAGATAATAATGTAAAAAACTAAAAAAAAATACTAACCTAAACATTACATTCTCCCAAAGTTAATCCTAACTTTGAAAGGAGACAATACACCTATAAATCTAATTCAAATCTAATCTACCATAACTTAGTCTGATCTAATATAAGATAAATTTAATTCTAAGTCCTAACCTAATTATTACATACTTTTAAAGCCAACGCCCCATCGGCCTTAAAAGGAGAAAATAATGACTAAAATTATCTTAATGTGTAAAAACGTATCATTCCATCTCGCCAAAGCTAATAACGGGGTTAAGCTTTGTCGAGAGGCAATAATAGTTTGATGTTAAAACTAATACTAATTATTCTACTCTTGCAACTAAAGCTAGTTTAAAATAAGCAATCTATTGTGTCTCACCAAAGCTGCTTGATTAGAACAACTTTGGCGAGAGACAATAGCGTACCTAACCTAATCTTACTCCTACAAGTGAAACCATAATTGTGTCTTCCCAAAGCGTTACAAGTCCCTTTGAGAAGAGACAATAACGATACACTTTACGCTAAACCTAACAAAACTAAAATAAAATTATAAGGCTAACCTAATAAGACTTAAAAAAAACAAAAACAAAAGATTTAATCGAAACCCGAGGATTGAGATACTCAGGGCCCATGCTGATGATGAAGCAATGGGGCCGTCCCAACATAGTGAGCCTCGATGGAAACAGGCTCAAGTAGAACACGCTGACAGAACGGTAACGTGGGGTGTGAATGCCGCTAGTGAGAGAAATATGGGCGGCGGCTCGGCTTCGTGCTCTGAAGGTGCTGATATTCGTAGCGTGGAATTTTTCAATTCTATGACTTATCAGAAAAGATTTAAAATAACCGGAATAGACTAAAGCTGATATGAATTATAAAAATAATGGAAAAAAATAAAAAAATAATGCAATTAATAGTATAGAACATAAATAAGCGAGTGTTAAAACCTACAGAAGTTGAATCCTCAGCAAGAAGAAAAAAAAAATCTCCAAATAGGGAACTATAGATAAATATATATGACCTAGATTAACTCCAGTTTCATTAAAAATCACTAAACACTAAAACCAAAAAAAAAATTTTAATCTTAAATAATAGACTTTTTCTTTAAAAAAAAACTTAATCCACCTGAATTAAAAAACTTTCCCACGAATTCAATTAACGTTCATATACATAAACGAAACAATACCTTATAACAAAATTCAGGAAACTTAACTTTCAAAATTCAAAACTAATTTAGTTTAAATCGAACGATCGATAACAGTAAAAACATCAATCTAATTGCTAAATCAAAACTTCAAAATAAAAAAAAACCTTCTCAACCAGTTTTCATAAATCTAATCTAAAATATAATAAATGAAACCTTATTTGAAATAAACTTCAAGAAACTTGACCTTCCAAAATCGAGAAAAACCTAAATAAATCAAAGAAACAACTGAACTACTGAGCCGCATACAATAGATAACTTTGAAAAAAAATCAAAATGATCAAACGAAGGAATAAAAACCAAAACTGAGAAGAATATTGTTCATAAAACTCTAGGTTCAATGAAACCAAGGGTCAGTGAGCAGTTTGGGATGGGAGGAAAGGTATAAAAATTGGAAAAGGAAAATAAAAACAAAAGGATGGAGGAAAGATGCACCATGATTCCGGGTGGAGCAACCCAGAAGATGCCGGAAGGGTACACCCAATTCAAAATAGATGCCATTTAGGCATCGACAGCTATTGCCGGATATGGGGTCCGCAAGGCATCAACGGAATCACCCCAAACCTAATGAGAGTGTAAAGGCGCCACTCAATTCGAACAACTTAGTCAAGCTAAGCGACTCACTAGCGAGGATATGGGGGACGCTCAACCCTCATCAGGTCCAGAACCACAGCACCATCTTCCTGTCTAACAATTGACAATTCACAACAGCTGTGTAGGCGCCACTGTTGTGATAGCGACCGTTCACAAGCAAAGAAATAAAAAAAAATTGAAAATTACGCGAAAAGGAAATAAAATTTTAATAAATGTAATCCAAAATGAATGATCTGATACAAATGCCATCTACGGCCAAAGAAACAAAAAAAAAATGGCTGAGGCAACCAAGTGCTCCCGGGAACAAGTGTCACCCCAGCCTATCAGAACATCCATTCGGAGCAAGAGAAGTTAAGAAAAAAATAAATGAAATTCAAAAATAAGTGAAAATTAACAGAAAAACAAATGAATCAAATACAAGTTAAAGCTAATGAAATTCCGGAAAATCTAAAACCAATTATTGCGCGATTAAAACTACTCAAAATAATAACACAAATATAATAAAACTAAAACCGAATAACCAGCCGTTGTTTGGGCGCCATTTGTTGCGGGACAGCTGTGAACAGCCGCCACCACAACAGAAATTTTTAGCCTGACCTGCTACCCTCGCGTGACTTTGGGTGCCGACTAGTCACCGGGGTTGTGGGTGTAGTGAGGGGCAGGTCAAGCCCTATCTGTGTCACGCACAAACACTAACAGACAAGACAAAAGAAAAAAAAACTAATCAAAAGAAAGACGGGAGCCCACCCATGACTTCACTGAACCTATATCGTTGGTGTTTACTTACTCATTGCTATTTTAATATTCATTATATAAAAAAAACTAATGCAAGTTCTTTCTTTTTTAACGTAAAACAAATATATTCAAAATAGTAAAATAAATCAAATGAAAACAATTCTCCAAAACAATCTAAAAAAGAATATTCAAAAATCAAGTAATTTTAAATAATAACAGGGACTTCAATTACTATAAAAGTAAATAAAAATAAAAACAAAATATCCATGCAATAACTTCCAATAAATTAAATATTAAAATTCATTAATAATTACATATATAAAATCAAAATAATTCTCTTACCAGTGTTCCAGAAGACGGTACCGTATCCTCGCTCACTGTAACTTATTTAGTTTTATTGTTTTTAAGAATGGAATTAAATTATCCAAATTAAACTGTGGTTTATATATATTAATATTATATTTTTTTTAAACTTTTTGCTCAAAAAGAAATTTGCATTAGGATAAGACGTTACTTCAACAGTCTTTACACTTTGTATCAATAGTAATGTTCAAATTGTTTAATTGTCGATGGTTAATTTAATTTTGTTTCTCGTTCTAAACACTGGTGTGGAGAGAAGATCCTGCATGCACTTCCATCAGCATTTTTATTTTTCATCTCAATCAAATTCCCGGTGTGAATATCTATAGCCATAAAATCAAATCAGCAACGGAGATCCAGTTGTTGTCAGAGGCATCTTTCCAATGCTTTGTACGGTATCATAAATTCGATATAAAATAGTGTTTGAGTTAAACAATAACTCTGTTCGGTCCTGATTACTAATTGCACCAACTCGCAATCAAATCACAGTGCTATCCCACGCACATTAACTTTCACAAGTTCGCAAAATTTTTCCCAGAACATATTCCAAAGGTAACTTTGTACGATATGTAGCGTACTTTTATCACTATGTACACACTATGTTTCTGTACAGGTTTATTCGCGCACAAACTCTCGATTCCGATTCGTGTTCAATTGGATTATGTCACGTAGAGTGCGAATTTAGCACAAAATTAGAATAATTTTAATCTTTACAGTTTTTCAATTTCGCGAATCAAACCAAATTATAGCTTTGCGTCATATCAAGAACTTCGACGCTCTCGCAAACGTTTAGTCCACGACCACCTTTTCGGTCCAGCCTCAAAACCAAAACTCTCCGGTTCAGTGCCAAAATTCAACTCCCCCGGTTCAGAGCTAAAATCCCACTTCCAGCTGAAATTCCCACGGCGGCAGCCAGCGCTGCCGCCGCGAATCAAAGCTCAAACTTGACTGCGGAGCAGTAAGCCTTTCCATCTCAGCGATCCGCCACGTACCGCTCCAACCAGCCGTTATCCGTTATGCACTTGTTGCACAGCACACGCAGCCGACACCCAACATTACAAGTTTCATTGGCCTGATAACGCAGCTGATCCAAGTTTCATTGCAAATCAGCTGCGATCAGGCCAGTGAACCCAATGCAATAAAATGCAACATTCGACAATCAAACGCATATACATAGATTGTTTTTTGGATGGCTATGCAATGCACCTGACTATCGAATGCAGCATTGCATTCGGAATATTTGTAGTTGTGTGTGCGCGTGGCGGCGGCAACGCTGTTCCGTAACAACAGTCATCAAGGCGTTTTAATCGCGCCTGGAGATATTTCACCCTTCGGCGATTTTTGCGGAAAGCCTGTTTAGATTCTATTGTATCCATCCATGGAGATAACCGACCATTTGCCACCATTTCCATCAAAGGTCGGCAGTTGACTGGCTTGCTTGACAGTGGAGCAAGTGTAAGCATCCTGGGAGCAGGGGCATTGAAGCTGGTTGAGGAGTTGGGATTGAATATACATTCAATGCCTACTGAAGTTCATACCGCTTCTGGCCAAAAGGCGCCTGTACTCGGGTATGTAAGCACATTGGTGCAATTCAAGGATAAGACGAGGTTAATACGCTTCCTAATATGCCCCAGTTTAATCAATTCAGTTTATCTGGGCATAGACTTTTGGGATGCATTCAAAATTGCACCGCATTGCTCTGCTGTTGAGTTAGTTCCACAGGACCCTGGTTATCATCAGTTGTCTCCGGGGGACAAGCAACGGCTCGATGAAGTCGTGCGTCAATTTCCATCGTTTAACCAGCTAGGATTGGGCAAAACCAATTTGTTGTCACACGTGATAGACACAGGTGATGCTCAACCAATTAAACAGCGTCACTACGCAGTGTCACCAGTGGTGCGGAAATTGATGTACGACGAATTGGACCGTATGCTGTCTTTAGGGGTAATTGAGGAGAGTAGGAGTTCCTGGAGCTCTCCGGTCACAATAGTAAGGAAACCCGGTAAAGTGTGGTTATGCCTGGAGGCCAGACGATTGAACGAGGTAACTGTCAAGGATGCGTACCCTTTGCCGTTGATCGAGGGCCTGTTAGCACGTCTGCAGTCCACACGCTTTATAACCAGTCTGGACCTGAAAAATGCCTTTTGGCAGATCCCTTTGGATGCAAAATCGCGGGAAAAGACAGCGTTTACAGTACCTGGACGTCCTTTGTATCACTTCACTGTCATGCCTTTTGGATTGTGCAATGCTCCACAGACTATGTGTCGATTGATGCATAAGGTCAGCCCTCACGAGTTGCATGACCAGGTATTCGTTTATTTGGACGATTTGCTGATAACAAGTCCAACATTTGATGACCATCTCAAATTGTTGTCTATTGTGGCCAATTTATTACAGCAGGCGAATTTGACCATCAATGTTGAGGAGCAAATTCGTCCAAAAAGAAATTCGATACCTAGGTTATGTGATAAGTGATGGTGTCCTAAAGACGGATCCTGAAAAGGTTTCCGGCATTATAGCATATCCACGACCCAAAACGGTAAAGGACGTGAGGATATTCATGGGGATGGCTGGGTGGTATAGGCGTTTCATCCCAAATTTTGCGTCTATTACATCACCTATGACGGATCTGCTTAAGGGTAAAAGAAGGTTCGTATGGACTGAGGCTGCTAATAAGGCTTTCGATCGGACATAGGAACTTTAAGTGTCTTCACCTGTGTTGATCAACCCAGATTTCTCTCGGCACTTTTATATTCAGTGCGATGCAAGTGCCACCGGCATCGGCAGTGTTTTATTTCAGAAAGATGATGATGGTGGAGAGCATCCCATCGCCTTTATGTCATCGAAGTTGAATGCTGCGCAGCGCAACTATAGCGTTACCGAACTAGAATGCTTGGCTGCGGTGCAGAGTGTCAATATGTCGATATGTCGAGGGGTGTCGATATGTCGAGGGGCTGCCTTTCACCATTATCACAGACCATGCCAGTCTGAAATAGTTAATGGGCCAGAGAGATCTGTCGGGGAGGTTAGCACGGTGGAGCCTAAAATTACAAGGGTTCAATTTCAACATCGAAAATCGAGCAGGCACTCAAAATGTCGTACCAGACGCGTTATCACGAGCACGCGACTCTGAAGGGGGGCCTCATTGTGCTGTTGTTTGTCTTCCTGATCATCACCAATTGCTAGGAAACATTCCATCACAGGCCTTTCAGGATCCTGATTACATGAATCTCGTCCATCAGATTGAGCAACATCCGGATCAGTTCGAAAACCTGTACACGAAGAACGGAGTTGTGTATATTCATCTAGGATCACACGGAGGTCTTGACTTGGATATTCCCAGTGCAAAGGTGTGGGTGCCTGAAGGAGGAAGACAAGTGTTGCTGGCACGTAGTCATGACAGCCCTTTGGGGTCGCATTGTGGGATGCGTAAAACACTAGAAGTCTTGCGACGCTATTATTACTGGCCGAAGCTGCGTCAAGATGTCACCAGCTATGTCAACAATTGTTCTATTTGCAAGCAAGTTCAGGCCACGAATGCTACAATGAGACCACCTATGGGCGCTGCCAGGATTACTGATCGGCCAATGCAACGCTTGTTTATTGACTTTATGGGCCCATATCCTCGTTCAAAGCTAGGTAACACCCAGTTGCTGGTGGTGCTCGATCATTATACCAAATTTATTTGGCTCAAGGCCCTACCCAAAGCAACAGCTGAGTCGATGGTGAAATTTTTAAAAGAATACGTATTTTTGACCTTTGGCGTGCCAGAAACCATCCGTACTGACAATGTGGTCCAATTTTTCTCGGAATTCCTGGCTCAATATGGTGTGAACCATTGTTACACCCCTTTCTATTAACCCCAAGCTAATGCTTCCGAAAGAGCCAACCAGTCTATTCTAACCGCTATTCGAGCCTACATAGGGGAGGACCACCGTAATTGGGACGCTAACCTGCCAGATTCATGCGCTGCATTTCGTAATGTAGTACATGAGTCCACAGGTTGTTCGCCCCATTTCCTGATGTTCGGGTACCAACCTATCCACCATGGTTCTGAATACGCGCTATTGAAGTCTTTGCAGGCTTTCGAGGATGGAGAGGTTGTGACAGTACCAAATTGTGACCGGTTACGTCAGATTCATTGTCAAGTCAAGATCAAAATGTCTAAGGCATACAACAAGGGTGCACAAAGATATAACTTAAGAAGCCGTATAAAAAATTTCGCCATCGGTCAAGACGTATGGGTACATAATCATTCGCTTAGCTGTGCGGTTGACCGATTTGCTGCTAAACTCGCCCCAAAATTCATCAAGGCAACGGTCAAGCGTAAAGTGGGGCAAGTCATCTACGAGTTGGTAGACGAGAAAGGAAAGGTGCTGGGAAATTACCACGCCAAAGATATCAAAGCGTGATAACGGAAGATGTTCACAGTCGGATTCCAGTGAATTCTGCCCGGCATTTTGAGACATCTCAGGGTCGGAGTCGTCCCCACGAGTGTTGCAATGCTGACAGTAAATACGGTTCAAATTTCTTCAAATCTTGAACTAGTGCCAATTCTTCATCTTTCGTCAGTGAGCATTGTTTCCAATCTACTATCTTCGCAGTTCAGCAAATTTTTCTTAGCAGAACACTTCTCGGTACATGAAAAGAATATCATTATGTACTTTACTGCTCAAAACGCTTTGTGTCTATAAATACCTGGCAAAGTGCAATGGAAATCGCTTCATTTGTCTTGTTAGCATAACCGATTCATCAGGTAATTCTGTTACAAAATATGGACCCTGGGCAGGTAGATCAGCGGGGCCCATGAGATTAGGGTGAGTATCCATAGTAAGTTCGTATTCTTCTGATTTGTCCTACAAAATAAATAAAATTACTATTAAAGTTAACGATCGTTGACTCTGGTCAAAGCCACCTTCCATTGTTTCGGGGAAATGTATGCCATCATCTGACACCGACATTCGGCGGATCTCGTCCGGTGCCAGAATGCCGAACTGGATTCGCTTGACGGTCCGAAGAGGCGCCTTCAAGTCCGACATCTCTTTAGAATCTCACTAGAACCTTTCTTCGAATACTGAACCAATTAGACGCACTTCTTCGGGTTATATCGTACCAATCTTTATAAACATAAAACTGACGACGATTCTAGACCACGTCCACTCGTCTATCACACAAACCAATTATAATTCTTGTGCAATGCACGCATCATTCACATAAACAGGGTCGCATCATACGAAAACTTGACTGGACCAACAACTGTCTGCTGCTATACGCCAAATTTGAAGAAACTCCGGTTAAATACCAACCAGGCCGAAATTCTTCACGTTCAGCAATTGGAGCTGATTGGTTATTAATGCGCACTCCACTATCCGCGATTTTTCCAGTTGGCCAGACATATATTAAGAATCTGAATTATGATGTGCACAACCAGTGCACAACCAGTGCACAAACCCAGGTTTACATTTTTAAAAAGTCATCACTGACAGTTGACTGAATTCGGCTGTACAGCGAACCTGGTGCCGGATCCCTGTACCATATGATTTGGGGATGCCCTAATTGCGTCAAAATTGAAAGCAATGTGTATTGGAAAGAAACCGCTCTAGCGGGATAGTGAAAAAATTGGCTGGTGGAAGAACAAAGAAAAAGGGGGACTTGAGTATGAACTGCAGAGGAAGAACGTTCAAGAATTTTTAAGCGGAAAAAAAAAATTAAAGAAAAAGTAAAGTGCAAGTTAACAAAATTTGTTTGAGAATATAGTGAAAGTTAAGAAAGTTTGCGAGTACAAAGTGATCATTGAGACACTCAAGTTAAGAATTCTAGTGTGGAGAGCGAAACTAGGAAACTGATGAATATTGGCGATTAGAGAACTTAATACTGAAATAAAGGAAAAACGTTAATTTTGCATTTAAAACATAAGTTGAAGCTGGGAAGCACTAAGGGGACAACGACCGAGCTGATAGTTGAAAAAACGAAAGATCTTCGCAAGAAGGGTATATCGTTGAATTAGTGGCTGAAGGAAAGGAAGTCTAACAGACTATCTGGGTCTTCAACGACAGTGACGATTTCACAAAACCACAAGCGGAGAACGATTGCAGAAGAGCAGGTGATGGTGTAAAACGGAGCTTAATTTCAAAGATACGATTTTCAGTTGGACAAGTTCGTGAGTGGAGGCCAAATAATTAATCGTTTGACAAAAATCAAAAGAAGAACTTTTATGAATAGTAGCATAGTTAACTTTTCAACCAGATTTTATTCACTAATTAAAGAAATGTTTATAAAAAAATAAGATTAATTAAAGTTCTTGAATTATATCAACGGAGACGGAATATATAATCATTCACATAGTTAAAAGTTAAAATAAATCACGTGGTATAGATATGAATTACAGAAAATTTACTATATATACTCTTACCATAAATATTCTATGAAAAATTTTGGTGTGGGTGCATGTACATTTATATATATAAGTATCTTGATAGTTTTTGTATACCAAAATATTAATTTAATAGGTTATTTCAGTTGGATTATTCAAATTTGATTACTCAACTTTTTTGATTCTCTTGTATGATATATGTGAACAAATCCCGGCCGGGGTCTGGTATGAATGAATCCCACCCAAATTATTAATTAATTTGTATGTTTACTTTTATTTGCTTGAATATTTTAGTTTGATTTTCTGCTTGAGTTATTCAGATTTTATTTTTAATTTTTTGTGGCTTTTAGTTTGATTTTTTTTGTTTTGATAATTTCCGTTTCTATATACCTAATGAATTATAACTAAATTAATAAATAATGATTCTTGCGAATCCTTTTCTTTCCCTTCCTATTTGTGGTTGTCGTTGACTGATGGATCTTTAACAGGTTCTAAGTGTTGTACTGTCTGCGTGCCATAGCACGTAGAGATTTTCCGCCCGTAAACCCACGCCAGGCTGAGCTAGTCGGCTGGGAAAAGGCACGCCGGGCAAGAGAAAGGAAAATCTCTAAATAAATATATGCTGCACTGACGACGGCTCGACAGAGTTCAGTCGGTCGCAACAAATGGCGCCCAAGAGGTATGGCTTTATTTTGGCTTTCTTTTTTAGATATTTTTCTTTTGGCAGATGTGCTTTCGGCTGGGGTGGCAAATGTTTAATATGAGCATCTTGTTGCCTCAGCCATTTTTTTTTCTTTTCTTTGGCTATGGTTGCAGTCATATACTTGACCCTTTTTATTTGCTATCATCATCTTGCCGAGCGGTCGTCAATGCAGCATTGGCGCCCATCTCGTGCTATTGTCTTCGTTTTATGTGTCGAACAGAGCTTATCTCTTTAATTGCTGACCAGTCTCTTGTGGTTGTGGGATTACCTCCAGTTAAATAAGATAAGATGCGCAATATCTTCTGGTTAACAGAATTAATCTTGTAATTAGATTGGCTTGAGTTTGCCGCATCTGGGGGAAAGTATCCACTGAAATGACCCATGAGCTGTTCTTGATCCTTGTCCATCTGTAAGATGTTATTCAGTCGATTGAATTATTTTGAGCAGGACCCAGGACAGATGATCATTGGGTCATTTCAAAGCAACTATAAGAGAGCTGTATCCTCCTGATTTCCCCATTCCCATTTCATCATTTAGTGTCAAATTTTATACCTTTTCCCTTCCTGTCTTTAATTCCTGTCACGAAGAGGATCCGTAAGAATCATTATTTTTTTTATGAATTGGAAAGTATACTCATCAAATTCGAAGAAATTTGGTTTTGCTGATACACTAGTGTATTCTATTATTTTGGCTGCATATAACTGCGTTATCATTGAATGATATTGAGAAGAATTTGAAGGTTTTTCTTTTGATCGTGAATTCTTTCGGTTGCTGCTCATATTTATCTGGGAAAAAAATATACTTAATCGTGGATTGATTTTTTTTGGATTTAAACTATATACTTTATTTGAACATGCGTCGGAGAACAAATAGTTGAGACCCTAGTTACACGCCTTTCCAGCACCAATTGGAACGCTTGAGCCTATCCCCTTCGGCTGCTCAAGGCACGAGAATCACAGAGGCAATGAGAACTAATTCGTCTCCTACTGGTCGGACGGTACCACACAGTTCAGCCACTGAGTCATCAAGAAGACAAATTCCTCACGAAGAAAGTTCTTTCATGCACCAGGAGCAAGCGTCTCGTCCGAGTACTTCGATCAGTAATGACCCACCAAGAGTCACTTTTCAGGCGCAAGCAGAGATGAGTGAGCGATCATCAATAAAAGTCCCTATAACTAAATGGAACCTGATTTTCGATGGCTCGACTTCAGGTTTGACCGCGAGACAGTTCATGTTTCGTGTGTTGTCCTTGGCGGAAGATTACCATGTTCCTCTAGCCACCCTTGCTATAGACTTCCACCTGCTTCTGAGAGGTCAGGCCGCAGATTGGTACTGGCGTTTCCGGGAATTAATTATCCACTTTTATGGAGTAGGTTACGGGTAGAATTTCTGGAACGGTTCAGTGCTTTTAGATCCGATGTGGACGTGCGGAGAATGTTAGATGGTAGATTGCAAAAATCAGGAGAACGGTTCCAAGATTTCTTTGATGCCCTTGAGAGTATTTCTCTACAATTAAATACCCCCTTAATGGATCTTGATCTTCAGTGTGTAGTGCTTAGGAATATGTCTCCAGCACTTAGAATACACTTAGCTGGCGTTGAATTTACGTCAACCCGAGAGTTAGTCAGACGCTGCTGTCTGGTGGAATCAGAATGGAGACTCTTGAAAATGAATTCAGATCGAGACATCAATCGTCGGCCACGTCAAGTGCAAGAGGTGCATTTCGACTCGGATTACCTTAACAATAGCCATCTGAGTGAACCCACTTTGTTCGCTCGTCATCCGTTATGGGATCAGGGATATGCTCCATCTGATGATGGTATCCAAAACAATGTGCGGGTGATTCAATCGGGTCTTAAAGGTGTTTCTTTTGATAATCCTAATTTAAGACCGGCTAGTTATAATGCAAGGTTTACACAAGAAAGTCAATCTAGACCTGATTGTGGAAATTATGCGCAAGTAGATTCAAATCCACCAGCCCCTCGGTACTTTTCTGAATTTGTAGGTTCCACTCCCTCAAATGTGTTGACAAAACAGGAAGTACACGCCGTACAAACGAACTCCGGCACCTATAGGAATAAAGATCGTGAAGTAGAGGGTAGAGGAGAATAACGAGTGTGTTGGAATTGTCGTGACCTGGGTCATGGTTTTATGGACTGTCCCGCTCCCATTCAACGGATATTCTGCTTCGGATGTGGCAAGGAAGGAGTACTAACACCTAAATGCCCTAGATGCCAAGCGGAAAACTCCAGCAGGAATGCGCTTTTAACGGGGAGGATGCGTATTCCGCTGGCTATTCACTCAACCAGACCCCAAAAGACCGACGTAGCTACCAATGTCGACCCCGAATTGCAACGCCGTCAATAAATATACCCCAAAATCCATGTCCTTCTGTTCTTTTCCATTCGTCTACTAACTCAAAACATGATGCTCGTAAACAGTCATCAAGGCGTTTTAATCGCGCCTGGAGATATTTCACCCTTCGGCGATTTTTGCGGAAAGCCTGTTTAGATTCTATTGTATCCATCCATGGAGATAACCGACCATTTGCCACCATTTCCATCAAAGGTCGGCAGTTGACTGGCTTGCTTGACAGTGGAGCAAGTGTAAGCATCCTGGGAGCAGGGGCATTGAAGCTGGTTGAGGAGTTGGGATTGAATATACATTCAATGCCTACTGAAGTTCATACCGCTTCTGGCCAAAAGGCGCCTGTACTCGGGTATGTAAGCACATTGGTGCAATTCAAGGATAAGACGAGGTTAATACGCTTCCTAATATGCCCCAGTTTAATCAATTCAGTTTATCTGGGCATAGACTTTTGGGATGCATTCAAAATTGCACCGCATTGCTCTGCTGTTGAGTTAATTCCACAGGACCCTGGTTATCATCATTTGTCTCCGGGGGACAAGCAACGGCTCGATGAAGTCGTGCGTCAATTTCCATCGTTTAACCAGCTAGGATTGGGCAAAACCAATTTGTTGTCACACGTGATAGACACAGGTGATGCTCAACCAATTAAACAGCGTCACTACGCAGTGTCACCAGTGGTGCGGAAATTGATGTACGACGAATTGGACCGTATGCTGTCTTTAGGGGTAATTGAGGAGAGTAGGAGTTCCTGGAGCTCTCCGGTCACAATAGTAAGGAAACCCGGTAAAGTGTGGTTATGCCTGGAGGCCAGACGATTGAACGAGGTAACTGTCAAGGATGCGTACCCTTTGCCGTTGATCGAGGGCCTGTTAGCACTTCTGCAGTCCACACGCTTTATAACCAGTCTGGACCTGAAAGATGCCTTTTGGCAGATCCCTTTGGATGCAAAATCGCGGGAAAAGACAGCGTTTACAGTACCTGGACGTCCTTTGTATCACTTCACTGTCATGCCTTTTGGATTGTGCAATGCTCCACAGACTATGTGTCGATTGATGCATAAGGTCATCCCTCACGAGTTGCATGACCAGGTATTCGTTTATTTGGACGATTTGCTGATAACAAGTCCAACATTTGATGACCATCTCAAATTGTTGTCTATTGTGGCCAATTTATTACAGCAGGCGAATTTGACCATCAATGTTGAGAAGAGCAAATTCGTCCAAAAAGAAATTCGATACCTAGGTTATTCGATACCTGATAAGTGATGGTGTCCTAAAGACGGATCCTGAAAAGGTTTCCGGCATCATAGCATATCCACGACCCAAAACGGTAAAGGACGTGAGGAGATTCATGGGGATGGCTGGGTGGTATAGGCGTTTCATCCCAAATTTTGCGTCTATTACATCACCTATGACGGATCTGCTTAAGGGTAAAAGAAGGTTCGTATGGACTGAGGCTGCTAATAAGGCTTTCGATCGGACGAAGGAACTTTTAGTGTCTGCACCTGTGTTGATCAACCCAGATTTCTGTCGGCACTTTTATATTCAGTGCGATGCAAGTGCCACCGGCATCGGCAGTGTTTTATTTCAGAAAGATGATGATGGTGGAGAGCATCCCATCGCCTTTATGTCATCGAAGTTGAATGCTGCGCAGCGCAACTATAGCGTTACCGAACTAGAATGCTTGGCTGCGGTGCAGAGTGTCAAAGGGTTTCGGGCATATGTCGAGGGGCTGCCTTTCACCATTATCACAGACCATGCCAGTCTGAAATGGTTAATGGGCCAGAGAGATCTGTCGGGGAGGTTAGCACGGTGGAGCCTAAAATTACAAGGGTTCAATTTCAACATCGAACATCGAGCAGGCACTCAAAATGTCGTACCAGACGCGTTATCACGAGCACGCGACTCTGAAGGGGGGCCTCATTGTGCTGTTGTTTGTCTTCCTGATCATCACCAATTGCTAGGAAACATTCCATCACAGGCCTTTCAGGATCCTGATTACATGAATCTCGTCCATCAGATTGAGCAACATCCGGATCAGTTCGAAAACCTGTACACGAAGAACGGAGTTGTGTATATTCATCTAGGATCACACGGAGGTCTTGACTTGGATATTCCCAGTGCAAAGGTGTGGGTGCCTGAAGGAGGAAGACAAGTGTTGCTGGCACGTAGTCATGACAGCCCTTTGGGGTCGCATTGTGGGATTCGTAAAACACTAGAAGTCTTGCGACGCTATTATTACTGGCCGAAGCTGCGTCAAGATGTCACCAGCTATGTCAACAATTGTTCTATTTGCAAGCAAGTTCAGGCCACGAATGCTACAATGAGACCACCTATGGGCGCTGCCAGGATTACTGATCGGCCAATGCAACGCTTGTTTATTGACTTTATGGGCCCATATCCTCGTTCAAAGCTAGGTAACACCCAGTTGCTGGTGGTGCTCGATCATTATACCAAATTCATTTGGCTCAAGGCCCTACTCAAAGCAACAGCTGAGTCGATGGTGAAATTTTTAAAAGAATACGTATTTTTGACCTTTGGCGTGCCGGAAACCATCCGTACTGACAATGGGGTCCAATTTGTATCTAAGCTTTTCTCGGAATTCCTGGCTCAATATGGTGTGAACCATTGTTACACCCCTTTCTATTAACCCCAAGCTAATGCTTCCGAAAGAGCCAACCAGTCTATTCTAACCGCTATTCGAGCCTACATAGGGGAGGACCACCGCAATTGGGACGCTAACCTGCCAGATTCATGCGCTGCATTTCGTAATGTAGTACATGAGTCCACAGGTTGTTCGCCCCATTTCCTGATGTTCGGGTACCAACCTATCCACCATGGTTCTGAATACGCGCTATTGAAGTCTTTGCAGGCTTTCGAGGATGGAGAGGTTGTGACAGTACCAAATTGTGACCGGTTACGTCAGATTCATTGTCAAGTCAAGATCAAAATGTCTAAGGCATACAACAAGGGTGCACAAAGATATAACTTAAGAAGCCGTATAAAAAATTTCGCCATCGGTCAAGACGTATGGGTACATAATCATTCGCTTAGCTGTGCGGTTGACCGATTTGCTGCTAAACTCGCCCCAAAATTCATCAAGGCAACGGTCAAGCGTAAAGTGGGGCAAGTCATCTACGAGTTGGTAGACGAGAAAGGAAAGGTGCTGGGAAATTACCACGCCAAAGATATCAAAGCGTGATAACGGAAGATGTTCACAGTCGGATTCCAGTGAATTCTGCCCGGCATTTTGAGACATCTCAGGGTCGGAGTCGTCCCCACGAGTGTTGCAATGCTGACAGTAAATACGGTTCAAATTTCTTCAAATCTTGAACTAGTGCCAATTCTTCATCTTTCGTCAGTGAGCATTGTTTCCAATCTACTATCTTCGCAGTTCAGCAAATTTTTCTTAGCAGAACACTTCTCGGTACATGAAAAGAATATCATTATGTACTTTACTGCTCAAAACGCTTTGTGTCTATAAATACCTGGCAAAGTGCAATGGAAATCGCTTCATTTGTCTTGTTAGCATAACCGATTCATCAGGTAATTCTGTTACAAAATATGGACCCTGGGCAGGTAGATCAGCGGGGCCCATGAGATTAGGGTGAGTATCCATAGTAAGTTCGTATTCTTCTGATTTGTCCTACAAAATAAATAAAATTACTATTAAAGTTAACGATCGTTGACTCTGGTCAAAGCCACATTCCATTGTTTCGGGGAAATGTATGCCATCATCTGACACCGACATTCGGCGGATCTCGTCCGGTGCCAGAATGCCGAACTGGATTCGCTTGACGGTCCGAAGAGGCGCCTTCAAGTCCGACATCTCTTTAGAATCTCACTAGAACCTTTCTTCGAATACTGAACCAATTAGACGCACTTCTTCGGGTTATATCGTACCAATCTTTATAAACATAAAACTGACGACGATTCTAGACCACGTCCACTCGTCTATCACACAAACCAATTATAATTCTTGTGCAATGCACGCATCATTCACATAAACAGGGTCGCATCATACGAAAACTTGACTGGACCAACAACTGTCTGCTGCTATACGCCAAATTTGAAGAAACTCCGGTTAAATACCAACCAGGCCGAAATTCTTCACGTTCAGCAATTGGAGCTGATTGGTTATTAATGCGCACTCCACTATCCGCGATTTTTCCAGTTGGCCAGACATATATTAAGAATCTGAATTATGATGTGCGCAACCAGTGCACAACCAGTGCACAAACCCAGGTTTACATTTTTAAAAAGTCATCACTGACAGTTGACTGAATTCGGCTGTACAGCGAACCTGGTGCCGGATCCCTGTACCATATGATTTGGGGATGCCCTAATTGCGTCAAAATTGAAAGCAATGTGTATTGGAAAGAAACCGCTCTAGCGGGATAGTGAAAAAATTGGCTGGTGGAAGAACAAAGAAAAAGGGGGGCTTGAGTATGAACTGCAGAGGAAGAACGTTCAAGAATTTTTAAGCGGAAAAAAAAAATTAAAGAAAAAGTAAAGTGCAAGTTAACAAAATTTGTTTGAGAATATAGTGAAAGTTAAGAAAGTTTGCGAGTACAAAGTGATCATTGAGACACTCAAGTTAAGAATTCTAGTGTGGAGAGGGAAACTAGGAAACTGATGAATATTGGCGATTAGAGAACTTAATACTGAAATAAAGGAAAAACGTTAATTTTGCATTTAAAACATAAGTTGAAGCTGGGAAGCACTAAGGGGACAACGACCGAGCTGATAGTTGAAAAAACGAAAGATCTTCGCAAGAAGGGTATATCGTTGAATTAGTGGCTGAAGGAAAGGAAGTCTAACAGACTATCTGGGTCTTCAACGACAGTGACGATTTCACAAAACCACAAGGGGAGAACGATTGCAGAAGAGCAGGTGATGGTGTAAAACGGAGCTTAATTTCAAAGGTAAGATTTTCAGTTGGACAAGTTCGTGAGTGGAGGCCAAATAATTAATCGTTTGACAAAAATCAAAAGAAGAACTTTTATGAATAGTAGCATAGTTAACTTTTCAACCAGATTTTATTCACTAATTAAAGAAATGTTTATAAAAAAATAAGATTAATTAAAGTTCTTGAATTATATCAACGGAGACGGAATATATAATCATTCACATAGTTAAAAGTTAAAATAAATCACGTGGTATAGATATGAATTACAGAAAATTTACTATATATACTCTTACCATAAATATTCTATGAAAAATTTTGGTGTGGGTGCATGTACATTTATATATATAAGTATCTTGATAGTTTTTGTATACCAAAATATTAATTTAATAGGTTATTTCAGTTGGATTATTCAAATTTGATTACTCAACTTTTTTGATTCTCTTGTATGATATATGTGAACAAATCCCGGCCGGGGTCTGGTATGAATGAATCCCACCCAAATTATTAATTAATTTGTATGTTTACTTTTATTTGCTTGAATATTTTAGTTTGATTTTCTGCTTGAGTTATTCAGATTTTATTTTTAATTTTTTGTGGCTTTTAGTTTGATTTTTTTTGTTTTGATAATTTCCGTTTCTATATACCTAATGAATTATAACTAAATTAATAAATAATGATTCTTGCGAATCCTTTTCTTTCCCTTCCTATTTGTGGTTGTCGTTGACTGATGGATCTTTAACAGGTTCTAAGTGTTGTACTGTCTGCGTGCCATAGCACGTAGAGATTTTCCGCCCGTAAACCCACGCCAGGCTGAGCTAGTCGGCTGGGAAAAGGCACGCCGGGCAAGAGAAAGGAAAATCTCTAAATAAATATATGCTGCACTGACGACGGCTCGACAGAGTTCAGTCGGTCGCAACAAATGGCGCCCAAGAGGTATGGCTTTATTTTGGCTTTCTTTTTTAGATATTTTTCTTTTGGCAGATGTGCTTTCGGCTGGGGTGGCAAATGTTTAATATGAGCATCTTGTTGCCTCAGCCATTTTTTTTCTTTTCTTTGGTTATGGTTGCAGTCATATACTTGACCCTTTTTATTTGCTATCATCATCTTGCCGAGCGGTCGTCAATGCAGCATTGGCGCCCATCTCGTGCTATTGTCTTCGTTTTAAGTGTCGAACAGAGCTTGTCTCTTTAATTGCTGACCAGTCTCTTGTGGTTGTGGGATTACCTCCAGTTAAATAAGATAAGATGCGCAATATATTCTGGTTAACAGAATTAATCTTGTAATTAGATTGGCTTGAGTTTGCCGCATCTGGGGGAAAGTATCCACTGAAATGACCCATGAGCTGTTCTTGATCCTTGTCCATCTGTAAGATGTTATTCAGTCGATTGAATTATTTTGAGCAGGACCCAGGACAGATGATCATTGGGTCATTTCAAAGCAACTATAAGAGAGCTATATCCTCCTGATTTCCCCATTCCCATTTCATCATTTAGTGTCAAATTTTATACCTTTTCCCTTCCTGTCTTTAATTCCTGTCACGAAGAGGATCCGTAAGAATCATTATTTTTTTTACGAATTGGAAAGTATACTCATGAAATTCGAAGAAATTTGGTTTTGCTGATACACTAGTGTATTCTATTATTTTGGCTGCATATAACTGCGTTATCATTGAATGATATTGAGAAGAATTTGAAGGTTTTTCTTTTGATCGTGAATTCTTTCGGTTGCTGCTCATATTTATCTGGGAAAAAAATATACTTAATCGTGGATTGATTTTTTTGGATTTAAACTATATACTTTATTTGAACATGCGTCGGAGAACAAATAGTTGGGACCCTAGTTACACGCCTTTCCAGCACCAATTGGAACGCTTGACCCTATCCCCTTCGGCTGCTCAAGGCACGAGAATCACAGAGGCAATGAGAACTAATTCGTCTCCTACTGGTCGGACGGTACCACACAGTTCAGCCACTGAGTCATCAAGAAGACAAATTCCTCACGAAGAAAGTTCTTTCATGCACCAGGAGCAAGCGTCTCGTCCGAGTACTTCGATCAGTAATGACCCACCAAGAGTCACTTTTCAGGCGCAAGCAGAGATGAGTGAGCGATCATCAATAAAAGTCCCTATAACTAAATGGAACCTGATTTTCGATGGCTCGACTTCAGGTTTGACCGCGAGACAGTTCATGTTTCGTGTGTTGTCCTTGGCGGAAGATTACCATGTTCCTCTAGCCACCCTTGCTATAGACTTCCACCTGCTTCTGAGAGGTCAGGCCGCAGATTGGTACTGGCGTTTCCGGGAATTAAATTATCCACTTTTATGGAGTAGGTTACGGGTAGAATTTCTGGAACGGTTCAGTGCTTTTAGATCCGATGTGGACGTGCGGAGAATGTTAGATGGTAGATTGCAAAAATCAGGAGAACGGTTCCAAGATTTCTTTGATGCCCTTGAGAGTATTTCTCTACAATTAAATACCCCCTTAATGGATCTTGATCTTCAGTGTGTAGTGCTTAGGAATATGTCTCCAGCACTTAGAATACACTTAGCTGGCGTTGAATTTACGTCAACCCGAGAGTTAGTCAGACGCTGCTGTCTGGTGGAATCAGAATGGAGACTCTTGAAAATGAATTCAGATCGAGACATCAATCGTCGGCCACGTCAAGTGCAAGAGGTGCATTTCGACTCGGATTACCTTAACAATAGTCATCTGAGTGAACCCACTTTGTTCGCTCGTCATCCGTTATGGGATCAGGGATATGCTCCATCTGATGATGGTATCCAAAACAATGTGCGGGTGATTCAATCGGGTCTTAAAGGTGTTTCTTTTGATAATCCTAATTTAAGACCGGCTAGTTATAATGCAAGGTTTACACAAGAAAGTCAATCTAGACCTGATTGTGGAAATTATGCGCAAGTAGATTCAAATCCACCAGCCCCTCGGTACTTTTCTGAATTTGTAGGTTCCACTCCCTCAAATGTGTTGACAAAACAGGAAGTACACGCCGTACAAACGAACTCCGGCACCTTTAGGAATAAAGATCGTGAAGTAGAGGGTAGAGGAGAATACCGAGTGTGTTGGAATTGTTGTGACCTGGGTCATGGTTTTATGGACTGTCCCGCTCCCATGCAACGGATATTCTGCTTCGGATGTGGCAAGGAAGGAGTACTAAAACCTAAATGCCCTAGATGCCAAGCGGAAAACTCCAGCAGGAATGCGCTTTCAACGGGGAGGATGCGTATTCCGCTGGCTATTCACTCAACCAGACCCCAAAAGACCGACGTAGCTACCAATGTCGACCCCGAATTGCAACGCCGTCAATAAATATACCCCAAAATCCATGTCCTTCTGTTCTTTTCCATTCGTCTACTAACTCAAAACATGATGCTCGTAAACAGTGTTGCGGGACAGCTGTGAATAGCCGCCACCACAACAGAAATTTTTAGCCTGACCTGCTACCCTCGCGTGACTTTGGGTGCCGGCTAGTCACCGGGGTTGTGGGTGTAGTGACGGGCAGGTCAAGCCCTAGCTGTGTCACGCACAAACACTAACAGACAAGACAAAAGAAAAAAAAACTAATCAAAAGAAAGACGGGAGCCCACCCATGACTTCACTGAACCTATATCGTTGGTGTTTACTTACTCATTGCTATTTTAATATTCCTTATATAAAAAAAAACTAATGCAAGTTCTTTCTTTTTTAACGTAAAACAAATATATTCAAAATAGTAAAATAAATAAAATGAAAACAATTCTCCAAAACAATCTAAAAAAGAATATTCAAAAATCAAGTAATTTTAAATAATAACAGGGACTTCAATTACTATAAAAGTAAATAAAAATAAAAACAAAATATCCATGCAATAACTTCCAATAAATTAAATATTAAAATTCATTAATAATTACATATATAAAATCAAAATAATTCTCTTACCAGTGTTCCGGAAGACGGTACCGTATCCTCGCTTACTGTAACTTATTTAGTTTTATTGTTTTTAAGAATGGAATTAAATTATCCAAATTAAACTGTGGTTTATATATATTAATATTATATTTTTTTTTAAACTTTTTGCTCAAAAAGAAATTTGCATTAGGATAAGACGTTACTTCAACAGTCTTTACACTTTGTATCAATAGTAATGTTCAAATTGTTTAATTGTCGATGATTAATTTAATTTTGTTTCTCGTTCTAAACACTGGTGTGGAGAGAAGATCCTGCATGCACTTCCATCAGCATTTTTATTTTTCATCTCAATCAAATTCCCGGTGTGAATATCTATAGCCATAAAATCAAATCAGCAACGGAGATCCAGTTGTTGTCAGAGGCATCTTTCCAATGCTTTGTACGGTATCATAAATTCGATATAAAATAGTGTTTGAGTTAAACAATAACTCTGTTCGGTCCTGATTACTAATTGCACCAACTCGCAATCAAATCACAGTGCTATCCCACGCACATTAACTTTCACAAGTTCGCAAAATTTTTCCCAGAACATATTCCAAAGGTAACTTTGTACGATATGTAGCGTACTTTTATCACTATGTACACACTATGTTTCTGTACAGGTTTATTCGCGCACAAACTCTCGATTCCGATTCGTGTTCAATTGGATTATGTCACGTAGAGTACGAATTTAGCACAAAATTAGAATAATTTTAATCTTTACAGTTTTTCAATTTCGCGAATCAAACCAAATTATAGCTTTGCGTCATATCAAGAACTTCGACGCTCTCGCAAACGTTTAGTCCACGACCACCTTTTCGGTCCAGCCTCAAAACCAAAACTCTCCGGTTCAGTGCCAAAATTCAACTCCCCCGGTTCAGAGCTAAAATCCCACTTCCAGTTGAAATTCCCACGGCGGCAGCCAGCGCTGCCGCCGCGAATCCAAGCTCAAACTTGACTGCAGAGCAGTCAGCCTTTCCATCTCAGCGATCCGCCACGTACCGCTCCAACCAGCCGTTATCCGTTATGCACTTGTTGCACAGCACACGCAGCCGACACCCAACATTACAAGTTTCATTGGCCTGATGACGCAGCTGATCCAAGTTTCATTGCAAATCAGCTGCGATCAGGCCAGTGAACCCAATGCAATAAAATGCAACATTCGACAATCAAACGCATATACATAGATTGTTTTTTGGATGGCTATGCAATGCACCTGACTATCGAATGCAGCATTGCATTCGCAATATTTGTAGTTGTGTGTGCGCGTGGCGGCGGCAACGCTGTTCCGTAACAATCGTGGGGACGACCCAGACCCTGAGATCTCATCCGGCCGGGCAAAGGATAAGAAAAAAAAATAGAGGAATAAAAACAAAAAGTAGAGAAAAAAAATTTAATAACTTGATACAAAACTAATTATTACTACTCCTTACCTAAATGTCATTACGTCTTTCCAAAGTCGACCATTCCTTTGGAAAGAGGTAATAACTCCTATAAATAAAAATTAACCTACTTGTAAACCTATTCATTGCATCCTTTCAAAGCTAACAGGTCACTGAAGCCTTGAAAGGAGGCAATTATACCTAACTCTAAACCTTAACGCTATTCATTATGTCATCTCAAAGTCTATGCCCTTTGAGATGAGATAATAATGTAAAAAACTAAAAAAAAATACTAACCTAAACATTACATTCTCCCAAAGTTAATCCTAACTTTGAAAGGAGACAATACACCTATAAATCTAATTCAAATCTAATCTACCATAACTTAGTCTGATCTAATATAAGATAAATTTAATTCTAAGTCCTAACCTAATTATTACATACTTTTAAAGCCAACGCCCCATCGGCCTTAAAAGGAGAAAATAATGACTAAAATTATCTTAATGTGTAAAAACGTATCATTCCATCTCGCCAAAGCTAATAACGGGGTTAAGCTTTGTCGAGAGGCAATAATAGTTTGATGTTAAAACTAATACTAATTATTCTACTCTTGCAACTAAAGCTAGTTTAAAATAAGCAATCTATTGTGTCTCACCAAAGCTGCTTGATTAGAACAACTTTGGCGAGAGACAATAGCGTACCTAACCTAATCTTACTCCTACAAGTGAAACCATAATTGTGTCTTCCCAAAGCGTTACAAGTCCCTTTGAGAAGAGACAATAACGATACACTTTACGCTAAACCTAACAAAACTAAAATAAAATTATAAGGCTAACCTAATAAGACTTAAAAAAAACAAAAACAAAAGATTTAATCGAAACCCGAGGATTGAGATACTCAGGGCCCATGCTGATGATGAAGCAATGGGGCCGTCCCAACATAGTGAGCCTCGATGGAAACAGGCTCAAGTAGAACACGCTGACAGAACGGTAACGTGGGGTGTGAATGCCGCTAGTGAGAGAAATATGGGCGGCGGCTCGGCTTCGTGCTCTGAAGGTGCTGATATTCGTAGCGTGGAATTTTTCAATTCTATGACTTATCAGAAAAGATTTAAAATAACCGGAATAGACTAAAGCTGATATGAATTATAAAAATAATGGAAAAAAATAAAAAAATAATGCAATTAATAGTATAGAACATAAATAAGCGAGTGTTAAAACCTACAGAAGTTGAATCCTCAGCAAGAAGAAAAAAAAAATCTCCAAATAGGGAACTATAGATAAATATATATGACCTAGATTAACTCCAGTTTCATTAAAAATCACTAAACACTAAAACCAAAAAAAAAATTTTAATCTTAAATAATAGACTTTTTCTTTAAAAAAAAACTTAATCCACCTGAATTAAAAAACTTTCCCACGAATTCAATTAACGTTCATATACATAAACGAAACAATACCTTATAACAAAATTCAGGAAACTTAACTTTCAAAATTCAAAACTAATTTAGTTTAAATCGAACGATCGATAACAGTAAAAACATCAATCTAATTGCTAAATCAAAACTTCAAAATAAAAAAAAACCTTCTCAACCAGTTTTCATAAATCTAATCTAAAATATAATAAATGAAACCTTATTTGAAATAAACTTCAAGAAACTTGACCTTCCAAAATCGAGAAAAACCTAAATAAATCAAAGAAACAACTGAACTACTGAGCCGCATACAATAGATAACTTTGAAAAAAAATCAAAATGATCAAACGAAGGAATAAAAACCAAAACTGAGAAGAATATTGTTCATAAAACTCTAGGTTCAATGAAACCAAGGGTCAGTGAGCAGTTTGGGATGGGAGGAAAGGTATAAAAATTGGAAAAGGAAAATAAAAACAAAAGGATGGAGGAAAGATGCACCATGATTCCGGGTGGAGCAACCCAGAAGATGCCGGAAGGGTACACCCAATTCAAAATAGATGCCATTTAGGCATCGACAGCTATTGCCGGATATGGGGTCCGCAAGGCATCAACGGAATCACCCCAAACCTAATGAGAGTGTAAAGGCGCCACTCAATTCGAACAACTTAGTCAAGCTAAGCGACTCACTAGCGAGGATATGGGGGACGCTCAACCCTCATCAGGTCCAGAACCACAGCACCATCTTCCTGTCTAACAATTGACAATTCACAACAGCTGTGTAGGCGCCACTGTTGTGATAGCGACCGTTCACAAGCAAAGAAATAAAAAAAAATTGAAAATTACGCGAAAAGGAAATAAAATTTTAATAAATGTAATCCAAAATGAATGATCTGATACAAATGCCATCTACGGCCAAAGAAACAAAAAAAAAATGGCTGAGGCAACCAAGTGCTCCCGGGAACAAGTGTCACCCCAGCCTATCAGAACATCCATTCGGAGCAAGAGAAGTTAAGAAAAAAATAAATGAAATTCAAAAATAAGTGAAAATTAACAGAAAAACAAATGAATCAAATACAAGTTAAAGCTAATGAAATTCCGGAAAATCTAAAACCAATTATTGCGCGATTAAAACTACTCAAAATAATAACACAAATATAATAAAACTAAAACCGAATAACCAGCCGTTGTTTGGGCGCCATTTGTTGCGGGACAGCTGTGAACAGCCGCCACCACAACAGAAATTTTTAGCCTGACCTGCTACCCTCGCGTGACTTTGGGTGCCGACTAGTCACCGGGGTTGTGGGTGTAGTGAGGGGCAGGTCAAGCCCTATCTGTGTCACGCACAAACACTAACAGACAAGACAAAAGAAAAAAAAAACTAATCAAAAGAAAGACGGGAGCCCACCCATGACTTCACTGAACCTATATCGTTGGTGTTTACTTACTCATTGCTATTTTAATATTCATTATATAAAAAAAACTAATGCAAGTTCTTTCTTTTTTAACGTAAAACAAATATATTCAAAATAGTAAAATAAATCAAATGAAAACAATTCTCCAAAACAATCTAAAAAAGAATATTCAAAAATCAAGTAATTTTAAATAATAACAGGGACTTCAATTACTATAAAAGTAAATAAAAATAAAAACAAAATATCCATGCAATAACTTCCAATAAATTAAATATTAAAATTCATTAATAATTACATATATAAAATCAAAATAATTCTCTTACCAGTGTTCCGGAAGACGGTACCGTATCCTCGCTCACTGTAACTTATTTAGTTTTATTGTTTTTAAGAATGGAATTAAATTATCCAAATTAAACTGTGGTTTATATATATTAATATTATATTTTTTTTTAAACTTTTTGCTCAAAAAGAAATTTGCATTAGGATAAGACGTTACTTCAACAGTCTTTACACTTTGTATCAATAGTAATGTTCAAATTGTTTAATTGTCGATGATTAATTTAATTTTGTTTCTCGTTCTAAACACTGGTGTGGAGAGAAGATCCTGCATGCACTTCCATCAGCATTTTTATTTTTCATCTCAATCAAATTCCCGGTGTGAATATCTATAGCCATAAAATCAAATCAGCAACGGAGATCCAGTTGTTGTCAGAGGCATCTTTCCAATGCTTTGTACGGTATCATAAATTCGATATAAAATAGTGTTTGAGTTAAACAATAACTCTGTTCGGTCCTGATTACTAATTGCACCAACTCGCAATCAAATCACAGTGCTATCCCACGCACATTAACTTTCACAAGTTCGCAAAATTTTTCCCAGAACATATTCCAAAGGTAACTTTGTACGATATGTAGCGTACTTTTATCACTATGTACACACTATGTTTCTGTACAGGTTTATTCGCGCACAAACTCTCGATTCCGATTCGTGTTCAATTGGATTATGTCACGTAGAGTGCGAATTTAGCACAAAATTAGAATAATTTTAATCTTTACAGTTTTTCAATTTCGCGAATCAAACCAAATTATAGCTTTGCGTCATATCAAGAACTTCGATGCTCTCGCAAACGTTTAGTCCACGACCACCTTTTCGGTCCAGCCTCAAAACCAAAACTCTCCGGTTCAGTGCCAAAATTCAACTCCCCCGGTTCAGAGCTAAAATCCCACTTCCAGCTGAAATTCCCACGGCGGCAGCCAGCGCTGCCGCCGCGAATCAAAGCTCAAACTTGACTGCGGAGCAGTCAGCCTTTCCATCTCAGCGATCCGCCACGTACCGCTCCAACCAGTCGTTATCCGTTATGCACTTGTTGCACAGCACACGCAGCCGACACCCAACATTACAAGTTTCATTGGCCTGATAACGCAGCTGATCCAAGTTTCATTGCAAATCAGCTGCGATCAGGCCAGTGAACCCAATGCAATAAAATGCAACATTCGACAATCAAACGCATATACATAGATTGTTTTTTGGATGGCTATGCAATGCACCTGACTATCGAATGCAGCATTGCATTCGGAATATTTGTAGTTGTGTGTGCGCGTGGCGGCGGCAACGCTGTTCCGTAACAACAGTCATCAAGGCGTTTTAATCGCGCCTGGAGATATTTCACCCTTCGGCGATTTTTGCGGAAAGCCTGTTTAGATTCTATTGTATCCATCCATGGAGATAACCGACCATTTGCCACCATTTCCATCAAAGGTCGGCAGTTGACTGGCTTGCTTGACAGTGGAGCAAGTGTAAGCATCCTGGGAGCAGGGGCATTGAAGCTGGTTGAGGAGTTGGGATTGAATATACATTCAATGCCTACTGAAGTTCATACCGCTTCTGGCCAAAAGGCGCCTGTACTCGGGTATGTAAGCACATTGGTGCAATTCAAGGATAAGACGAGGTTAATACGCTTCCTAATATGCCCCAGTTTAATCAATTCAGTTTATCTGGGCATAGACTTTTGGGATGCATTCAAAATTGCACCGCATTGCTCTGCTGTTGAGTTAGTTCCACAGGACCCTGGTTATCATCAGTTGTCTCCGGGGGACAAGCAACGGCTCGATGAAGTCGTGCGTCAATTTCCATCGTTTAACCAGCTAGGATTGGGCAAAACCAATTTGTTGTCACACGTGATAGACACAGGTGATGCTCAACCAATTAAACAGCGTCACTACGCAGTGTCACCAGTGGTGCGGAAATTGATGTACGACGAATTGGACCGTATGCTGTCTTTAGGGGTAATTGAGGAGAGTAGGAGTTCCTGGAGCTCTCCGGTCACAATAGTAAGGAAACCCGGTAAAGTGTGGTTATGCCTGGAGGCCAGACGATTGAACGAGGTAACTGTCAAGGATGCGTACCCTTTGCCGTTGATCGAGGGCCTGTTAGCACGTCTGCAGTCCACACGCTTTATAACCAGTCTGGACCTGAAAAATGCCTTTTGGCAGATCCCTTTGGATGCAAAATCGCGGGAAAAGACAGCGTTTACAGTACCTGGACGTCCTTTGTATCACTTCACTGTCATGCCTTTTGGATTGTGCAATGCTCCACAGACTATGTGTCGATTGATGCATAAGGTCAGCCCTCACGAGTTGCATGACCAGGTATTCGTTTATTTGGACGATTTGCTGATAACAAGTCCAACATTTGATGACCATCTCAAATTGTTGTCTATTGTGGCCAATTTATTACAGCAGGCGAATTTGACCATCAATGTTGAGAAGAGCAAATTCGTCCAAAAAGAAATTCGATACCTAGGTTATGTGATAAGTGATGGTGTCCTAAAGACGGATCCTGAAAAGGTTTCCGGCATTATAGCATATCCACGACCCAAAACGGTAAAGGACGTGAGGATATTCATGGGGATGGCTGGGTGGTATAGGCGTTTCATCCCAAATTTTGCGTCTATTACATCACCTATGACGGATCTGCTTAAGGGTAAAAGAAGGTTCGTATGGACTGAGGCTGCTAATAAGGCTTTCGATCGGACATAGGAACTTTAAGTGTCTTCACCTGTGTTGATCAACCCAGATTTCTCTCGGCACTTTTATATTCAGTGCGATGCAAGTGCCACCGGCATCGGCAGTGTTTTATTTCAGAAAGATGATGATGGTGGAGAGCATCCCATCGCCTTTATGTCATCGAAGTTGAATGCTGCGCAGCGCAACTATAGCGTTACCGAACTAGAATGCTTGGCTGCGGTGCAGAGTGTCAATATGTCGATATGTCGAGGGGTGTCGATATGTCGAGGGGCTGCCTTTCACCATTATCACAGACCATGCCAGTCTGAAATAGTTAATGGGCCAGAGAGATCTGTCGGGGAGGTTAGCACGGTGGAGCCTAAAATTACAAGGGTTCAATTTCAACATCGAAAATCGAGCAGGCACTCAAAATGTCGTACCAGACGCGTTATCACGAGCACGCGACTCTGAAGGGGGGCCTCATTGTGCTGTTGTTTGTCTTCCTGATCATCACCAATTGCTAGGAAACATTCCATCACAGGCCTTTCAGGATCCTGATTACATGAATCTCGTCCATCAGATTGAGCAACATCCGGATCAGTTCGAAAACCTGTACACGAAGAACGGAGTTGTGTATATTCATCTAGGATCACACGGAGGTCTTGACTTGGATATTCCCAGTGCAAAGGTGTGGGTGCCTGAAGGAGGAAGACAAGTGTTGCTGGCACGTAGTCATGACAGCCCTTTGGGGTCGCATTGTGGGATGCGTAAAACACTAGAAGTCTTGCGACGCTATTATTACTGGCCGAAGCTGCGTCAAGATGTCACCAGCTATGTCAACAATTGTTCTATTTGCAAGCAAGTTCAGGCCACGAATGCTACAATGAGACCACCTATGGGCGCTGCCAGGATTACTGATCGGCCAATGCAACGCTTGTTTATTGACTTTATGGGCCCATATCCTCGTTCAAAGCTAGGTAACACCCAGTTGCTGGTGGTGCTCGATCATTATACCAAATTTATTTGGCTCAAGGCCCTACCCAAAGCAACAGCTGAGTCGATGGTGAAATTTTTAAAAGAATACGTATTTTTGACCTTTGGCGTGCCAGAAACCATCCGTACTGACAATGTGGTCCAATTTTTCTCGGAATTCCTGGCTCAATATGGTGTGAACCATTGTTACACCCCTTTCTATTAACCCCAAGCTAATGCTTCCGAAAGAGCCAACCAGTCTATTCTAACCGCTATTCGAGCCTACATAGGGGAGGACCACCGTAATTGGGACGCTAACCTGCCAGATTCATGCGCTGCATTTCGTAATGTAGTACATGAGTCCACAGGTTGTTCGCCCCATTTCCTGATGTTCGGGTACCAACCTATCCACCATGGTTCTGAATACGCGCTATTGAAGTCTTTGCAGGCTTTCGAGGATGGAGAGGTTGTGACAGTACCAAATTGTGACCGGTTACGTCAGATTCATTGTCAAGTCAAGATCAAAATGTCTAAGGCATACAACAAGGGTGCACAAAGATATAACTTAAGAAGCCGTATAAAAAATTTCGCCATCGGTCAAGACGTATGGGTACATAATCATTCGCTTAGCTGTGCGGTTGACCGATTTGCTGCTAAACTCGCCCCAAAATTCATCAAGGCAACGGTCAAGCGTAAAGTGGGGCAAGTCATCTACGAGTTGGTAGACGAGAAAGGAAAGGTGCTGGGAAATTACCACGCCAAAGATATCAAAGCGTGATAACGGAAGATGTTCACAGTCGGATTCCAGTGAATTCTGCCCGGCATTTTGAGACATCTCAGGGTCGGAGTCGTCCCCACGAGTGTTGCAATGCTGACAGTAAATACGGTTCAAATTTCTTCAAATCTTGAACTAGTGCCAATTCTTCATCTTTCGTCAGTGAGCATTGTTTCCAATCTACTATCTTCGCAGTTCAGCAAATTTTTCTTAGCAGAACACTTCTCGGTACATGAAAAGAATATCATTATGTACTTTACTGCTCAAAACGCTTTGTGTCTATAAATACCTGGCAAAGTGCAATGGAAATCGCTTCATTTGTCTTGTTAGCATAACCGATTCATCAGGTAATTCTGTTACAAAATATGGACCCTGGGCAGGTAGATCAGCGGGGCCCATGAGATTAGGGTGAGTATCCATAGTAAGTTCGTATTCTTCTGATTTGTCCTACAAAATAAATAAAATTACTATTAAAGTTAACGATCGTTGACTCTGGTCAAAGCCACATTCCATTGTTTCGGGGAAATGTATGCCATCATCTGACACCGACATTCGGCGGATCTCGTCCGGTGCCAGAATGCCGAACTGGATTCGCTTGACGGTCCGAAGAGGCGCCTTCAAGTCCGACATCTCTTTAGAATCTCACTAGAACCTTTCTTCGAATACTGAACCAATTAGACGCACTTCTTCGGGTTATATCGTACCAATCTTTATAAACATAAAACTGACGACGATTCTAGACCACGTCCACTCGTCTATCACACAAACCAATTATAATTCTTGTGCAATGCACGCATCATTCACATAAACAGGGTCGCATCATACGAAAACTTGACTGGACCAACAACTGTCTGCTGCTATACGCCAAATTTGAAGAAACTCCGGTTAAATACCAACCAGGCCGAAATTCTTCACGTTCAGCAATTGGAGCTGATTGGTTATTAATGCGCACTCCACTATCCGCGATTTTTCCAGTTGGCCAGACATATATTAAGAATCTGAATTATGATGTGCGCAACCAGTGCACAACCAGTGCACAAACCCAGGTTTACATTTTTAAAAAGTCATCACTGACAGTTGACTGAATTCGGCTGTACAGCGAACCTGGTGCCGGATCCCTGTACCATATGATTTGGGGATGCCCTAATTGCGTCAAAATTGAAAGCAATGTGTATTGGAAAGAAACCGCTCTAGCGGGATAGTGAAAAAATTGGCTGGTGGAAGAACAAAGAAAAAGGAGGGCTTGAGTATGAACTGCAGAGGAAGAACGTTCAAGAATTTTTAAGCGGAAAAAAAAAATTAAAGAAAAAGTAAAGTGCAAGTTAACAAAATTTGTTTGAGAATATAGTGAAAGTTAAGAAAGTTTGCGAGTACAAAGTGATCATTGAGACACTCAAGTTAAGAATTCTAGTGTGGAGAGGGAAACTAGGAAACTGATGAATATTGGCGATTAGAGAACTTAATACTGAAATAAAGGAAAAACGTTAATTTTGCATTTAAAATATAAGTTGAAGCTGGGAAGCACTAAGGGGACAACGACCGAGCTGATAGTTGAAAAAACGAAAGATCTTCGCAAGAAGGGTATATCGTTGAATTAGTGGCTGAAGGAAAGGAAGTCTAACAGACTATCTGGGTCTTCAACGACAGTGACGATTTCACAAAACCACAAGGGGAGAACGATTGCAGAAGAGCAGGTGATGGTGTAAAACGGAGCTTAATTTCAAAGGTACGATTTTCAGTTGGACAAGTTCGTGAGTGGAGGCCAAATAATTAATCGTTTGACAAAAATCAAAAGAAGAACTTTTATGAATAGTAGCATAGTTAACTTTTCAACCAGATTTTATTCACTAATTAAAGAAATGTTTATAAAAAAAATAAGATTAATTAAAGTTCTTGAATTATATCAACGGAGACGGAATATATAATCATTCACATAGTTAAAAGTTAAAATAAATCACGTGGTATAGATATGAATTACAGAAAATTTACTATATATACTCTTACCATAAATATTCTATGAAAAATTTTGGTGTGGGTGCATGTACATTTATATATATAAGTATCTTGATAGTTTTTGTATACCAAAATATTAATTTAATAGGTTATTTCAGTTGGATTATTCAAATTTGATTACTCAACTTTTTTGATTCTCTTGTATGATATATGTGAACAAATCCCGGCCGGGGTCTGGTATGAATGAATCCCACCCAAATTATTAATTAATTTGTATGTTTACTTTTATTTGCTTGAATATTTTAGTTTGATTTTCTGCTTGAGTTATTCAGATTTTATTTTTAATTTTTTGTGGCTTTTAGTTTGATTTTTTTTGTTTTGATAATTTCCGTTTCTATATACCTAATGAATTATAACTAAATTAATAAATAATGATTCTTGCGAATCCTTTTCTTTCCCTTCCTATTTGTGGTTGTCGTTGACTGATGGATCTTTAACAGGTTCTAAGTGTTGTACTGTCTGCGTGCCATAGCACGTAGAGATTTTCCGCCCGTAAACCCACGCCAGGCTGAGCTAGTCGGCTGGGAAAAGGCACGCCGGGCAAGAGAAAGGAAAATCTCTAAATAAATATATGCTGCACTGACGACGGCTCGACAGAGTTCAGTCGGTCGCAACAAATGGCGCCCAAGAGGTATGGCTTTATTTTGGCTTTCTTTTTTAGATATTTTTCTTTTGGCAGATGTGCTTTCGGCTGGGGTGGCAAATGTTTAATATGAGCATCTTGTTGCCTCAGCCATTTTTTTTCTTTTCTTTGGCTATGGTTGCAGTCATATACTTGACCCTTTTTATTTGCTATCATCATCTTGCCGAGCGGTCGTCAATGCAGCATTGGCGCCCATCTCGTGCTATTGTCTTCGTTTTATGTGGCGAACAGAGCTTATCTCTTTAATTGCTGACCAGTCTCTTGTGGTTGTGGGATTACCTCCAGTTAAATAAGATAAGATGCGCAATATCTTCTGGTTAACAGAATTAATCTTGTGTTACGTGGTAACAATAGGCGCGTTTTTATCTTGAAAAAAAAAAAAAAAAAAAATACAGCCTTCCCCGGGGAAGGCTGAGTCATGGCAAGGCAATCCACCACTCCACTAAGTAGGAGTTTGTGACCACCACTCAGTAGGCATGCTTGTTAGGGTCGTGGTAGCAACCGACTTGTGTCATATACCTGTCGGTTGCTAACCACCTAGCTGATAAGGTAATTTTAAACATACCTACGTTACACACCGGATTGGAGATGTATCCAGGCGGTCTCCTCCCAAGGAGCTCATCGGGCCGTCAAACGGCGTAATCCTCGAGATCAGACCTGTCATCATCGTCTCGAGATCAGATCCGTCATCATCGTCCGACGAATAAATCGCCACTCCCGGCTCCACAGATGGATTCGTATTATCGTGAACTTGCTATTGATGGTAGCAATCGAAACGTCACTCGAACGACCTGGAAAGGACAGAGAAAATGATCACAAAGCATCGTGTCCTGGATGCACAAGGAGGGATGCAGGAAGAGAAATACTTATCTGATTAACACCCGCCAATGTCCACTTCAATGAGCCCTGATGGGCCTTCTAACGCTGGAGCTGCAGGGTATCGCTGAATACGTCCGCCACCGTTCATCGATGGAATCCTCCAATACTTATATCCCGCAGAGTCACGCCCGATCACTTGTTACCCGAAGATACTAATCACACTCGTCAAGCCACGTAAAATTCACATTGACGGTCACAGATTGATTGATAACTTGATAACCACAAATAAAATGACAGTTGAAACGTCAACCGACCTCGGAAGAACACATAATCAAATTGTCAACCAAATCCAGGGGTGGATTAACGACAACCACAGTAAAGCATCGGATTGGTGGGAATCTTCGATCGGCCCGTGTGGAAAGGAGGACATTCACCCGGTCACATTGTGAAAGGAGAACGTACGGGACCGGGATGGGAACAGAGAAAGCAGCGGTACCTGATGGAGGAAAAAGCGGTCATTCTTTTTGTGACGGCGAAGGCGAACAGATATTGAATTTGAAAATTATCAGGTGCGTCGAGAAAATTCTTTTTGTGACGTCGAAGGCGAACAGATATTGAATTTGAAAATTATCAGAACGTCGAGGAAAGTCCTTGGTGAGGCGGTGGGTGTGTCAAAAAGGACCTCCGTTCGAAAAGAAAAACGGCAAATCGAAATCGGGTTCCGACGGGGATCGAACCCGTGTTCCTCGTGACGCACGAGACCGACGGCGAGACGGTCAAGTGGCAATAAGATTATTCGTCTCGTACCGGCCCTGTAGTGCAGTGGTTAGCACGTCTGGCCGGGAATCGGGCGGTCTGGGGTTCAAAACTCCACCCGTGCTGATGTAACTGGGAACCGTGGAAGATTCTTTGTGTGACGGCGAAGGCGAGCAGTAAACGAATCTGGCCTTGAAGAAATTCACCCACAACTGAACCGAGACTCGGCTGGAGTCGGGGTTGGACTTTTGTTTTGTATCTGATACCCGCGCGACCAACAAGGAAGAAGGAGGTTAGTGCTTAGTTGAAAATAGATGTAAGTTTTCTTCATTTTGATTGCCTTTCACAATTAAAGTCAGCGTAGAATAAGATAAACTTTCAATAGTAGCGGGTAGAAAACTTTGTGAAGTTAGATAGATTGTCATGGTGGAGTGGTGGAATTTACGAATAACTAAATGGTAGAAGAAATTCTGTGACGCGATAAACGCTAGGATTCGGGAATTGTCTAAAATAAAAATTTAGATTCGGGAATTTACGAATATCGAATCGGTAGAAGAAATACTGTGACACGATAAACGCTAGGATACGGGAATTGTATAAAATAAATATTGTTTTTTATTCGAAATTACGGTGTCGTTCATACTCGTGATACGGGGAGGCAGAACGGTCCGTGTTACGTGATTGCTAAGATCAGGGTTGGTAGACATAGAGGGGTCGTGCCGTCTGCAGCAGCGACCCTCCTTCTCAGATTTCTTGACCTCGGTGAGCCGTAAGCTCACTCGGCGGCTCGTGGTCCATAATTGGGGTGAGTGAGTGGCGCCCACGCCCAGTCTCCTGAGCTACCCGGGACCCAAACGGACCAAGCCGAGAGTCACTACCCCCTCGAATAGGCGGGGAGGGTAACAAATTGGCGCCCAACGTGGGGCCTAAAAGGCGCGAAAGGGGTGCAAATCGTGGGGTTATAGGTTGCTCAAAGTTGTTGGGTTAAGTAGTAAGTGAAAGTGTGAGAAATACGTTAGTGAACTACGGGAGACAGTTGGAACCTTCGGACACGTAATCGTGGACGATAGTTCAGCCCAGCAAAGTTCCAGGGACGATCAGTGGAAGACCGCTGACTGAGGTGGACGACTTTGGAAAGGGAGCATCCTAATAAGCGACGGAGACCGCGGTGAATCCTCGATTCGGGCAACAAGAATCGGGAACGGATACTTGGAATCGAAAATTGAATTTTGAATTGTATATTATAAACGAAAATAAAATAGATATCATTACTTAGTAAATACACAGTCTTTTTTATTCTCCTTAATAGTTAGTGAAATAATAATAGTATAATAGTTGAATTTGGCAAATATTTGGGAATAGAACTGCAGCAGAAACGGAATGTCGACCACAGCCAAAATCTTAATTGATCGGCTCAGCAAGGATGAGCTGGTTTACGAGCTGGAAATCAGGGGACAGCCGACTGGAACCGTGGAATCAATGCGGAAAACGCTGCGCGTGGCGCTGCGAGCTGAAGCTTCGATGCATACATCTTTGATTTCGGTGCGAGACTATCCTTATACACTGGAGGAGGATTTAGAAGCAGTTCAGGAGAAACTGACCGAAATCCAGGCCTTGATCGAAGTATTTCGGGGAACTCCACAGTCATCCGACTTTCTCAAAACTAAGACCAAGATCGAGTTTGGGATGCGGCGCCTCAAGAATGCTCAACATGAGAAGGGAGTAATGGGCGAGGAGGCTCACAAGTTGCGAGTACGTCTAATAATGGCGATGGGGGAGTTGCTGGTAAAAGCAGAGGGTGAGGAAGGACCGGGCGAGACGGAACCCGACCAGGAGGACGACAGCAACAGCGAGCGGGAGGCGCTAGGCGCGGATGATGCCATAATACAAGGACCGGCTCGGGTCAGCGAACCAAATCAGTTAGTAGAGAATCTTGGAGAACCCGTATTTTCCACGCCCAGGTCAACTTCGATAGTAGCAAAGGGGCAAGAGTTAGCAAAATGGGGCCTTCGCTACAGTGGGGACTCGGGATCATTGAGTGCGTTCTTGGAACGGGTTGAGGAGCTCCGGGAAGCTCGTGGGGTATCTACCAGGCAACTATTCCAGTCGGCGGTGGAAATATTTGAAGTCAAGGCTCTGATCTGGTTCAGGGCGAATCGCTCTCGTGTGAGCTCGTGGCAAGAGCTGGTCACCGAGATGAGAGCCGAGTTTCTACCGACTACGACGGACTACGACGACCGCCTGATGACTGAAATCGTGAGGCGCACTCAAGGACCCGAGGAGTCCATGGGAGTGTATGTGTCGGTCATGGAGGGGTTGCCCGAGCCCAACCCTGCTCCGAGGAAGAAAAATTGAAAATCCTCCGACGTAATTTAGCGCCTTTTTACCAGACGCAACTGGCTTTAACGACGGTCAGGACTATCGCAGATCTGGTCAGAGTGGGACGGTCGTTGGAGGCTACCCGCGTTACCGTGGAGGCCTACGTGCCACCCCCTACCCGGAAAAACCAACGGCTCTTGGAACCCGACTTGGCGTATGTTGGGAGTACCGAAGGGTTGAGTCTAGCTACGGTACAAAGAAACGACCTTAGGTGCTGGAATTGCCGAGGCATAGGACACACCTCGCGAGAGTGTTCTGAGCCTCAAAAGTGCTTCGGTTGTGGTCGATTGGGAATGAGGAAGGCCACCTGTCCTAATTGTCGAAGGATACCGAACCGGGAGAGGGATCACAGAAAACAATTTGAGGTAGGTTGTAAAGAAGGGGGTATACCGGGGGGTGCCAGAGGAGGGGAAACGCGAACAACTCAGCCATCCACGTCGGGAAACGACCGCCGTGCTCAGTAGGCGGCAGCCTGAGCACATTACCAATACAGGGGAGAGCCGCAGCAAACGCACAGATACATTACCTGCTGACTAAGAGGCAAGGAGACAACAGACCACATCTGGAGGTGGATATATTGGGACGCAAGTTCCTGGGACTGGTAGACTCCGGTGCCTCTAATACAGTAGTGGGTGGAGAAGGATGGCAGGCTTTGCAAGAACTGGGAGCGGAACTCTTGTGCTCCGACCAACGAACTATCAGAATGGCCAACAATCAAGGGTGCACAATTGCAGGAACGGTGGCTATCCCGATGAGGCTGAAGGGGAAGTTGGATTGGTTGCGAGCCTTAGTGGTTCCCGAGCTGCCGCATGCTCTAATTCTAGGGGTAGATTTCGTCAAGCAGTTTGAGTTAGTCCTGGCGCTGAGCGAGGAGAGTTGGGATTTCGTAAGTGCATTGGAAGGAGGTAGTACGGACCAATTAAAACCCAGGAGCCTATTAACACAGGCGGAGGAAGATGAGCTCAGTCAACTCGTCAATGAGGAGCTCGAACGGATGGGGGAAAGTATTGGACGCACGAATCAAGTGGAGCATGTCATCCGAACCTCAGCGGTACCAATAAAGCAGCGCTATTACCCCGTTTCCCCCGCGGTACAGACCCATATAGATGCGGAGCTGAATGAGATGCTGACGCAGGGCATAGTTGAGCCATCTTCAAGTCCCTGGGCTTCACCCATCATTTTGGTTAAGAAGAAAGACGGTACCTATCGGTTTTGCGTCGATTATCGCAAGTTAAACGCCGTCACAGAACATGATGCTTACCCGCTGCCCTACGTAACTGCCACGCTCGATAAATTGCGAGATGCGAAATACTTGTCGTCGCTCGACGTGAAATCGGCCTACTGGCAAGTGCCCATGGCCGAACAATCAAAAAAATTCACAGCCTTTACTGTTCCGCATCGAGGACTATTCCAATTTCTTCGAATGCCATTCGGACTCCAAAATGCACCTGCTACCTGGCAACGGCTGATAGATCAAGTCTTAGGACCTGATCTGGAGCCTTATGTGTTTACATACCTCGACGACATTATCGTGGTAACTCAAGACTTCAGCAAACACCTGGAGATATTGAGGGAAGTGTTTAAACGCTTGAGGCAAGCTGGGTTGAAAGTCTCTAAGGACAAATGTGAATTCTGCCGGCCACAATTAAAATATCTCGGCTATGTTGTCGATGAAAAAGGATTAAATGTGGATCCGGACAAAGTCAAAAGCATGATAGAGATACCGCCTCCAACCAACGTAAAGGGGGTCAGACAGTTCCTGGGAATGGTCTCGTGGTACCGAAGATTCATCCCGGACTTCGCCACGATGACGGCACCATTAACAAACCTCCTTAAAAAGAACAAAAAGTTTGAATGGACCCAGGACTGTGAGACTGCCTTTGCACAGGCGAAGCTAAAGCTATCCACTGCACCAATTTTGACTTGCCCAGATTATACGCTACCGTTCTCAATCCAAACCGACGCATCAGATTTGGGACTGGGAGCAGTACTGACTCAGAAGCATGAAGATGGGGAGAAAGTAATCTGCTATCTGAGTCGGTCCTTGACGAAGGCGGAGCGCAAGTACTCTACCACAGAGAAGGAGTGTCTGGCAGTACTGTGGGCCGTCGAGAAGCTACGTCCGTATGTAGAGGGAGCACGCTTCTCCGTAGTCACTGATCACTACTCACTCGTATGGCTGAGTAACTTGAAGGATCCGACGGGACGGCTGGGCAGGTGGGCGGTACGCCTCCAACAATATCCTTTTGAAATTGTCCACCGCAAAGGAAAGGAGCATTTGGTACCCGATGCGCTGTCACGACTAATGGCTGGGGGTGAGGTAGCAACTATCGAGACAGAGGAAGATCTGTGGTACAAGACCATGAAAGAGAAAGTCGTACAAGCGCCCGAACGCTATGCGGATTGGCGGGTGATGGACGACGTACTTTGGAAGCATATGCCTGGCCGATATCCTGAGTTAGAGGGAACCGAAGCGTGGAAGCGAGTAGTACCGAAGGCCGGTAGAATGGAGGTGATGTTTCGGTGCCACGATGATCCAAAGGCTGGACATATGGGTGCGAGTCGCACGTTAGGTAGACTTGCGGAAAGACATTATTGGCCAAAGATGTCTGCCGATGTGACACGATATGTGAAAAGGTGTAAAGTATGCCAGGCCAATAAGGTGGAGAGAAGAGCCCCGGCTGGGTACATGGTTACCAGGAGTGGAGAGCCACAACAACCATGGGAGATGGTTTGTGTGGACCTAGTGGGCCCCTTACCACGATCGACACAAGGGCATGCCTATATACTCACTGTATTAGATTATGTGAGTAAATTCTCTCTATTATTCCCATTGCGACAGGCAACCGCATCTGCCGTGAGTAAAATCTTAGAGGAGCAAGTCTTTTTGCTTTTTGGGGCACCAAAATGGCTGGTTTGTGATAACGGCGTTCAGTTCCGGGGAACCAAGTTGAGACAACTGGCGGAATCCTATGGAACAAGGATAAAATTCACCGCTTTGTATCACCCACAAGCTAACCCAGCTGAACGCAAGAATCAGGATATAAAGCGTATGTTACGGTCGTATGCAACCGAAAACCATCGCGTGTGGGATAAAAATCTATCTAAGATTGCATGCGCTCTGCGCACCTACAAACACGAGGTAACACGCATCACACCATACTTTTTCAACTTTGGCAGGGAGATGGTGACGCAGCATGAGGGATGGGAACAGCCCGGAGGGGGGCAGAATATGCTAGGGCCCAAGGCCAGAGCTGAAGAACTCGTCAAGGTACGCTCGGAGGTAATGGAGCGCATGAAACACGCAGCTAGGCAGAGCGCCCAAAGATATAATCTACGGAGGCGGGACATCTCGTTCGAGCAGGGAGAGGTCGTGTGGCGTAAAAATTACACCCTGTCGGATGCGGCGAAGTACTACTCCGCGAAGCTGGCGCCGGAATACATTGGTCCTTTCTGGGTTCGCGAGAGAGTATCGGGTTGGACCTACCTGTTGGTAGATAGTAATGGTAAGGAGGCGGGGGTATGGCACACGAAGGATTTGAAGCCATACGTCATCTAATTAATTAAGCGGCGGGGGGAGGGTAGAAAACCAATTGAGGTGGAGAAAATCGCGTAGAACCCGAACATTACCTAAAAATGATAGACATGTACGATTTTGATTACTTTTAATCACAAAAGCTGATACCTAACAAGATCCAACAACGTTGTCCGAACATGATGGATTCCAGGCATCCACGGGAGTTGTACATTTCAAAACACATGCCCGGCGGCGTTCCAATTTGCTCAACAACCTGGTGGGAGGGCCGAATGTCCTCAGGCATACTTGTTGACATCTCGGTTGTTGGCTCTTATATTGAATTTACATCCAGGGCGACTAAAATAAAAGGTGAAAATCAGAATTACTATAGGGTAACTGCGTGTAACTATCTAGGAGATAAGAATTAGTTACGACAAGGGTAGGCACAACGCCAACGAAATGTTATTGGGAGTGGGAGTTGGAAGTTAAAGTTAAGGTGGCGATAGAAACGTATATAGAATTTTGGATTAGACACCAAACCAACAGAATTTTATTAGAATTAATAGTTAGAGTTAATGTTGATTAGTAAACATACATATTCCAAATAGAATAAGATCTCGGGTTAGACATTAAGTCAATGAAAGTTTCATTTAACCTAGGAGTTAGGAGTTAGAATTAGAATTACTTTATCAACATACATACACGAACTAGAAGCTAGAAGTAGGCACACAGCTAAAGAAGTGTTATGTGAATTGCGAGTTAGAGAAAAGAGTTATGTGTTGCTGTATGAACATATCTACTCAAAGTAGAATAGGAAGGGGGGTTGGAAATTATTGATTATAATTAGAGAATATATATAAAAGCGCGTAAACAATCGCACAGTGCGACAACGATGCTTTAGGAAACTACTCTCGCGCTGCGTCAAGCAGACCACCCAAAACCGACTACGGGGAAAAACGCATGGCATATTCGATGCAAGATTATCACGTATCCGTTAGATTAGAATACTCGAGTTTATAATTACCGGGACAGTCGCGACAACGATATCGGTAAAGGATTCCGGGGAAATCCTTTTCGGGTAAGGGGGGAGTTGTTACGTGGTAACAATAGGCGCGTTTTTATCTTGAAAAAAAAAAAAAAAATACAGCCTTCCCCGGGGAAGGCTGAGTCATGGCAAGGCAATCCACCACTCCACTAAGTAGGAGTTTGTGACCACCACTCAGTAGGCATGCTTGTTAGGGTCGTGGTAGCAACCGACTTGTGTCATATACCTGTCGGTTGCTAACCACCTAGCTGATAAGGTAATTTTAAACATACCTACGTTACACACCGGATTGGAGATGTATCCAGGCGGTCTCCTCCCAAGGAGCTCATCGGGCCGTCAAACGGCGTAATCCTCGAGATCAGACCTGTCATCATCGTCTCGAGATCAGATCCGTCATCATCGTCCGACGAATAAATCGCCACTCCCGGCTCCACAGATGGATTCGTATTATCGTGAACTTGCTATTGATGGTAGCAATCGAAACGTCACTCGAACGACCTGGAAAGGACAGAGAAAATGATCACAAAGCATCGTGTCCTGGATGCACAAGGAGGGATGCAGGAAGAGAAATACTTATCTGATTAACACCCGCCAATGTCCACTTCAATGAGCCCTGATGGGCCTTCTAACGCTGGAGCTGCAGGGTATCGCTGAATACGTCCGCCACCGTTCATCGATGGAATCCTCCAATACTTATATCCCGCAGAGTCACGCCCGATCACTTGTTACCCGAAGATACTAATCACACTCGTCAAGCCACGTAAAATTCACATTGACGGTCACAGATTGATTGATAACTTGATAACCACAAATAAAATGACAGTTGAAACGTCAACCGACCTCGGAAGAACACATAATCAAATTGTCAACCAAATCCAGGGGTGGATTAACGACAACCACAGTAAAGCATCGGATTGGTGGGAATCTTCGATCGGCCCGTGTGGAAAGGAGGACATTCACCCGGTCACATTGTGAAAGGAGAAAGTACGGAACCGGGATGGGAACAGAGAAAGCAGCGGTACCTGATGGAGGAAAAAGCGGTCATTCTTTTTGTGACGGCGAAGGCGAACAGATATTGAATTTGAAAATTATCAGGTGCGTCGAGAAAATTCTTTTTGTGACGTCGAAGGCGAACAGATATTGAATTTGAAAATTATCAGAACGTCGAGGAAAGTCCTTGGTGAGGCGGTGGGTGTGTCAAAAAGGACCTCCGTTCGAAAAGAAAAACGGCAAATCGAAATCGGGTTCCGACGGGGATCGAACCCGTGTTCCTCGTGACGCACGAGACCGACGGCGAGACGGTCAAGTGGCAATAAGATTATTCGTCTCGTACCGGCCCTGTAGTGCAGTGGTTAGCACGTCTAGCCGGGAATCGGGCGGTCTGGGGTTCAAAACTCCACCCGTGCTGATGTAACTGGGAACCGTGGAAGATTCTTTGTGTGACGGCGAAGGCGAGCAGTAAACGAATCTGGCCTTGAAGAAATTCACCCACAACTGAACCGAGACTCGGCTGGAGTCGGGGTTGGACTTTTGTTTTGTATCTGATACCCGCGCGACCAACAAGGAAGAAGGAGGTTAGTGCTTAGTTGAAAATAGATGTAAGTTTTCTTCATTTTGATTGCCTTTCACAATTAAAGTCAGCGTAGAATAAGATAAACTTTCAATAGTAGCGGGTAGAAAACTTTGTGAAGTTAGATAGATTGTCATGGTGGAGTGGTGGAATTTACGAATAACTAAATGGTAGAAGAAATTCTGTGACGCGATAAACGCTAGGATTCGGGAATTGTCTAAATTGCAATTGTGATGGGATCTCTCGACCGCCACTAGTTAACGGAGCATCTAATACATTGCTTTCTTCGTGGTTTAGCAGCTCATCGAAGTAATTACAAATATACAATTAATGGACAAATATACATCGTTCAACGTGTCGTGACGCAAAGTGACAATAGTGCTGGCTAAAATCCACATTTCACAGTGTAATCAATATACTATATCCCTAGTATTGTGCTTTATAGTTAATATCTATACCGTGGCTTCGATCGACTCTTAGCTCTTTCAATTTCCGACGGCCTATTCTTGAGTTTTTCGCCGTTTTTGTGAATCCCCTTCAGCCTAACGTAAAATAATTTAATCTCAAGTTCGCGCAATTTTCGATCATTATCGCAACTACAGCGAAACTCCGAGAGGTCGACTCGGTTTCTCTGCGGTTCTTGCTTGAGATTTTTTTTCGCATGTACACATGAAAGTGCTATTTGACCCAATTACCTTTCTTCGAAATTTTTTGCTTAAGTGAAGTGTTGATTTTCTGATTTTCTAAAACAGTTAAAACAGTTATTTTTGAAAAACTGTTAAATTTTCGTGTACTGTTCAAATTGACGTTTGTGTCATTCTAATTCATTTTTATATTCGTCACATATTAACTGCCCGTGGTTCGACTGTAGTGACGCGGTCTTACATACGAGAATCCTTCGGTTCAATCCTGAGCGCTGCCATCAGTTTTTTTCTTCAAAATCTACGTAAGAATTCATTCAATCAACAAAGTCAATAAATATTGTCCAAAAATAATAACTCCGAAGCAGCTACAAAGAACGAAATTATTTTTACTTGAACTGACGACGACAATTGATCTAATTTAGTTTGTATTTTGGACAATCGATAACTAAACACTCGTGGCTCTGCAGTTTCATCAACGGACTTCCACGCCAGTATCCCACAGATCGATCCCAGGTGTTACCCGTTTTTTCTGAATCGAATTTTCAACAAGAATTGCATATCTTTGGGCGCTTTTTTGACCAAATCAGCATACGCTACAAAACAATGAATTTCAAGTGCAGCCTAGATAACTGCTTTGCTTTTGATAACACGTTAAAATTTGTGACTTGCAAAGCTTTCTGCAACAGAAAATTGCATGGCGCTTGCATGGGCGCTCCAAGGGATTGGTATCATCCCTATTTAGACAATCATTTCATATGTACAGACTGCCAAAATGTCGAGCGACTCATGAAGAGTATGTATGATAGCCTAATCAGCTTTATTGGAACGTTGAATGCTGAAAAGGATCACTTGATTTCCAAACAGCAAGCACAGACAAAAGCAAATGAGGAAATTCTAATCGAACTAACACAACATTTTGATGGTTTTACGTCAGCAATTTCCGCGTCAAACAACAACAACAGCAATAACATAAACGTCGCGAAGTCTTTCGACACGTTGGATGAAAAAATTGATAAGTTAGCGGACAAAATGGAATCCATTGCTGCACTATTCTCATCCGCCAGAAAATCAAGTAACAGTTCCCAAGCTAGCAGCACCGATATACTAGAAAATATAGAGTTAAAAATGACGAGTATGATGAAACCACTTATTGATTCGATAACAGATGCGTTCTCTGCACAACAATTAAAGTTTGAAGAATTGAGCAGCCAACTCGAAAGTTTGAGGGGCGCCCAGCAGACCCTGATCGATGATAATATCAAACATATTGCGTTGAACGAGCAGTCACTACACCAGGAACTGCTGATGGTAGATCATAACAGTTCGTCAAGCATCTCAACAAGCTGTAAGAAGATATACACGCAGGACAAGGCTTCTTCACCTATAAAAGAGTTGATAAACAGCACTGCACCAACAGCTCCATGCTCTAGTTTACGTTTGCCCTCAGACCCCGAAGCCGCATCGATCTACAAATTCGGTACCTTTTGGTCCAAGCACGACTGGGCCACTCGCCTACAAAAACTTAAGACAGCTAACACGAACAATCATGTTAAGAAAGTATGCTCCAAACTGCCTATCAAAGTAAACCGAATGGCATTCTACGTAAATAAAGTTCCTCACAATGCTGATGATGGATGGCTGAGAAGACTTCTTGAAGCTGATTTCTGCATCACCGATTACAATATCGAACAACTACCCCAGCGCAAATGTAGATCACCTAAGCGGTACAAGGTTTTTATACCAACTAAATATGCCTGGCTCTTTATCGATCTCAATGGAAATAGCGACAGGTTCGACTGGAAAGGAATCACGTTCAGCCCTTGGAAGAAAGTCAGCAACAAAATTAGCAGTAAGAAAAAAAAGAATATTGTAAAGAAAAAGTGTATATATCCAAATGTCCCTACCTGCGATATCCCCTTCAACCACAAACCTTACTCCTTATCTTCTCCTAAACCTCTTCTTCTCAAAGATACTGATCCTCTGCCTCCCACAACTTCACGAGACCGCCTCTTTAGCGGTCCGTTCAATGTTACTACTAACCGTACCAAGATGCTGAAATCACTTGATTCTAGTATTTCCTTCTCCTCTTATCTAAAAGCTTGTAACAGCGCGGCGAATATAGGCCCATTGAGAAACCATAACAAAGGGACTGCAAATCTTGCATCCACTGCGGCAACGGGAACTTCAATATCGAATGATAACTTGGCGACTTCTGCAACTCCTCAAAGACCAGACCAATCTGTTAGGAATTTTTCCTAACAAAACACACACAAACCTCAAACTGTTTTACCACAATTGTGGTGGTATGAGAGGTAAACTATCTAAACTTTTTCTTGACGCCAAATCATGCCATTTTAATTTATTTGCCTTCACTGAAACTTGGCTTAATGACTCACATACAAACGAGGAAATTCTTGACAGTAGCTGGACCATTTACAGAGATGATCGCGACTACTTCTCTACAGGCCAAACGCGAGGAGGTGGTGTCTTAATTGCTGTGAGCAACAAATTTTCAAGCAAACGCATCGATACCACACCAAACGTAATGTTCCAGCACTTAATTGTTCAAATCTCTTTAAATAATACATCGATTTACATTGGTGTAGTTTATATTCCACCCAGATCCGACGAATCGGTATACGACCATTTATGCGAATCTGTATCTTCCTTTGTATCATCCCTAAACGAAAAGGACAAAGTTATATTCCTGGGAGATTTCAATCGCCCCAATCTATATTTCATTCCCGATGAAAATGACACTTACCTGCTCCCTGTAAACCTTTCAGATCGCAACGACTTTAACCTTATGAGTACCTTCTATGGCAATGATTTGCAGCAAGTTTGTCCGGCTCCCAACCAAAACGGTAATTGGTTAGATCTTGTGTTCACTAACGCTTATGACGAGGTAGTGGTAAGTCCAACTAATGACATAGAGCATCTTTTTTGTAATAGTTCGCACCATTCAGCACTCTCAGTTGAACTTGCCACTCCTGATTCTACTTACTTAAGAACGTACAATAATTCAATTGTATATGACTTTCGTAATGCTAATTATGAAAGCATTCACCATTTTCTTGACTCTATAGATTGGACGAATATTCTTTCAACTTTAGACCTTGAGGAAGCCATTTCTACTTTTTACAATAAAATATTTGACGCCGTTGAGAGATATGTACCAAAGATAAAGAAAAAGAATAAACTCTCTGAACCATGGCTTGATAGGGACCTTAGGCATTTACGGAATCGTAGGAACAAGCTTTATAAGCGAATTAAAAATAATATTGACGTTAGTTCAGCTATTCAGGAAGAATATAACGAAATTGCTAAGCAGTTTTTAACGAAGTCCCACGAGGCTTATGACAACTACATTAAGACTACCGGCGAAAATATAATCCGCGACCCGAAAAAAATTTATGATTTTGTAAATGTGAAGCGGAAAACTACTGGTTATCCATCATCGATGTTCTTTAATGATATCACTTCTTCCTCTCCTAATGTGATTTGTGATTTATTCGCAGATAATTTCCAGAATATTTTTATTGCTACTGACTCATCAAACTCACATCTTCCTTCGTCCCATTCTAATCCTACAGCTTTTATCAGTCACTTAGAAATTACACGTGACGAAATACGTAAAGCTATTTCGGAACTCGACTGCAACAAAGGTCCAGGGCCAGATCTTCTTCCTCCAACTTTCTTGTGCAAATGTGTAGAGCAGCTTATAACTCCCTTTCATATTTTTTTCAACAGATCACTTTCGTCTGGAGTTTTCCCATCCTGTTGGAAACTTTCATATGTCACACCCATCTTCAAAAATGGTGATAGACGCTGTATCGGAAATTATAGAGGTATTGCCATCTTATCTTCTATTCCGAAACTTTTTGAAAAGATTGTCTACGATAAACTTTCTCCACTTGTTGACTCCCGACTGAACGCGCAACAACATGGTTTTAGAAAAGGTCGCTCAACTACCACAAATTTGACAGTCCTAATCTCAGACGTCCTGTGTAAAATGGAGAAAGGACACCAAATTGACGCAGTCTATACAGACTTTAGTAAAGCTTTTGACAGAGTTGACCACCCTACCTTAATTCTAAAGCTACTGAAATTCGGACTTGGTGGGTCTTTGCTTAGCTGGCTGACTTCTTATCTTGGAAATCGAACTCAGCTGGTAAAATTTCAAGGACTTTTATCGAAAAATATTTCTGCTACCTCTGGTGTACCACAAGGTAGCCATCTTGGTCCACTTCTCTTTAATATATTTATTTCTGACCTATCTGACGTCCTATCAAATATACCTCATCTACTTTATGCCGACGATCTCAAAGTCTATCATATCATTAAATCTAAATCCGATGCACTCTTTCTCCAGTCCAAACTTGATTCACTTGATCATTGGTGCAATGAAAACAAGCTCTCTCTCAACATTGCTAAGTGCCAAGTTATGAGTTTCTCCCGAAAATGCACCGTCTCACATAACACATACTTCCTCGGGAATAAGTTGTTAGCTCGAGTTGATAACGTTGTCGACCTTGGTGTTGTCTTGGATGAGCGACTCCGCTTCACCTTGCATTATGATAAAATACTTTCCCGGGCAAACAAACAGCTAGGCTTCATCAAAAGACGTGCCAAGGAATTTCGTAACCTGTGGGTCACACGATCCTTATACATCTCTCTAGTACGCCCCATTCTCGAATATGCTTCCATTTGCTGGAATCCGGCTTTTGAAACCCACAGTAGCAGACTCGAGTCCATACAAAAGCAATTCTTACTTTTCGCATTGAGAGAACTATACAGCCCTTACGATTTTAATACCCTTCCTCCTTATGAGTTTCGACTGGGTCATCTAAACTTATTAACACTTGCATCTAGAAGAAAGATGCTTTCGGCCTGCTTCACATTCGACGTCATTAGAGGCGTCATCAAAGTTGAATTCCTGAATAGCAAAATAGTTTTGAATAACCCCGTAAGAAACACCAGGTCCTCTCGTTTACTTAAGGAATATCCACACTCCACTACTTACGCAGCTAATGAGCCGATAAATAGATGCTGCAGGATATTCAATAGCATAAGTAATCTGTATTCTCCAACAGTCTCAAAATTATCCTTCAAATCCTCCCTTTTCAAAGCCATCCGCAACCCTTTATCCTAAGCTATATGTTCAATGTTTTATTTATTTATTTGTTATTTATTAATTTGTTATTGATTTATCTTGTTAATTATTTTATTTAATTTTTCGTTTTATTTCTATGTACTCGTAATTTCCAATTTTGTTTTTTTACTGTTTACGTTACTTGTACCTTGCTTGGTTAAGAAATAAAATAAAATAAAATAAAATAAATATTTAGATTCGGGAATTTACGAATATCGAATCGGTAGAAGAAATACTGTGACACGATAAACGCTAGGATACGGGAATTGTATAAAATAAATATTGTTTTTTATTCGAAATTACGGTGTCGTTCATACTCGTGATACGGGGAGGCAGAACGGTCCGTGTTACGTGATTGCTAAGATCAGGGTTGGAAGACATAGAGGGGTCGTGCCGTCTGCAGCAGCGACCCTCCTTCTCAGATTTCTTGACCTCGGTGAGCCGTAAGCTCACTCGGCGGCTCGTGGTCCATAATTGGGGTGAGTGAGTGGCGCCCACGCCCAGTCTCCTGAGCGACCCGGGACCCAAACGGACCAAGCCGAGAGTCACTACCCCCTCGAATAGGCGGGGAGGGTAACACTTGTAATTAGATTGGCTTGAGTTTGCCGCATCTGGGGGAAAGTATCCACTGAAATGACCCATGAGCTGTTCTTGATCCTTGTCCATCTGTAAGATGTTATTCAGTCGATTGAATTATTTTGAGCAGGACCCAGGACAGATGATCATTGGGTCATTTCAAAGCAACTATAAGAGAGCTGTATCCTCCTGATTTCCCCATTCCCATTTCATCATTTAGTGTCAAATTTTATACCTTTTCCCTTCCTGTCTTTAATTCCTGTCACGAAGAGGATCCGTAAGAATCATTATTTTTTTTACGAATTGGAAAGTATACTCATGAAATTCGAAGAAATTTGGTTTTGCTGATACACTAGTGTATTCTATTATTTTGGCTGCATATAACTGCGTTATCATTGAATGATATTGAGAAGAATTTGAAGGTTTTTCTTTTGATCGTGAATTCTTTCGGTTGCTGCTCATATTTATCTGGGAAAAAAATATACTTAATCGTGGATTGATTTTTTTGGATTTAAACTATATACTTTATTTGAACATGCGTCGGAGAACAAATAGTTGGGACCCTAGTTACACGCCTTTCCAGCACCAATTGGAACGCTTGACCCTATCCCCTTCGGCTGCTCAAGGCACGAGAATCACAGAGGCAATGAGAACTAATTCGTCTCCTACTGGTCGGACGGTACCACACAGTTCAGCCACTGAGTCATCAAGAAGACAAATTCCTCACGAAGAAAGTTCTTTCATGCACCAGGAGCAAGCGTCTCGTCCGAGTACTTCGATCAGTAATGACCCACCAAGAGTCACTTTTGAGGCGCAAGCAGAGATGAGTGAGCGATCATCAATAAAAGTCCCTATGACTAAATGGAACCTGATTTTCGATGGCTCGACTTCAGGTTTGACCGCGAGACAGTTCATGTTTCGTGTGTTGTCCTTGGCGGAAGATTACCATATTCCTCTAGCCACCCTTGCTATAGACTTCCACCTGCTTCTGAGAGGTCAGGCCGCAGATTGGTACTGGCGTTTCCGGGAATTAAATTATCCACTTTTATGGAGTAGGTTACGGGTAGAATTTCTGGAACGGTTCAGTGCTTTTAGATCCGATGTGGACGTGCGGAGAATGTTAGATGGTAGATTGCAAAAATCAGGAGAACGGTTCCAAGATTTCTTTGATGCCCTTGAGAGTATTTCTCTACAATTAAATACCCCCTTAATGGATCTTGATCTTCAGTGTGTAGTGCTTAGGAATATGTCTCCAGCACTTAGAATACACTTAGCTGGCGTTGAATTTACGTCAACCCGAGAGTTAGTCAGACGCTGCTGTCTGGTGGAATCAGAATGGAGACTCTTGAAAATGAATTCAGATCGAGACATCAATCGTCGGCCACGTCAAGTGCAAGAGGTGCATTTCGACTCGGATTACCTTAACAATAGTCATCTGAGTGAACCCACTTTGTTCGCTCGTCATCCGTTATGGGATCAGGGATATGCTCCATCTGATGATGGTATCCAAAACAATGTGCGGGTGATTCAATCGGGTCTTAAAGGTGTTTCTTTTGATAATCCTAATTTAAGACCGGCTAGTTATAATGCAAGGTTTACACAAGAAAGTCAATCTAGACCTGATTGTGGAAATTATGCGCAAGTAGATTCAAATCCACCAGCCCCTCGGTGCTTTTCTGAATTTGTAGGTTCCACTCCCTCAAATGTGTTGACAAAACAGGAAGTACACGCCGTACAAACGAACTCCGGCACCTATAGGAATAAAGATCGTGAAGTAGAGGGTAGAGGAGAATAACGAGTGTGTTGGAATTGTCGTGACCTGGGTCATGGTTTTATGGACTGTCCCGCTCCCATTCAACGGATATTCTGCTTCGGATGTGGCAAGGAAGGAGTACTAACACCTAAATGCCCTATATGCCAAGCGGAAAACTCCAGCAGGAATGCGCTTTTAACGGGGAGGATGCGTATTCCGCTGGCTATTCACTCAACCAGACCCCAAAAGACCGACGTAGCTACCAATTTCGACCCCGAATTGCAACGCCGTCAATAAATATACCCCAAAATCCATGTCCTTCTGTTCTTTTCCATTCGTCTACTAACTCAAAACATGATGCTCGTAAACAGTCATCAAGGCGTTTTAATCGCGCCTGGAGATATTTCACCCTTCGGCGATTTTTGCGGAAAGCCTGTTTAGATTCTATTGTATCCATCCATGGAGATAACCGACCATTTGCCACCATTTCCATCAAAGGTCGGCAGTTGACTGGCTTGCTTGACAGTGGAGCAAGTGTAAGCATCCTGGGAGCAGGGGCATTGAAGCTGGTTGAGGAGTTGGGATTGAATATACATTCAATGCCTACTGAAGTTCATACCGCTTCTGGCCAAAAGGCGCCTGTACTCGGGTATGTAAGCACATTGGTGCAATTCAAGGATAAGACGAGGTTAATACGCTTCCTAATATGCCCCAGTTTAATCAATTCAGTTTATCTGGGCATAGACTTTTGGGATGCATTCAAAATTGCACCGCATTGCTCTGCTGTTGAGTTAGTTCCACAGGACCCTGGTTATCATCAGTTGTCTCCGGGGGACAAGCAACGGCTCGATGAAGTCGTGCGTCAATTTCCATCGTTTAACCAGCTAGGATTGGGCAAAACCAATTTGTTGTCACACGTGATAGACACAGGTGATGCTCAACCAATTAAACAGCGTCACTACGCAGTGTCACCGGTGGTGCAGAAATTGATGTACGACGAATTGGACCGTATGCTGTCTTTAGGGGTAATTGAGGAGAGTAGGAGTTCCTGGAGCTCTCCGGTCACAATAGTAAGGAAACCCGGTAAAGTGCGGTTATGCCTGGACGCCAGACGATTTAACGAGGTAACTGTCAAGGATGCGTACCCTTTGCCGTTGATCGAGGGCCTGTTAGCACATCTGCAGTCCACACGCTTTATAACCAGTCTGGACCTGAAAGATGCCTTTTGGCAGATCCCTTTGGATGCAAAATCGCGGGAAAAGACAGCGTTTACAGTACCTGGACGTCCTTTGTATCACTTCACTGTCATGCCTTTTGGATTGTGCAATGCTCCACAGACTATGTGTCGATTGATGCATAAGGTCATCCCTCACGAGTTGCATGACCAGGTATTCGTTTATTTGGACGATTTGCTGATAACAAGTCCAACATTTGATGACCATCTCAAATTGTTGTCTATTGTGGCCAATTTATTACAGCAGGCGAATTTGACCATCAATGTTGAGAAGAGCAAATTCGTCCAAAAAGAAATTCGATACCTAGGTTATGTGATAAGTGATGGTGCCCTAAAGACGGATCCTGAAAAGGTTTCCGGCATCATAGCATATCCACGACCCAAAACGGTAAAGGACGTGAGGAGATTCATGGGGATGGCTGGGTGGTATAGGCGTTTCATCCCAAATTTTGCGTCTATTACATCACCTATGACGGATCTGCTTAAGGATAAAAGAAGGTTCGTATGGACTGAGGCTGCTAATAAGGCTTTCGATCGGACGAAGGAACTTTTAGTGTCTGCACCTGTGTTGATCAACCCAGATTTCTCTCGGCACTTTTATATTCAGTGCGATGCAAGTGCCACCGGCATCGGCAGTGTTTTATTTCAGAAAGATGATGATGGTGGAGAGCATCCCATCGCCTTTATGTCATCGAAGTTGAATGCTGCGCAGCGCAACTATAGCGTTACCGAACTAGAATGCTTGGCTGCGGTGCAGAGTGTCAAAAGGTTTCGGGCATATGTCGAGGGGCTGCCTTTCACCATTATCACAGACCATGCCAGTCTGAAATGGTTAATGGGCCAGAGAGATTTGTCGAGGAGATTAGCACGGTGGAGCCTAAAATTACAAGGGTTCAATTTTAACATCGAACATCGAGCAGGCACTCAAAATGTCGTACCAGACGCGTTATCACGAGCACGCGACTCTGAAGGGGGGCCTCATTGTGCTGTTGTTTGTCTTCCTGAGCATCACCAATTGCTAGGGAACATTCCATCACAGGCCTTTCAGGATCCTGATTACATGAATCTCGTCCATCAGATTGAGCAACATCCGGATCAGTTCGAAAACCTGTACACGAAGAACGGAGTTGTGTATATTCATCTAGGATCACACGAAGGTCTTGACTTGGATATTCCCAGTGCAAAGGTGTGGGTGCCTGAAGGAGGAAGACAAGTGTTGCTGGCACGTAGTCATGACAGCCCTTTGGGGTCGCATTGTGGGATTCGTAAAACACTAGAAGTCTTGCGACGCTATTATTACTGGCCGAAGCTGCGTCAAGATGTCACCAGCTATGTCAACAATTGTTCTATTTGCAAGCAAGTTAAGGCCACGAATGCTACAATGAGACCACCTATGGGCGCTGCCAGGATTACTGATCGGCCAATGCAACGCTTGTTTATTGACTTTATGGGCCCATATCCTCGTTCAAAGCTAGGTAACACCCAGTTGCTGGTGGTGCTCGATCATTATACCAAATTCATTTGGCTCAAGGCCCTACCCAAAGCAACAGCTGAGTCGATGGTGAAATTTTTAAAAGAATACGTATTTTTGACCTTTGGCGTGCCGGAAACCATCCATACTGACAATGGGGTTCAATTTGTATCTAAGCTTTCCTCGGAATTCCTGGCTCAATATGGTGTGAACCATTGTTACACCCCTTTCTATTAACCCCAAGCTAATGCTTCCGAAAGAGCCAACCAGTCTATTCTAACCGCTATTCGAGCCTACATAGGGGAGGACCACCGGAATTGGGACGCTAACCTGCCAGATTCATGCGCTGCATTTCGTAATGTAGGACATGAGTCCACAGGTTGTTCGCCCCATTTCCTGATGTTCGGGTACCAACCTATCCACCATGGTTCTGAATACGCGCTTTTGATGTCTTTGCAGGCTTTCGAGGATGGAGAGGTTGTGACAGCACCAAATTGTGACCGGTTACGTCAGATTCATTGTCTAGTCAAGACCAAAATGTCTAAGGCATACAACAAGGGTGCACAAAGATATAACTTAAGAAGCCGTATAAAAAATTTCGCCATCGGTCAAGACGTATGGGTACATAATCATTCGCTTAGCTGTGCGGTTGACCGATTTGCTGCTAAACTCGCCCCAAAATTCATCAAGGCAACGGTCAAGCGTAAAGTGGGGCAAGTCATCTACAAGTTGGTAGACGAGAAAGGAAAGGTGCTGGGAAATTACCACGCCAAAGATATCAAAGCGTGATAACGGAAGATGTTCACAGTCGGATTCCAGTGAATTCTGCCCGGCATTTTGAGACATCTCAGGGTCGGAGTCGTCCCCACGAGTGTTGCAATGCTGACAGTAAATACGGTTCAAATTTCTTCAAATCTTGAACTAGTGCCAATTCTTCATCTTTCGTCAGTGAGCATTGTTTCCAATCTACTATCTTCGCAGTTCAGCAAATTTTTCTTAGCAGAACACTTCTCGGTACATGAAAAGAATATCATTATGTACTTTACTGCTCAAAACGCTTTGTGTCTATAAATACCTGGCAAAGTGCAATGGAAATCGCTTAATTTGTCTTGTTAACATAACCGATTCATCAGGTAACTCTGTTACAAAATATGGACCCTGGGCAGGTAGATCAGCGGGGCCCATGAGATTAGGTTGAGTATCCATAGTGAGTTCGTATTCTTCTGATTTGTCCTACAAAATAATTAAAATTACTATTAAAGTTAACGATCGTTGACTCTGGTCAAAGCCACCTTCCATTGTTTCGGGGAAATGTATGCCATCATCTGACACCGACATTCGGCGGATCTCGTCCGGTGCCAGAATGCCGAACTGGATTCGCTTGACGGTCCGAAGAGGCGCCTTCAAGTCCGACATCTCTTTAGAATCTCACTAGAACCTTTCTTCGAATACTGAACCAATTAGACGCACTTCTTCGGGTTATATCGTACCAATCTTTATAAACACAAAACTGACGACGATTCTAGACCACGGTCACTCGTCTATCACACAAACCAATTATAATTCTTATGCAATGCACGCATCATTCACATAAACAGGGTCGCATCATACGAAAACTTGACTGGACCAACAACTGTCTGCTGCTATACGCTAAATTTGAAGAAACTCCGGTTAAATACCAACCAGGCCGAAATTCTTCACGTTCAGCAATTGGAGCTGATTGGCTATTAATGCGCACTCCACTATCCGCGATTTTTCCAGTTGGCCAGACATATATTAAGAATCTGAATTATGATGTGCACAACCAGTGCACAACCAGTGCACAAACCCAGGTTTACATTTTTAAAAAGTCATCACTGACAGTTGACTGAATTCGGCTGTACAGCGAACCTGGTTTTGGAACTAAAATTGGGATAAGCTAATTAAACCAAAACGCGTCGTTTGAGCTTCAACTAAAGACTAATTTATTACATTCAATTACAATTCAACCAAATTACACATTCTTATTCTAATGTATTTTTGTGCACATGTAATAGTAAGTTCACAACTCACTGTGTTCATAATTTTATAGTTCATTGTATTGCCTGTACGTTAGCATTCACATTTGTCTTAGTAAAATATTTTTAACATCCTCCGGCCCGGCGGTGTTATGGAAGAGATGAACTGGAAATCTCCAACGGGTATAAATGTTGAACCGATCTTCTCAGCTTAGTACCATTATGCAGTCGAACCTCGCACGCCCTGAGCTTGCCGTCACGTCCAGGAAAAGTATTTTCAATGACAGCCAGTCGCCACATAATTCGTGGCAGTGAATCGTCATGAACAATAACTACGTCGCCCACTCGATATTCACAAGGCGCCCCGTTTTTAAAGTGATGCGCCGATCGCAGCTGATGTAAATATTCAAACTTCCATCTCTTCCAAAACTGCTGGGAAATACGAAGGCGATGTCTCCAAATCTGTCGTATTTCGCCGTCATTCGAAGTAGAAAAACCACTCACAAAATTCTTGATGATAGGTCCGGTAAGAAAGTGTGTCGGTGTCAGAGGTGTCGGATCTTGAGGATCATCTCCGACGTATGTTAATGGCCGCGAATTAATAACACTTTCTGCTTCAATAAGGTAAGTATTCAGTTCATCAGATGTTAAGGTTTTCCGCCAAATTGTTAGCCGCAAGACTTCTTTCACGCTTCTTACTAATCGTTCATAGAACCCACCCCACCAAGGTGCTCTTTCAACGATAAACATCCATTTGATGCGATTTTCTGAAATGAAATCATTATGTGATTCCGATTGTAAAAAATCACCAAAGTCAGCAAGCTCAGTGGACATTCGTTTAAAGTTCTTGGCATTATCCGAAATAATGGTTGCAGGAACACCTCGTCTGGAAATAAAACGCCGCAAACCCAATAAACAAGCTTCTGCAGATAATCCGAAGACAAGCTCTAAATGTACTGCCCTAATAACAGCGCAAGTCATCAATAGTATGTACACCTTCTTCATAGTAGCATCAGTTGAAGAAGATCGAATGTACAAAGGGCCTGCTATATCGATACCAGTAGTTTCAAATGGCCTTGAGGCGCTCAAGCGATGCTTTGGTAAGGGTGCAAAGGGTGGCGACTTCAGCCTCCGGCAAACCATACACTTTTTAAAGAGAGTTTTAATTAGCTGCCGCCCCTGAGGTATCCAAAATCTTTCTCGTATTCGGGTAAGCAGACGGTTAACACCGGAATGAAGCGTCCGTTCGTGAATGTCGAATATCAGCAACTTAGTTAGAAACGAACGTTTTGGTAAAAGAATGGGAAATATCGTGTCGTAGGCTTCATTCTCCATATTTTGAAGTCGACTTGTTGCTCGAAGAAGTCCATCGTTTCCTATTCTAGGATTTAGGGTTAGAAGCTTGGAAGATAATGAAACTGAACCGTTTCGTCTCAAGGATTGTAGTTCGTTCTCGTACTCAACTGATTGGACGTACTTAATCCAGTAAATCTCTGCATTAGTAATTTCGCTCGCCGTCAATCCCTTAAGTTTAATCTTCTCCTTAGCTCTAGCGTTAGTGATAAATCGCAAAATATATGCTGTAACCCTGAGCAATCGTTTGTAGCTACTAAAGGCTGACATCTCTAGAAGAGGAAGAATCTGCGTATTCTTTTCGATACGTTCCTCGAAATCGTTCCCAACAGCTAGCTCAGTAGAAACGAATGTTGATTCCGTGTGAGAGGGCCAATTTTTTTCATTTTCACTTAGCCAGGGGGGACCACTCAACCATAATGCCGTCCTTGTTAACTGCTCTGCACTAATTCCGCGCGTTAACAAAGCCGCTGGATTAGAAATACCAGGACAATGAGACCACTGGTTAATTTCCGTCAAACTAAGAATCTCGTTGACTCGGGCTGCAACATATTGTTCTCCCTTTGATGGTGGATTTTGTATCCAGCACAGTGCGATTTTACTCTCTGACCATAAAATAACACGATCAATTGATATGCGTAAGTTGTACTGAAGGTATTTTTTCAAACGAGCTGAAATCAGAGCGGCAGTTAGTTCTAGCTTTGGTAGTGTGAGCTCTTTGCATCCGTTTTTTGTGATAGGAGAAACTCTTCCCTTTGAACAAAGTAACTTTACAGTTGTCTGTCCATTGCTGTTCATACAACGTAAGTAGGCTACTGTCCCGAAAGCTTGAGGACTAGCGTCGGAAAACAAGTGTAGCTGTATGCTACACGCTGGGCTATTCAAAACGTGCCTCGGAACGCAAAAGTCTTTCAAAATGTGTAAGTCTTTACAAATTTTCCTCCAAGTCTTATCTATTTCTGCAGGTACTTGTTCATCCCATTGCAATTTATACTTCCAGCACTGTTGAAAAAGAATTTTTATCTGAACAACAAATGGTGCGAGAATGCCCAGTGGATCGAAAATTCGCCCTAAGAACATTAAAATATTTCGCTTCGTACCACTCGAGATTACGCTTTGTACAAATGCTTCCGAACTATCCAAATCTACTGCTATTTCGTCTCTGATTACAAACCAAAGTAGGCCAAGTACCTTTTGATGTAGAGGAAGTTCGCCTTTTAATTTATCTCGAACTGCTTTCATGTTGCAATTCCACTTCTGCAGCATCATTGACGCCTCCAACATGATAGAAGATGCTTCATTGTAAATTTTGAAAGCCGATTCCTCGTCATCAACACTTAAAATCAAATCATCCATATAAAACGATTGTGACAGTAAGACGCAGGTTTCTGACGATTTTGATTCACAAGTGTTGAGATGATGTTTAATTACTGCTCCCAACAAGTACGGGCTACACTTAACTCCAAATGTCACGCGTGTCATCCTGTATTCTTGAACTCGCGGTAGCTGCAACAAATTCGTAAGCTTCTCTTCAAACCAAAAGAATCGATGAAAATCTCTATCTTGTTCTCGGAGCGAGATTTGCAAAAATGCCTTTTGAATGTCTGCTACCAAACCTATGCTTCTCAAACGGAAATTCAGTAAGATGCTAAGCAGTTCAGTAAGAAGGTTTGGGCCAGCTGAAAGGCAATCATTTAGTGAATACGTTCTACCAGTCTTGGCAGAAGCATCAAACACAATGCGAATTTGAGTTGTAGGTTTAGCTTTGCGGATAACAGCACGATGAGGCATAAAATACACATTATCAGTTTTCTTGGTTACAGCTTTCTCAGCAACACCGCATGAAATATACTCCCACATCGCACTATCATAACTGAAAAGTCGCGCAGGCTCTTTAGACAACTTTCTTACCAGTGCGTAAAATCTGAGTAACGAAGACTCACGATTAGAATCAGGAACAAGATCATTTTCCTTCCACAATAATCTGGCCTCATATCGTCGATTTTCCTTCTTAATACAGCTATCATAGTTTAAATGGGCATTTACATTTTCTTTGGCAATTCCCAACGTTTCTAAGCTCCAAAAGTTATTGAAGTCGTCGTTATAAGTAGCTGCGCACAACGCTACACCGTTCGCTCCTGTAATGTGGGCTTGGAAGTTCAAATCGACTGCCGGGCCTTGTACAGTCCAACCCAATATAGACTGGATAGCAGTCAAGTCATTGGAAAGACGTTTAATTTCACCAGTTACAACTTTCCAATAATAATCTGATCCCACCAGCACGCTTATTCCGTTCTCTGGATTCCCAAGAGCTCTACCATCTGCTAATTCTAAATTCGAAAATATGCTCTCTCTTTCTCTTGGGACTAATAACACATCCATACATATTTCCGGAATTTCTAAAGCTCGAATTAGTATGTATTTGGTTTTATCATATTGACTTGTGATCTTTAACTGAACAATGTTCATGATTTGAACTGGTGTTCCACTCTCACTACCAAACGCAACAACACGTATTCGCTCAGTTCCGACAACAGGAAGGTTCAGTCTCTGCGAAATGCTACGTTTAATAGTTCGCTGACTACCACCATCTAACACGATTCTTACGAACAGTGACGTTTTATTCTCAGGCGTAGAAATAAGAGCGCAAGCCGTTTGGAGAAAAACTTTCGTTGTCTTTAATTGAGTCAAATTAGATGAATACAGATTCAGTGCATTACTTTCATTATTAACATTGTTGCATGCGTTGGTAGTTGTGCCCAGATTTCGTGTATGCTGCCTTTTCAAAGACAAAGCACCGGTTAATTTGCCGTCATAGTTTGGATCACATACAGCAAGAACATGATTCCCATTACATTTCGTGCAAAGAATGCCTTTAACCTTACAATTTTTTGCCATGTGACCTGCTATCGTGCAGCGAAAACATCTACGAGCCTTTCGTAACTTTTGTTTACGCTCAAGCACACTCATACGACTATTGCATTGAGCTGTAACATGGTTGACGGAATCACAGAAGAAACACGGATTTGCTTGGTTTGGTGTAATTAAGCTAGTTGCCGTATTGTAGGACCGTGAGGTGTTGGCAGACTTAGGCCTGACTTCACTGGATTTTTCGAGAGATTCTACTTCAGTTTTGAGAAATAATAACAAGGCATACACTTGCTTATCACCACTGAATTCTGTTATCTCTCTCTCACTTTCATTCGAGCTAACACCGTCTGATGAGATTTCGTTTCCATGCGCTTTGTCGGAAACATCTCTGTGCAAACGATAGAAACCTACACGCAAGTCATTTGGTAAACATTTTAGAAGAATGCTCTTGAGCATTATGTTGTAGTGTGTAGAGGGTACACCTAAAGCTGTCAGACTACGAGTGGCTGACACAATTGAATTGTAAAGACGACGTAGTCCAATACAGTCTTGCCGATTTGACACCAATGGAGTGGCCATTAGTTGTTGCATGTAGCGGTCAATCATGTTATCTTTATCTCCATATTCCTCCAACAATAAGGCAATGGCTCCATCATAGCACGCTTGTGATGGTGTGAATCCTTCGATTGTGTGGGCAGCTTTGCCTACCAACACAGATTGCAAGTAACAGAATTTTTCGGGTGCGCCAATTGACGGGTTTTCATGGACCGCTACCTTAAATTGCTCCCAAAATGGAAGCCAATCTTTGAAATCTCCTGAAAATTTACGCAATGCCAGCTTTTGTAGCTGCGTAACATTTTGGCGACCTGCTTGTGTCAACACACGATCTTGTTGATTGAGGGGGCATGCAGCACGTTTTTCACAAAGCTTCGCGATGCGTATTTTGAGTCTAGAAATCATACTCACTGCTTTATCCTCGTAGTCTACTACAGACTCGTTTTCACGATCATATTCTTCAGGTTTGATCGTGATCCGTAAAGCCAAATTTGCTTGGTTAAGGTTGTCTCGAGCTACTGTTAGACGCTCCAATAAGACCGTTAATTCTTCCTCCGCGGCATCAAAGTTGGAAGCATTTTCTTCGCTCGCCTGAGCTTCTGCAGATTGAAGGTAGTCCACGGCACTTTTAACAAGCTTCGTCACTTGACAGCGATAAACAGCTCGCGAAGATGCGTCCATTATACGTTTCGTTAGTAAAAAATTCGCGATTTGATAATTCTATTATGAAAAAATCCCGTAAGTCAGTTCCGTTAACGTTATACCTTCCCGGGTTTCGGCGCCAATTTTGGAACTAAAATTGGGATAAGCTAATTAAACCAAAACGCGTCGTTTGAGCTTCAACTAAAGACTAATTTATTACATTCAATTACAATTCAACCAAATTACACATTCGTATTCTATTGTATTTTTGTGTACATGTAATAGTAAGTTCACAACTCACTGTGTTCATAATTTTATAGTTCATTGTATTGCCTGTACGTTAGCATTCACATTTGTCTTAGTAAAATATTTTTAACACCTGGTGCCGGATCCCTGTACCATATGATTTGGGGATGCCCTAATTGCGTCAAAATTGAAAGCAATGGGTATTGGAAAGAAACCGCTCTAGCGGGATAGTGAAAAAATTGGCTGGTGGAAGAACAAAGAAAAAGGGGGACTTGAGTATGAACTGAAGAGGAAGAACGTTCAAGAATTTTTAAGCGCAAAAAAAAATTAAAGAAAAAGTAAAGTGCAAGTTAACAAAATTTGTTTGAGAATATAGTGAAAGTTAAGAAAGTTTGCGAGTACAAAGTGATCATTGAGACACTCAAGTTAAGAATTCTAGTGTGGAGAGGGATACTAGGAAACTGATGAATATTGGCGATTAGAGAACTTAATACTGAAATAAAGGAAAAACGTTAATTTTGCATTTAAAACATAAGTTGAAGCTGGGAAGCACTAAGGGGACAACGACCGAGCTGATAGTTGAAAAAACGAAAGATCTTCGCAAGAAGGGTATATCGTTGAATTAGTGGCTGAAGGAAAGGAAGTCTAACAGACTATCTGGGTCTTCAACGACAGTGACGATTTCACAAAACCACAAGGGGAGAACGATTGCAGAAGAGCAGGTGATGGTGTAAAACGGAGCTTAATTTCAAAGGTACGATTTTCAGTTGGACAAGTTCGTGAGTGGAGGCCAAATATTTATCGTTTGACAAAAATCAAAAGAAGAACTTTTATGAATAGTAGCATAGTTAACTTTTCAACCAGATTTTATTCACTAATTAAAGAAATGTTTATAAAAAAATAAGATTAATTAAAGTTCTTGAATTATATCAACGGAGACGGAATATATAATCATTCACATAGTTAAAAGTTAAAATAAATCACGTGGTATAGATATGAATTACAGAAAATTTACTATATATACTCTTACCATAAATATTCTATGAAAAATTTTGGTGTGGGTGCATGTACATTTATATATATAAGTCTCTTGATAGTTTTTGTATACCAAAATATTAATTTAATAGGTTATTTCAGTTGGATTATTCAAATTTGATTACTCAACTTTTTTGATTCTCTTGTATGATATATGTGAACAAATCCCGGCCGGGGTCTGGTATGAATGAATCCCACCCAAATTATTAATTAATTTGTATGTTTACTTTTATTTGCTTGAATATTTTAGTTTGATTTTCTGCTTGAGTTATTCAGATTTTATTTTTAATTTTTTGTGGCTTTTAGTTTGATTTTTTTTTGTTTTGATAATTTCCGTTTCTATATACCTAATGAATTATAACTAAATTAATAAATAATGATTCTTGCGAATCCTTTTCTTTCCCTTCCTATTTGTGGTTGTCGTTGACTGATGGATCTTTAACAGGTTCTAAGTGTTGTACTGTCTGCGTGCCATAGCACGTAGAGATTTTCCGCCCGTAAACCCACGCCAGGCTGAGCTAGTCGGCTGGGAAAAGGCACGCCGGGCAAGAGAAAGGAAAATCTCTAAATAAATATATGCTGCACTGACGACGGCTCGACAGAGTTCAGTCGGTCGCAACAACTTCCAGCAAGTGTATTCTAGTCAATCTAATAATTTTGACCCTCTGCCTTCAAACAGTCCTCTTAGTGTATCTAATTTTTAAATCAATTCGAATGATCTATTATAAAAGTTATCAACGTTAGACGTTAGCAAAAGCTCTGGGCCTGATAACATTCCACCTCTGTTTTTAAGAAACTGTGCTTTTTCCATATCAATTCCTCTACTTATCATTTTCAATATGTCGCTTCGCACTGGCTCATTCCCTGAATCTTGGAAGTCAAGCTATGTATTTCCTATTTTCAAATCAGGTGACAAATGTGATGTCAGTAATTACCGTCCTATTTGTATCTTGTTAACCATTCCTAAAGTGTTTGAAAGTTTAGTTTGTGACTTTGTCACCCCTCTGATCAGGCCTCTAATTATATGTAATCAGCATGGTTTCTGTTGTGGAAAATCCACCGCAACTAATCTTATTTCATACCATAACTTTATTTGTAATTCTCTGACATCGTCCGGCCAAGTTCATTCAATTTATACAGATTTTAGTAAAGCATTTGATAAAATTAACTTAACGCTTTTGTTCAAAAAACTGAAAAACATTGGATTCCATGGTTCTATGTATGAATGGCTCTGTAGCTACGTAAGCAATCGGTCATTATTTGTGAAATTTCATGATACATTCTCAAATCTCTTCTTTCTCGCTTCTGGTGTACCTCAGGGTTCACATCTTGGTCCATTATTGTTTTTAATATTTATAAACGATATAAGTTCAGTATTCCATGACGTTCAGTTTTTATTGTTTGCAGATGACTGTAAAGTTTTTAAAGATATTAACACTCTTTCTGGCATCCATTTGCTGCAGTCAAATATTGATCGGATGTATGCATACTGCGTTCATAATAATTTAGAACTAAATATTAGTAAATGTAAATTTATTATTTTCAACAGGACCAGAGTAAGTTTTGGGGGTACTTATACATTTAGCGGTGTCCCTATAGAAAAAGTTAATCAAATCAAGCTCGAATATGTATCAGTTCTCTGGAACCCGTATTACATGGTGCACATTGACCAACTAGAAAGAATTCAGCATAAATTTTTACGGTACGTGCTTCCAAACTTCGTTTGAACGGTATTGAAAATATTTATTCTGTGATCATGGAGTTGCTAAACATTACGTCGCTTCAGGTTCGTCGGGCATCCCATGATGTCACATTCTTATTTAATTTAATTAATAGTAATTTGGCTTCCCCTTATCTCCTTGGCCTTGTGCGATTTCGGGTTCCCTCCAGGCAAACCAAATCGAACGATATATTCATTGTAGATAACTTTAGATCAAATTTTTACCAAAATTCTTCTCTTATGAGACTCCAAATTACGGGCAATATGGTGAGCAATCGGGTTGATTTTTTTAATGATTCTGTAAAAACCATTAAATATGAGTTGTGCACTTTTTTTTCATGGATAAATTAGATATAGGACTGATTTAGTATCGCTCAGTTCTGAATGTTATTACTGTTAGCTTATTAGTTGATATTGTTATCATTAGCTTTTTTTTATTGGATTCTATAACATCCACTAAATTTTTGTTTTGTTTTTTATCTATTCTTTTCTTTCATTTTTATTATCATTATTATATTTAAGATAGTTAAGCTTTAAACATATGTATGAAATGGATTTTATTTCCGTGAATAAAATAAAAAAAAAAAATACTACTGAAGAATCACTCCAGAAATAGTATGTATTACTACATTGAGTGCATTGCGAGTTGTCTAGTATAGTCTTGCCCCAATTGTGGCGACTGGTAATTCTAATCGCGGAATGGATATATGCTTGAGATGTACTGTTTTAACTTTCGAAGCAACTAACGATACTTCTACATCACCTGCTGTAACGACTCTTAGATATACTACCGCTGTATATGCTGCTTGACCAGCATCGACAAATGTATGAAGGCTTGTTTCGTATCCGCATCCGATCCAAGAAACTGATATATACCGCCGTGAAATTTTCAAAGATTTGTAGCGAACATTTTTAATTGATGGTCACCTTAACGCAACTTACAACCAGACCGAAGTCCAGAACCAAGAAGGCTAAGGTGGGAAGTCGAAGGGCTGTTGCCATTCAAAAGGCAAATTAAAAAAAAAAAAGAATTGCCCCGAGAACAGGGTACCCTAGAAATGGCCGTGAAGGCCCCAATAAGAAGACCAGAATAATTCGACAGCAATTCATGATTTTATTCTCGATTCCCTTCATCTTATTCCAAAGTGTACTAGTCGATTATACTATAATATTAAAAAAGTGGGGAAAAAACTGTGTCAAGTTCCAAATTTGCTCTGTAGATTTGAGAAACAACAAAAGGGCTATTTACTTTACGTAACGCTTATATGGTAATCTTATTCATTCTTTTTTTTTTGTTTTACTACAAAAGTAAATGCTATAGTTATTCATTTTAATTCCATAATTTCATACCATTAGCTAAAATTATCGACCTGGCAAGGTTGAAAATATTTGATTATAAACTTAGACATTTCATTTGTTGAAACAAATATCCATTACATACTATGTATTTGACTTTAGAGTGAAAGCATAAACTTAGAAATAATAATTGAATTGCAATTCTATGCGATATTCTTACAATATTTTTGAACCATCGTAAACTTTCTAGCTTCACGCACAAGAAGTTTGATATGAAATGTTAATTGAATTTTGTTTTATTTTCTTTGGTTATTATTCTTGTTTAAAAAAAAAAAAAAAACACTGTAATTCACATATATTTATCTTGTTTTCTTTGGTTCTTTCTTACTTTCAAGAAACGTTTGTAGATATTTTGAAAAAAACTTCACATCAAACAAAATATGGCATTCTATTGCCTCGATTTAATTTAGCCCAATGACTGTAACTAGGGTTTCACTGTCTTTTCGCCGTTTCATTACATCCAGCAACTGTTTTACGCAGACTTTTTAAAGAAACTTAGTAATCTAGTACATACCGAATGGTGTCCACATTCAATCCATCAGTTAATATCACCACTAACCTCTTGAATTTGGCAAGAAACGGATTCCAGTGCGTTCAGTCGTATCCTTGATCAAATGCTACTTTGCGCGGAAATCAATAACATACCAATGTCCTCCTTACAAATAATTCTTTGGATAACGCGCCGACAGAGTTCCTGAAGCGTTGTGACTGCAAATAACGACCTACCGTTTATCGCATGCCCACCGTAAACGGAGGCATTATATTATTTGTTCGCTTGAACTTGCACTATCCACCGAGAGCAAACCAGAAATACCTCTGTCGGTACATCTTCAGCACACCGTCACCTAATTCGTCAAGATAAGTTTGGTTAGTTGAAAAATCGCTTCATCCACCTCTCGCGGCGTTTTGGTCCTGCCGTAGTTCCCGACGTTCCGTTGTCTTTGTCAATTCTCACCCGTCTCGCTGTTCGTGCCCTGAGCTGTCAGATTAGCGGTGAATTTCTATTTCTCGCGTCTCAATGCGAAAACCCGATTCCGCTTTCGACCCGAAATTCCAGAAACGCCGCCATCTTGACGAAATTCTTAACATTCGATGAATTTCAAAGTTCAACGATAATTAAAACTATAGTTGTATAGATTTGATGAGTTTCAATTTCTCTGGTACTGCCTAAACGATATTAGTAAAGGGCGGTCCAGAGTATCTTTTGTTCGTTTTGATATCAAATTTTTAGAATGAATGAATCTTTATAAAAAGAAGTTTACAAGATCATTTTCGTTGTTTCGTTTGTAGTAATGGTCAATTAATGGGCTTTGAAGTTTCTAATCCTCACCACACCATGTGCACTTGAAATTAACTGGATTCTTCATGCTTGCTCGTTCCTTTTTCTTTTTTTTTGGAATTTGAATCGTTATCAACAATTTCGACTCTTGATAGTGTATTAGCTGTGACGTCCTCTTTCCACGTCAAATACTCAATTGTGGAATTAAATTCTTCTTGTTTGATCTTCCAGCGTTGTAGCTTCAGATTCGAGAAATATTGCAAGAGTCGATGGTCGGTTTGGACGGTAAATTTCCTATCGTATAGGCTAAGACAAGCAATTCCTGTTCAATGACTGAATACAGAACGTTGTGCTCATACATATTGCGTGATACGAAACAAATCGAATGTTGCGACTGTGAGAAGACTGCTCTCCAAACGCAAAATTTGATGCATTTGTTGTTAGAGTAGACTGCTATGAAAAATCAGGAAATTTTATTACAGACTCCAGAATTAAAACGGTTTTCAAATAAATTATCGTTTCAGCGTGGTCTTCATCCTGAATATTAGTCTTTGAACTCCTTTAGTGACTGTCAAAGGCTTTTTTCGGTAAAATCCAACCAGACCGCACGAAAGACTTAATATACTTGGGAATTTTCTGAATTAAAAAGTTACTGATTGCCTGAATTTTTTTAAAGGGTTTCAAAGAGTAATCAGTTCAAAATGTAAATGGTGTCTTTTTCAATAAGCAGCTTCAGTTTTCATTCAGTACAAACAGTAACGGTACTTGGCTTTTTCGAATAAATCTGCTTAAATTATTCCATTTCGTCGTGCTGCTTTGCATCGACTTTATGTATTTTGCAGAATTATGTTCAAGAAGTAAAATTTATGAAAAAAGAAAAGTGTAAAAAAAGATAAACAATCGCTGAAAAGGGGAAAGAATTATTTTGTTGTTTAAAGAAGGTCACTCCTACCGAAGTATAGGTTCTAGTCTGTGTGGGTCTTAGCCTTGCGGCAGAGTAGGGCGTCATGAAAAAATTTAAAAAACAGATTCTGTTGAAAACAAACGATGCTGTGACCGTGCGATGGTCCACCGCAACATCTTCCCAAAGCGAAGACTCCATCCAATGTTTCAGTGAAGGCAACCACCACAAAGCTGGCTCACAGTCCACAAAATGCTGCCACATTTCCAGCTTGAGAGCCACTGATATGGAATTTATTAGATTTTGCGTTATTACTCAAAAACTAAAGGGTTATAGATATTTGATGTTCAACCAATCAGTTTTTGATCATCATTGCTTCCTATTTGATCCATGAAGTACTGCAAATATTTCCTTATGTACTAATTAGTGATATACTGAATTCGAAATTGCCACCAATTGCCAAAGTTCGGGAAGCACTGCATTAGGAAATTTGACGTTTGATGACAGTTTGAGATTCACTGTGTTTCGTGCCTGATAGCGCCGATTCGCCCTCTGGTGGCAAAAGTCGTAATCTCTTAGCAGGCTGTGGTGCATCAGGTCGAGTTTTACCCACTAGCGCTTTAAAAAATAAGAATTAAATGTGGCGCTTAAAAGAATAATGGAATAATTGATATCGGCTTCTCCCATATGTGTCTCCCTACCGCCATCGCTAAGCATTCACTTCAAAGGGCAATCCCCTGAGCTTTAGTATTATCAAAGAAAAAAAGCATGAATGGAAGGCATTGTCACCGTAACCCGTCGCAATTATTCGCGAAACCCCTGGGTTCCCGCCTGGATCCGAGGGCGGGGGTTAATTTCGGTGGGCTGCACTCACCGGAGATGGGGTGGTTCGAGCGCCACTCGCTTCGAACCCCGAAATCACCACTGAAACGTCGCTCTGAAGCGAAAAGTCGGCGACGTTGTCCACTTTACCTCCGAGACCGGTAATTTAAAAGGTTGCCCGGTTTCACACAATAGTATCTAAGCTACTTTTCGCACTTTCGAACTCTAGGAAAAACAGTTTCGAGGATTCGCACCACAACTCTCAATTACACTTTTCAAAAATTCCGATTGCAAATTAATAATTCACTTCTCCGTTATATTTCTTTTTGGCTCAATATATCAAATCATTGATCTGACCTAAACATTTAAATATCTTACAAGTCTACTTAGCCTAAGTGTGCACATTACCTTATTTATTCTGGCGTATCTTCCGCAACTGATCTGCTTTACAGGTCTTCTCGATGATCGCACCAACCTTAAGATTTACTGTCCGCAGTTCCTGATATTCCAGAAAATATTTTTTTATCAGGATCTTGTCGTCGCTCGTTTCAAAGTCTCTGCTCCCGTCGACTCCTTGTCCGCGCTTCGCCGCCTTCATAAATTTTTCTTGCCTTCTCGAACACCAAAAATCCTCCGATTCGGCTTTTTCTTACACTGCTCCCTCGCTCGGTACCAAATATATGGAAAACAAAAGACAAAGGTTTCTTTTCAGGATGCCGAATATTTCCAGCACGTCTATCCACTCACCGTCTATCGCCAAAAAGAGACCCTTTTCCGCCAATCCAGCTCATGGGAAAATTTTTGGCGGCAGCGGGATTTTCAAATTCCGTTGGGCGTATTCACCTGGGATCAGTTACATTCGCCCGAATGTTGAATTGTCTTTCGATCATGCGACCCACATTTAGGACAGCTCAAACCCACCACTATTTCATCTGTCGGCTGACAGTTCTCTGACGTTTCTCAACGTCAACATACAGTTTGGACTTTCGACGATGAATTTAATTCGTTTGGCGTAGACTACAGGCTATAATTTCATTACAGAACTTATTGTGTGTTGTTCGGTGTGAAATTATCATCCGGAAAAACAAAATCTCGTTGACAATCGACGCCATAAGTAGAACGCGGAGTGATAAATATGAGCAAGTCGAGTCCAAATCTCCCCAACAACACAAGTGAGCGGAACGAGCCAATAACACCAAATGCCGAGCCGTAATGCTAGTAATAAGGTGGAGTATTTTGGGAATTTTCGTATCAATTATTTATACACTTGGCGATTGTCTACTCGACGCAGTTCTGGAACGCGTTCTCGGAGCCCGAGGATTTCGCCACAGGTTGTTTATTGCCGTCAGGTCTGCACGTCGGTCGCGAACTTAACCCATATCTGTCGCGACTGTCGCAAGTCATTTGGAAGTGGGTCAGATGTTGGCATAGGTCAAGGATGTTGATCCGAGATGCCAGAAATGCGTGTTGCTCTGCCGTGCGAGATCATGCGTTAGTCTGCGATGCATGCCCTGGTCTTTGCCTTCATCTTGCGCGTCCATTTCGTGTATTTGTCGGGTGAGTGTAGTTTTGGATAGTTCATATCTATCGCGTTGGAATAGATTCTGAGGTTCCACTGTTTGGAACGTCTTGAGTCGATTGTTGTCGTCTTCGTCGCGGTTGATGCCTGGTGTCTGTTTCGGAATATCGTCCCGTTCTACCTCACTTATCATAAATCTAGACTATCCTATCGAGATGCTACATATGATAAACCGACCCTTATTTTCTTTAGTTCGCAGTGTTGAACATAGTTTCTCCTACTTGAAAGATTTCTGCTTGTCGACGGAGATCATAGCGACCTTTACTAGCAGTAGCCGCCTTCTTCATCCTCCTCACCACGTCTACGAATATTCCTTGTGTGTCCGGGCTTTCGTCATCGCCGATAGGTCCTTCTGCGTGTCAGAAGGGTGTTCTACTCTTTCCCTATAAGTAACCATCTCCCTACCGAAATTCAGGAAGTAGGGAGAAAAACCAGTGACCTCGTGCTTATACGTACGTAACGCGCACGCGATGTTGGCCAAGTTTTGGTCCCAAAAACGATGATTGTCTGCAGCATAACATCTCAGCATGCACTTGATGTCTTGATTTCGCCCCTCTGTCGGGTTAGCTTGAGGATGATGCGAAACGGTGTAACTCACTTGTACGCCGTATTCCTCCACTGCTTTGCTGAATTGTTTACCCCCAAACTGTACTCCATTGTCGCAAACCAGTACTCTCGGTACGCCGAAGAGCAAGGAAACATTTTCTTCCAATAAACGGAAAACCATCGTCGCAGTTCGCACGGGAAGTATAACCGAGAACTTGGTGACATAATCCACCACCGTCAATAAAAGCAGACCATCTCCCATGGATATTTCGCCATCCCGCTCTCCACCCACGCCTGGCACACTTTACACCTTCTGACATATTCTTTAATGTCAGACCGCATTCGAGGCCAGTAGAGGTTTCCAGGCGGCACCCGTCTCCCCACTCCTCTCTCTACCGGAGGTTTGCTTCCAGGGCATGTCACTCACGACTCTCCAATTCGAATAAATTCGCGGGTCATCCCGAACGTGTCCTATCATTTTAGCAAAACACTTATCCGACATTTGAGGAGTCGATATGCTGTCTATCTCTACGATTGCCCGTGAAAGTGTGTCAGGGACTAAATGCTCTTTCCCCTTCCGGTGAACTACTTCAAACTCAAATTGTTGAAGCCGTACCGCCCATCTCGCTAATCTGTCGGTTGGATTCTTAAGCTTGTTCAGCCAAACCAGCGAGTGATGGTCTGTTATTACTACGAACCGGGTTCCCTCGATATATGGACGGAATTTTTCGACAGCCCAAAGCACTGCTAAACACTCCCGTTCAGTTGTATAGTACTTTCTCTCCTGTACCGATAGTGCCCTGCTCAAATAGCACACGACCTTCTCCCCGGTGGCGTGCGCCTGGCTTAACACCGCTCCTATAACCACATTTGAAGCGTCGGTCTGCACCTTGAAAGGGAGGTCGAAGTCTGGACTAGTGATGGACGTTTCTGTTATTTTCAAAAAAGGAGAACGAACTGTTTTTTTTAAACTGTTTTCGAAAACTGTTTGAAAAAAAACAGTTTGAATTAACGAGAAGAAACAAATTTTATGCTGTACGACAATTAGAGTTGGGTCGTATTAGGATTTTCACATACTAGGTATAACGAGTACGAGTACGAAAAAATACCTGTTCCAAACACCTGTTTGAAGTATGTACATATGTACATACAGTGCTACGATTTGCAGTGATGTAATGAAACGGACTGATATGCCCTCCCCCATCCTCCAGACACAACGTTCCCAAGCTAGAATGATGATGGTGCAAGATGACCTTCAAAGAATACCGAGTCATTAGTCTGTGCAGCTTGTCCGTAACTTTCCAGTGGTCGTTCATTTATTTGGCCAGTATTTCTCCAATCTAGGGGCCATCTAAAGGAAAACGACCAAATTCAATCAATTTAATTTGTTTTTAATTTTATTATATGCCCAAAACACCTCCTGGTTCAAATGACCAAAGTAAAAAAAAATACTAAGATAGGTCCAACTAATCCTGTTGTCATCTATATGACTTTTCATCGAGCGATCTCTGATACCAAACTTTTCCTGGTTAATCTAAAACAGTCGGATTCCCACTTCGCCTCACTGAAGCATGAAGTTTGTCGAAAATTTGATTAAGAAATGGTAAAAAAAATGTTTCGCTTATTAAACATGCACCCAACCTCTTCTATAAGGCTGGACATGAGTCCAGGGGCACCTTACCTCCCGCGGTCTCGTAAATTTTACAACCCCGATTGGGTTGGAGACACCCACGTGGCGACCTGCAGTCACGAGAAGGGTCTCAGCACACCCGGAAACGCCAACTGGTGAACCAAAAAGGATCTCAACCTTTTCATCCTTGGTCCTTTTAGTGCTACTTTTAGTGTTTCCGCCGGATTTCATTTTGCCGTATCTTCGAAACTAGGCCGCTTTTTCCCCAGACTTGTATGGAAATTTCGCTCGAAATAACTCAGAAAAATCGCCGAATTCATGCTCGACCAAAAAAAAAGTTTGAAAAAATGGACGTTTTTGCCCAATTTCCCTATAAAAAAATTTTTCGTCCTTAAAATATCACTATTGTACTCCCCGACCACTTTCAATCATCGAAAGTGCCGTAAAGTTAGTTTTTGCCAAACTATGGCCACAAAAAAACCCTTATTCCCCTGCAAAACCGAAATGTTTGTATCACAGCAATAGGTCTTGACCCGTTGTATCCCAAACCAAAATTTTTGCCGATTTTGTCCGATTTCCGTTCCTTTTGCCTTAAAAACTTTTTGAAATTTGTATAAAATACTTGCAAGTACGAAAATGTTCGCAAGTACGAAAATACTGTTTTCCGCAGCTAAACAGTTTTCCACTGCCAAACAGTTCGTTTTAACAAACGAAAAACGGTTCGTTTAAAAAAAAACTAAAAACGATTCGTTTAAAAAAAACCGAAAACGATTCGCTTTAAAAAAAAGATTTGTTGTATAAAAATGATTCGTTTAAAAAAAAACAGTTCGTTTTAGAAAAACGGTTTGTTTGAGAAAAACGGTTTGTTTGAGAAAAACGAAACACGCTTCGTTTAAAAAAAAAACAGTTTGTTTTAAAAAAAACGATTCGTTTGAGAAAAACGAAAAACGATTCGTTAAAAAAAAGCAGTTCGTTTTAAAAAAACGATTCGTTTGAGAAAAACGAAAAACGATTCGTTCTAAAAAAAAAAGAAAAACCATTCGTTTGAGAAAAACGATTGGCTTTAGAAAAACTATTCGTTGTAAAATAGTTGGAATAATTTTGTAGAAAAACGGTTCGTTTTAGAAATGCTGTTCGTTTTCGAAAAAAAATTCCTTTTAGAAAAACTGTTTTTCGCTATTTGGAAAAAACTGTTCGTTCGTTTTTTGCAACCAAGCGTTTTTTTTCCAAACAATTTGGTGTTTTTGAGCCCATCACTAGTCTGGACACGACAAAACCGGGGCGGTGGTCAACTTGTGCTTATAGTCAGTGAAAGCCCGCTCGCAGTCACTGGACCACTCGAACTTACGGCCTTTTCTTAAAAGGTCACTTAGTGGCGCCACCATAGTAGCATGATCCGGAATAAACCGTCGGTACCATGATACCATCCCCAGCAGCTGTCTAACTTGCTTCACTAATTTCGGCAGGGGATATTCACTTATTACTTTCACCTTCTCTGGATCGACGAGAAGACCCTCTTCATTCTCCATATCCCTGATATTTCAACTGTGCCTTGCAAAACTGGCACTTTTCTTTCGAGAGTCGTAAACCCTCCTCCCTTAGTCGCTAAAAAAACCTCCTGGAGGATCTCCATATGTCGTTCAAACAACTCCGTCACAACGATTATGTCGTCGAGGTAGGTGAACACAAAAGGTTCTAGCGCGGGACCGAAAACAGTGTCAATTAGACGCTGCCATGTTGCTCCACAGTTGTGCAGCCCAAAGGGCATTCGAAGAAAATGGAACAGCCCTCTTCCGGGCACTATGAACGCCGTAAATTGCCTCGAACCCTCTGCCATCGGGACTTGCCAATATGCCGACTTGACATCTAGAGTTGATAAGTACTTGGCGTTTCTTAATTTGTCCAATGTACTCGAAAAGTATGAAAGAGGATACGTGTCCTTTTCCGATACTGCGTTGACCTTTCTAAAATCTACGCCAAACCTATACGTTCCGTCCTTTTAACCAGTAAGATAGAGGATGACCAAGGACTAGACGAGGGCTCAACCACCCCCATCTGTAACATGTCATCAAGCTCCTTATTAATTTGCCGCTGTACCGCAGGCGAGACCGGGTAGTACCGTTGTTTGATCGGGGCTGCCGTTGTCTTGATTACATTTTCAACAGATTTAGCAGGGCCCAGCCCTTCTCCCATCAACCCGAATTGCTCCTCCAACAATTTCGACAAGGTCTTGGCCTCCTCAGCAAACAAAAGGTCTCAACCCCGTAGTGCCCCCCCAGTAACCAACTCCGAAGAAGCAATGGACGTTCATTGTCTACCCTTCATATCGAGTACCACCCCAAAACACTTCCAGAAATCTATCCCTAAGACTACTTCTTGAGGAATCGACGGCACCACCAGAGATTCCAGATAATGCTCTCGACAGTTCAACGAGAATTTCACTCGTACAGCCCCTGACACCGTGCACATCATGCCATTCACCAGCCGAACTTCACCAATTCCATTATCGATCAATCTCACTCCTTTCACTTTCAAACGAGACCATCCCCTTTCTTCAATAATAGTCCTGCTTGCTCCCGAATCCAAAAGTCCCACCATGCCGCAATCCTCTATCTCCACCTGCAGGTGCGGACGGCTGTCTTGACTGCCACTAACGAGAGCATAATCCACCTCCGGCTGTTGATTTTCTTGGCGCGGCCTCACCCTGGTGCTCGCTCGACCGCTTAGCGAACACGACGGCCGTTTCCCGAAACTGGAGGATTCGGCCGTGACCGAGTTTCCCGATCAGTAGCCCTCGACTGGCAGTTCGGGCATGCCGACCGCATTACTCCCTGACGACCGCATCCAAAACATCGCCGAGGCTCCGGGCATTCTCTCGACACGTGTCCAACTCGCTTGCAATTCCAGCATTAGATTCGCCCTCCATTTGATATAGAGGCGACTTGCTCAACGTCTTCTGCTCCCACGTACGCCAAATCCGGCTCCAGACAGCGTCTAGTCCGCGTGGTAGGCGGTACGAATGCTGCTACGGATGCTCTGGTTTCATCTAGGGTGCGACCCATCTTGACCAATTCCGTAATAGACGTAACCTGCGTAAGAGACAGTTGCTGCTGGTAGAAAGGGGATATATTTCTTCGCAACGTGCGTAGTTTATCCTCCTCTGAATAACTCGTCCTCAGTCGGCTGAACAGGCGCTCCATAACCGCTACATATACCCCCAATGGACTCGTTTTCGCCTTGAGTGCGTCTTCGGATTTCTTCCCAAAGCCGGTCCTCATAATCCGAGGGTAAATATTCCGTCTTGAGCCCTGCAACCAGCTCATCCCAGGACAACACCAAGTTCCGATTAGCCCGAAACCATATTAGGGACCGCGAGTCGAACAGATCAACAGCCGCTCTGAACAACTGTGGCTTGGTGAGTCCCCTCGCTTGCCGTAGTTCTTCGACGGGCTCGAAAAACAAATTTACAAAGCCGGAAGGGTCCCCACTAAACTTCAAACCCCATTTCGTCACTTCTGCCAGACTCGGAGCTCTAATCTCCACCGGGATGACCGATGCGCGACTAAGCTCAACAAGTCCCTCTTCGTCTTCGCTCGCCTCTTCGGTTTTGGACACAAGGTTCCCCATCGCCAAGATGAAACGATTCCGCAGCTCCCTCGCACCTTCCTTCTGTTCGGTGGTGACTGCCTGTATGTTTCCAAGGCGACAGAACGCAAACTCAATCTTCACCCTTGTCTTCAGGAAGCACTGAAGCAGCACTCTTTCCCGACACTCTCGCGACCAACTCCTCGACCTCCAACGCCTTGGCTTCCAACTCCGTATAATCGGTCTCATAGCTAAAAGGATGCACTGCTTCCACCTATGAGGTATCTAACGTCGCCTCCGCTTTTAGGGTCGCCCTCAGCGTTTTCCGATGTTTTCCACCGTGTCCGACGGAAAACCACGGATGGCAAGCTCATAAGTGAGCTCGTCCCTATTTAGACGGTCCACCAAAATCTTCATTGCCTTCATTACCCCAAAAAAAAAGTATGCTCACCAGGCTAGCAGCTCTTGCAAAAATGGCTCAGATGTTAAAAGGTATATAAGAATATCACTATTCTGATACCCGAATCACCGCCAGACCTAATTCGGGCCAAGCACTAACAGAATTCCAAAAGAAAGACACACCTAGAAAGGAATATTCACTTCAAACTCCACAAGCTACCGAAAATATTCTTTAAAAAAACTGTGGCTACTTCGCCCCCGTTATACTGTCGGACTCGTCGGACACGCAACTTGTTCCCTCACGAAATTTGCCACGAATATCCGGACTTTTTTTTAGCTATTACTAGGAACCAATGCACGCTTACGCACTCGTATCACAATTCCTCAACTAAACACACTCACTTTCACTCATTATTTCATCCCAATCATTCCTCACGTACCACTCTACACAAAATTACCAGAATTCAAGTATATAGATATATAATATTAAATGTAACGTATTCAATAGATTATATTTCGTAAGGAAATCCATGTAATAAATCCAGTTTCATGTATTAAGTAAATTAGATATACTCAAATAATTAGTACGCGCCAAAAAAAGAAATCCAATACCAAAGTAAATATGTTCAATTCAATTTGAAAAATAGGTGCGATAGATTCAATTTCAAAAGTCTGGTTATCAAGATTTCGCGATAAACCAGCAATTTTCACCAAATTCGACCCTAAAGATACGATCTTTCTTCGGTACGTGCCTTCCCACAATTTGGGACTTGGCTACTCGATATTTTCACGGGTACCCGTTGTGTAACGTTATCACCGTTATAAGCCCCACGTTGCCAATTTGTTACCGTAACCCGTCGCAATGACTCGCGAAACCCCTGGGTTCCCGCCTGGATCCGAGGGGAATAATTTCGGGGGGCTGCACTCACCGGAGATGGGGTGGTTCGGGCGCCATTCGCTTCGAACTCCAAAATCACCACTGAAACGTCGCTCTGAAGCGAGAAGTCGGCGTCGTTGTTCACTTTACCTCCGCGACCGGTAATTTAAAAGGTTGCCCGGTTTCACACAATAGTATATAAGCTACTTTTCGCACTTTCGTCTAGGAAAAACAGTTTCGAGGATTTGCACCACAACTCTCAATTACACTTTTCAACAATTCCGATTGCAATTTAATAATTCACTTCTCCGTTATTTTTCTTTTTGGCTCAATATATCAAATCATTGATCTGAACTAAACATTTAATTATCTTACAAGTCTGCTTAGCCTAAGTGTGCACACTACCTTATTTATTCTGGTGTATCTTCCGCAACTGATCTGCTTTCCAGGTCTTCTCGATGATCGCACCAACCTTAAGATTTACTGTCCGCAGTTCCTGATATTCCAGAAAATATTTTTTTATCAGGATCTTGTCGCTCGTTTCAAAGTCTCCGCTCTCGTCGACTCCTTGTCCGCGCTTTGCCGCCTTCGTAAATTTTTCTTGCCTTCTCGAACACCAAAAATCCTCCGATTCGGCTTTTTCTTACACTGCTCCCTCGCTCGATACCAAATATATGGAAAACAAAAGACAAAGGTTTCTTTTCAGGATACCGAATATTTCCAGCACGTCTATCCACTCACCGTCTATCGCCAAAAAGAGACCCTTTTCCGCCAATCCAGCTCGTAGGAAAATGTTTGGCGGCAGCGGGATTTTCAAATTCCGTTGGGCGTATTCACCTGGGATCAGTTACATTCGCCCGAATGTTGAATTGTCTTTCGACCATACGACCCACATTTAGGACAGCTCAATCCCACCACTATTTCATCTGTCGGCTGACAGTTCTCTGACGTTTCTCAACGTCAACATACAGTTTGGGCTTTCGACGATGAATTTAATTCGTTTGGCGTAGACTACAGGCTATAATTTCATTACAGAACTTATTGTGTGCTGTTCGGTGTGAAATTATCATCCGCAAAAACAATATCTCGTTGACAATCGACGCCATAAGTAGAACGCGGAGTGATAAATATGAGCAAGTCGAGTCCGAATCTCCCCAACAACACAAGTGAGCGGAACGAGCCAACACCAAATGTCGAGGCGTAATGCTAGTAATAAGGTGGAGTATTTTGGGAATTTTCCTATCAATTATTTATACACTTGTCGATCGTCTACTCCACGCAGTTCTGGAACGCGTTCTCGGAGCCCGAAGATTTCGCCACAGGTATGTCTCGGTTGTTTATTGCCGTCAGGTCTGCACGTCGGTCGCGAACTTAACCCATATCTGTCGCGACTGTCGCAAGTCATTTGGAAGTGGGTCAGATGTTGGCATAGGTCAAGGATGTTGATCCGAGATGCCAGAAATGCGTGTTGCTCTGCCGTGCGAGATCATGCGTTAGTCTGCGATGCATGCCCTGGTCTTTGCCTTCATCTTGCGCGTCCATTTCGTGTATTTGTCGGGTGAGTGTAGTTTTGGATAGTTCATATCTATCGCGTTGGAATAGATTGTGATGCTCCACTGTTTATGACGTCTTGAGTCGATTGTTGTCGTCTTCGTCGCGATTGATGCCTGGTATCTGTTTCGGAATATCGTCGCGTTCTACCTTACTTATCATAAATCTAGACTATCCTATCGAGATGCTACATAAGATAAACCGACCCTTATTTTCTTTAGTTCGCTTTGTTTTGTTTTATTTTGCTTCATTTTAATTTTTGAGAGCTGTGATTCGGAGACCATTTCCATCGTGCCCCCTACTGGAGGACGGTGGAGAATTTTTTTTTTATATTATTTTTATTAAATTTAATAGAAAATTTGCGAACCGTAACAGCATCTAATTCGTAACGCACTCACTTCACATATGGGTATCGCCTAATGCATTTTGTTTTCCAATTGCATCGCACTGTTACTCTCATTTTATTACGTGAAATTTTCCATATATCCCGTCGAATTAGCACTCATCATTAATTTTAGCGAGAGCAACTTTCTAATATAGCGTCAATTTAAAAGGGAATATCACCACGACCCGTTCGAACCAGACCAAAAACGTTGAAAAACAGCACGAGCTTAGGGTGAATCCAGAACTTATCGTTACCATGTGCACACCGCCCAACTACATTCACGACTTCACCGACGTCACAATTCGACCCCGTCTGGCCTCCGCCACGGTTTTCCATCGACTGCCTCGATCAGGCGCTCGCATTTGCCTCAGCTTGAAATTTTGAACAAAGTCAAACAGTTACCTAGCGGTAACATGTTTTGAAATTTGTAGCTCGCTTGTACTTTTGTCCTTGAGACGTGAAATTTCTCAGGCAAAAGCAGCAAGCGCGTTTCCCAGTTGGGAAACGTGTAGGATGCTACAGATTCAAACAGTTTTAGTTGATTCATCCATTTAACCCATCGCTTGTTCAAATCCTTGGATATGCACTCATCCCGTCCTAATTTGCATCGCCAAGTATCATGCTGTATTATTTTAAGCCCTGCTATGAAATGAGCGATTATCGCGAAAGGATCGTAAATTGACATGAGCGTAATTAGTATTTCTCGCTTCGTTGATGCTCGGTAACCATTAAGAATGTCTTGATTGACTTTGTGAAAACGTAACGAAAAGGCCACAAAATCATCATTTACACTCCAAAATATTCCAAGGAGCTTTTTCGTTCCATCGACTTTGGTACAGTTACAGGTTTCAAAGCCCATCTCATTTGAACTGAATATCTTGCGGATCCTTGGGGAGTTCGATTTAAAATTTCGTATTTCAAAACCACCCTCGGCATGAATGAATTTCATTTCTTCCACAAACTTGACCAATTCATCTTGTGTTTCGCGTCTGTCAATAACATTATCAACATAAGCATTACGCATTATGCTCTGCACTGCATCACTGCAATTGCCAGCGTATTTTGATGCGTTCAACTGCATTATCTACTGTGCCTGATACGGGAAGCATGTCGGACATATACATCTGGGGAGCACTGTCATGACATATACATCTGGATCTTTGTTTTGGTTACAATCACACCACAAAATTCGTTGCGCCTTTTGATCCTCGTCCCATATGCGCAACATGTGCAACATTTCGCGGATATCACCCACTACTGCAAAGGTGTGAGTTCTAAACCTTATCAGAATTTAATTTAATGAAATACCGATTACCTTGGCGGCTGCATCGAATACCATTCAAATTTTTCCAGACTTGTTTGGATTTCGTACGATAAACCTCGGTAAACTCCAAATTCGTGAATATGATGATTTTAATTCAGACGTCATTAACTTTCGAATGAAGCCTTTCTCCAAATACTCTCTGATCTTATTTTTGAAACTTTCTAAGAGTAGTGATTCTCCCATTAACTTTCGTTCGAGACATATCAAATGCTTAAGTGCCATAGAATACGAATTTGGTAAATTAAATTGTGTGAACTTCCACAGTAATCCAACTTATCGCCCATCTTTTTTGATAGTCGTTTCAATCATTATTTTTTCACCTCGCTTCTCTTCAGTCAAATGATACTCGACTTGTTAGAAATTTCAACTGAATCCAGAGCATAAAATTTCTTTCCGATGAATCTGCATTCTGTGTTTCATGAAGGCCCCAATTGAGTTTAATTTGAGAGGGTAGTCGCTCACCAAGCTCAGAATGTAATCGAATGTCATTAAAGTAACTGCTGACGTGTGCTGATGCAATTGCTGCAATTCATTTCGCACTTGAACTGCAAAGAACACTAAAGAATAATTCATAAGCTTTCGGGGCAGGTGCCTTTTTAAATTTATCGATTTGCGTCTGTATAATTAGTGCCGGTCGATCATACAGCATCATGATTGAATGAATGTTAGCCAGGTGAATCAAATAACCCTCAACCATTCTGCGTGCATCACCTTTCAATGCCTTTTGCAAGCGACACAAGTGTTCAACATCAGAAAACTTGCACGCACTGGTTGAGAACTCAAACGTTGACCAGAAACTCGGCCATTGTTCTGGTGATCCAGAAAGTTTTGGCAAATCTCTACTTATTGTGTCGGGCCAGAAAGTGTTTGACCTGGTGTTCGCCGTTTTTACTCAACATTAGGGCACCGGGTGATCGTGGCGTAGAATGATTATCAGCGGACAGCGGACAATGGAAAATGTTTTGACGTGGAAGCTTTTGCAGCATCATTGGCTGGACTATTTGACGGTGCTTTATGTTCAGCGTCGTAAGTATGCTTACCAGGCGTCGACGGTGACATTTTTTCCAAGAGACATTTCAGCTCATCGATTTTGTGCTGGATTTCGTCTCCACGCACTCGATCCTGTAAGTGTTGGGGCTCATCTCACTTTGTCTCCAGAATTCATTCGCGTTCTACGTTACGCTTAGCGCTTTAAAGCTGACAATGCCTTTGTCGCAAAGCCAGTCTTTCTTACATACATCCGCACCAACATCAACGCATTGAAAATGGAACCAGTTTCGACAGCCATCACATGAAACCATTTCAATTGAATCATTATCTGAACAAAACGGGCAGTTAGCCTCTTCTTCGTTCCATATTTCCGAAGTCATACTTCTTATCTTGAACTGGCTTTGAACTGGCTTGAACTTGGCTCATTTCAAGAACTTGTACCAATTTCAATCCGAAAAGTCAAATAGTATATTTTGAGACTATAGAAATGTAAGAGCTCTCAGCGGTAATTTGAAACGCAATTGAATTTTTGCTTCGACTGTTTACAATAATTTTTTGTAATCTTTTTTGTAAAATCTGATCTTCCACTCACTCAGGTACAAGTTCTTGCGGCTGGAATTCAATTCATAAAAAAATTGAATGAGAACATGACTTCCTTGTTGAATTTACATCAATATATAACATAGCAACAAATACTCAGATCAAAAATACTCGACGTTTATAGAACAAACTCATTTTCTCCCCGCACTCAATGACGTCTTAACGGGAAAAGAAAGCTAGGCAGTAGAAAACGTCTTTAAGGGGTCATTCCATTTTATCACCTCAAAAATAAGGCCTTTTTTTGGGATTTTAGGAAAACTACAATAGATAAAAGTGTAATTGTTTTTGGATCATATAAATCCATTCTTAAAGTGTATGATTGATTTTACATTGCTATTTTTTGATAATAATAACATAAACAAACTAGGTTGCGTTGTCGAAATCTCGAGTTTAAATCATCCGAAACAGAAAATTTAAAAAGATTTAAGTTAAGTAGAAATGTGGCTATGGCCCGAATTAGAATAATTCATTTTGGACTGAAAAAAAAAACAAAATGGCAAACGTTTGCAAATTACGTTTTGTGAAATGACGGTTTTTTTAAGCAATTTGTTGTAAAAAAAAATATTAAAAATCATTATTTTAACTTATACTAATTCGGGCGCTAGCCACACATGTGTAAAATACGTGGTCAAAATTTGAAAAAGAGCCGTTGATTTATTTCAGAGGAATTCACAACCCATCATGAAAAATTTTGGTTTGCGAAAAACGCGTTTAAATTTTTTTTTACAAAAAATTATCAATTTTTGTAACTCATGCTCAATCGGCAATGCCTACATTATATAGTATGCCTTCTTCTTCAAAAGTAACATTCCTGCTTCCTTGCTAAAAAGAGTATCACTATATTCGTCTTGTTGTATCAAAATTAACATCAAAGTAAATCATGAGGAAGTTGTGCGTATTAGATGGTTTTGGAGCAGCAGTCACTGTTTTATGCGTATGTTGATTACTTGCTGCGTTGCTCATGCTTTACGAGTCTATACACCAGAAGTAAAGCAAAGTAATCCCACGACAGCCCTCGTACAGGTCTAGCCGTTGAAGCTGGTACAGAGCTTCACCACAAATTTACAATTCCATCGAAGCCCCATAGAAAGATCAAGAGCAAATCAAGGCAATCTTCCTATTTTTAATTGACAAGTGAATGGTCTGATGGATTCCAAAGAAACCAATTTCAAAGCGGCATATATTTTTATAAAAAAAAAATCACGTGCTTTAAGGGGTAGTACCGGTTGGAATGCTCAAAAACAGCCTAATTTTCAATGTTTTTTTCAGCGCCTGTTTTATTTTCCACTTGTAATTTCAAGAAGAAAACAATTCAATCGTTTATTTGCAATTCACTTATGCGAAAACAATTCAAACGTACGAAAATGAGAAAGTACAATGCGAAAAAATCGAAAGGAAGTGGGTTAGGAATGCAAACAAGGTATCACAATTCTAATTTGGGCTTATTGGCTAATGTCGATAAGAATTCATTGTCAGCGATTTGACTCATGAGTTCACATTTTGTTTGATTCCATATTCAATGTTTAATTAAAAAAAAACAAGTTCAGTGCAATAATATAACCACTTTAGTGTTCTTGAGCCTTTTCTACAGGTAATAAAGCAATTTTGGTAATGGGTCTATCGAATTCTGTGGTGGATGTACGTACTCTTACCACTCGAACTAGAACATCTTGCCCGCCATATGTTTTTACGATTCGTCCCATAGGCCACTTGTATGATGGCAGACGTTCATCCTTAACGAGTACTAAGTCATTGACTTCGATATTGGGATGGCGGCGATTCCACTTCGATCCTTGTTGGAGTCGTGCGATATATTCAGTTGATCATCTTCTCCAAAAATCTTGGGTCAAACGTTGAGTGTATTGCCAGCGATTTAACCGATAGAGTTGAATATCGAATAACGTATTTTCTGGAACAGCGAGTAGCATATCCCCTATGAGGAAATGACCTGGCGTTAAAGCGTTCAGATCATTCGGATCACTTATTAGTGGGCAGAGAGGTCTCCAATTTAATCATGCTTCAATTTTAGTTAACACTGTGTTGAATTCTTCATAAGTTAATAGTGAATTTCCAACAATTCTCCTTAAATGATATTCAGTTGATTTCACACCGGCCTCCCAAAGCCCTCCGAAATGTGGTGATGACGGTGGATTGAAATGCCACGTTATACCTTCACTAGCGAATTCTTGCATCAGGCCTTCATTTTGTTTAACTATTCTTTGTTGGCACCTATTCTTACCTTCACTAGCAAATTCTTGCATCAGGCCTTCATTTTGTTTAACTATTCTTTGTTGGCACCTACAAAATTGGTACCGCAGTCACTGCATATGTGATCAGCTTGTCCGCGTCGGCTCGTAAAGCGTCGAAAGGCTGCCAAAAATGATTGCGTTGATAAATCACCAACTAATTCCAGATGTTTAGCTTTGACCTTTAAATATTTTGAGATCCACTGGGCCACAATAATCGATGCCACAATGAGTGAAGGGCCGAGATGGAGATACTCTTTGCTCTGGCAGATTTCCCATAAGTTGAGTACTGGATTGTGCCTTTTGCTTATAGCATACAATGCATTTTTGCACGAAAAAATGAATAGAGTTTCTCGCATCAGTAATCCAATATTTTTGTCTAATAGCTTTCAACATTAGTTGTACTCCTCCATGAAGAGCTATCATGTGATACTTCAAAAATATGAGAGGTAAGAGTTTGCTTCGATTGGAGACAATAAATAGATATTTTGTATCACACGGAATACAAGCATTTGTAAGTCGGCCGCCAACTCGGAGTATTCCATTCGCATCTATAAACGGACTTAATTTCAGTATACTACTTTTGCTATCAATAGGACGGTGATGTTTCAAGCAATCGATTTCTAGTCTAAAATCATTTCGTTGAGTATGCTTTATCCAAAAGTTCATAGCTAAATCAAGTTCGGTTGTGCTTAAGTGTGGTGAGCTATAGCGATTTCCTTTAGCGACTGTAATAAATCGGAAACAATATGCCGTAATCCGAGTTAAACGGGATAGTGTCGAATGTTTGGTCAGCCATACACCCAAAAAATCTGATTCATCTTCAGTTGTTAGTAGTGAGACAATTGACCCTTTCTTTTTTTCTATTGTACATTTTGATTGTGTTCCTTCAGCCAGGTAGGACTATTCCACCATAGTTTACAGTCGATAATGTGTTTAGGGAGTATACCACGTGATGCAGTGTCTGCTGGGTTCTGCTCTGATGGCACATAATTCCATGGTATGTCCTTTACGGCTTTGTGTTTTTGAGTGATTCGGTTCGCAACAAAAGTGGTCCAGTTCGATGGGTGCTTTGATAGCCATGCTGGCACTATAGTTGAGTCTCTCCATAAAAAAATCCGCGATATGTCTAGTTGCAATAATTTTCTAACACGTTGTATGGTTTTGGCGAGTAATAGTGCTCCACAAAGTTCGAGACGTGGGGTCGAAATGACTTTTACAGGTGCTACGTTTGTTTTTGCAAATATTAACGAACAATTAGTTTGGTCTAGCCTACGAGAAACGATATAAACGGCTGCTGCATATGCCTTCTGAGAAGCATCGCTAAACCCGTGCAATTCAATACTGTCATTTAGTTCATTTTTAAGCCATCTAGGTATTCTTAGAGTATGAAGTGTTTTTAGATCCGATTTCAAACTATGCCATCGTGTTGCAATATCGATAGGGATTCGTTCATCCCATGCTATACCATCTAACCAAAGTGATTGCATCAATGTCTTTGCTAATATAGTTACTGATGACATCCATCCTAATGGGTAAAACAATCGTGCGATATCCGACAATATTTTTCGCTTTGTATAAATGACGTCTTCCATATTAAATTTGATTTTATATGCAAATTCATCCTCTGTTGAGAACCAAATAATACCGAGGGTCTTAAAACCATTATCACAGTTCATGTCTTAGCTGGGAAATGTTTCACAATCTTCTACAGGAATGCCACGTAAAATTTGTTCATTATTTGCAGCCCATTTTCGTAACTTAAATCCTGCTGAATATAATAATGTGTTTAATTTGATTCTTTTTGCTAACGCCTGAACTATGTCGGTTCCTCCTGATAAAATGTTATCTACGTAAATATCATTGAAAATTAGTTGATGTGCCATTTTGAACGACGATTGCGAATCTTCCGCAAGTTTCCGAAGGGTTCGGATAGCCAAAAACGGAGCACACGTGACCCCAAATGTGACAGTGTCTACTTATTTGTCTATACATTTTTCCTATGTCTGCCACAAATACAAATTTCGAACATCTCCATTTTAACAAGATTTCATCAAGACTGGTTTGAAGTGCCGGGCCAGACTAAAGTACACCATTTAAAGATATTCCAGAGCACGTTTTTCTGGAAACATCAAAGACAACACGAGCCTTTGTACTTGTGCTTTCTTTGTACACAACGTGGTGAGGAAGGTAATTCGCTTTGCATTCCCTTGTGCCATTTGCATTGACTTTAATATCTTCATTACAATCTGTTTCATGCATATGATCTAAGTCTGCATATTCTTGGATGCACTTGGAGTATTCATTATATAAGTCTGGATTCTTCGAAAATTTACGTTCTAGTGATATCAAGCTGGCAACTGCCGTGTTTCTAGAAAAGCCCAACATGCTTCGATTAGTTCCTTCTTTGCATGGAAGGCGAGTAACGTACCTCCCATCAGCATTACGGTGAGTGTTCTGAACGTAAGACTCCTCACAAATTCGTTCTTCGGCTGTTGGCTGCCGGATTACTTCAATTTCTCCCAACTCCCAAAATGTTCTTAATTGCGCATTTACTGCATCATGTTGGATTAGTTCTATTTTAAAACTGTGGAGATTCAACTATGGTTGGGTATTGATGCCTCCGGAAACTATCCATCCTAAACTCGTTTTCTGAATAATTGGACCCATTGGTAGTCGGTGAATGTCGCCTGCTATTATTTGTGCATAAACATCAGCCCCGAATAATAAATCAATTCTTCCAGGTTTATCAAAATTTGTATCAGCTAAATCGAAATTTTGAGGTTGAGCTTTCAAGTCCGAAGTTACATTCCATGTCGGTAACGAATTAGTTAATTGATTTAAAATATATGCGTCCACATTTAGACATTGTTGGTTGCGTAATGTCACCTTCAAATTCACAAGTCCCTTAGTTGGAGTATTGTATGCCTTCCCAATACCACTCACACTAGTGTTTGTTCGCTTTCTCTGCAAGTTAAGTTGTTTAATTGCATTTTCGCTAATGAATGACGCTTGCGATCCCTGATCTAATAATGCTCTCAAACCCATGCAGCCACTTAATGTTTGTACGTTAACTAAAGCTGTAGCTTGGAGTACTTTTTTTGATGTATACGGCGCTCATTGTTCGCATATGCAATTCTTTTTGATTGGAATTGGTTGCCGGCACATGTACAGACTCGAATTCTATTGCAATGAACATTAAGGGAATTAGTTGGAATTGAATTTGAGTTCCTATGCAATAATGTGTGGCACGCCCTTTGTCATTTTGCGCATCTATTGCTACTGGGACATCGTGCTAGCATGTGTCCTTTCGTCAAACAATTGATACATAGTTTATGACGTTTGACTATGTCAAACTTGGATTCATGGCTCATTTGGCTAAAAGAGGCACATTGTCGAATATGATGCTCAGCTTTGCAAACAGCACAAGGTTGAACTACTTGACTCGTATGCATTTGCACATTGTGTGCTTGATAAGTATTTGGGTTTCTTCAGCCTCTAAAGCTCTAAATCTACGCTGCATGAATTCAGGCAAGTCTGTTAATGAAGGAAGAATAGTTCTTTGAACGTGTTCTTGCCTCCCCATAGCTGCCTTGTGGCAGGAGGTAACCTTTGTATTACGACAAACACCAACATCGCATGCCAGAGATTTTCGACCCCCATGTTCTTCAATCGCTTGTACACACTTCATAGTTGTGTCAAGAAGAGTTTTTATAGAAGAAGATGACTCAGTGGCGTTTGACAGCGAAAATAACCTTTTAAATTGAGTATTCACCAAGATGTTGACATTGTCGTATCTATTATTTAAGATATGCCAAGCGATGGCATAATTTGCTTCGGTATTATTGGCGTAGCAGACCCTCAGCTTCCCCCGATAAACTACATTTCAAGTAGTGCAACTTTTGACACATTTGTCCGTTTGTGAATAAGCGATGTGAACAAGTCCCGGAATGATATCCATTGGTCGTAGTTCCCATGGAATTTGGTATAGAACTGCGAACTAACTTGATATCCTCCAAGTGTGATTCTAGGCCTTGCAATCCGACGACCATTGACTTCCGTTCCTCATCCAGTGTTGGTTTTACTGCATCTGGTTTTTCTGCCGTCCGTTTATCGTTATTCGATGCATTGACTTCTAGTTGCTCTGCTTCCCGCTGCTTATCCAATACTTCCTTCAACTGGTCATATACCTCCGCCACGAATTCTAATTGCTACTCATCAAACTGCATGAAAATTTCACTCGCGAAATAATCTATATTCAACTCTGCCTCATCACCCGTTAACAATGCCAAAATTCTCT
>OX376372.1:123469847-123735958 GCA_947369275.1 Nemotelus nigrinus | reverse complement strand
AATGCTGGCTAAAGGAATTGCTTCAGGCCAACGTGTGAAACGGTCGATTATGGTGAGACAGTATGTGTATCCCTGCGAGTGTGTTAGGGGACCAACTATGTCGATGTGAATGACCTTAAAACGTTCGGAGACCGTAGGAAAGGTCGACACAGGTTTGCTCACATGTCTGGTTATCTTGCATTTTTGACAAGATAGACAATCTCGGGCCCAAGTGGCAATGTCCTTGTTCATCGAAGGCCAGAAGAATTTAGTTGCAATGTGCTTTCTTGTAGCACGAATACCAGGGTGAGCAATATTATGTTCTGAGTTGAACACCTGTTTCCTGAACGTGTGAGGAATATAAAGTCGTATGGTTGGGCCAGACACTTCACAAAAAATGTCGACGTTGTTGCCAAATATTGGTTGTTTTTTTAAATGAAATTTAGAGTTCTTTAGAATCTTCTGAAACTCTGCGTCCGATGCTTGGGACGAGGCGACTGTGGCAAAATCGAGAGTACTGGGAAGAATGATTTCTTCTAGACGGGAGAGTGCGTCAGCAACAACGTTGTTGCAACCAGAGACATGCCGAATGTCAGAAGTGAACTCACTTATGTAACTTAGATATCTAAGTTGACGAGGTGTGGCCTTTTCTGGCTTTTGTTTGAAAGCAAAAGTCAGTGGTTTGTGATCTGTGTATAGTGTAAACCTTTGGGCCTCCAAAAAGTATCGGAAATAACGAATGTCCTGATAAGCCGCTAAGAGTTCGCGGTCGTATGCACTATACTTTCTTTGTGCGTCGCTTAATTTGGCCGAGTAAAAACCAAGGGGTTGCCAAGAGCCTTGACTTTTTTGCTGCAGAGCATCCCCGATGGCGGAATCTGAAGCGTCTACGAATAGACCAAGCTCGGAGTTTGGGTCCGGAAAGGACAATAGAGTGGCTTCTGTTAAACCAGTCTTGACTTTGTCGAAAGCTTTGCTAGCTTGTATTGACCAGTCGATTGTCTTAGCACCATCTTTCTTAGTGCCACAAAGATAGGCGTTGAGTGGTTGCTGCATATCAGCTGTGTGAGGAAGAAAGTGACGATAGAAATTGACCATCCCCAAAAATCTTCTTAGGTCTTTAACCGTCTTGGGGAGTTTAGCTGTTGATATTGCCTCAACCCGATCTGGGGAGGGCTTAATGCCTTTCGGCGAAACCTCATGACTTAAGAATTTGATTGAAGGTAGAAGGAAATGGCATTTCTCCATATTGATTATAAGACCATGGTCTGCTAATCTTTTGAAAATTTGTTCTAAGTGAACAAGATGCTCTTCTTCGGAAGTCGAAGCTACCAAAATGTCGTCGAGGTAAATAAAACAGAATTTTAATGCGTGGAAGAATTTCATGAATGATGCGTTGGAACGATTGTGCCGCATTGCAAAGTCCGAAAGTCACTCGGGTGAACTCAAAGAGTCCGAAAGGTGTGCAGATGGCGGTCTTTGGAATATCGTTCGGCTCGACTGGAATTTGATGGTAGGCCTTAGTCAGGTCTATGGTGGAAAATATATTTTTATCATGTAATTCATGACAAAAGTCTTGAATAACGGGAATCGGATATCTATCCGGAACGGTTATGGCGTTAAGGCGTCTGTAATCGCCGCAAGGACGCCATTCCCCATTAGTCTTGCGTACCATGTGTAGTGGAGAAGACCAGCTGCTGTTTGAGGGGCGGCATATTCCCTGCTGTAGCAGGAAATCGATTTTTTTTCCGCCACGAGCTTATCTGGTGCAAGTCGACGTAGTCTCGACACTATTGGAGGGCCTGTGGTCAAAATGTGGTGTGTCACCTTGTGTTTACAGGGTTGTGAGAACCCTGAATTGACCGTGATGGCATGGTATTTGTTGAGAAGGGCAAGTATCCGTGGATCTGAGGTTTGCTCAAACAAAACACTAAGTTTTGGACCTTTGTACGAAGTGTACGTGCCTTTCGATGAAAGAGAAGTAAGAGGATCCACAAGGATAGCATTTGCCAAGTCGACGACTAGCCCATAGTGGCAGAGGCAGTCTGCGCCTAAAATGGGTCTAGAGACATCGGCAATGATAAAATCCCATGAAAACTCACGACGGATTCCCAGATCTAGTTTGATCACCTTTCGTCCATAGGTGTTGATGGTTGACTGATTTGCCGCGGCAAGTCGCATACCAGAAAGTGGAAGTTTTCCGGTAGCAGGTGCTGGAAGCACCGAAATATCTATCAATGAGGTAATGTCATTTAGACAAGTTATCGTGAATAATTAGACGATGGCTAGGTGATAAGTCTCGGTGTCTTGCCGTCTGAAGAGAACGGCGACTTAGTTTTTTGGTTCCGTTGACCAGCTTTGTAGGCGCATGGAGAGACGCATTTAATAGCGTTTGGCCCATATTTGTTGTGGTACCAACAAACACCAGTCCCTCGTGACTGGCTTCGGCGACGTGGCTGCGAGCGAGATCTTCCTTGGGACCTCGAACGCGATCGTAGTTGTTGGTGGACGAGCCTCGTGAGGGCAGCAACCTGCTTTGTCAAAGCAGCCACCTCTGACTGCTGGGGAAAACGGCGACTGAACTTACTTGTGGCGTGACAAAAACCTCCGCTATTTTGTCTGCCGTCTCCGCCAACTTGCTCAGGCTGGCCTCCTGAGAGCAGGCTAAAATAGCCTGAGTCTGCTTAGGAAGCCGCTGCAGCCAGAGGGTCCCCAAAAGGTCGTCCCCAACCGCGGTGTAAGATTCCCCAAGAGGTACTTCAGCTTTGACGAATCGCTGGCTGAAAGACGCGATATAAGCGCCCTCTTGAGGATCTCGTAAGGCGTGTCAGGGTCCGGGCTCGCAACCACGTCCCTGACCACCTTCAGCTCCGCCGAACCCAGCGTGGAAATCACATAGTGATATTTAGTTTGCGAACACTTTATATGTGCGTTCGCTAACTGGCTCTCTAATTGAGAGAACCACAAAGCTGGTTCTGCTTGCCAAAACACGGGCGGTTTTATCGATGTCGCACTAATTTGCGGTACCGCGGACGCACCTGAGGGAACCGCATCTTCATTGTCTAACGACATTGTCTAACGGAAACGCGACGGGACGGACGGAAACGGAGCGCGGCAGAAGAATAGGGTGGCTGAAAATTGTGTATATGTGATAAATATAGGAGTAATTTGTAGTATATTTAGTAATGTAAATATTTATAAATATGTTTACAATTAAATGACAAGTTGAATATTTTGCACACAAAAGTAGAATCCTCTCTTTAAATCTTTTAAAGAAGACGTGTCATTAAAATAAAAGGTACTCTGAGCCTGTCGTATCGAAGAAGTGTTCACAATTATCGAGACTGTAGATTTTGTTTTTGGAAAATTCAGTTTTCCACCGTAATTAACGTCAACAAAACAAAGATTGTGGGCACCACGAAGTTCATTAAGGTACTATTACGGACAATTCGTCCCAACTTCTGCCGTTTCGCAGCAAAACCGGATCATATCACGATTCTGATAAATCAATTCATAACTTTGGGATTGAATTGTACTTACTACTTGTTACCTTTGGGTCGTAGCTGGCTGTGGCTAATGTTGATGTTGTTGTTGTGACGATTAAGGTTTGATTGATGCGGCAGTGCTGTTATCGCTCTTGCTTATGCGTTTTCTGTATGTTGAATCTGCTGCTGCTGTTGCTAGGATTGATGATGCTGATGTTGTTGTTGTGACGATTAACGTTTGCTGTTGCGCCTCCTGTTTGGCTTGCTGCTGATGTTGTTGTTGATGGATTTTGTCCTTGAAATAGGCTTAGTAGTCTTCATCAATGACTAGTTGCTTTTGTTGATGCTTTTAGCGTGTTGAATGATGAAATTAGATGCATTCGCTTGAAATAGGCGTTGTAGTCTTCATCAACGACAACTTGCTTTCGTTTACTCCATCGCTTCTTCCAGAATTAGGCGTACGTGCCTTTGTCGGGGTCACCAATTTAGCTTATTGATGAATTAAAAGCCTGCTTAATGTTTTCTTTAAATAAAAACAATATTTATCTTTAAATTAAACATATATATATTTTAAAGTTATACATAGTTATACATGACAAAAGTTTTTAAAGTTATACATGAAAAATTACTCAACAGACAACATGAAAATGTTATTTGACCATCCACATGAAAAAATTAATTGACAACAACAAATCTCCTTTTTTTTACTTAGCCTACTTGTTTTTGAAATTTCATGTATTATGAAAAGTGGAAGATAGTGTAGTGAGTAGTGTGTAAGTGCGATAAGTGTATGTGTTTGTGTTTCCACAGCCCCATGAAAACCGTCAGATTATATGTTTTTCGTAATCCTGATAGGATTTCCTTCAAAATAAAAAAAAATCAATCGCGGTCGAGTATTTCGAGGTGAGGTTTTTTTTTACAACTTTGTGACTCGCCCATTTCCTTATGTCACGCTCAAATTGTCAGATTATTGAAATGTATTCTTTTCTGGATGTACTTAACTTACCTTGTCTTAATCTGACGCGCTCGAGTTTTTCTGAGGATCAATTCTTTTTACTAATCTGACGGGCTGCCCTAAACGCACCCCACTATATTAAGGGTTAATATATGGTAGGGTACATTACAGGGTGCAAGGCTTCTCCCCATATGATTCTCTGACGCGCTTGAGTCACGCGCAAAATCCACGCTTGGGCTCCCCTACTATTATATACTGGAACAGATATATGGAACAGATATTTTTTTTTAGTACAGCCAGTACCTAGTAGGAAGTTTAAAAATACTAGGTACAAATAGTGGGCAAAACGTCCATTTTTTCCAATTTTTTTTTTTTGGTCGAGCATAAATTCTGGGAACTTTCTGAGTTGTTTCGGTCGAAATTTCCAGACAAATCTGAGAAAAAGCAGCCTAGTTTCAAAAATACGGTAAAATGAAATCCGCCGGGAACCCGGCGGATTTCAACTGAAAGTAGCACTAAAAGTGCTAAGGAAGAAAAGGTTGAGATATTTTTTGGCTCGCCAGTTGGTTTCTCCGGCTGTGTTGAGGCCCTACTCGTGACTGCAGGTCACCACGAGGGTGTCTCCAACCCTACCGGGTGTGCAAAATTTACGAGACCGCGGGAGGTAAGGTGCCTCTGGACTCATGTCCAGCCTTACCGAAGAGTTTGGCCGGCCCCTAGTGGATGCATGTTTAATAGGCGAACAATTTTTTTTATCATTTCTTAATAACATTTTCGACAAACTTCATGCTTCAGTAAGGCGAAGTGGAAAACCGACTGTTTTAGATTAGCCAAGAAAAGTTTGGTATAAAAGTAATATTTGGTAAAAGTCATATAGATGGCAACAGGGCTAGTTGGTGACTTAATTTACATAATTTACTCATAAAGGTTATTGATTTGTGATCATGGTTCCCTTCTTGTCTATAAATCAGCATAGACAACGTTTATCGTCTCTAAAGCTTTTAGACAAGAAGGGAACCATGATCACAAATCAATAACCTTTATGAGTAAATTATGTCGATGGATATAAGTCGAAGATGTTAAAATTTGTCACAACTAGGTGAGGTTAGTAATGAGGGCTGCCGGGAATGCGGCCTGCATTAGGCCACCAGTTTGGACCCATTTGCCACCCTCCGCTGCCTTTTTAGAGCTGCCAAGTGGATCAGCTGACTCAGCGTGACGGTACTGGCCACCTCTGCTAACCCTTGAAAGTAGTAAGAACCAAAAATCTTGAGGCGTTTATTATTTAGGGCCTGACAATCACAAAGAGTATGCTCGATGGTGTCTTCTTCCATCTCGCACCTCTTGCATAAATTGCTGGATGTCAGTCCCATTCTGTTCGCATGAGATGCAGTAAGACAGTGCCCTGTGAGTAAGCCGACTGTGGCTCTCAAGCAGTTTCTGCTGAGCTTGAGCAGTTTCCTGCTTTTGCTTAGATTAGGTGATGGTCATAATGTCCTGGCCACCCTGCAGTCCATCCTGTTTTCCCATTCAAAATTTAGTTTGGCCCATATGGCGGCATCAAATTTGCTTGTGGCGTCAATGGTACAGTGATGCAGGGGGCTATTACTAGCTCCTGAACCTTTCCTCGCCAATTAATCGGCTTTTTCGTTGCCTATGTCCCCACTATGCACTGGCACCCACATAATCCGGATAGGAATATGCCTTGCCTTTTCATTGAGAGCCACTCTGCAAGCATTAATCGTTTTTGAAAAACATCTGTAAGAGCAAGAGCGAGAATGGCTGCCCTACTGTCGACGCAAATCGTCATTGATCTGGTTTACATTCCGCTAATGGACTCAACTGCCACGCGTATAGCATGCAATTCAGACTGAAAGACGGTAGCATGGTCCGACAGTCTACACCACAGGTTAAGGCTTAAATCCGTAGAAAACACGCCCGAGCCAACTCCTGTGTCCGTCTTTGGCCCGTCCGTGTAAATCCAAACGCCCCCATCGGTGGTAGCTTCCTTTTTCTTCCAGTCTGTTCTTGTGGGTATCTTGACCTGGAAATTCCTGCCAAGATGTATTATTTTGCTCATGTGGTCCGTGTCTTCTGCAACGAGTCCAAATCTTTTGCGGCATTCTGTAAGAATACCGCTGTGGCCCCACTGACCTGATTTGTTCCACATGCCGGAACTTTTTTTTAGCGCGTATCGCCGCTAAGCTTGCGCTTCTAAAGATGAATTGATCTAGGGGCATGAGTCCTAAAATCATTTCCAACCCAGCCGTTGGGGCGGTTCTTAAGGGGGCAAGATGGTTTCCAAGTTAAAAAAAAAAATTTCAATTATTTTTTTATATAAAAGTACAACATCTGAGGAATATCCTGTGAAAATTTCAAGTCGATCAAACTAAAACTCGCAGAGATACCGGTCATTTTATGATCGCGTTGTTAGGTATATTTCCACGAGAAACAGAAATAGTCTAGCTCGAAACTCCGAACAAGTCAGGTATATGTTTGTGCGTTTGTGCTAGATTTGATAATTTTAGCAAAATGAGCGGAAATCGTAAAAGTACTAGACAAGATCGGGGCAAAAGTTTCAGCGATAAGTCAAGACCGAAAAAAAGAAAACAATATTTCAATCCACATACAGCCGAGACCGATAAGGCTTCGTTCAGTGCGTCAGTGAAAAAAATTCAAAAGTGCGATGAAATCGTAGTGCCGGAAGATTTTAAAACTGGATATCGTTTTATAAACTTTATTACTGTTTTTACGACTTTATCCAGTTTAGTGAAGTGTTCTAAACCAGGCTGCAACGGAAAAATTATATTTCAACAGTGTCGAACGCGTGGAATCGGTTTTACAATTGCAGTTCAGTGTGAAAAGTGTGAGCCAAAATATATTAATTCAAGCCCGTCAATCGGCCATTCTTATGAGATAAACCGTCGATTTATCTATGTTATGCGATTATTAGGCCACGGATTTGCTGAATGTAAAAAGTTTTGTGGCCTGATGGACATAGGTGACTTTTTTTCATGCCATACTTCATACGATTCAGCTCTTGCAAACATTCGTACTTGTGTGAATACTGTGACAGAAAAATATTTATCATTTGCTGTAGAAGAAGAAAAAAAACATGAGAAGGCATCGGATTTAAAGGTTTCGGCAGATGGAACCTGGAAAAAAAGAGGTTATACTTCGTTATTTGGAGCTACGTCGCTCATAGGACTCTACACAGGGAAAGTCCTGGATTTATTGGTGAAAAGTGGCTATTGCAAAAAATGTGAGTATTGGGCATCAAATTTAGATTCGGCAGAGTTTGAAGAATGGTTTCAAGAGCATGAAAACGAATGTAATGCCAACCATCAAGGATCTTCCGGTAAAATGGAGGTGGATTCCGTCATTGAAATGTTCAAGCACTCTTTAGAAAAATATAAAGTAAGATATTTACAGTATATCGGAGATGGTGACTCCAAGACTTACAGTGGTTTAGTCAAAGCTGCTCCTTATGGTGAAGATGTAGTGCAGAAAAAAGAATGTGTTGGGCACGTCCAAAAAAGAATGGGCACCCGTTTACGAAATTTGGTAAACAAAACTGTGGAAGTTGTAAAAACGGATGAAGGAAAAGTAACAAAGAAAAAGCTTTTGTCTGGAAAAAATAGACTAACCGGTAAAATGATTGACAAATTGACAGTATATTATGGGCTGGCAATAAGAAGATATTGTGATTCAGTCGGGAACATGAAGAAAGCGATATGGGCCACCTATTATCACTACGCATCCACCGATGAAAATCCTCAGCACGAGAAATGCCCGAGTGGCGAAAAATCCTGGTGTTCTTGGCAGCAAGCTTCTGCGGCAGGTACTTTGGCATCCCACAAACAAGACTATAAAGCACTCCTGGACGATGTTTTAGAAGCTATCAAACCAATTTACGAAGAATTAAGTTCAGATGTTTTATTAGAACGATGTGTTGGTGGTTTCACTCAAAACTCCAATGAAAGTTTTAATCAACTTGTCTGGAAAATTGCTCCGAAACATCTTCAAGCTGGCTTATCGGTGGTTGAACTGGCTGCAAACATTGCTGCATGTGCATTCAATGAAGGTACCACGGCTCATTTAAGCATACTTCATTCTATGGGAGTCAACATTGGTCAATCTGCCCACGAATATGCCCGGAAAGAGGACAACACTCGAATAGAGCACGCCGAACGAAAATCTGCCCAATGCTCTAAAGAAGCAAGAACAGCTCGTAGACAACAAAAAAAAGATTCGATGGACTCTACAACTGCTTCAGAGGATGCCCACTATGGCTCTGGAATAGATGATTCGATGTAAGTTTGAAAAAAATATTATTATTATACTTTCAATTGCTTTAAAAACTAAAAACGCGTTTTTCTCTAAACTACATTTTTGAAGTCGGTGCGTAACATAACTCAAAAATTAATGCACCGATCTCAATGAACTTTGGCAGACATCTTTAATATGATAAATACTCGCGGATGAACGATCGTTTTTTTCTTAAAAATTTTTTTTACTATATTTTATAGGCAATCATAGGCTAATTTTTAATGTGAAAATGGTACCTCCAAATTTAAAACCGCGCCAAAAATCGGAAATCGCATATTTTTCAATATAATTTCGTTCATCCGCGAAAAAAACTAATATATTAAGTAAATCACTTCGATTTTTTGATTTCAGATAACACTGTCAGGCCAGGTTTTACGCACCGCACGACGCTTTTTTTTCGAAGCGCCTTTGATCTACTGCCACCACGGCAAAATAATTAATATTTTTTTTATGCAATAATTTCTACATGCTCTCAAAATATAGTTCTTTAATGTGTTATAAAAAATTCGTAATTATTTTCACTCAAAGCTGAGAAAAAAAAACGCAAAAAACGGCTTTTCTTCGGCCTCGGAAACCATCTTGCCCCCTTAAAGCGCCCGTAATACATATGCAAACTAATCTTTGCAGTCTTGTTAGCTCCTTGATATTGGTTTTACTCTCCGCTGCCTTCCACCACACGATCGCTTCATACACCAAAATCGGCCTCACTACACATGTGAATATGTAATAGGCCGCCCTAGGTTTAAGACCCCAGGTATTAGAGTAGGCTGACTGGCACGCAAAAAGTGCTGCGCGAGCCTGACCAATTCTGTGCTTCACGTTAGCCCTCTTGAAGCGTGAGTAGCCTAGTGGGTAAAGCACTGGCTTCTTGCCAGTGGGGTCCTTGGTTCGAATCCAAGTTCGGACGAGGGTCCGCGCACCAAGCTTTGAGTTCACCTAGCTCTGATTAGGTACCTGATTTAAATCAGGGGTAAAGTGAATCGTGGAAGTAATCACTGCACACTCATATCCAGAATGTTTGAAAAATTGTAATGAAGCTCTCTACCAGCTTCAACCCCTAGACCCGTACGAGGGTTGTCGTGGAATAACGTTAGCCCCCCAGTTCAGTTTCCTGTCTAGTATAAGGCCCAAATATTTAACACTATCAGCAAGTTCCAATGTTATTCCGTTGAGGTTAGGCGTGGCAATAGCCGGTACCCTGTGTCTCCTTGTAAAGAGTACAAGTTCGGTTTTTGTCGGGTTTGCCCTAAGACCGACTTTTCTGGCCCAGATTTGGATATGATCCAGCGCCGATTGCATAAAGTCCGACTTTTCTGGCCCAGATTCAGATATGGTCTAGCGCTGATTGCATAAAGTCCGACAAAGTTTGTGGGAACGCACCCCTCACAAGTACCACAATGTCATCGGCATACGCCACCACCTCAAAGCCACTGGCTCTTAAATTCTCCAGTGTTTCGTTGACTGTCAGGATCCACAAAAGGGGAGATATAATCCCTCCTTGTGGTGTTCCGGTTCCGACTATTCTTCCGCAAAAGCGTAGGTACGCCGGGGGTTACGCTTAGGACCTTCCTGATTCTGGCAGTCTGTGTACACCCTTCAATGTTCTCACAGAATTCCCTCCATGAGTCGCGCTTGGCTCGTCTTATCTTCTTTTTGAAAAGCGACAGCTCTTGCTTGTAACGATCCCAGTCGTCCACGTTTCCGGAACGCCTTGCTGTGTTAAACACCCTTCGTGTGCGACCTCTAGCATCTGTGAGTTCGCCATTCCACCATAAGGTAGCGTTCTTCCTTACGGGCTTTTCCGAACGCACGTCTTTGAAATCTGACACTAAGATTCCCGTTAATCGTTTCACCTGCTCGTTAAGTCGTCCTGGACTCGTCAGATCCAGATCGTCTAGTGCCCTGAGGTGTCTATTTGTTTTCCTTGAGTAAACTTCCCATTGTGCTGTTCTCGGGTTCCGTACTTTTTTAGGTGAGATAACAGAACAGCCGATATTCCAGCATAGCCACTGGTGGTCCGAGGGCGATGGCAGGTTAGAAACCTGCCAGCTATGGACACTTTCCATTATGCTTGGAGTTGCCAGGATAATATCAATTACCTCAGCCCTGCTCCTAGTGACAAATGTAGGTTTGTTACCTATGTTGAGGATGTTGAGGCTGGTTGACGTAAGAAATTCTAGCAAACACCTGCCTCTCTCGTTTATGCTGGTGCTTCCCCATATTTCGTGGTGAGCATTTGCGTCACAGCCGATAACAGCATTAGTTGTCATAGCCGCTTCTGCCAATGTTCTCAGTCCGGGTGTGATGGGATCCTTGTCGTATGGTAGATAGACCGCCGACAGCATGCACCGCTGCGTGCCGCTACCAGAAACCCCCCTCACCAAACACACTGTGGTTGTATCACCATCAAAAAGCTGCGGAATCAAGATTGCTTTCACCTCTTTATTGGCGACAATACAAACCCTTGTCTTGTCCCTTCCTTTTAGCTGAAACACACAGAGGCTGGCGCCGAATCCACAAGCCACATTCTTGTACAGAAGCGGCTCTTGTATCACTGCGATGTCAGCGTGCCCCCAACTAAGATACCGAAGCAGATTGGCCGTCGCCGCTCTACTGTGGTGCAGATTTGCTTGGGACCACCCGCACTTCGGCTTCCCTCAGTCACCTTCTCCGCTCCAACTTTCATGGTAATCCTCTTCAGGCCGAAGTGAATCAACCCGCTGTTGGCCCGTACTTGATCCGCGGACTCCCGATCAGTTCCCAGCACAAGCACCAACTTTGCTACACCAGTTAAATCAGGCGCCACCGATTGGTTAGTTAGTTTAACAGCCTGGAATAATCTCCAGCTTGAAAATTTCTGATTGGTCTCTGTCTTATTAACAGAGACAGAGCCTCCGAAGCGTTCCAGTGGGACACCACCACCTTCGCTGTAATTAGCTTAGGCACGGATGTCTCCTCCACCACGCCCAAACCTAGATAGTCTACAGAAATTTTCAGGACGGTAGACCGAAGCCATTCCGTCGAGAAGACGTCACTACAGGCACCGCAATGTGGCCGCGAACAATGTTGCGGCCTTCGAAGCGAGGTGACCCTTCTTCCGTCGACATGGCAAACTTGAGGAGTTATTCGGTGATCCGTTTAAGAATCACCTTGGCCACGTCATCATCGATTCTCCATTGCAGGGGTTCCTGCTTGTCAACGACCGCCAGCCTAACGTGACTAGCCGCTACGTCCCTAAAGAAACGAACTGCCGTCTCCTGTCGTGGCCTCTTCGTCGATTTACCTCTCGGCGAGGTTATCTCCTCTGAGCGTTGGCGTTTACTCGCGGCCGCTGCAGTAGGTTTCACATGGGCACCCTCGTGTTTCCCTTTGGATTTCAGCGTCACCGTACTCCTGGCCGCTCGTTTTGCCTCTCTCCTTCTGAAGCGTTGGGCATTCCGCTTCCTCCTTTTGCTGGGATCAGCTGCCGCCACCTTCACAGTGGACTGCAGATCCTCGGAGGCACCACCTCCAGTCCTGGTTACAGCTCTGCCGAGTAGCTTAGCCACCGTTTCCTTCCCGGTGTCCTGCGAGCCTTTCAGCTTGCCGCCTCCGTTCTTGTTCACAGCTCTGCTAGAAGCCGACTCAACCGCCGCTTCCGTTGGACTGGCCAGTGATTCTCCAGACCCGCCGCCAGACTGCTGAATAACTGCTCTGCTGAGGGGTACCACTACGTCCATCGGACTCACAGTAGATCCCGAAGCGGGTTCCCCATCTAGCTTCAGGGCCCGCAATCTTTTGATCGCCTGACCCTGAGCCGTTTCGCCTCCCGACGTTGGTGATCGTGTCACCTTCGAACTCCTTTTGAAGGGGTCATATTCTGGTGACTTCCTTCCAGTAGTACTGGCGGGAAGTTTTATTTTTTTTGAGTCTCTATGTTGATCCATATGTATAATTTAGATGGTTTCAGGTTTGGTTTTCGCGTTCTGGGACCACAGCCGAGGCTATCGCCAGCATTTTGCCTCCCGCTACACCCCGCTTCCATAGGAACAACATATTGCTCCGACCGTCCTTCCCCCTCTTCGGATCGCGAGGCAGACTCCCCCACGACCATCCGAGGGTTCCGTAGGCTTTCACAGTACGCTGAACCTGCGCACCTTGCTGCCGAGGCAACCAAGGTGTCTCCCCTAGTCTAACAGTTCGCTACTCTGTAGACCGCGGTTCGCCAGGCCACCGTGTCATCCCTACGGCGAGAAACAAGGGCGCCCCTCTGCCGGTTACTGGCGAGGCCTCCGTTTACACAGCCCATCCAGCTGGCTGCTGCACGGGCGTGCGGGAGAACCAAATTTTTTACGGGAGAGGGACCTCTCACCAACCTTACTTAGAAGGGACTAGCCTGATCCCATTAGCCAATCCTCCCTCCCGGGGGGATTGTTACCAGCGGCCACCGCGAGGAGGTTATAGATCACACTTTAACCAGTCCGAACAATTGCGGCACGTGTATATTTGCGTATACTACATGTTCTTCCCCATATTCGGCTGGCGACCGACCACCTTGTCACAACTAACGTAAATAAAAATTAATGATTTCCAACTGCAGCTGGTCACATCAGTGAGGCATGCACTGTGAGCTAGTGTCTGATGGGAATCAATGCATACTTTCGAAACCACTTTGTCAAAAAAAAAAATCAATAAAATTTTCAATTTTGCAAAAACAATTCCACTTTGATTCTGCTTTCAGAGGCTTATTCCGCAAAACTATCGAGTTTCCCGTATCAATAATTCTCTGCTTTGATAAGCTTTAGAGACGATATACGTTGCCTATGCTGATTTATAGACAAGAAGGGAACCATGATCACAAATCAATAACCTGTATAACTATAACTAGCTTTGCGGATGACGTTGCCATTCTATATACTAATTCAGATCCGTTTATGGCATTCGCAACACTGCAAGCCCATATCTCACTTCTTGAAGAATGGCTAGCAAAATGGAGAATTAGAATGAACGAAACCAAATGCATCCACGTTACCTTCACATTGCTAAAACTGAGTTGTCCTCAAGTATATCTAAACAAGGTACATATACCTCAAAGTTACGAAGTGAAGTATTACAAATCTGGGGAGTAGCTCGCCCACCAAACATCAACATCATCCACAGAGCCCAATCAAGAATACTTTGATCTGTCACCGGAGCCCCGTGGTACTTCCGCAACTCTAATCTCCATAAAGACCTGCGAATCGAGACGATTGTCGATGAAATTAAAACCGCATTGGAAAGGATATTGCAACTCTCGCTTATCACCCCAAAAAGCTGGCAAAAATATGCTAACACATCGTAAATTTCAGCGATTGAAAAGAACTGACCCGTTAGATCTTCTATCTCTAACGTAGAAAAACAAAACTTACTTGCGTAGCCACTGTCTTTGCTTTTCATACTCTTTTGCATTACAAACATTGTAATTCTAGAACACTAACTTTGCTTCTTGCTCTCTGGCTAAGTCAAAAACTTGCGTCCAAAATGTATAAGTCCTCAACTGTGAGGGGATCACATCAATTGTCCTAGCATGTAAGATTTTTAAACTAACTTAAACTTCTAGTACGAAGGTAGCAATTTAATAAAGTTATTAAAAAAAACATCATTGCTCTAGCGATGACTGGGCATAACACTAGCTATTCTGAAAATAAGAATAAATTGTGTGCCACAAAGAACGATGGAATTAATTGAAATCGGCTTTTCCTATATGTGTCTCCCTACCGCCATAGATCCAAAGTATAATCTCCTGAACTTTGTCATTATCATAAAAAAGCACAAGGTTGCACATGGGAAGATCTAAGAACTATTCGGCTTGGATATTCAGATAATAAAAAATATAGAAAGGAAAAATTTAACGATAAAATAATTGGGAATCTTATTTAAAAAAAAAAATTTATTGATATATTATGTGTAAAATGACAAACCCTCAAAAGTGGCATAAAAAAAATTCAACGTTGATAGCGTTTCCTGAGAAATCATGTTTTTGGACTTTTGTACCTTTTTTCAGGAATGATATGCAAAATGTTAATGGGTCTTATTCCATTGTTTTTAAGTAAATCGATATCATTCAGCCTGTCCGTTATAAGAAAAACTGAGCAGCGGCATAATTAGGTTAGTTCAAAGTTGAAAAAAAAAACTTCATAAACAATTCAAATATTTTTTTTTTAAATCATTGTTGTTTGAAAAACGAGATAAATATTGAACTGGAGCTGAGAAAAATTTCCATGAACATAGATCGTTTTATATTGGATTTGGGGTGACCAGCCGCCCCCTTAAATAAGATAAGCTTTTTAACCATACAATGTAAATAAGAGGTTTAGGTTACATTAAGATTAGACTGATAGACACTGAAGAAGGTGGATCAACCTTGAAATATTAGTATCTGGCAAGAAATTGAAATATATTCAGCTTCTAAGGTAAAATTATTAAATTTATGTTATTTGTCATTATTAAAGTTTGCCGAGCACATAGTACTGACTTTGCATGTGTGGAAAGTCATTTTTGTCAGAAAAATAATCACACAACCTACATTTTAACCCATCAGGGCTCTATGTGACACGCATCAGTCCGGAAAGTTGACAATTGAGCAGTTTGCTTTGGCTATGTTTTTCGTAGAGCAGAAAAAAAAAGGTATTGAACCACCAGAAGTTCTAGCTCCAAATATGATCCCACCAAGCCTACGAAGGTCGACAGGTGCTGAGTTACCTGTTGTAGAACAAGTAAAATGTGCAATACTTTTATAATTACTACTATATTTTATTTTGTTAGGAGTCAATACCAAAGTATTCCAACCCAGAGTTAGAAATGATTTCAATAGAAACAGACGAATTGGCTCGTGAGCGGCGTCAGCTCGAAACAGATATTGCTCAGAAAGAAGCCGATATACGAATTAAGTCAGGAGAAGTTCGTAGTTTGCAGGTGAGGAAAAAGTTAAATAAACTACTTGAACATCTCCAGTCCCATTATAAAAATACTTATTATTACATGACTTTTGTTTTAGAGTGAACTAGACACTTTGGTGGCGACTTTAAAACAACTAGAAAATCAAAGAGGAGAAGCACAAAAGCGACTAGATGATCTAAAAAATCAGGTATCTCTTGATTTTAATAAATTTTAATAAATAAGTTTTAAAAAAATTTTAATAGTATATATCTTACAAAAAGCAACCTAATTATTCCTAAATATTCCGCATTGATGTATGTTTGACTTTCAAACTATTTTTGTTTTTTATGTTTGGGAATATGTTTTGTGCCACTTGGGGTTATTATGTCCTTCATTGACCTTTTTTTTATCTAACTAGAAAATAGAGGTAAACGATGTTTTTGCAAGTATTAATATTCAGATAGAAGAAACCCGAGCAAAGGTTGGTGAACATTTTAGTTTAATTTGTTATTGTTTTGTCTAAGTTTGGTGTTGTTCTTCAATGCAAAATTCCATTCATTCAATGCCAAATGTTGTTAAAATTTCATTAATGAAATGTTTGCGTTTGCTACAGGTAAATAAAATAAGAGAACAAAGCCAAAAACAGGAGGCTACTATCAACGAACAAGAAGAGGAATTAAACTCGAGGAAATCAGAACTACAAAAACTGAAAGACGAGGAGTCTGCTTTAGAAAAAGAATATGATGCTAACTGTCGCGAATTAGATAAATTGACCAAACAGTTACAAGATACACAACTACAAATAAGCCAGGTAAAATAGATTGTTAATTATATGTAAATTAGTAAAAGGCGAGTATAAAACCGTTGATCTACGTTTATGATATTTTTCACTCTGATATTTATCGAAAAAATTGGCTAGATTTAAAGTCGCATTCAATTGAATTTCATTTTATATTTTGAAATAGTCAATGCAAATTTTAGGTTAAAGCCATGGTAACTCAGCTTTTGGAAGCGCAACGCCAAATGAATGACGCCTTACTTCTTTGTAAGGCGGCAATTGAAGCCAACGATGCTTGTTTAATATCTGATTACTCATTGAAAATCGAGCCTGATTTGATGGAAGTAAAACAAACACTGAAAAAGCAGACAGAACAACCAAAGGCAGAGCCAGTTAAAGATGATGATAATTTTGATTCAAGCGATGTCTACGTGATGCAATCGCATCAAGGTTCTAATGTGTTCGGGACAGATCCTTTCACAAATTTGAATGGCAACAGTAAATCCAAATTCGACGAAAGCTTCGCAAATGCATCAATTTCCGGATTCGATGATGCTTTTGGTTCTTCGAGTTTCGCTGCAAGTCACACTAAATATCCATTTGCATCAAATGCTGCAGATCCTTTCGGTGACAAGACGGCTAAGTCAATGGCACCTGAGGTTTTAATTTCATTATAATAAGTGCCAATTCATTTTTAATTTTATGTTTCACCTTCAGCCTTGTAAAGATGATTTTGGGAGCGATCCTTTTGCTATTTTGCATGCGCCAACATCTATTAGCCAAGCTTTGAGCCCAAGTATTAATCATAGGTCTGGTCCACCGCCGAGACCTGAGTCACCAAGCCCTGCCCTACCACCAAAGAAGTCAAAACAGCCCCCACCGCGCCCGGCCCCTCCACGTCCAGTCCAGGTCAATATGAAATATAATGCAATATTCGTAAAGGTTTAAAATGAATGTCCTATTTAGGGTCCCATACGATCGTCTCCAGTGGCGGCCGACAATTTCAGCTCGTCAGGTTTTGCTGATTTTGCAGAGTTTGACAAGGTAAGCAAGCGAGCAAATTAGTTTAGTCTGTCGTTAGTTTGGACTAAAGCAAAACAATTCGGCTTGAAAACAGAGCGAATGCAAATAAATGGTAAATAAATAAGAGTGAAAATAATATAGTCTTAGAAATAGTGTATTTTATGTTCCACTACCGCCCTACATAATAAATTTCATACTTCGTTCATAAAATGCCAAGCTAGCATATATTTGATCAAAAAAATATTTATCAGGTTTTCAACATTTGAAATAAAATAAAAACGATGCTACATACAAAAAGATTCAGATTTTTTACTTCGTTTGATTGATTGTTATTTCATAACACTTCATAACACAATAACGATTTCTTAAGTGTTTTTTGCAATAGCTAAACAATTCAGTTCTATATACTTATTGCACTAATTTTTTGCCTACAAGATAATTATTTCAACTCGTTAGTCCCTTAATAAATTTTATTGAACCCATCTCCTAATTTTTTGTTGGCCTCACTTTTTCCACCATTCTGTTTGAAGGTTACAATGACTTTTTCTGAAATTAGAACCACTTTGTCCTTAAGGAAATTGTGCACATACTATTTATCATAATTTTACTTCCAACCAGACATTATTATAGCTGCCAAGCATGAGAGGCTTAGCTCAGTACGTTATGAGGCTCTGAAACATTCTCAAAAATCTTTTATAGAAGATGCCATTTTAAACCAACTTACGGGATAAAAAAAATTGAGAAAATGATGAAATTCATATTTTCAATGTAAAATTTAAACTATGGTGATTAGTATTTATCACCCGCGAAGGAAAAAAAGTTAAAAATACATAACAAAACATTTGCTCGAATTGATGCTCTGAAGTTGCTTGTTGTTTCCATTGATATTGGAGCAAAAAAACAACTAACAAAATTTAAATATTTTTGAAAATAATCGTTGCTTCACCCGACATACTCAAATAGTTAAATGACTGTATATATTTTTTTATCTTTCAATGTAAAATTAGAGAAACACTTAATATGTACTGTCTACGCAAGCGAAAGAAAAACTAACATTGAATATTTTTAATATTTTCAGTGAACACAACTAAACATATACTTAAGATAACCAATATATGCGTGAAAACGTTATCGAAAAAACGTCGTAATGTGAACGCTTTTAAATATTAACTTTACATATGGGGTGCTGAAAATGCGATTTCCATGTTTTAAGAAGCTTATTTTGTTTATTTGTCTTAATAATAATCCAAAACCGCTAAAATGTTTTTGCCCCACACCCATCTTTTCAATGCTTCTACTTTCGTTGACCTTTCCTTTCTACCTTTGATTTAGTAGTTATAAGAAAATTATTTTTTCCATAGCTCGTTATGTTGTTGACAGACGATTCAATGAATTACATGAATTACATTATTTCCAATCTATGAATTACATTATTTCCAATCTACTAATGAAGTTTAAACTTAGTATTAATAAAGAAGTAGACTCCACAAGCTAATCAGAACTATATAGTTACAGTTATACGGATATCAACTCAATTGTATTCAAAAGTATAAAGTCACTAAGTAATTAAGGTTAGTTAGGCATATATAAGTATAGATTTTGCGAATCGAAAACTGTTGCTATCTTAAATTTAATGTTTTACTTCATTTTTCCGAAATGCTTTTACTCTTGGAATCTATACTTTACTTCATTATAAAATTTATGCATTTAATTTATTTTATCTTTATGGAATGCCAAACATTGGTGTTTTGAAAAATAGCAACAAAATGTTTAATGAGCCGTCACTTTAAATCAATAAATCCTATCTCCTAATATTCGATGGCCTCCCATTTGTCATCATTCTGTTTAAAGGATGCAATAACTTTTTAAAGGGTATTGTGTGCATATTATTTTTCATAATTTTACTTCAAAGCTCACATTTTAATGGCTGCCAAGTCTCTCATGCTTAGATCAATATGAGGTAATGAAACATTCAAATAAAACTTGCACAGCAGGTGCCATTTTAGACCAACTTGCGGGATCGCTTAGACCAACTTACTATTGCACTTGGTGCCACGCATCGCTTGGTCACACTAAGATTAGAGTAACACAGGCAGTATCAAACGCAACATACGCAGTTTCTCTTAGTATTATATGCTGTAAATTCCATTTCAAGAACTTAATACAGTTAACTTAAATTAAGTCTAGTTTTTCATTATCACAAAATGACATTCCATGTTTTGACTGCATGCTTTGGTTCTATTTGAGAAATATTTAAATAATATTGATTTCACTGATTTTTTAGTTTCAGTTGTTTTGGTTTATTTTCATATTTTTTTGGTTCTTTAGCTCCCAAGTATAATGCCACCATCAAATCCAATACCTTCAATCCGAATAAATAAGAATGAACGAATTTCTCGCCATTTAACTCGGACAGCCAATAAAGATAACGCAAATCAAGCACAAACTACTGTGAAAGATTTTTCTGAAGATCCATTTAAAGATTATCACTACGAAGATCCGTTCGACATCGACGATCCATTTGGTGAAGATTATGAAGAACAAAGCTCCGAAGGTCAGTATAGTAATCAACAATGGGTTTTAATTTATTGATACTTAGTAATATAGTATTTATTTTTTATGTCTACTTAATTCAGCTAAATATATACAGCGTTTTGTTATAGAGCAAAATTATCCCAATAACAAATTTGCCTCACATCGCCTTGGCTATTTTCCCTAAATTTGAAATTAAATTTTCGAAAATGAACCGCATATTCTACGGCGATATAAAAACGGCAGTAACGTTTATTGTAATCATGTTTAAAGTGATTAAAATATACATAAATAAATTCTAATGATGTGAAAACTTCGAACATGCTAGCACGCGTGGAAACCCACATTATTGTAGTTAACTTCGGTGAAATGAATAGTGAGGCTCCATATATTGACGAAAGCTCTCTTACATTTCCCGAAGACAATGAGATGCCGGATCATCTTCGCTTCAACTTGCTTCTAGAAAAGATTCTGGTTAAAGATGCCCTTATACGCTTCGCTTAAAAAAGCGAAACATTGAACTTTCTAACACTGGCTATATTTAATCGTAACTGTTGCCCAAAGACGCTAATGGTAATTAAAACACATTCACCTAATCAAAAACATTTAATTTTATATCTGTTCTTTGAACGCACAACGCTAGGATATATTTCGCTCTAGTAAAAAGGAATCACGCATGCTCCGTACACTAATACCGATGCTGGTCGATTCATTGTCTCGCCGCTTCCTCGTCTGGTTGAGGACTCTGTCGCTGTCATGTTGCTATGATGCCAACACGTTTGTACAACGAGCTGCATATATTTCGACAGTTCGGTACATTCCCAAAGGAAAACGGAAAAATTGATATATTACTGATCATCACCTTCAACTGGAAGAATGCACAACTTTTGAATAGCTCGTGTCAATCTGACGTTGGCTCTGTCCGGGTGTGATTGGATCCCTGTCGTATGGTAGATAGACTGCCGAAAGCAGGCGCCGCTGTGTGTTGCTACCAGCGATCGTCCTATCCCAACACACAGTGGTTGAATCCCCATCACAAAGCAGCGGAATCAAGATTGCATTCACCTCCTTTTTGGCGATAATACAAGTCCTTGTCGTGTCCCTATCTGTTAGCTGGAATACACTGAGACTCGCATCGAATCCACAAACCGCATTCTTATACAAAAGCGGCTTCTGTATCAGCGCGATGTCAGCGTGCCCCCGACTGAGGTGACGCTCTATTATGGTGCAGATTTGCTCGGACCAGCCGCACTGTGGCCTCCCTCAGTCGCCTTCTCGTCTCCAACCTTCATCGTGATTATTTCAGCCTGAAGTGAATCAACTCTTCGTTGGTCCATACTTGATCCGCGGACTCCCGATCGATTTCCAGCACAAGCACCAACTTTGCTGCACCAGTTTAATTGGGCTCCGCCGCTTGGTTCCTCAGTTTGACAACATGGAATAATCTTCAGCCTGAAACTGCCAGATCAGAGTTCTATCTCTTCAACAAAGACATAGCCTCTGAAGCGTTCGAGTGGGGCACCGCAACCTTAGCAGTTATTAGATTGGGCACGGATGTCTCCTCCACCACTTCCAAACCTGGATGGTGTTCGCAAATGTTCAGGACGGTAGACCGAAGCCACTTCGCCGAGAAAATGTTACTGCAAGTCACCGCAATGTGGCCGCGAACAATATTTCACCCTTCAAAGCGAGGTGACCCTGCTTCCCTCGACATGGCGAACTTGAGGAGTTATTCGGTGATTCGTTTAAGAATCACCTTGGCCACATCATCTTCGAGTCTCCATTCCAGGAGCTTCTGTTTGTCGACGACAGCCAGCTTAAGTTGACTAGCCGCTACGTCCCTAAATGACCGAGCTGCTGTCTCCTGTCGTGACCTCTTCGTTGACTTGGCTCTTGGCGAGATTTGCTCCTCTGAGCGTTGGCGCGTACTGGCAGTCGTAGCAGCAGGTTTCATTTGGGTATCCTCGGGTTTCTCTTTGGATTCCAGCGTCACCGTGCTCATGGCTGCTCGTTTTGCCTCTCCTCCTGAAGCGTTGGGCATTTTGCTTCCTCCATTTGGTGGGATCTGATCTCACTATCAGCTCTTTTCAGTGGACTGCAGATCATTGGAGCCACCACTTCCTGTCCCGGTTACAGCTCTGCTAAGTAGCTTAGTCGCCGCTTCCTCTCCGGTAATCTGCGAGCCTTTTAGCTTGCCGCCTCGGTTCTTGGTCGCAGCTCTGCTAGAAGCCGACTCAACAGCCGCTTCCGTTGGACTGACGAGGAATTCATTAGACCTGCCGCGACTATTGGGTAGCTGCTCTGCTGAAAGGTACCGCTACATCCAATGGACTCACAGTAGCTCCCGGAACTGGTTCTCCATCCAACTTGAAGGCCCGCAATCTCTCGATCGTCTCACCCTGTGCTGTTTCGCCTCCCGTCGTTGGTGATCGCATTACCTTTGAACTCCTTTGAAAGGGGTCCTGCTCTATTGACTTCTCCCCAGTAATATTGGCGGGAAGCTCTTTTCGCCTTTAGTTTTATCCATAGATATAATAGGTTTGGGTTTCGCGTTCTTGGACCACAGTCGAGGCAATCGCCAGCGTTCGCCTCCCGCTGGGAACAACATATTGCTCCGACCGTCCTTCCCTCTCTTTGGATCGCGAGGCAACTTCCCTATGACCTTCCGAGGATTCCATAGGCTTTCACAGTACGCTGGACCTGCGAATCTTGCTGCCGAGGCAACCAAGGTGTCTCCCCTAGTGTAACAGTTCGCTACTCTGTAGACCGCGGTTCGCTAGGTTCCAGAGCCAGCCAATGTAAAGAATTGTATCCAGTTCACCCGCAGATGAACTTTCACCTAAGGGTACGGAGCGACGAGAGCGTCGAGTCGAGCATAGCGTCGAGTCAAGCATGAAACAGCTCATTGAATTGCGTTCATGTAGACGCGACGAGACGCAAAATTGTAAACGAAATTTTACAGTGACAGTCGAAATAATGAGTTCTTCAGTGTCGGATGAAGAGTTTTTCTCACCACAATACACCAAATTGAAATCAATATACTGCCGATAAATATAAATCAAATGACTATTCTGATCACTCTTAAAAATCTAATTGACGGTGTGCAATTCTGCACCGTTCAATCATAAAAAATGTACCCAAATTTTCGAATTACCAAAGAAAAACCTATTAACGCAATTCGTCTACTTACTGTATGTCATCGAAACACATTTTGCAACAACAACATACATTACCGCTCCGAGCAGTTGAGCAACGAAATCGGTTCGATAAGCCGCAAAGATTTGGCAGTCGTATGCACTATACCATCTTTGTGCGTCACTTAGTTTGGCCGAGTAAAAACCAAGGTGCTGCTAAAAGCCTTGATATTTTTGCTGCTGAGCAGCCCCGATAGCAGTATCGGATGCTCGGCGTTTGAGTCCGGGAAGGACAATAGAGTAGTTTCATCCGATTCTCTTATCATATAGCCACCAGATAACTAAGTTGATCATTACTCACATTCATAATACAAACCTGCACAAAGACCCTCAAGCGCTATTGCCCTTGATGCGGCAGAAATACTGGCCCATCAAAGGAAAAACCAGCACCAGATCAATAGTTCAAAACTGCGTTCGCTGTGCCAGATTCAAGCCGAAGCTTTTAAACCAGCTCATGGGAAACCTGCCTCCTCTCAGAGTCCAAGAAGCTAAAGTATTCTATAATACTGGCATCGATTTTTGCGGGCCTTTTTGGATCCATTCCAATGCAAGAGCAAAGAGTGGCCATATTTTGTTGCTTTGCGACGAAGGCTGTTGGAGCAGCAAAGGTAAGCGTTCAGTTGCTGCATCTCAGCTGGCTGAGAAAGAAAGCGACCATAGTAATTGACCATCCCCATAAATCTCCTTAGGTCTTTAATCGTCTTGGGGATTTTAGCTGAAGAGATTGCCTCAACCCGATCTGGGGTGGACTTAATGCCTTTCGACGAAACCTTCATGACCTAAACGTTTAACTGATGGTCGAAGGAAATGGTATTTTTCCAAGTTAATTGTGAGACCATGGTCCGCAAAACGTTTGAAAATGTATTCTAAGTGAACAAAGTGGTCCTCTTCGGAAGTCGGAGCTACCAAAATGTCATCGAAGTATATGAAACAGAACTTCAGCCCGTGCCGCACTTTGTGGATAAACCGTTGGAACGATTGTACCGCATTGCATAGTCCGAAAGTCATTCGGGTGAACTCAAACAGCCCGAAAGGGGCGCAGATGGTATTCTTAGGGATATCGTTCGGCTCGACTGGAATTTGATGGTAGGCCTTAGTCAGTTCTATTGTGTTGAAGATAGTTTTGTCATGTAGTTCATGACAGTAGTCTTAGATAACGGGGATCGGATATCTATCCGGGACGATTATGACGTTAAGACGTCATAATCACAGTCAGACAACCTGTCGTTTAGACAGGTTGTCGTCAATAATAATACGACGGCTGGGAGATAAGTCGCGTTGTTCCACCGTCTGAAGATAACGGCCACTTAGTTTTTTTGTGCGGTTAAACCAGCCTTTTAAGCGCATAGAGGGACTTATTTATGTGCGATGTTGCGAAATTTTCTATGAAATAAGCATGTTTCATGTTGTCTCGTTTATTTACGGTTACGCGATTGCGAGCGAGATCTTCCGTGAGACCCGGAGCGTGGTCGTGTTTGCAACTGTTCATGAAACAATATAGTGAGGGCGGCGCACTGCTTCGTTAGCTCCGCCACCTCTGACTGCTGCTGGGCAACGGCGACTTCATTTACCTGAGGTTGTACTATTTTGTGAACCGTTTCCACCAACTTGTCCAGGCTGGCTTCCGGAGAGCAGGCCTAAATAGCCTGAGTTTGTTCAGGAAGCCGTTGTAGCCAGAGGGTTCAGATCAGGTCATCCCCAACTATCGAGCCCTCGAATCGCTTCATATTTCGAAGCAACTGGGGAAGCGGTCGATCACCTAGTATAAGATTCCTTAAGGGATGGTTAAATTTTGTAGAATCGCTGGCTGATAGCCGTGATGTCGGCTTCATCTTGAAGCTCTAGTACGGTGTCTCCGAGTCCAGGCTCGCAACCATGTATCTGATCATCTTCAGCTCCTCCGAGCCCAACGAAAAGACCTTATAGTGAAACTTCGTTAGCGTTACTCCTGTCGCAAACTGGCTCTCCAGCTGGTAAAACTGTGGGGAACTCTCAAGTTCACCACATAGGATGTGGTGCGACCGATGAAATTTAGTTATCACTTTGTAGGTAGGGACACGATATCGAAAGAAAGTATCGATACTTTTACTTTCAAGTAGTATCACAACCAAGTATTGATATAAGTACCGTACTCATTGCGACAGTATTGATATGAGTAAGTATCATATGATACTTAATATGCCTATTTTCATTGGCAAGAGTCAGTTTAGACTTCCAATGAAGCCAGAGATTCCAATTATAATGATAGGGCCGGGAACTGGTCTGGTGCCGTTCCGTGGCTTTGTTCAAGAAAGGAATTTCTCCAAGGATGAAGGCAAATAAGTTGGCGATACTATTCTGTATTTTGGCTGCCAAAAAAAGAGCGAAGATTTCATTTATCAGGCGGTAGGCTTCTATTCATTAACTTATATTTTTGACTCACAGCCACTATGCTGCGTTTCCTATGAATTGGAAGAATTCGTTGGTAAGGATATTTTGAAACTGAAAACGGCATTCTCTCGGGATTAAGAGCACAACATTTACGTCATACATTCAGATCTAATTTGGAAGGTTATTTATTGATGAGAACAAAGGTGACTTGTATATGTGCGGGTACGTTTACTTCACTTGATTATCCCTTTCCATTACTCATTAGCTCCGTTCTCACAGCGACGCCAAAAATATGGCAACCGATGTAGAAATTATTCTGCTCAAAGTGATACCATCCAGCAAAATAAGTCAGAGGCCGAAGAACAACAGTTTGTCAAGAAAATGGAGACTCAAAAGCGCGACTCAGCCGACTTGCGGAGCTAATCGCAACTATTCCATCAGGTTTCGTTTTGTTTGCTCGCTCAAGACAGGTGCAGGCAAACAGCATTCCTTGAGTGGGATTAGAAACGTTAAAATAATAAATTTATTAAACTAAATTAAAGTAGATAAAAGTTAATTTTGAAGAGGAGGTAAGCGATGATAAAAAACAGGATGTTTACAGAATACCATATATTGTTCACTAGGATTGTTGCACTCTCACGTCAAAAATGTGCCTTTTTACATACATAAATATCACTTTTGAAACAAATTTAATCATATTGTTATTCGTGCATTGAGAGGACATTAGGATATGAAAGTCGATACTAATAATTTATCAAGAATGATTATGATTTACTCGGTTCAGAGTGTTTTGCTTAAAATATCAAATATGTGTTTTAAAAGCAACTTAGTTGAGATTTTATACAAAGAGACGACCCAGTGCTATTTTATACTGTAATGTGGGCCACATTTTTGAATTAATGAGCTTGCTATTTAATATCTTTTGCTAATCAATTTATTTTTTATAAATAACTAGTGTGAAGGGTCTTTTAGTTTCGTTGTTTTCATAGAAAATTGATTTTGGCTCGTGCGCTTTCGTTTATGTGAGGAATCTAATGTAGTAATTTTGTTTATTGGAAACAATGTGCAAATGTTTCTAAATTCATTCTTTTTTAAGAAATTATTTTATTGTTTTTGAATATGTATATTAAAAGAAGAATGCAAGGTAAGTAATCCGTAAAGTATGGAGAAACGACAAATGTTATATATATTTTACTATCAATGATAGAGCTAAGCCCAATTTGCATAAGATTTTGGTAATAGAAACGTTAACGATGATCTTCAATCTGGCAGGATCTATTTGATTGGGCGGGACCCCAATATGAATGTAAACCGAAGATGACAATGAATTGCAAGGCACGTATTTCAGAACAGTGCAAAATGACCGTCCCGATCCGCACATGAAATACTCAAGATCAAATTAAACCGAGTCCAGGTAGAATAGAACCAGTCGCGGCAATATTGTTATCAACTGAAGCACCGGGCATGACAAACACACCATCAGGAAATAGTGCGGCTAGCTTGACCAGTGTTGGGATATTGTGGGAATTTTCCCTTTTTATGAGAATTTTCGCCCTCTAAAACTTGAAAAGGGGAAAAATTGCTGCTTGTAGAACGAAATTGTGGGAGAAATAGTTTAAATTAAATTACACACTTTCGTAAAATTTCCACCAAGTATAAAATTCACATTTCTTCATGTATTCTTCCATTCCAGTTAAAACCTGGGATGAAATGAACAAGCATCGCTTCTCAAGATACGCGATTATAGACTAAATATCAAATTTAATTTTCTTCCTTTAGAACCTGATTTATTTAAATTCCTTGACAGATATTGATATTTCGAAGATAATCCGCCTTCTTCTTCAGTGTTTACCATTCTAGCAATATTTGCGATACAACTTTAAAGCATCATTACTTTAGCAGTTTTTTATAAGCCAAAAGTTGAACGGTAGTATTTTTGGCTCACAAAAAAAAAAGAAATGTTTCAAGCGAGTATTTTCTTGTGATGAGCACGCGAGCGGCAGAATTCGATTACAAATCCCACATTTAGATGTACTTTTAAGTGGATTGTCAAGCTGTGCTTTGAGTCCTGACCGTCATATAGAAGGCCGGTTGCGAATTGTAATCTAACAGGTATTAAAGTACCATCCAAAATCGTATTGGTCGAGAAAAGTACCTGTACTGGTCGAGTCCAGTACCTGGACAGGCCGGTTTTGCGATCGGCTATAAGTATGAACGCACACATCCTTACCTTATTTTCACAGTAATAAGTAAAAGGTCGAAAATGGTCGGTAGAACTTAACTTGAATGTCCCCAGACAGGACATTTTGCCACTAGCAGGGGTCAAAATTTAAGAAAAACATAAAAAAAATAAATTTAAAAAAATACGCAAGAATGACAAACAGACAAGCGAACCAAAAATACACCCAAATTCAAACACACGCTTACCAACCAGCCATCTATCAGCAAAATTGTCTAACGGTTATAATGGACACGTAGTAAAGTTTAGTCCAAATTTTAATTCATCTACGTCCTTTATATCAGGGCTGTGGAGTCGGAGTCGAGGAGTCGAACAATTTTTAATGGAGTCGGAGTCGGAGTCGAAGCTAATTTTCATCAGCCGACTCCGACTCCGAAATTCATCACCAAGCCTAAAGATTTGTGGACCATTTTTCAATTTTTGACTGGATGGGGAAGAAGCTAAAAAAACTTCTAGAGCTGCTATATCAACCTTATATAATGACGAAAGAATTTCAGGCAGATGACCTTACACCTGGTTTTTTTTTTACAAAAATGGAAAAGTCTTATCTTTCGCCCTTCAAAGATGAATGGAAACTTAGTCGATGCATTAAAAAATTCACTTCTTCGTAGAGAAGCGCGTGCTGAAATTGCGTTATGCGAATTAACTATTCGTATGAAAGGATTGCAGACGGAAAGTGAAGCCATGGCTAGACCACAGCAGGGAACCATTCATTCGTCATCACTTCCCCCAAGTACTGAAGTTGATGATGAAGATGAATTCGAAAAATATATTGACGAACAAGAATGAGCAAAGCGGCAGCGCTTAAACTAGGAAAAAAGTAACGAAGGAGGAAATTCATCGCAACTAGAACCCTTGAAATTGGATTTTTATAGGGCACTGAATGATGTTGAGAAGTTTGACCGAAGTTCAGCTTTGGAAGTAGAAGATGCCATAACGAAGTATCCCGAAATCGTCCAAAATGCAGCAGTGCTCGTTGCGGCATTGCCCCCGACTCAAGTATCTGTGGAACGCTTGTTTTCTGCCCTTAGAATAATTAAATCTGATTTAAGAGGAGCGATGATGTCTGATCTGATTGAAGCAATATTATTTTTAAGAACTAACTCGAATTAAGTGTTTTCTGTGTTTTTATATTAGTGTGTGAAATGCAATAGGAATATTTTCTATTTATATTTTAAAATAGCGTAGCGTTATAATTTAATGTTACTAAAGGAAACAAACTAGTAGGAAAATATGATCTAATTGTAAGACAAAAAACGATTTTAATCTTCTGGCTTTAACTATATAATAGAGCTACGAATGTCTGGAGTAGAAGTACGGAGTCGTTACTCGGGAGTTGGAGTCGCAAATGTTAGAAGGCTTATCATTGGAGTCGGAGGCGCAAGTTTTTCTTCCCGACTCCACAGCCCTGCTTTATATGTTAGTGTTAGAGAATGTCACACACTAATGTGAAACGAGGACCCACGGAAACAAACATTTCCCATCTACACTTTCCTATTTCTATGAGACGCACAAACTCGTATCTAAGCCTTTTAGTCACCATGGATTGTGATGACTTTCTTGCGGCGCCAGCACACTTGGCGGGGAATGTCTTCTGTAAGAAATAATGAAAGGATCTTACCACGGCAGCCATTGTAAGCGTCGATTATTTTCCTAAACAACACTTCTTTGAAAACGGCTATCGCGATCGGACTCATAGCTGAATTTATTGATAATTGTTTTTGTGGATATTTATTCGTAATATCGTTCTTTGTAGAAATATAAAGGTATTTTAATTACAAAATAGAAAGTTTGCGGAAAGTATTTTTATACCGCGGGTGTATCCAGTTTAATATTTTTATTTTTATAATTTTTAGTCATCGTCACTTGAAACAAAGGAAATGGTAAGTTTAGAAGTCTATGTGGTAAAACTTGACTACGTGCTCCCCATATCCGATAAACAATTTTACCGATTGATGTTTGGATGATGTTTTTGTGAGTGGGTTTTTGCTGGTGTTTTTGTTTGTTTGTTTGATTACTTTCAGTTTGTTGTCTTTTCATGTATTCATTGTGCGTTTTTGTGAAAGTCTTCATTTTTTATCCCTGCTTGTCCCCTAGTGGTTGCAGGGTAAAAAATTGATGAAGAATACTCAAAAAATAAACAAAAAACGCCCCCGAAAACATATTAGCTAGGCATCTTTCGGTAAAAGTGTCTAACGGCTATGGAGAATACGTAGTAGAGTTTAACCATCTTTTTAATTGCTATTAAGATCAGTAGGTGAGCACTTTCTTTTCATTTAAATTAGTTATGTCAGCGGACTCAGGTGAATCCAGTTCTAAGAAGAAAAGACTTACTTCAATTTCCGCCAAACATTTTCAAGTCCGATCGATAGATATGCCAGAATACAAAGGATGGCTGAAAGAAGACATAGCAAAAGCTTATTGCCAAGCTTGTAATTCAACGTTCCTATGTGGTAAAAGCGAAATTGAAAAACATCGAAGCAGTGTGAAGCACATAGAAAACATTAAACAAATGGCGGGTACACCATCAGTATCACATTTTTATAAATCTGCCGAAACATCACATGATAAAAGTGTTAAACGGGCTGAAATTAAATAAGCAGCATTCTTCGCGGAGATAATGTGGGGTTTAACGCGATCGAATATTTGATACCACTTCTAAAATCAACACTCCCAGATTCAAAAATATGCAAAGACGTTAAAATGGGAAGAAGAAAAGCCACTAAAATGTTGAAAAATGTGCTAAGTACAGTTCAATGTGAGAATTTTCGTAGCATATTAAAATCTAACAATTTTAGTACAGATATTTCATCCCGAAAGAATTTTTGCATTATAGCTAGTTATCTTGACCCCATAAGTGAGTAAAATCTGAACTGGTTGAGCTAATTGACCTTCTTGCTGCTAGCTGTACTGCAGAAACTCTGTACAGTAGTTTCGGAAATGTTTTTGTTAGTAAGGATATACCACTCAAAAATATATGTTGTGTTAGTTGTGATAATGCCGCAGTTATGATTGGATAAACATAATTCCTTTTATTCCAAGTTTAAAAAGAATGTTCCTGAAGCTATTCTAGTAAGATTTACTTGCCATTCTATATCGTTAGTTGCAATAAAAGCCAGTGCTCAGATTCCCAGTGAATGTGAAAAACTTTTAAAAACAGCAGTCAATTATGTTTCTGATAGTCCAAAAAGTTCAGCAATGCTCGCTGAGTTTCAAGAGTGTTTCAATTTAGAAAAGAGAAAACTTTTGAGTCCTGCACATACTAGATGGCTTGCAAGGCAGCAATCATTCATAAGATTTATTGAAAATTGGACTGCTCTAGAGCATGTTTTTATACGACTCTCTTCAATCAAAACGGCCAAAAAAAATAATGCAGAATAATCGTGTGAAGGCATTTTTCTGCTTTTTAGAATATAGTTTAAGCTATTTCAATACGTTTAATGCACTGTTTCAATCAAAGCAACTACTGATTCACAAATCGTATGCTGAGTGCAGTAGTATTTATTGACTTACTGGAAAATATCGAACTGAATGAAGAGCACTTAGTTTCAGATATGGATATTTATTTGGAACCAAAATGGGAAGAATATGTAGCGTCTTTTGAAGAAGCTGTGAAATCAGAAATAAAAAAATAGGAAAAGAGTTTTACATTACTACATGTAAAAAGATTAAAGAGAGATTACCATTTAATGATGTGATCTTTAAAGAAATTGAGTTTTTAAGCCCCCAAATAGCGCTTGATAGTTCAAAACGAACGAATTCACTGCAGTTCAAAAATTTGGCAAAAAAAGTTGGCTGTGAAACTAATTTTCGTGTCTTCAAGAAACACCGTATGCACATGTCTATACTTCTATTTATGTGAATACATACAAATATTTAATAAGAACCATCATCAACCACTTACCAATTGTTCGCCTGATCGAATCTCAATAACGGCTGATCGACACAAAACCATACAATTTTCCACAGCATCACAAGATTATTCACAAGATTATGTATCCAAAACAAACTAACACAAGGCACAAGTCCTGAACTTTCAGCTTTCTTTCATTTTTGCATTCTCTCGGTGCACCAAGAGCATATGCAACTGAACTCGCGATGTGTCACTTTTTTTGGCCAAAGTGATTTTAATACTAATGATCTTCTTCGAAAATTAGTAAAAAATGGCTGAGGCAACAAGATTAACATTCTTTCCTAGTAATTTATCTTTTAATAGACAAAGAAAACACACAAGATACTACTTTCCCTCGCAAAAAACACTCCGCACTATCAATGCACTTTAGCAAATTTTCCGCGTATTTGCATCGTAATCTTATGTAATTACCGCGAAACTCACGAATGCAAGATACATATATGCACTCAGATGTCTAATACAAATAGAAGAGCAAAACCGACTTCCTTTCGATGCACCCGAAACTAGTTAGTCACTATTTTCCTAGGACCTGCTGATGAGTTTCCTACGGCTTTCCTAAGGAAAACTGCAGGCGAACGTGCAACGGACACATATAAGCAAGGAGCCGCGACCGACCTCGATATACATATGGGCGAAAGTTCGTTTTTCGGCTAGTCAGATCAGTGAGTCAGATGCACACGTTTTGGCGTAGCTGGTTCGAAGAATTTTATAACTGTAACTGTGTTCGAAAAATGGGTTGGTTTCCATGTGAAATTTTTTCAGTCACATGTCGATACGATACCACCATCAAAGTATTGATATGAGTAAAATATCGAACAGTTTCGATTCAAGTAAAATTTTACTTGGTATCAAACGAAAGTATCGATACCGTACTAATATCAGTACTTTCATCGTGTCCCTATTTGTAGGTCGTGACACTAGTCAGTCATTTGTTGGAGATAATAAAAATAGTTCATGTTTCAAAGCTGCCGTTTGACATATCTGTTTTCAAGCAAAAACATCAAACTAATATTAGGTGAGAAATTCCTCACATTGGTGACCCCGAAACCTGAACATGACGGAAAATGGAGAGTTCGTTGACGCGCCGGATGGCAACCAAGTAGCAGAGCCCGAGCAATCTCGGGATGTGGCAAGAGTCAGAGCGATTTCACTCACGCTACCGCCATTTTGGCCAACCAAAGTTCGCAGTTGGTTCAGCAGGGTTGAAGCGAAATTCCGATCGTACCATATCAACACGGATGCAGCACAATTTGATAGAGTGATAGGAGAACTGGACGCCGCGGCATTAGACCAGGTAACAGACATTTTGAATGATCCTCCAGTACAGGGCCAAAACGACCAGCATACCTGACCAAGACTTATCAACCAGCATCTGCCAGACGTCGATTTGCCGCGAGGTTCTCTCACTTGGAGGGGAGTGCTGTGGGGAACTCTCAAGTTCACCACATAGGATGTGGGTGCGACCGATGAAATCTAGTTATCACTTTGTAGGTCGTGACATTAGTCAGTCATTTGTTGGAGATAATAAAAATAGTTCATGTTTCAAAGCTGCCGTTTGACATATCTATTTTCAAGCAAAAACATAAAATTAATATTAGGTGAGAAATTCCTCACAAAACCACAAAGCTGGCTCTTGCTGCCAAAACGTGCGGGGTTTAACCAAAGCCGCATTAAGTTGTGGGCAGGACGACGCGCCAGAGTTCTCTATGGCTACCGCTTGGTCAAACGACATCTTTGCGAACTTTACGCGACTGAACCAACGGAAACGCGGCAGTGGGATAAGGTGGCTGAGAAGTTTATATGTGATTTGACATTATGATGATACACAATTTTAAATATTGTTGTATTTTACCCTTAAAACACCTTTTGTGGAGTCGATATTCTCCACATTCGTGAAATAAAACAGTTTTTTTTTACACCACTAATTATACTTTTATTTACACAAACGATTCTAAACACTCAATCGCGTACACTTTACTGATCGCACTATTATTAATCGCACTATTACAATTTCGCATCACAATTTCACCTTTTATCGCTTTTCAAAATATGCGCGCACGTATACACGTATTCCACTGTATCAGACTTCCGCTGTGTACCAAGCTCTCACCGTGTACTAAGTAATTGCTAAGATCTCTCGTGGAGATATTTTTACTCCATTATCTGGTGTGGCGATTTTTTTTTACATGTGTCTAGGCTATTCTGGATTTGTGGGGACGGTTCTTGATCTGGCTTGTTTTTGGTTCTCGAAGATTATCGATCCGGCTTCAGGAGGGCAATCGTATTTTACGTTTTATCTATTGATTGTTTTCGTTCTTTGAATTCATGTATCAGACAGATATTTCTCGACGTTTGTGGCTATTTCTGTCGCTGATACAACAATATAAGCTTTGTTTGGCAGCACTACCCCTTCCTTAGACCTGTTCGTCCCGAACAGATTCGTCGTCAGCCATTGTTTTGTTTCCATGGTACGGGGCAAGTCGGTCTAGGTGCAGAACCTGCATTTTCGACCGATGTTTTCGATGATGCTGTATCCGGTAGACAACATCGTTGAGCCGTTTAATGATGCGGTATGGTCCTTCCCATTTTGGCTGCAGCTTCGGGCTCAGGCCTTTCCGCCGGCAGAGACTGTAGAGCCAGACTAACTCATTTTCTTGAAATCCTGCTGAGTTTGCCTTCAGGTCATACTGCGTTTTCATCCGGTCCGTGTTTAGGTTTATGTGGTCCCTAACTACTTCGTGAATGGAGTCTAGCCGTTGCTGCAGCTCCAAAAAGTACTCTGTTGTTGTCGTCGGATCTTCTGGTGGTATTCCAAATTTAACATCAGCGGGAAGTCTAATATTTCGTCCAAATACGATACGTGACGGCGATTCTCCAGTTGCAGTATGCATCGCTGTTCGGTAAGCCATTAAGAAGAATGGGATATGACGATCCCAATCACGCTGATGGTCTTCTACCATTTTGGCCAAGTGCTCAATCAAGGTTTCCTGCATGAAACCTTGATTGAGCACTTGCAATCCTGCATGAACCGGTGATAGTTCAGAAAACTTCGCAGTTGATGCTTACCTTTAGACACCGGCCAATTTTTAACGGCTTCAATTTTTGTATTGTCGATTTTTATTCCTCCAGTAGAAACCACATAACCAAGGTTTTTACAGAAAAGGTTACACTTTTTGGGGCTAAGTTTCAAGTTAACCGCTCGCAACCTGTTGAATACGTTCTCCAGGTTTTTCAGGTGTTCTTTGAACGTTCTACCGATAACAATGATGTCATCCAGGTACACCAAACTGTCTTCCAACTTAGTCCAAGCAATACACGCTCCATGAGTCGTTCAAAGGTCGCAAGAGCATTACAGAGTCGAAACGGCATTACAACAAATTGCCAGAGCCCAGTTCCCACGGAAAAGGCTGTCTTTTCACGGTCACTTCTCTTGATTTCAACCTGCCAGTATCCGCTCTTCAAATCCAACGTTGAAAACCACTTTGCACTGGCTAGAGTATCCATAATGTCATCCATTCTTGGCATGGGGTAGGTATCCTTTTTCGTTACATCATTCAATTGTCGATAGTCAACACAGACCCGTGTACTCCCATCCTTCTTTTTGACTAAGACTACTGGCGACGTCCAAGGGCTATTCGTAGGCTCTATGATCCCTTGTTCTTGCATGTCCTGTATCATGTCGGCGACATCAGCTTGTTTGGCTAGTGGTAAGCGGCGGGGAGCCTGCCAAATCGGTGATGCGTTTCGTGTATCGATTCGATGCGTAGTCAACCTAGTTCTTTCGTAATCGTCATCTCGAGTCGAGTGGATATCAGCATAACGTTCAATTAGCTGGACTCCTTGTTGGTACTGTTCGTGGCTTAATTCCGAGGACTGAAGCATGTTCTTTGCTAGCTCATCTATCTTGCTGTTCGGTATATTTTTGTGCTCAGATTGTATTTCTGCCGTATCCAAAGAAGTGATTGAAGAAACTGGTTGGCAGTCGACGATTACTTCTCCTTTCTTAAACTTTTTCTCTTGCTCCGCTAAATTCAGCACCCTTACAGGAACATAATTCCCCTCCGTAATTGTGATTAGGCTCTTTGCCACCATAAGGCTGCTGACAGCTGGGTTTTGCGTTGGCTTCACCATGAAGAATTGGTGGCCCCCAGGATCACCATCCAATGTGGCCCAGATGATGTTTTCCGACGACTTTGGTACTTTGGTATTTTCGCAGACGACGATTCTCAGTCGGTCGTTTTCATTCCTGTTACCTACGTTTTTCCGCTTGATCACCCTTTCTCGTAAATCCAGGCTGAAACTATCGAGGCCCTAGGAAGTCCATCCCAAGTATACATTCGTCGGTTATATCTGCCACCAGGAACCGAGTTATTTTTCCGTGAACTGGTGCAGATTCGCCTGTTGCTGTACGAATAGGGATTACAAATAAGGCAAGTTGTTAATAAACAGATTATATTATGTGCCATCATTTCAAAACTACACCAATAAGTAAGTTCAAAACCGCATGATATGTTACTAATTTATATAATTGATAAAAAAAAACAATAATTGCAATAACAAATCGCAACTCTTAAAATTTGAGATACATAATAAAGAAACCTACAAAAAACTCTGCGAAAGTTGTTTTTTAGGAAGTAACATTGAAGCATCCAAAGTATCGTAAATTTACTCCCGATGTTAGACGCCGCGGAAAAAACTCGTTCTGACTCGATACTTGTTGGTGGGACGGTCAATAAATATTAGTACGCCTGCTCCAAATTATGTCCACGAGTGCCCCCACTTTAGAAAAAAATCATTTCTTTTGCAATGGTTTTAATTAGACCAGTTTCTTGCGGCATTTCACAATTAATTATTTTCATACTTTTTCAGCTCTTCTTGTAGCGTCAATTGACGTTTACCTTGTCCTGATTCAATATGGGTATCTACTGGATTTTCCTCATTTCTTTGGCTACCAAGCAAAGGGCTCAACATCTGGATCATTAAAGTAATTGTTTTTAAATATTTGCGTTGCTTTGGATTCAAACATAGAGATTCTATTTCACTTGTTAAATTTTCGCTGGCACAATGTGGATTCTGGAGATAGCTTAGCATTCCAGATAGCTCGGTACACTGACGCGCTTTTATTTGGTTCAATATTGCGATAATCATAGCGTTGGCAAGAATGGACCGTTTTTCTCCTAATTGCCTTAATAAAAATCTTGACGAAGTTTTAGCAGTGCATAAATGCATCTCTGCGGCTTAAGGCCTCCACATTCAACTTTAAAGCGAGTAAAACTTCAATAATTTTCTGAGTTGAATCAAAGTCAGTTGCTTCTTATCGATCTGGATATTGCAGGTCTACTAATGCCTTCTGTAAAACTACCTTACGAACTTTCTTTATGCATGCGCTGATGTCATAATCCTTTGTCAGATCTAGCGTATCTTGCAGGCGACCGGGTTCAAAGTAGAAAGTTGATTCAGGACCGTCCAAATCTTCGTGGTCATCGTCCAGACTATCAGCCGTTTCATGAACTGTTTAATCTGGAATGGGCCTCCAATTATAGAGAACATCGCAAACTGCCAAGTGAATGCTATGCGCCAAACAAATATGTTCCTGTGTATCAAATAGTCTGCCTACTTTTCGCATTTCGTTTGACCCATCAGTTACGATGGTAACAATGTATTTTCCTAGAGAGGCAGCAAACTCAGCAAGACTGTCATTGACATCACTACCCGCACCAAGCTCCAGTAAGAATTTACTGAGTCGATGCTAATATTTAAATAGCACCTATTTGCAGTCGAGGTCCACTCACCAAACGTCAAACTGAACCGTTCACCTGAGATTCTAACCTGTCTTATCTCACTTTTTACTATTTCCTTTATCCTGCTTCCATAGCCCACGACCTAATTTTTGATTGTTGTTGAGGATTTCGGTAAAACTGTGTATGCAGTCGCTAGTATTAATTTCCTCAAATCATTCGAAGTAACGAATACACTAAATGCGAAACAGCCCATACTTGTAAAGGTCATTTCATTGTGATCATGGTTCCCTTCTTGTCTATAAATCAGCATAGACAACGTATATCGTCTCTAAAGCTTATCAAAGCAGAGAGTATTGATACAGGAAACTCGATCGTTTTGTGGAATAAGCCTCCGAAGCCGAATCAAATTGAAATATTTTTTTTGCGGATTGATTAAAACTGAAAAAAAATGTATTTACATTGAAAATTTTTTTTGACAAAGTGGTTTCGAAAGTATGCACTGATTCTCATCAGACACCAGCACACAGTGCATACTTGACTGATGTGACCACTTCAGTTAGAAATCATTAACTTGTATTTATGCTAGTTGTGACAAATTTTAACATCCCCGACTTATATCCATCGATATAATTTACTTGTAAAGGTCATTTAATTGTGATCATGGTTCCCTTCTTGTCTATAAATCAGCATGGACAACGTATATCGTCTCTAAAGCTTATCAAAGCAGAGAATATTGATACGGGCAACTCGATCTTTTTGCGGAATAAGCGTCCGAAGCCGAATCAAATTGGAATGGTTTTTTGCGGAATGATTAAAATTGAAAAAATTTTTATTGACATTGAAACTTTTATTTGACAAAGTGGTTTCGAAAGTATGCACTGATTCTCATCAGACACCAGCACACAGTGCATACTTGACTGATGTGACCACTTGCAGTTGGAAATCATCAACTTGTATTTACGCTAGTTGTGACAAATTTTAACATCTCCGATTTATATCCATCTATATAATTTACTTGTGAAGGTCATTTAATTGTGATCAGCGTTGTCTATGCTGATTTATAGACCAGAAGGGAACCATGATCACAATTAAATAACCTTCTGTTCATTGCTTATGTTGCGAATGAAGTGGATCGCGTTGCGTGATTGATTTCAACGATTTACGCACTAGTCAGCACCTCTCAATATGATCCACTCAAACTCCCCTTTTTTCTTCCCATGACCAACGTTTTCACGTGTCTTCGCAATCTTTCGATCGGCACAAAACTTCTATACCGCGCGCTCTCATCAATTCCATTCCGAATTATAAATCAGGCAATTTCGAGAAATTGCACTCCACTTAATTTATATACAACAAGTATTTCAGATTCGATGTGATTCAAATCGTTGACATGGATTTTACTTCAAACGGGATCTCTGGTAGTCAACGCAATAAGATCACTAGAATCAAATTGGAGTCGACATATTTTGTAGTTTTGAAATTCAATTAAAATGCCCATGACACATTTCACTTTCTTATTTTTTCCTCTGATTTCAAATCACGACATATGTATGTACTTCGAACGGCATAGGGACTGTCGCATTTGGCGATGGGCATGCAAAATCAGTATCTTGCTCCGGAAAAAATAACGTTAAAAGGTCTTCACTTGGCGACCGCTCGAATATGACCTTTTTCTGATTTGGGACGTGACCGTGTACAAAATTCACTTTTCCCTACTGCAAGGACCGTGAAAAAGAAAAGAAAAAAATCTCAACTCAGATTCGACGACGACGGACTCGCTGAACCACGGCCACGATCTCCTCGAGACTCCTGATCGACACCCTCCAGGCCAGGCTTGGAACTCGACTCGAAAGCAAGTTTCGATTACGGTACCTTGTTTTCGATTCGAATCGTAAGTCAGTCCATGTGCTTAGATCGGATCCCAAGTCAGGCCATGTGCATAGATCGGATTAACTGTATCTTGTTATTTTTCATGATCGAGACAACAAGTTACATTTAGTCCGATCGAAAAATGTGTTTTTGAGGCGCGTTACAGTGCGCGTCGAAATAATCCGTTCAGAAATTTCAGATGAAATTTTTGGATGCTACAACACAGGTCTTTCCACAAGGGCAAGTGCGTGGAAAGAGCTGAAGGATGGATGTAGTCTATGAACGACAATGACGTGAATTTTTACTATCCAATCCTTTATGAAAAAAAAAACGTGAATGAATGCAATTAGTTAAGGCGTGTTATATTAATAATCTTCACAAGTCGAGAGTTCTGTTTAGACTGACTTTATTTCCAAATCTCAATACTTACTTTCTAACTTACATTAATACTTATAAATAACTTACTTAGAAGAGAGACAAAGTTACAATAATACAACACCTCTGCTCTTAAGTTTTTAATGTATTTGTCCATTTTGGATTCGTTTAGTTACATTGTTCATGTGTTTTTTTTATTTGTTTTTGATTCTTGCTTGATTCATTATGTAATTCAATTCTAATGCATTATATAATTCAATTCTTATTTATTATGTAATTCAATACAATTCATTATTGTTTTTTTTTTAATTCATCCTTGATTTCAACATCATTTTTCCAAATTTTTTATTTATTTCCTTGATTTCAACATCATTTTTCTAAATTATTTTGCTTGAAATGTCTTGCATAAATAATAATAATAAGTCTTGCATAAATAATGATAATAAAATATGTTATAATTATAACTCTTAAACTTAGTGCCTATGCAGTATTACTTTATGTTAGCTTTTCCAGTTATGATCAAATTTTTGTTTAACATTATCTTGAGATTAATGATTTAGAGTGATCAGCATAAACCTTTGACTAGTTACATTCAAATTAGGTTCTGTTTAGTATTTAGGATTCACACATGAAATTCTCAAAGACTTGTATATAAACACATCAGAGAACTTTATGATTTTTCATGCCTTATGACTTTCCCGGACCTGGTTACCATACAATTATCATCATGATTGCTTTAGTTCAACAACGGATTTGTTACATTATTTTCATTTTGACTTCCGGGGTGTTCATCAGCATTTATATTGTTTTGAGATTGTGATGCATCGTCAATGGAAAGTTCGTGCGCTTTTATTTCTTCAGGCTCATTGCTAACTGGTGTTCCTAATGCAGATTCACTTTGCTTAAACTGAAATCTTGACATATTGTTGCGAAACCCTGAAGACAGCCGAGCCGCCGTCAGTGCAACATTTTTAATTAAAGTCGGATTCGGGTCTGTCCCGCGTGCCAAACCTGCCAGCTAGCTCAGTCTGGCGTGGGTTTTTGGGACGAATCCGACCTTCGTGCTACGGCACGCAAACGATACAACATTTAAAAACAAATACAATTAATTGGAGAAGGAAAAATGGAGGGCAGGAGGGAATTTCCGAAGGAATCATTATTTTTTTAAAAATATCTTACTCGGAATTCATCATTTGATATATATATATTTCATGCAAAAAAATTCACACAAAAAAAACAGTAAAGAAAAAACTAAAACTAAAAAATGAGATGGAGGTAAATAAGATTTAATAAGAAATTAAATAAAAAATTATGAAAGAAAATAACTACTTAAAATTTTGGGTGGGTTATTTTCGAACCCAATCCCGGCCGAGATTGGTTACATCAATCGTAACACAATTCATGATAATTAATATCTTAACCTATCACTACTAAAATGATGATCAAAAGAAGATTAAGCTCAAAACATTCGTTTCAAGAAATAAAATAATAATAAAAGTAATGTCGATCCAAATAGTCAAATAAAAATCAAGATAAATACAATACCCACACCAATATTAATTTAAAAGGAAATGAAAATTAAGTTTTTTTTTCTTGCAACTAAAAAAAAACGTGAATTCCGTAAAGATAGATGTATACTTAAAGCAAACTAGATTGTCATTTTAATCCAATCAATCGTATGATTTGAAATATTCAATTTACTAAAACAACTACTGACACTTTAATTTGCAAAAGAAAAATATGTAAACTTAATTGATATCCTCTCTTCCTTTTTGCATCATAATTATGGATATTATATCAATATTCAATTTCGCAGTTACTTATCGGATTTGGTGACCTCGTGACATAACAATTAGTTGATGAACGTGAGTGTCGGGAAAGCATCTCCAATATGACAACGCCAACTTAGCCTTGATTTATTTCTTTCCGTATCCAGAACACACCAACTGATAGGATTTCCCTCGCCACTGCACAATTTTCACCTTATTAACTGTTCCCAAGATCAACTTTGTTCATGTAGGCAAACTGACTCTGCTTCATTCGTTTTTTTTCCCCACTTCAACAGCACAACTTTCGGATATTTTTCACCGTTCTTTTTTTCTTTCACCACGTTTTCCTTGCAATTGACTTTTCTTTTTCTTTCCAAAAACCTTTTCACTTGTCTCTTTTCTTTGTCTTCTACCTTTTCCAAAATCTTTTCACGTTCGTATTTTTTTCACAATCTTTTTTCTTTTTTTTTTTCAAATTCCACACTTTTCAACATATTTTCAAATTTAACCTTCTCTTATGTTGAAGTTCCAATATTCCAAATAAAAAAACCGAACAATTCTTTTTCCACCCAACTACACCTTTTCTTTTTCAATTCCCAATCCGAACTCACATTCCTTTTTAGTTCCAACCTCCGAATCGAAAAAAAAACCTTGCTTTTCGAAAAGCCTACGGCGACAGCTACCGCTGCCGCCGCAAGCTCAAGCCCCACTCTCTCAAGCCATCAGCATCTCCCAGCTTTCCTAGCATTCCGCCACGCACCGGTTCACAAATCCGTTATCAGCTGTGCACCTACCTGTTGCACAACACCCGCAGCCAGCACCCAACATTTCTAGTTTCGCTGGCCTGATAACGCAGCTGATACCAGTATTGTCGCAAATCAGCTGCGCTCAGGTCAGCGAACCCGTCGCGCCGCAATCAAACATGCAACAATCAAATGCATCAGAAAGCCTGTTTTGGCGGACAATGCAATACATTTGACTGTTGCATGCTCTACCGCAGTAGCGATGTTTGTGGGTGTGTGCGTATTAATTGGCAGCGAGGCTGTTCCGCAACAATATGCGCTATTGATGTGCTCATTAAGTTCTTATTTGAAGGCTTCGATTTGTTATCAGGCGGAACATCGGTGAAAGACTCACTTTTATTACTAATTTTCGAAGAAAAGTAGTATTAAACTCGTTTCGCCGAAAATTCATATTTCTTTATGTATATACTCGTATATATATATATATATATATATATATATATATATATATATATATATATATATATATATATATATATATATATATATATATATATATATATATATATATATATATATATATATCATCAAAATGATTAAGGGAGATAATCTCTGGAGTGGCAGATCTGATTGTGCTGAAAATTTCGGAGAACGTAGATGTATTTAGTAGGTAGGTCCACAATTTGCTAAAATTCAGATATTCTAAACCTTTTGGCGGCGGCGAGCGTTTTAGTGAATTTTAAGGTACTCCTATATTTCCAAGCAGCGTGAACTTTTGTTCAAAAAAAGTATTGGGAATGAGAATAATGTTGCCAGCTATGGTGATTTTTGTCTGCTAAATCTTGCAAATTTGCTCAGCAAAATAACTTCCCTATAACTTCCCTATAACTTCCGGTGCAGCTATGATATCAAAATGAAGTTTATACAGTAAATAGATTATGATGAGGGCCAAATGTCATAGGAATTTCGTACAAAAATCATGAAAGGGCTGCCAGCTATGACCATTTTTGTAATTTTTTACTGCGCGATTATGTCATTAGATTTGCAAATGGGAACGATCCTGCAAGGAAAATTAACAACAAATATTAACGCTTAAAAAATCTGAAAAGTTTTGAAAAGAGCTGAAGTTTTGAAAAGAACTAAACAATTTTTCACCCGTATAACTTCTAGCGCAGTGATTCAATCGAAACGAAATTTATTGGTTGGGTTTAGTTTAACGTGAAGAAGATTTGGTATATATTTTGCTTTGCTGCTGACACAGGCTAATCAGCTTTAGCAATTTTCGTAATTATTGCACCAACAGATGCTTCAAATTACATACTCATATGCAAATCATTTGCAATAAAACTAAGAAACCAATTTTTCAATTTTCCGAGTTTTGAACATTTTTTGGATGGCAGCCTCAAACAACGTTAACCGCTAAAGCTTTCGACGAAATCCTCCGATGAGAACGAAATTCAAAGGATAAGTTGATTTAAGTATGAGCTTGTTATGGTAAACTTATTGCTGCTTCGTTGGGAAAATGTTGCCAGCCCTAAACATTTTCATCATTTGTGTTATAGTTGAGTTATGTTGCTTTGAACAAGGAATGTTTGATATGATTTTACAAAAAAGTGTATTACGTCTTTCCACATTTTTTTGTCACTCAAAGACAATTTCTTCGAAAATTAGTTTTCTAGCGGTTCAGGTGCGCTAGACTTTTTATATATCTATCACCACTAATTTTCAATAAGTGCTCACGATTTCTTCTATAATTTGTATTGCTACTGTTCTCTTTGATTAAATAAGAGTTAGGTTGTTCGCATTTGTCAACGACTCTGCCTTGGGTCCAATTTTTAACTTGGGGATGTTTTTTGAACAAAACTTCCTCGTTTACATTGATAGGGGGTAGTCTTTTTGCATGCTTATTGTAGTACATTTTCATTTTGTCTGTCTTGATTTGTAAGTTATTTTTATGCCCTGTTTCATTTATGACTTCGGGTTTCAGGTTTTGCAACCTGACTGGTAATTTTGTTCTCAGATTCCGAGACATGAGGAGCTTAGCTGGAGAATCGAAATTGCTTTTAGGAGTATTTCGATATTGAAGTAGACCTAAGTATGGATCTGTTCCAGACTCTTGGCATTTAGATAGAATATTTTTTATTTTTTTCACAGTACTTTCAACTAACCCATTAGATTTTGGATAATATGGACTAGTTGTTACACTTACAATGGCCCACTCATTTAAAAAAAATTGAATTCTTTTGAGTTGAAAGGAGGTCCGTTATCAGAAGTTAAAATTTTAGGTATTCCATGCCTTGCAAAAATCGATTTCAAATGAGTTACCACATTGTTAGCGGTTAGATTTTTGTGTAATTTTGCACTTTCTACGTATTTTGAAAAATAGTCAACAACTTATAGGTAGGTATCATTTCGCCATTTGAAGAAGTCAACTCCTAATTTCTCACACGACAAAGAAGGAATTGAGTGTGGTGTCAATGGCATCTTTGGATTTGCAGGTCTAAGTGTTTTGCACAACATGCAACTTTGCACAACATTTTTAATATCATTTGTCATGCATGGCCAGTATACAATGTATCTTGCTAAATTCAAACATCGGTTGATTCCCAGATGTCCTTAATGAATTTATTTTAAAATATCTGCTCGCATTCTCGTGGGAATGACAAGACTTTTATTTTTAAAGACGAGATCGTCAACAACTGTTAACTCCTCTCTGATGCTAAAATAAGGTTGAGCTAGGCGCTTAGTATTGCTTACCGTATCAGGCCACCCTTTCAAACAATATTCTTTAACTAAAGCTTCATCTTCTTGAGTTAATGTTCTGATCTCCTGCCGCCTTTTGTCGGTCACAGAAATCTGCGAAACAACTGAATTCACATGAAGGCTTATTTCTTTATCGATATTTTGAAAATTTAAATCATGTTGGTTACACGCCCTAGATAAAGTATCTGCGATGTAAAGATGTTTACCAGGAACGTAAATAACTTTGATATTGTACATCTGTAGTTTCAAAAGAAATGAATTTATGTACAGCCGCTATTGTATTAGAATATTGATATGTATCATTATCTAATACTTTGATTTGGTTACTAGTTTGTTCTAGTATAAAAGCAATTTCAGTAGCCTTAGTGAGGGTAATGTTCCCTTCCTGCAATAAACGATCCCGAATTTTATTGTTGTCTTGGTTGAGACCACAAATGAAAATGTCTTGACTATGTCAAATTGCACACCACCTAATTCACATGAAGAACTTAAGTTTTTGAGTTCCGTTATGAACTCCGTTATTGTTTCATGTGGAAGCTGTTTTCTTGAAAAGAATTTATGGCGTTCCATTGCCAAGTTCTTCTTTGGAGAACAATATGCCTCAAACTTATCAATAATTCTATCATATTTTACCTTATCGAATTCCTCACCAAAGGAGTTGAAAATAGGAAGAGCCGCTGGCCCAAGTAAATGAAGAAATACTGCCACCTTCTTTGAATCGGGTTCCGCTTCTAAGCCTGTCGCTATTATATATATCCTAAATTGTTGCTTCCAATTTTTCCAATTGTCTACTAGATTAGTCTGTTGACTCAAATCCAACGGTGTGATTCCTGGGAATGTCGTTTGATACTCCATAGTGATATTACTCGCTTCTCGAACGTTCTGTTTCACTTATTGTCACTAGATACGTTTTACCCACTTACTGGACTGTTTTACCCACGTTTTACCGGCTGCGCCATGTTATATTAATAATCTTCACAAGTCGACAGTTCTGTTTAGACTGACTTTATTTCTAAATCTCAACACTTACTTTCTAACTTACACTAATACTTATAAATAACTTACTTAGGAGAGAGAGAAAGTTACAATAATACAACAAGGGGAACATCGTGAACAATTGTGTACTAGATTAATTGTGGAAGTATCTTCGGAAGAGGCAATAGTGAACTTTGTCGATACTTCTACATTGGGGCAGGAGTGACACCTAAAATAGGCGCAAATGGACGATCTCCAAATAAAATTTGGTATCAGATCGTGAACGGGTGAACTTAGTGGGCTTATCACTTAGTGATGTCTTTCGCATGAAAGACGCCCACTGATCGTCTATTGTGGTCAGCTAGCTGGTAATAAGCACCGCCGATCTTCTTGATTACCTTACTAGTTAAAAACTTCCGGTCCAGCTTTGAATTGTAGTGCGCAGCTGCGTCACTTTGGAGGAAGTTACGTCTGAAGACCATTTCGCCAGTTTGGTATGAGACCAGCCGGGAACGAAAATTATAGGCCTTGGCATTGCGAGACTGGGCTTTGGTGGTGAGGTCGCGGATGGTTTGCCGTAGGAGTGCGAGGTGGTAAGGCGTTTTCGGTGTCCTCCAGGAGATGGAGATGCCGCAGAAGAGCGTAAGTGCGGCCATGGGAGACCATAGGTTGTCCGAAAACTGCTTAGTAAGGCAAAGTCCCTATGGCTGCGTGTGGGGCTGAGCGTAGTGCGCAAGTTATCTCCAAGAGTTTCCCATCCCATTCCTTTTGCGCAGGATCCACATAGGACCGGATCGCTGCTAGGATAGACCTGTTAAGACGTTCGGAGGTGTTGGCCTGAGGAGAATACACGGCGGTTAACGTATGTTAGATACCGAATTCCTGTAGAAAAGAGGTGAATAGCGAGGACCGAAATTGTACGCCGTTGTCAGACACAATGGTTTCTGGGTCGCCGACAAGATGGAATACTTTCTTCCGTAAGATGTCCACTACTGCCTTCGCAGTGAATTTTCGAAGCGGCTCAATGAAAGGGAACCGCGAAAGGTGGTCGAGAACGATGAGAGCTCCAATGTTATCAGACTTTTACCTAGGGTAGGGGCCGATAATTTCAATATACAAGCGCTGGAATATGCGCTCGGGAACGGACTGAAGCGTCATTGGTGGTCGAAGGGTGTGTGAAGGAGCTTTGGTGGTCTTGCAGGTGATGCAGGATCGAACATACGCTTTAACTATAAACCATTGCCGTAATCGGCCGAGGGTTTTGGCTACGCCACCATGCGCGCTCAAGGGTGGATCATGCGCTCTCTTCACTAGTTTTGCCGTCATCTCTGACGGAACCCACAACTTCCAGGCCACTTCTTCCTGCAGTCCGTTTCCGGTCGCATACTCAGTACGCTTGTATATGTACCCATCTACTAGTTTTAGGTCCGGTAGTTGGTGTTGTTCTGCCTGGACTTTTGCCGCTAGCTCCATATAAAAAGCGCTTTTGAAATGCGGCGAAGTTACGTCTAGTTCCATGGGAGTCTCATCGCTCTCCGCCGCCGTCAAAGCCTCGGCAGAGAACATGCGTGACAAGGAGTCCGGCACTAAGTTTTGGCTTCCCTTTCGGTGGACGATGGTAAAGTTAAACCCTTGAAGTATAAGGGCCCACGGGGCTAAGCGACCATTTAGATCTGGTTGGTGCATTAGCCATTTTAGGGAAGCATAGTCGGTTACGATTTCGAATTCATGACCTTCCACGTAGGCACGGAACTTCTTGATTGCCAGCATGTGAGAATATATTTGCTGATATATATATATATATATATATATATATATATATATATATATATATATATATATATATATATATATATATATATATATATATATATATATATATATATATATATATATATATATATATATATATATATATATATATATATATATATATATATATATATATATATATATATATATATATATATATATATATATATATATATATATATATATATATATATATATATATATATATATATATATATATATATATATATATATATATATATATATATATATATATATATATATATATATATATATATATATATATATATATATATATATATATATATATATATATATATACTTAGTCCTGCCATAAGTTCTGTCACATAATTTCTCACATTGGCAACAACTTTATTTTATGAGTGACATTTCCATATCGGCCAGTTTTATAAACGTCATAATGTTGTTGACAGTTGATGGTCATTTAAAGTTTGTTCGTTAACGTGTGAAGATGGAATGGGGTGTAATAGAAAACAGAATTGCAGTGATTGCACTACATAAGTGTGGAAAATCCGCGAGTGAAATTTTCAAATTGTTGTGCGCGTTAAAAATAACGCAAAGATTTGTGTATCGTGCGATTCAGAGATATAACGAGATCCAGACTATTGAAGATCGACCTCGTTCTGGACGTCCGCGTGATGTACGTTCTTCTGCTGCCATCAAAGCGGTCGAGAGTCGAATTCGTCGAAATCCGCTTCGTAAACAACGAATCATGGCTCGAGAGATGAACATCTCCACCCGAAGTATGGCCCAATAGATTAAAGAGCTGTGTAAAGGCTAAAGGCGGCCACTTTGAATAATTTGTTGCTTATTTTACTTCCATTAGTATGCCAAAATAAAATATATTTTCCTTTGTCAAAAACTCTTTTTCATTTATACAAAAATTGCCCATATACGTGTGACAGAACTTATGGCACGACTATGTATATATATATATATATATATATATATATATATATATATATATATATATATATATATATATATATATATATATATATATATATATATATATATATATATATATATATATATATATATATATATATATATATATATATATATATATATATAAAGAAATATGAATTTTCGGCGAAACGAGTTTAATACTAATTTTCGAAGAATATTAGTAAAAATATCAAAGCTGCAGAGCAACGTCGTTGATATGCGAAAGTTCTTCATCCGCTAATATTCTCTTTGTCGGTCCTATGATTTTTCCAACAAGTCAAGAAAAATTCCTTGCGAACGCCAACAAGTATCGATTCATTTCTATGCTGCATCAAAAATTTGAAGCTGCCAATATCAGTGTAAAACAAGCTCAAAATAATGCTGATGTTCTCATCATTGAAACAGTAGTCGTAGAATCCGCTAAAAGAGCTTGTATTGGTGTATGTGAAGACATAGAATTGCCAGTAATATTGATTGCACGAGCTCCTGTTGATAAAATCATCCATTTTTTGAAACGTGAAATATCAAAAATAGAAACGAAAATGTCCTCTTCATAAAGTTTAAACCCATATCTAAAGTGTCAGGCTCATATTTTATTTTTGCATGCAATGACAGGTTGCGAAACTAATTCAGCGATTTTTAAGAAAGGTAAAATTAATGTGTTCAAATTATTTGAAACAAAGGAGGAGTTAATAAACTACGTAGAAATTTTTAGTAAAACAGAGTGTTTTCCAGAGGGAGTCTCCAACAATGGAATTCGTTTTCTCCTGGTTATGTATCAAGCTCCAGCTCAAGAAGTATCTATTGATTATCACAGATATTCCACTTTTATGAGATCTACACAGCTCAAAAAACCTGTCCAACTTTCTATTCTTCTGCCAAAATCTAGTGCTGCTCGGCACCATTTATATCGGGTCTATTGCCAAGTTCAGATATGCCTAGGCAACGGGCTCATTCCTGAAGATTGGGGATGGAGGTTCAGGGATACCATTTCGGAACCAATTCAAACTCTACTTCCACTCCAGAAATTTAGCTAAACACAATTTTATGTAATTGCACCAAAAGCTGCAGCTTAAACTGCGGCTGCAGAAAAGTTGGGTTGTACTGTTCACCAGTTTGTGGTAATTGTCAGGGTCAGACGTGCTTAAATTTATCACCCGAGGAATAACACCAATGATTACGACCCTACTGATAATTTAGATCTACCTTGTTTCCTGACGGAATGCATGAAAATACATAAGACAACAGAAGAACAAGAAGAACAAGAAGAAGAAATGATGAAGAGGAAAACATAAACATAGAAATAGAGTTCGAAGAGTAATAATTATTGAAATTAATAACTCCTGTTTACAATAAATCAAAAAGAAAATAATTTACAAATTCATAATAATTTATTAACAAATAAGCATTTCGCAAACAAAAACAAATGTGGATTAGGCCTACTAGGGATAACACATTAAAAAATTCACACTTTGTGCTCTACCTCTATCAGTTTATAAATCAAAAAATCTAAAAAATGGTTATCGTTACAAATTTTCTAAACTCCAAATTCGTCATACATTGTTTTCCTGTAGAGGTGATCGATAATGAGATATTTACGAAAAATCACTTTTCGTGACCTTTGACCCCGTATAAAATATAACGCAGCAGTCGGATCGTTGGGAACTTTTGACATTTTGTTCAGCACGCCAGTATCAAGGTTCACACCAAAATCCAGCTTTCCCCTCATTTTTCCGAAGTTTCTCCTTTTTTATATTGAATTTCACTGTGGAATATGGAGGACTGGTGTAAGAAATATGGAACTTGTTCATCTCTGGTTGAGTTAAAGATACATAACATAGGAGCACCATTCAAATGAATCACCATCGAAATAGCAAGACTGTTTTCGGAACACAGCGAGATCATCTCTACTTGATTATGCGAATAGAAAAGAAATTCCAAAACAGCTTAACTTCGACCAGGATCGAAATTTCGAGTCACAAGTTTTTACGGAGTTCTGCGAGGCCTTTATCTATTCAAAATTAAGTTAATTTTGTATTCCAGCAAATACGTAAATGAATTCACTATAATATTCTTCTTGTGTGTATTTATTATTTTTGTATGTATAGATCACTCTCTACTTTCATATTGTATTTAAAATAACTTAGATACTTAGTCTTCTTTGAGCTTTTGACGTCTGTGTTCATAACCGTACTGAGCCTTACTTGACCATATTCCCGGTGTATAATAGCATTTGAGTTCCATGGTGCCGAAACCTGACTACCTGCAATCGCTGGAAATACCTTATGATGACTTAAAGAAGTTGGAAACGATCCAGGAAGACTTTATTATATATCTAGAACGTTTATAGACGGCGCATGAGAATCTAGAAAAAGCCAATCAAGAGCTATGAAACACCATCAAGTCGGAAGATTGTGATAACAAAGCGAAAACAGCAGCAGATTACTCTGATAAAGCTACTTCTACCATGACGCGTCTCGAATCACGCTTAAAAGCTAACGGGATTAGCTAAAAACGCTGCAGCTAAACCTGTTGCATCGGTATCGATGCAACAGGTTTACAACATCTACAAAATTGCAAAAATTACAGCTGAAAAATTTTCAGGATACTATAAATATTGGTTCTTTTTCTGGGAGCGATTCACAACTATGGTTAATGAGAGTAACCTGCTCTTAGTAATTGATAAGTTCAACTACCTGGAATCCGCTTTATGTGGTAAGGCGGCTGATACAATATAGGGCTTCATTCCATAAGAGGCGTGCTATGAGATCGCTATATTGCTGCTTAAAGAAAAATATGGCCATCCGGAAAAATAGTCAATAATACAATGCACGTGCTGCTGGCTGTTCGTTCCATTGCTCACAAATCTGATATATCTGAGCCTAGAAAACTCTACAATCCAATGATAACACCCGCACGCTCGTTAGAAAATCTCGGTATACCAACATCTAGTTATTTCGGCATGTTAAAACGTGTTCTCTTACATTGCTTGTCAAACGATTTAAAAGTTGAATTTCATCGCTATTATGATAACAGATGTGAGAATCCAACAGTGTAGTAGCAATAACAGAGACGAAAGTTATTCGACTTCTATTGTTACGGTGTGTTCATCTTCATTGAAATGTATCGGTGACAAGCAGGTGAAATCATTTTTCAAATATTAAAAAAAAAGAAATTGAATCATTGGAGAAAGCAGCAGAGTCACAGCCGAATGTACGTTATACAAAGGCTAGTTCACATACACATTCGCAAGCTAAATCGAAGCTTATTAAAACTGCAGTTGGATTGTTTGCAAGAGCAGTTGAAATTTGCTTTTTTTGTAAATCTTCTGTTTGTGGAATGAAAGAGTGCGATTCTTCCAAATCACTGCAAGAACGAAAATTAATGCTCTAGCACGGCGGCGCTGTTATCGCTGGTGCAAGAGTGGTCATAATTCGAAGTGTGAAATATATTGTTTCCTAGAATTGTAAAAATCGCCACGCTTAGAAGTATGCATGTATGCAAATCTGTATTTATATCTCAAACAGGTAAACACCAACAAATCAGAGCAATTTTAGTGGTACTAAAGCAGATTCTAATTGGCTCAATTTCACCGTAACAGCGAATGTATCGAAATCGTAACTTGTTTTAAATTTATATGCTGCTATTCAGAGATTGAATATATTTGCAAACTGCGACATTTTGCATCGAGGACTGAAAAATTCAAAGAATTATTTATTCGAATGGTAATGGATGGAGTTAGCCAGCTAAGTTTTATAAAAGAAATTGTTGCTAAGAAACTGAATATGTCTGTAATCGGAACTCGTGGTTTAAATGTCATTCCATTCGGAACTGCAGTGTTAAGTCCAGCAAATCATATAATTGTGTTAGGCTGGCATTAAAGAATCAATACGAAGACGCTACTCCAGTAAATATTGAAGTGGTAGAAGTGCTGGATATTTGCGCTGATGTGTTGCCGTCACCTAAAATAAAAGGCTCAATGTGTGCCGAATTATCGTTGGGCGACTCGATTCATTACGGCGATATTGAAGATGGAATAAGTGTACTTATTGACGCTAATGTTCAGCGGAAAATCATAACGGGAAAATTTGTGCGTTTATCAAATAAGCTAACAGCTATTGAGACAATTTTTGGTTGGAAATTGCATGGCTCTGCGTTAAGCGAGTCTACCAGCTGCCAAGACCAAGTTGTTTCATTCAGTGTATGTGTATGCAGTGAGAATGCCAAAGGATTTTGGGATTTAGAAGCAATAGGTATATCAACAATTGAGAAAACCAATTCTAATAGCTCAATCGAAATAAAGAAGATCAATGATCGGTATTCTGTATATCTTCTTTCGAAATGTAATTGCGGCTCATTAAGTGATAATAAAGCTGTTGCATTACTCCGATTAAATGTTTGATTCAGAAGTTAATCCGCGAAAATAAATTAACAGAATACGACGCTTGTATGAGAGAAATGTTTCGTAATGAATTTTATGAGTCTATTCCTCATGATAATGTACGTAACCGATAGCATTATTTACCTTTTTGAGCAATATACTGCGACGACAAAGAAACAACTAAAGTAAGGATTGTGTTTGACGTATCAGCGCGTGCTCCTAATGAATTTCCGCTCGCTTAATGATTGTTTGGAAGTAGGAGAACAATTTCTGTCAGATATGTTGAAAATATTATTGAGTTTCTCTTGCTGGAAAATAGTTTTAACAGCGGATATCAAGAAAGCTGTTATGCAAATTTTGTTGAATTCAGCTGATAGATATAGTCCCCGATTTGTTTGGTTTTCTAATAAAATACCCATTAGTTGTGAACTTCCATCGACTGTGTCCTATCGAATGACTCGAGTGACTTTTGGCGTTACGTCTAGCCCTTTTCTACTTGGAGTGACCATTCGTCAAATATTGCAAGACAATAAAGAAATTTATCCGAATGTAATTGAAAAACTTTCGTTGTAAATGGATGACCTAATAATTAGTTGTGGTAATCAGCTAGAAGCCATTGAAATTTATAGAGGTGTTCGTATAACTTTTAAAAGTGCCAGTATAAACCTGCGGAAATGGTCAACTAATAGTGAATCTATACGTTCTCAAATTGGTATATCCAGTTCAAAGTCGCAATTAAAAAAGGTTTTGGGAAAATGGTGGTGTCTCTCTACAGACGAGCTGATAATCGATGTTGACAACGTAAAGAGTGAGATAAAAGGTTCGATCCTTTAAGGCTATTGGGTCCTTGGGCTGTAAAGTTAAAAATAATGTGTCAAAATGCATGGTGCGAGCAATATAATTGGAATTATGAATTACCTATCGAAATGAAAATTTTTATCAATATCCAATACCGCGAAATGTTTTGAACGAGTTATATATTCCGCGATGTTTAAATGAATTTGAAAACATTGTCCGCTGTGATGTATACATTTTTGTTGTTGCTAGTCTACAAGCTTACGGGGCAGGAGCTTATTTACGAACTATATCTGAAAATGGACAAATAGCTTCTCAATCTATCTGCTCGAAAAACTGAATCGCACCTCTTAGAACTGATACTTCAAATAAATTAACTGTACCAAAGCTTTAACTAGCTGCTGATATAATTGATGCGCACTTGCTTGTATACCTACGGAAAAATTGGATGATGAAACTCAATGAGAAAGTTCTGTGGTCAGATTTGAAAATTGCGTTCTTTTGGATTCTAGGATCAAAACGCAGTAATCCGACCTATGATGAGCATCGAATAAAGGAAATAAGATCGATTTCAGATGTGAAGTGTTGGAGATATTGTCCTGGATAATCCGGCAGATTTAGTTACGCGCGAATCTTCTCCACTCTTTTCCGTTTTTCACTCTTTTTTGCGCGTAACTAAATTCGGCAGATTTAGTTAAGCGTGAATTTTTTCTACACTAAGAATCTTTTTCATTCTTTTCTTTGGAAAAATGAGCCTTCATGGTTAGGAGAAAATGCTAATTACTGGTCAAAAAAACTATCGATACTGAACTTACTTTATTATCTTCAACTGGAGAGTATTTTTTTTACCTCCTTCACGCTACTCTCTCCATCACTCAATATGCACGGTCCGTGTGCATCAAAAAATCATCACTAAGTCATTATTCCTAGTACTTCCCAGACAATTGGTGTATTGGTATAAGGGGTAGTACCATCCTGTTTTTTATAGTTAGTACTTTAAGTCATGTTGTGCACATTTCATTTGTCATCAAGACTGGCGTACAGAGAAAAGTTTACAAAAAACCCTGGATTTCATTAACAGTGTGCTCTTTCGATGTAGAGCTTTAGATTTTCTTTAAACTTTACTAAGTTTTCCGAATGTTTAACCGAATTAGGCAGTGTGTTAAAAAAATGTATTGCTTCCTGTACAGGGTCGGTCTTCATTCTTTCCGTCCTTGGAGTTTGCACTGATAAATTACCCGCATTTCTTGTTGGAATATTGGTGGACTCACCAACAGTTCGAAGAATGTTTGGCCATTTGAGCTGTTTCGTTAAAATCTTATAAATCAATTTACCTCGCTCAAACAGTACAAGTTTGTTGATATTAGAAGCCCAGTTCTAGCATATACCGCTGAAGTTGGGGTAAGTGTGGCCATTTTATGAATTATTTTGATAGGTTTGGTCATAAGTCTTCCAATAAGCTCAATGTTGTGTTTAGAAGTTTGGCTCCACAACAATACTCCATATGTGATTAAAGAAACAGTATACTCATGATAAATGGTGAGCTTGGTGTGCAAAGGTATAAATTCAAACCTTTTTATTACTCCTATCATAGGTGCCACTTTGCATCTGATGTTGGTTTGTCCATGTCATTTTATCATCTAGCACCAATCTTAGATATTTAATTGAATTTACATTTTCAAGCTGTATTCCGTTTATTTGGATGCGGAGGTTCACTGGACGTTTGTTCCTCTGCTGAAACACAATGTATTTGGTCTTATGGATGTTAAGAACTAGTTTACTTTGCTGAAGCCAGTTGAAATATCGTTCTAAACCTGCATTGATAGTGTTCTGTAGTGTCAATTCTTCATTCCCGGAATAGAAAAGAAGGGTATCGTCCGCAAAGAGCACAATTTTACAAGATAGCTGAATATCCTGTATGCTGTTCACGTATAGCAGAAAAAGAAGCGGGCCGAGGATAGATCCTTATGGTACACCGATATTTATTTCACATTCTTGGCTGACGTAATTTGAATATTTGGTTACTATCCGCCTATTTATTAGGTAACTTCTCACTAGTAGCTTTATTTTATCCCCAAATCCGTATTTGTTTAATCGTTCTAGTAAAATTCCATGGTCGATGGTGTCGAAAGCTTTTTGTAAGTCAACGAAGATAGCTGCGGTATGATTTTCTTTATCCAGCGTAGAGTTAATAAAGTGCACTGCATCAAAAGGTTGCCGCTAACGTGCTACTATGTTGTTGGAATCCATACTGAATTGGGGCCAAGATCGATCTTAGAATTGTAATATTCTTGAATTTATTACCTTCTCAACTATTTTGCTCATAATACTGGTGGCAGCAATGGGGCGGTAATAAGATGGGTTTGCACGATCGCCTCCTTTGAATACAGAAGTGATTCTTGTTAATTTAAGACAACCAGGGAAGGAACCAGTTTTAAGGTGTTCATTGATGTTGGCGGTTAATATATTTATTATGTAGTTCTTCAATAGTTTGATGTTTTCGGAAGAGATGGCATCGAAGCCTGGGAGTACTCCATCTTTTAAATTATCTATTATTTCAAATATTTCTTTCCGTGATGTAGTGCGTAAATGCCTGGTTGCTAAAGTATTCACTTTTATGTTGATATCTGAGCCAAAGGTAGCTTGCTTCTGCTGTGTAAGATTAGTCCCGATAAATGCGAAATAATTATTTAGATGTTGAGTCACAAGAGAGGGATCATTTAACAGGGCTTCATTCACACATAGTGTAGCGACTATTAATATGGGAGTGTTGCTGAGCCTTAGCACAACTCAGAACCAAACCGAAGTCCGGAACCAAGATGGCCAAGGTCCAGCAAAGTGGGAATGGCTGTTGCCATTCAAGAGGCAAAACAAAAAAAAGAATTGCCCCGAGAGCAGGGTGCCCTAGAAATGGCCGTGAAGGCCCCTCGTCCGCATTAGCGGAGCACCCTTTAACCAACCCCGACGGATGCTGGTTTGCCGCTTTGCTAGCTCGCTGCTGCTGGGGTGGGTTCTTGAAAAATGGGGTTGCTTTGCTCTCCAAGAAACGGGATGCTACTTATTATTCATCCGTCATGAATACGTAGCCGCAAATTGGTATGAATACCAAGGGACAAAGGGGGCATAGTTCCGTTAAGGAAACCACCCATGGCTCTGCAACATGGGCTGACTAAGCAGACCCAGTGCTCGTGACGACGCACTGAGCCAACAATTGAAAAATCTGAAAAAGGAAGAGGGAAAAACGCTGCCTCTCTTTTCAGAGGAACCCGGGTGAGGCAGACAGCCCCGGGCCCCCGATGGTGGCGGAGCCCTAACCCCGATGGTCTGGGGTCCTCCACCCTCTGATACTGGCCATGAAATATCAAATTCAAAAACTAACGCAAAACAACAAACTAACTATTCGGCCAGTATCCCTCCCTTATAAAATTGCTGAAAATCACAAGAAAGACTATTCACTCATCGGCCAGCCATACCATGCGCGGACCCTGAAAGAGAAAATAACTTTTCGGGCCTTCACACAATAAAAAGGCCTTGCGTTTACGTTTTACAAATCCATTATTATTATTATTTTTCTTTTCAAAGTTAGTACCACATTATTATTTTTCAGTTTTCCATTAACAAAATCAATCATTACATTCCTATGCCATCTCTAATGTGAATCGTAATCTTTTGGTTGGCGTGGATAATTCGATACCAAAACTCAATTGAAGTCCTTTCAAAGAAAAGGAAGAGAAAGACAAAAAACTAAATTTGCGCAAATTTTCTAGGGTTGTTTGTATTTTCTTCTCTACGCCTCATACTGATGCAATTCAGAGAGCGGCTAGATGCTCAGACATTCAAAAGAATAAAACTATGAACTTATTTTGAGTTAGGTTCACAAGCCATATATCCATTTTTCCTAGAGATATTTTTAAAGATCATTACAAATTAGCAATTTAGGTGCCGCTTTATCTATTTAACTACATTAAAGTTAATCCAATTGTGTAGATATTCAACTCAATCACTTAGACTTTCTAAATCGCGTTAACTAGTCCATTATGTGATGCGTGTAACCAAACCATAACTGTCATTATTATAACAAAAATTGGCATTATTCTTAGAATCTGCTTTTCAATCATAGTAATTTCATATATGCGGCTGTACACAGGTAAATGCCACAACTAAATGAAGTCTTGGAAAATATGTTGAACACGAGTTATTACATTGTACTACCTTGATGTTCGGAAAGAATTGAAAAAAAACTTTAAAGAAAGATAATTGCTAATTTTCTGGGATGGCAGTAAATTAGGTAAAAAAATGCCAACAATATTTTTTTCTTTTATGAACATCAACTAGACATGCCATTTAAAAGAAATTGAAATTTCATGAACAATCTTTCATGTTTTCTTACTTTCAGGTATTAACTTTGTTGTGTATGCCATGTAATAATTATCATTTTTACTCTTCCGTTACATGATTCAAAAGAAAACTGCTAGTTCTACGTTAAATAACTTATTCAACCAATAAGTTAACGAGTTATTCAATTTATCGTTTCTAAAATTTTACAGAAATATGTTAAGATAACTTCAATGGAAAATATATAAAATTAACAGTTTTTTTCTTCTTTTAAAGCTATATATCTCGCAAAGGAAAATAGTATCTAGCAGCGAGCGTATTTAAGTTGCGATTGGTTAACAGGATTGGTTTTAGCAAATACAACTTTAATACATACAAAAGAAAATAGATTAGCTGTGTTTCCCAACTAATTTATAGAGTCATAAAATTCTCTAAAACGAGTGTGTATAAAAGTTTATAGCAAATAACCTTTCCTTTAAGAACGTCTTTCTTTGTTCTCTCCTTTTTTCTATTTGTTTCGGTTCAATCGCTAATGCACCCGCTAGCAAGTATATTAAATGTTCCAAACGAAAATCAAAGATTATATTCAAGAAATTAAGAAAATATTAAATGGACTCACTCCTGGAAACCGAATCAGAGAAAGACGGTGATAAAATACAATAGGGTTGTATAGGAACTAATCATTAATTCTCAGACCCGCTATTGGCCAGTGATTCCATCTCTAGAAATAATACCTTACAAGTAAACTTTCTCAAAAAAAATTAACATCCCCAAGGATATCGGTCACTTTAACGCAACATCGCTCGTTCGCTACTAGATGGCCTTTCAGGATAACCTGAAGGCAGGACATTTTTCACTGCGGTGAAGAATAATTTAACTGAATTTCTTTTTCTAGGAACACTTAGTTTTGTTTTAATCGTGACAAAGAGTTTTCGATTAGTGATTGACTTATTTTGATTTTTATAATTAGTTTCTTAGCGAATCGGGCTTCTGTTCATGCTAGTCTTCGTTTAGGTCCAAGTTGTCAACATGACCACTGAGTAGCTGAAACTATCAAAGACAGGGAATCACATACCATCTTCGATCGGATAGGATCCATTTAGAGCTGCGTTATTATCGAGTTTTCCTACCAGTTTATCTCCATTATAGAGTCCGATCTGCTCTGTGCTTGCACATCCTCATGTTAGTATTTAGAGTTGGTTCCCAAGTTCACAAACGGTGATATCCTGTAAAAATTTCGTCTTGGAAAATCGCATTCCCAGTGTTGCGGCACGCACTCTTGTTTTTATGCAATCGGCAACAATTCACGCTTTACGAGAAATTGGGCGAATTAGGAGAATTACTGTCTTGCGAATGTCATACAGAAAAGCGCGCACATACGGCAGCTTCAACCAAACTTGTTGCCATGAGGAAAACTATCAGTTATTTTTCGTGCATTTGCATCACACACTTAAATTTCAATCTTTCGGATGTACAAAAACAATCTGTGGTTATCGAATATTTCACAATTTTCACGAGACATCCACGCGTGAAATCACCGGTAATAGTCCCTAGCGTTGTCTTATTTAATACTGTACCCGCAACCAATATATCGCACACTCAACTTAGTTGCAATCACCAGCGGAAGCCGACACTTTACTTCGTTAATGAGTTTAAAAATCATCCGGTGCAATGATTATGCTTAGCCAAATGCAATCCCCTAAATCTGCTCTATCAGATTCATTTAAGCATCCCAGACAACGCACTGATGCGACAAGTAGTATGGGTTTGCATTGTATATTAATTTTCACGCTAGCCACCCACTTTTTCAGTTCGTGAAAATGATTATGTCGATCAAACACACAGCACTTTGAAATATCTGTTTCGCACCGATGCACAAACGACTTGGCTCGCGACCGAATTTAAGATTTTGCGATACCTGACCTCGTGGTTTATCAAAAATTCCGAAAGCTTTTCTTTTCAGCTATACTAGAGCCCGGATTTCACAAACGCAAATAATGGTTAAGAGTAGCTTTCACATTTGCAATCACTTTTCGAGAACTTGTCGTCAAAAGGTTTCTGGTCGTATTTCTTAAACTCACAACCGAAAAGTGCGAAAATTCCGGGACCCGACAACTACCATGTGCACGACGCAGGCCTTTTTCGGTCTTCCTATGTTCTCGCGTCGACGAGTCTGCCGCCCTCCGGCCCTGGCCACGATTTCCAAGAGACTCCTCGAGCTCATCGTCTCAAGCTCACAGCTCGTCGTTTCTCGAAATTTTCAAAAGCAATTTACCGTTCGGACGGTAAATTAGTTTTTGAAATTGCGATGCAATGCGATATCACTTGTGTTTCGATTTCTCGAAAACAAGGTACCGTTAGCAGGTCGTAGCAGAGGACTTTTGATACATTACGTATCAGAAGTCGTTTGCCGTGAATTTTAGAATAATTCAAATTGGCAAATGCTACAATACAGGTCTTTCCACAAGGGCAAGTGCGTGGAAAGAGCTGAAGGATGGATGTAATTTATGAAGGACATGACGTGAACAAGTGATCAAGCCTTTTACTATCCAATCCTTTATAAAAAAGAAACGTGAACTTAGTGACCGGGGTAATTTGAAATAAAGAATAATAGGGAATCTAGTGAACAACGTGTACTAGAATGATTAATTGAAATATCTTGAACGAAAATTTAGTGAACTAAGTGAACATATTTGAAGATACGGAGGGAGAATAGGAAAGAAGAAGTAATTGGAGAATTGAGGTGTGTGAACTAGTGGACTAGATCACCTCGGGGCTTCTTCTTATGCTACAACCTCCTCAGGAGCTCCTCAATGGCCCAAAAGGTGTTTTCTACCTTCTGAAACCTATTCCACAGATCAGGGAATTTCACTGGGAATAGTTTGAAGTTATGGGACCTAGCATGAATTATTGGAGGTGCAGGTGAAGGGTTTAGGGAGATTGTGCTGTTCTGGAGCGTAGTCTGCAGTCCCTTCAAAGCAGATTTACGCTGATTGGAACGTCGTCCGTGTATGACCTTCTTCCAGAAGAGACGAAGGCGTAACGTGGAGCGCTTTGGTTTTCGTGCGGCGGCCAGTAGGGGATCGACGGTCCGGTTTCCCTTTTCCGAAGGCGGTATTGGGGCTGGTGTAGGTGGTAGTTCCTTACTCTGAATTGAGTGATGAGTGGCAGCCGTGAGGTGGATATTGTTGCGATGCCATGGGTCCATTGGTGGCGTTTCATCTTCCGCAGCCTCAAGCTTTACAGCGCCATAATCTCCGCGCTGGTGCATCTCGCGCTCAAACTCCTCCTCTCGCAGAACAGCTGCTCTGATGGAAGATCGAGGAATAGTATACGCCGTTGCACCTTGAACAGCAGGCTGCGGCGAAGGATCCTTGCTAGCTCACCATCCTCCATTGGCCATGCGGTCGACTAGTGTGAGCACCTCGGAATAGAAGGTGTCGAATGGCTCACCGGGTTGCTGGTAACGCGTTGCAATTTTCTCGTGGAGCTCGAAATCGCTGAGACGATCTCCAAACTGCTCCCTCAGAGCATCGCGTAAGTGAGGCCATTCGGCACCTCCGTTAATCCGGTGATACTTCCAAAACCAATCGGCCGAAGGTCCAACAAATAGAAGGTGGGCGTGCTGGCAGAGAATGTAAAAATCTCCTTCGAGTGTCTGGCGTGCGAGAGCTTCTACTCTATTCAAAAACGATTCGAGAGGCAACGAGTCCTCGAGGCCAGAGAAGGTGATATCCCATGTGTTGATGACTTTTACAGCGAAATCATCAGGTGGTGCTACCCAATGCGACGAAAAACTGGTCGCAAATCTGTCCTAATCCCTGTTGGGATACATGGTGCAAAAGTCAGGAGGTTTGAAATTTTACACTGTGATCTAAACAGCGTATGTGAATAATAATGACGCCAAGATCAATAAAGCGGGTGGCCTGGAATGCAACAAGATTAACAACTATAGATTGAAAATTTGTGGTGTAAAATGTATCCTTACAAGACGAACTTTTGGAAGAAAAAAAAATTTGTCCATTAAAACATTATGATGGCCTTCGTATTGGGTTGGAACCCGTTCCGAACTTCCCCTGTCAGGTCCGCTGCCTGGCTGGATGAATCAAAACGATGTAATTTTTACGTACGACTGAATTTAATTAAATGTGGAAATGAAACAATATTTTTATTTATTTTTTCGAATGTAAAAATGAGATTTTACGGTATTTAAAGGTTCTACTGTATGAAATTTATGAATTTAAGTTGGAAATAACATGTGACAATAATTTAATGAGGATCGCTACCCAAAAGGAAAAGTCCATTATGGAGGTCTGTCCGCCTCCTCCGAAATTCTTAAGAAAAGAGAGGAGCTAGGAGATAAAAACAAAAGTTGCAGTTGTCGAACACATGACAATCCCTCAAAGTACCGGTCGAAATGACGGGACGCGATAGTGGCAACACGCCAATCACACGTAATCCGAACATCAGTTCGAACCAGACCCGGAAAAATTGCCCTATGCAGAACAACTCCAAGTCAAACGTTGTCGTAGCTTCTAACATAAAGGGGGGCAGGGGCCCTTTTGGCAACTCGGACTGGTGACTGGCGACGGGGTCTGGTAGACCCAGTAGAAGTCCTCCAGGTTGCACCCAGAGCCTAAAGCTCAAAAGAACAACACAACAACAACAAGCTAACGCCATAGGTATACTAATAAGGATGGATTTGAAAGGGATAGGATTGGGAAGGATGTTTGCGGCTAGAAGGGAAAGAGCGAGCAGTGCAAGTCTTAATACAAGGGCTTGTTCTCTCGAACGAAAATAAGTTGAATCGCAAGGGAGGCGATTCTAAGACCTACAAGTGAGAATGGAAATTTTAGGATTGAAGACGTAAAGTCTTAAGGGGAGTATGAGTCGAAGCTCATAACTATTTTCTTACTTTCTGTGGGTTGCCCAAAAACAAGGTTTTGAGCCCCACGTTGGGCGCTATTTGTAGCGATTATTAAGATGGGAGTGTTGCTGAGCCTTAGCACAACTCAGAACCAGACCGAAGTCCGGAACCAAGATGGCCAAGGTCCAGCAAAGTGAGAATGGCTGTTGCCATTCAAGAGGCAAAACAAAAAAAAAGAATTGCCCCGAGAGCAGGGTGCCCTAGAAATGGCCGTGAAGGCCCCTCGTCCGCATTAGTGGAGCACCCTTCAAGAACCCACCCCAACCTCGGCTGGGGTGGGTTCTTGAAAAATGGAGTTTTTTTTGCTCTCCAAGAAACGGGATGCTACTTATTATTCATCCGTCATGAATACGTAGCCGGAAACTGGTATGAATACCAAGGGACAAAGGGGGCATAGTTCCGTTAAGGAAACCACCCATGGCTCTGCAACATGGGCTGACTAAGCAGACCCAGTGCTCGTGACGACGCACGGAGCCAACAATTGAAAAATTTGAAAAAGGAAGAGGGAAAAACGCTGCCTCTCTTTTCAGAGGAACCCGGGTGAGGCAGACAGCCCCGGGCCCCCGATGGTGGCGGAGCCCTAACCCCGATGGTCTGGGGTCCTCCACCCTCTGATACTGGCCATGAAATATCAAATTCAAAAACTAACGCAAAACCACAAACTAACTATTCGGCCAGTATCCCTCCCTTATAAAATTGCTGAAAATCACAAGAATTTTCGCTCATTCGCAGCATTCTTTCTTTCGCATTCTTTTCGCAGAATATTCACTCATCGGCCAGCCAGGCCATGCGCGGACCCTGAAAGAGAAAAGAACTTTTCGGGCCTTCACCCAATAAGAAGGCCTTGCGTTTACGTTTTACAAATCCATTATTATAATTTTTTTTCTTTTCAAAGTTAGTACCACATTATTATTTTTCAGTTTTCCATTAACAAAATCAATCATTGAAAAATGGTAATTGTTAGGTTTACATTCCTATGCCATCTCTAATGTGAATCGTAATCTTTTGGTTGCCGTCAATAATTCGATACCAAAACTCAATTGAAGTTCTTTCAAAGAAAAGGAAGAAAAAGACTCATACTGATGCAATTCAGAGAGCGGCTAGATGCTCAGACTTTCAAAAGAATAAAACTATGAACTTATTTTGAGTTAGGTTCACAAGCCATATATCCATTTTTCCTAGAGATATTTTTAAAGATCATTACAAATTAGCAATTTAGGTGCCGCTTTATCTATTTAACTACATTAAAGTTAATCCAATTGTGTAGATATTCAACTCAATCACTTAGACTTTCTAAATCGCGTTAACTAGTCCATTATCTGATGCGTGTAACCAAACCATAACTGTCATTATTATAACAAAAATTGGCATTATTCTTAGAATCTGCTTTTCAATCATAGTAATTTCATATATGCGGTTGTACACAGATAAATGCCACAACTAAATGAAGTCTTGGAAAATATGTTGAACACGAGTTATTACATTGTACTACCTTGATGTTCGGAAAGAATTGAAAAAAAACTTTAAAGAAAGATAATTGCTAATTTTCTGGGATGGCAGTAAATTAGGTAAAAATTGCCAACAATATTTTTTTCTTTTATGAACATCAACTAGACATGCCATTTAAAAGAAATTGAAATTTCATGAACAATCTTTCATGTTTTCTTACTTTCAGGTATTAACTTTGTTGTGTATGCCATGTAATAATTATCATTTTTACTCTTCCGTTACATGATTCTAAAGAAAACTGCTAGTTCTACGTTAAATAACTTATTCAACCAATAAGTTAACGAGTTATTCAATTTATCGTTTCTAAAATTTTACAGAAATATGTTAAGATAACTTCAATGGAAAATATATAAAATTAACAGTTTTTTTCTTCTTTTAAAGCTATATATCTCGCAAAGGAAAATAGTATCTAGCAGCGAGCGTATTTAAGTTGCGATTGGTTAACAGGATTGGTTTTAGCAAATACAACTTTAATACATACAAAAGAAAATAGATTAGCTGTGTTTCCCAACTAATTTATAGAGTCATAAAATTCTCTAAAACGAGTGTGTATAAAAGTTTATAGCAAATAACCTTTCCCTATAAGAACGTTTTTCTTTATTCTCTCTTTTTTTTCTATTTGTTTCGGTTCAATCGCTAATGCACCCGCTGGCAAGTATATTAAATGTTCCAAACGAAAATCAAAGATAATATTCAAGAAATTAAGAAAATATTAAATGGACTCACTCCTGGAAACCGAATCAGAGAAAGACGGTGATAAAATACAATAGGGTTGTATAGGAACTAATCATTAATTCTCAGACCCGCTATTGGTCAGTGATTCCATCTCTAGAAATAATACCTTACAAGTAAACTTTCTCAAACAAAATTAACATCCCCAAGGATATCGGTCACTTTAACGCAACATCGCTCGTTCGCTACTAGATGGCCTTTCAGGATAACCTGAAGGCAGGACATTTTTCACTGCGGTGAAGAATAATTTAAGGAACACTTAGTTTTGTTTTAATCGTGACAAAGAGTTTTCGATTAGTGATTGACTTATTTTGATTTTTATAATTAGTTTCTTAGCGAATCGGGCTTCTGTTCATGCTAGTCTTCGTTTAGGTCCAAGTTGTCAACATGACCACTGAGTAGCTGAAACTATCAAAGACAGGGAATCACATACCATCTTCGATCGGATAGGATCCATTTAGAGCTGCGTTATTATCGAGTTTTCCTACCAGTTTATCTCCATTATAGAGTCCGATCTGCTCTGTGCTTGCACATCCTCATGTTAGTATTTAGAGTTGGTTCCCAAGTTCACAAACGGTGATATCCTGTAAAAATTTCGTCTTGGAAAATCGCATTCCCAGTGTTGCGGCACGCACTCTTGTTTTTATGCAATCGGCAACAATTCACGCTTTACGAGAAATTGGGCGAATTAGGAGAATTACTGTCTTGCGAATGTCATACAGAAAAGCGCGCACATACGGCAGCTTCAACCAAACTTGTTGCCATGAGGAAAACTATCAGTTATTTTTCGTGCATTTGCATCACACACTTAAATTTCAATCTTTCGGATGCACAAAAACAATCTGTGGTTATCGAATATTTCACAATTTTCACGAGACATCCACGCATGAAATCACCGGTAATAGTCCCTAGCGTTGTCTTATTTAATACTGTACCCGCAACCAATATATCGCACACTCAACTTAGTTGCAATCACCAGCGGAAGCCGACACTATACTTCGTTAATGAGTTTAAAAATCATCCGGTGCAATGATTATGCTTAGCCAAATGCAATCCCCTAAATCTGCTCTATCAGATTCATTTAAGCATCCCAGACAACGCACTGATCCGACAAGTAGTATGGGTTTGCATTGTATATTAATTTTCACGCTAGCCACCCACTTTTTCAGTTCGTGAAAATGATTATGTCGATCAAACACACAGCACTTTGAAATATCTGTTTCGCACCGATGCACAAACGACTTGGCTCGCGACCGAATTTAAGATTTTGCGATACCTGACCTCGTGGTTTATCAAAAATTCCGAAAGCTTTTCTTTTCAGCTATGCTAGAGCCCGGATTTCACAAACGCAAATAATGGTTAAGAGTAGCTTTCACATTTGCAATCACTTTTCGAGAACTTGTCGTCAAAAGATTTCTGGTCGTATTTCTTAAACTCACAACCGAAAAGTGCGAAAATTCCGGGACCCGACAACTACCATGTGCACGACGCAGGCCTTTTTCGGTCTTCCTATGTTCTCGCGTCGACGAGTCTGCCGCCCTCCGGCCGTGGCCACGATTTCCAAGAGACTCCTCGAGCTCATCGTTGCAAGCTCACAGCTCGTCGTGTCTCGAAATTTTCAAAAGCAATTTACCGTTCGGACGGTAAATTAGTTTTTGAAATTGCGATGCAATGCGATATCACTTGTATTTCGATTTCTCGAAAACAAGGTACCGTTAGCAGGTCGTAGCAGAGGACTTTTGATACATTACGTATCAGAAGTCGTTTGCCGTGAATTTTAGAATAATTCAAATTGGCAAATGCTACAATACAGGTCTTTCCACAAGGGCAAGTGCGTGGAAAGAGCTGAAGGATGGATGTAATTTATGAAGGACATGACGTGAACAAGTGATCAAGCCTTTTACTATCCAATCCTTTATAAAAAAGAAACGTGAACTTAGTGAACGGGGTAATTTGAAATAAAGAATAATAGGGAATCTAGTGAACAACGTGTACTAGAATGATTAATTGAAATATCTTGAACGAAAATTTAGTGAACTAAGTGAACATATTTGAAGATACGGAGGGAGAATAGGAAAGAAGAAGTAATTGGAGAATTGAGGTGTGTGAACTAGTGGACTAGATCACCTCGGGGCTTCTTCTTATGCTGCAACCTCCTCAGGAGCTCCTCAATGGCCCAAAAGGTGTTTTCTACCTTCTGAAACCTATTCCACAGATCAGGGAATTTCACTGGGAATAGTTTGAAGTTATGGGACCTAGCATGAATTATTGGAGGTGCAGGTGAAGGGTTTAGGGAGATTGTGCTCTTCTGGAGCGTAATCTGCAGTCCCTTCAAAGCAGATTTACGCTGATTGGAACGTCGTCCGTGTATGACCTTCCAGAAGAGACGAAGGCGTAACGTGGAGCGCTTTGGTTTTCGTGCGGCGGCCAGTAGGGGATCGACGGTCCGGTTTCCTTTTTCCGAAGGCGGTATTGGGGCTGGTGTAGGTGGTAGTTCCTTACTCTGAATTGAGTGATGAGTGGCAGCCGTGAGGTGGATATTGTTGCGATGCCATGGGTCCATTGGTGGCGTTTCATCTTCCGCAGCCTCAAGCTTTACAGCGCCATAATCTCCGCGCTGGTGCATCTCGCGCTCAAACTCCTCCTCTCGCAGAACAGCTGCTCTGATGGAAGATCGAGGAATAGTATACGCCGTTGCACCTTGAACAGCAGGCTGCGGCGAAGGATCCTTGCTAGCTCACCATCCTCCATTGGCCATGCGGTCGACTAGTGTGAGCACCTCGGAATAGAAGGTGTCGAATGGCTCACCGGGTTGCTGGTAACGCGTTGCAATTTTCTCGTGGAGCTCGAAATCGCTGAGACGATCTCCAAACTGCTCCCTCAGAGCATCGCGTAAGTGAGGCCATTCGGCACCTCCGTTAATCCGGTGATACTTCCAGAACCAATCGGCCGAAGGTCCAACAAATAGAAGGTGGGCGTGCTGGCAGAGAATGTAAAAATCTCCTTCGAGTGTCTGGCGTGCGAGAGCTTCTGCTCTATACAAAAACGATTCGAGAGGCAACGAGTCCTCGAGGCCAGAGAAGGTGATATCCCATGTGTTGATGACTTTTACAGCAAAATCATCAGGTGGTGCTACCCAATGCGACGAAAAACTGGTCGCAAATCTGTCATAATCCCTGTTGGGATATATGGTGCAAAAGTCAGGAGGTTTGAAATTTTACACTGTGATCTAAACAGCGTATGTGAATAATAATGACGCCAAGATCAATAAAGCGGGTGGCCTGGAATGCAACAAGATTAACAACTATAGTTTGATAATTTGTGGTGTAAAATGTATCCTTACAAGACGAACTTTTGGAAGAAAAAAAAATTTGTCCATTAAAACATTATGATGGCCTTCGTATTGGGTTGGAACCCGTTCCGAACTTCCCCTGTCAGGTCCGCTGGCTGGCTGGATGAATCAAAACGATGTAATTTTTACGTACGACTGAATTTAATTAAATGTGGAAATGAAACAAGATTTTTATTTATTTTTTCGAATGTAAAAATGAGATTTTACGGTATTTAAAGGTTTTACTGTATGAAATTTATGAATTTAAGTTGGAAATAACATGTGACAATAATTTAATGAGGATCGCTACCCAAAGGGAAAAGTCCATTATGGAGGTCTGTCCGCCTCCTCCGAAATTCTTAAGAAAAGAGAGGAGCTAGGAGATAAAAACAAAAGTTGCAGTTGTCCAACACATGACAATCCCTCAAAGTACCGGTCGAAATGACGGGACGCGATAGTGGCAACACGCCAATCACACGTAATCCGAACATCAGTTCGAACCAGACCCGAAAAAATTGCCCTATGCAGAACAACTCCAAGTCAAACGTTGTCGTAGCTTCTAACCTAAAGGGGGGCAGGGGCCCTTTTGGCAACTCGGACTGGTGACATGCGACGGGGTCTGGTAGACCCAGTAGAAGTCCTCCAGGTTGCACCCAGAGCCTAAAGCTCAAAAGAACAACACAACAACAACAAGCTAACGCCATAGGTATACTAATAAGGATGGATTTGAAAGGGATAGGATTGGGAAGGATGTTTGCGGCTAGAAGGGAAAGAGCGAGCAGTGCAGGTCTTAATACAAGGGCTTGTTCTCTCGAACGAAAATAAGTTGAATCGCAAGGGAGGCGATTCTAAGACCTACAAGTGAGAATGGAAATTTTAGGATTGAAGACGTAAAGTCTTAAGGGGAGTATGAGTCGAAGCTCATAACTATTTTCTTACTTTCTGTGGGTTGCCCAAAAACAAGGTTTTGAGCCCCACGTTGGGTGCTATTTGTAGCGATTATTAAGATGGGAGTGTTGCTGAGCCTTAGCACAACTCAGAACCAGACCGAAGTCCGGAACCAAGATGGCCAAGGTCCAGCAAAGTGAGAATGGCTGTTGCCATTCAAGAGGCAAAACAAAAAAAAAGAATTGCCCCGAGAGCAGGGTGCCCTAGAAATGGCCGTGAAGGCCCCTCGTCCGCATTAGTGGAGCACCCTTCAAGAACCCACCCCAACCTCGGCTGGGGTGGGTTCTTGAAAAATGGAGTTTTTTTTGCTCTCCAAGAAACGGGATGCTACTTATTATTCATCCGTCATGAATACGTAGCCGCAAACTGGTATGAATACCAAGGGACAAAGGGGGCATAGTTCCGTTAAGGAAACCACCCATGGCTCTGCAACATGGGGTGACTAAGCAGACCCAGTGCTCGTGACGACGCACGGAGCCAACAATTGAAAAATTTGAAAAAGGAAGAGGGAAAAACGCTGCCTCTCTTTTCAGAGGAACCCGGGTGAGGCAGACAGCCCCGGGCCCCCGATGGTGGCGGAGCCCTAACCCCGATGGTCTGGGGTCCTCCACCCTCTGATACTGGCCATGAAATATCAAATTCAAAAACTAACGCAAAACCACAAACTAACTATTCGGCCAGTATCCCTCCCTTATAAAATTGCTGAAAATCACAAGAAAGACTATTCACTCATCGGCCAGCCAGGCCATGCGCAGACCCTGAAAGAGAAAAGAACTTTTCGGGCCTTCACCCAATAAGAAGGCCTTGCGTTTACGTTTTACAAATCCATTATTATTATTTTTTTTCTTTTCAAAGTTAGTACCACATTATTATTTTTCAGTTTTCCATTAACAAAATCAATCATTGAAAAATGGTAATTGTTAGGTTTACATTCCTATGCCATCTCTAATGTGAATCGTAATCTTTTGGTTGCCGTCGATAATTCGATACCAAAACTCAATTGAAGTTCTTTCAAAGAAAAGGAAGAAAAAGACTCATACTGATGCAATTCAGAGAGCGGCTAGATGCTCAGACTTTCAAAAGAATAAAACTATGAACTTATTTTGAGTTAGGTTCACAAGCCATATATCCATTTTTCCTAGAGATATTTTTAAAGATCATTACAAATTAGCAATTTAGGTGCCGCTTTATCTATTTAACTACATTAAAGTTAATCCAATTGTGTAGATATTCAACTCAATCACTTAGACTTTCTAAATCGCGTTAACTAGTCCATTATGTGATGCGTGTAACCAAACCATAACTGTCATTATTATAACAAAAATTGGCATTATTCTTAGAATCTGCTTTTCAATCATAGTAATTTCATATATGCGGTTGTACACAGATAAATGCCACAACTAAATGAAGTCTTGGAAAATATGTTGAACACGAGTTATTACATTGTACTACCTTGATGTTCGGAAAGAATTGAAAAAAAAACTTTAAAGAAAGATAATTGCTAATTTTCTGGGATGGCAGTAAATTAGGTAAAAATTGCCAATAATATTTTTTTCTTTTATGAACATCAACTAGACATGCCATTTAAAAGAAATTGAAATTTCATGAACAATCTTTCATGTTTTCTTACTTTCAGGTATTAACTTTGTTGTGTATGCCATGTAATAATTATCATTTTTACTCTTCCGTTACATGATTCTAAAGAAAACTGCTAGTTCTACGTTAAATAACTTATTCAACCAATAAGTTAACGAGTTATTCAATTTATCGTTTCTAAAATTTTACAGAAATATGTTAAGATAACTTCAATGGAAAATATATAAAATTAACAGTTTTTTTCTTCTTTTAAAGCTATATATCTCGCAAAGGAAAATAGTATCTAGCAGCGAGCGTATTTAAGTTGCGATTGGTTAACAGGATTGGTTTTAGCAAATACAACTTTAATACATACAAAAGAAAATAGATTAGCTGTGTTTCCCAACTAATTTATAGAGTCATAAAATTCTCTAAAACGAGTGTGTATAAAAGTTTATAGCAAATAACCTTTCCCTATAAGAACGTTTTTCTTTATTCTCTCTTTTTTTTCTATTTGTTTCGGTTCAATCGCTAATGCACCCGCTGGCAAGTATATTAAATGTTCCAAACGAAAATCAAAGATTATATTCAAGAAATTAAGAAAATATTAAATGGACTCACTCCTGGAAACCGAATCAGAGAAAGACGGTGATAAAATACAATAGGGTTGTATAGGAACTAATCATTAATTCTCAGACCCGCTATTGGTCAGTGATTCCATCTCTAGAAATAATACCTTACAAGTAAACTTTCTCAAACAAAATTAACATCCCCAAGGATATCGGTCACTTTAACGCAACATCGCTCGTTCGCTACTAGATGGCCTTTCAGGATAACCTGAAGGCAGGACATTTTTCACTGCGGTGAAGAATAATTTAACTGAATTTCTTTTTCTAGGAACACTTAGTTTTGTTTTAATCGTGACAAAGAGTTTTCGATTAGTGATTGACTTATTTTGATTTTTATAATTAGTTTCTTAGCGAATCGGGCTTCTGTTCATGCTAGTCTTCGTTTAGGTCCAAGTTGTCAACATGACCACTGAGTAGCTGAAACTATCAAAGACAGGGAATCACATACCATCTTCGATCGGATAGGATCCATTTAGAGCTGCGTTATTATCGAGTTTTCCTACCATCTCCATTATAGAGTCCGATCTGCTCTGTGCTTGCACATCCTCATGTTAGTATTTAGAGTTGGTTCCCAAGTTCACAAACGGTGACATCCTGTAAAAATTTCGTCTTGGAAAATCGCATTCCCAGTGTTGCGGCACGCACTCTTGTTTTTATGCAATCGGCAACAATTCACGCTTTACGAGAAATTGGGCGAATTAGGAGAATTACTGTCTTGCGAATGTCATACAGAAAAGCGCGCACATACGGCAGCTTCAACCAAACTTGTTGCCATGAGGAAAACTATCAGTTATTTTTCGTGCATTTGCATCACACACTTAAATTTCAATCTTTCGGATGTACAAAAACAATCTGTGGTTATCGAATATTTCACAATTTTCACGAGACATCCACGCGTGAAATCACCGGTAATAGTCCCTAGCGTTGTCTTATTTAATACTGTACCCGCAACCAATATATCGCACACTCAACTTAGTTGCAATCACCAGCGGAAGCCGACACTTTACTTCGTTAATGAGTTTAAAAATCATCCGGTGCAATGATTATGCTTAGCCAAATGCAATCCCCTAAATCTGCTCTATCAGATTCATTTAAGCATCCCAGACAACGCACTGATGCGACAAGTAGTATGGGTTTGCATTGTATATTAATTTTCACGCTAGCCACCCACTTTTTCAGTTCGTGAAAATGATTATGTCGATCAAACACACAGCACTTTGAAATATCTGTTTCGCACCGATGCACAAACGACTTGGCTCGCGACCGAATTTAAGATTTTGCGATACCTGACCTCGTGGTTTATCAAAAATTCCGAAAGCTTTTCTTTTCAGCTATACTAGAGCCCGGATTTCACAAACGCAAATAATGGTTAAGAGTAGCTTTCACATTTGCAATCACTTTTCGAGAACTTGTCGTCAAAAGGTTTCTGGTCGTATTTCTTAAACTCACAACCGAAAAGTGCGAAAATTCCGGGACCCGACAACTACCATGTGCACGACGCAGGCCTTTTTCGGTCTTCCTATGTTCTCGCGTCGACGAGTCTGCCGCCCTCTGGCCGTGGCCACGATTTCCAAGAGACTCCTCGAGCTCATCGTTGCAAGCTCACAGCTCGTCGTGTCTCGAAATTTTCAAAAGCAATTTACCGTTCGGACGGTAAATTAGTTTTTGAAATTGCGATGCAATGCGATATCACTTGTATTTCGATTTCTCGAAAACAAGGTACCGTTAGCAGGTCGTAGCAGAGGACTTTTGATACATTACGTATCAGAAGTCGTTTGCCGTGAGTTTTAGAATAATTCAAATTGGCAAATGCTACAATACAGGTCTTTCCACAAGGGCAAGTGCGTGGAAAGAGCTGAAGGATGGATGTAATTTATGAAGGACATGACGTGAACAAGTGATCACGCCTTTTACTATCCAATCCTTTACAAAAAAGAAACGTGAACTTAGTGAACGGGGTAATTTGAAATAAAGAATCATAGGGAATCTAGTGAACAACGTGTACTAGAATGATTAATTGAAATATCTTGAACAAAATTTAGTGAACTAAGTGAACATATTTGAAGATACGGAGGGAGAATAGGAAAGAAGAAGTAATTGGAGAATTGAGGTGTGTGAACTAGTGGACTAGATCACCTCGGGGCTTCTTCTTATGCTGCAACCTCCTCAGGAGCTCCTCAATGGCCCAAAAGGTGTTTTCTACCTTCTGAAACCTATTCCACAGATCAGGGAATTTCACTGGGAATAGTTTGAAGTTATGGGACCTAGCATGAATTATTGGAGGTGTAGGTGAAGGGTTTAGGGAGATTGTGCTCTTCTGGAGCGTAATCTGCAGTCCCTTCAAAGCAGATTTACGCTGATTGGAACGTCGTCCGTGTATGACCTTCTTCCAGAAGAGACGAAGGCGTAACGTGGAGCGCTTTGGTTTTCGTGCGGCGGCCAGTAGGGGATCGACGGTCCGGTTTCCCTTTTCCGAAGGCGGTATTGGGGCTGGTGTAGGTGGTAGTTCCTTACTCTGAATTGAGTGATGAGTGGCAGCCGTGAGGTGGATATTGTTGCGATGCCATGGGTCCATTGGTGGCGTTTCTTCTTCCGCAGCCTCAAGCTTTACAGCGCCATAATCTCCGCGCTGGTGCATCTCGCGCTCAAACTCCTCCTCTCGCAGAGCAGCTGCTCTGATGGAAGATCGAGGAATAGTATACGCCGTTGCACCTTGAACAGCAGGCTGCGGCGAAGGACACTTGCTAGCTCACCATCCTCCATTGGCCATGCGGTCGACTAGTGTGAGCACCTCGGAATAGAAGGTGTCGAATGGCTCACCGGGTTGCTGGTAACGCGTTGCAATTTTCTCGTGGAGCTCGAAATCGCTGAGACGATCTCCAAACTGCTCCCTCAGAGCATCGCGTAAGTGAGGCCATTCGGCACCGCCGTTAATCCGGTGATACTTCCAGAACCAATCGGCCGAAGGTGCAACAAATAGAAGTTGGGCGTGCTGGCAGAGAATGTAAAAATCTCCTTCGAGTGTCTGGCGTGCGAGAGCTTCTACTCTATACAAAAACGATTCGAGAGGCAACGAGTCCTCGAGGCCAGAGAAGGTGATATCCCATGTGTTGATGACTTTTACAGCGAAATCATCAGGTGGTGCTACCCAATGCGACGAAAAACTGGTCGCAAATCTGTCATAATCCCTGTTGGGATATATGGTGCAAAAGTCAGGAGGTTTGAAATTTTACACTGTGATCTAAACAGCGTATGTGAATAATAATGACGCCAAGATCAATAAAGCGGGTGGCCTGGAATGCAACAAGATTAACAACTATAGTTTGAAAATTTGTGGTGTAAAATGTATCCTTACAAGACGAACTTTTGGATGAAAAAAAAATTTGTCCATTAAAACATTATGATGGCCTTCGTATTGGGTTGGAATCCGTTCCGAACTTCCCCTGTCAGGTCCGCTGGCTGGCTGGATGAATCAAAACGATGTAATTTTTACGTACGACTGAATTTAATTAAATGTGGAAATGAAACAAGATTTTTATTTATTTTTTCGAATGTAAAAATGAGATTTTACGGTATTTAAAGGTTTTACTGTATGAAATTTATGAATTTAAGTTGGAAATAACATGTGACAATAATTTAATGAGGATCGCTACCCAAAGGGAAAAGTCCATTATGGAGGTCTGTCCGCCTCCTCCGAAATTCTTAAGAAAAGAGAGGAGCTAGGAGATAAAAACAAAAGTTGCAGTTGTCCAACACATGACAATCCCTCAAAGTACCGGTCGAAATGACGGGACGCGATAGTGGCAACACGCCAATCACACGTAATCCGAACATCAGTTCGAACCAGACCCGGAAAAATTGCCCTATGCAGAACAACTCCAAGTCAAACGTTGTCGTAGCTTCTAACATAAAGGGGGGCAGGGGCCCTTTTGGCAACTCGGACTGGTGACTGGCGACGGGGTCTGGTAGACCCAGTAGAAGTCCTCCAGGTTGCACCCAGAGCCTAAAGCTCAAAAGAACAACACAACAACAACAAGCTAACGCCATAGGTATACTAATAAGGATGGATTTGAAAGGGATAGGATTGGGAAGGATGTTTGCGGCTAGAAGGGAAAGAGCGAGCAGTGCAGGTCTTAATACAAGGGCTTATTCTCTCGAACGAAAATAAGTTGAATCGCAAGGGAGGCGATTCTAAGACCTACAAGTGAGAATGGAAATTTTAGGATTGAAGACGTAAAGTCTTAAGGGGAGTATGAGTCGAAGCTCATAACTATTTTCTTACTTTCTGTGGGTTGCCCAAAAACAAGGTTTTGAGCCCCACGTTGGGCGCTATTTGTAGCGATTATTAAGATGGGAGTGTTGCTGAGCCTTAGCACAACTCAGAACCAGACCGAAGTCCGGAACCAAGATGGCCAAGGTCCAGCAAAGTGAGAATGGCTGTTGCCATTCAAGAGGCAAAACAAAAAAAAGAATTGCCCCGAGAGCAGGGTGCCCTAGAAATGGCCGTGAAGGCCCCTCGTCCGCATTAGTGGAGCACCCTTCAAGAACCCACCCCAACCTCGGCTGGGGTGGGTTCTTGAAAAATGGAGTTTTTTTGCTCTCCAAGAAACGGGATGCTACTTATTATTCATCCGTCATGAATACGTAGCCGCAAACTGGTATGAATACCAAGGGACAAACGGGGCATAGTTCCGTTAAGGAAACCACCCATGGCTCTGCAACATGGGCTGACTAAGCAGACCCAGTGCTCGTGACGACGCACGGAGCCAACAATTGAAAAATTTGAAAAAGGAAGAGGGAAAAACGCTGCCTCTCTTTTCAGAGGAACCCGGGTGAGGCAGACAGCCCCGGGCCCCCGATGGTGGCGGAGCCCTAACCCCGATGGTCTGGGGTCCTCCACCCTCTGATACTGGCCATGAAATATCAAATTCAAAAACTAACGCAAAACCACAAAGTAACTATTCGGCCAGTATCCCTCCCTTATAAAATTGCTGAAAATCACAAGAAAGACTATTCACTCATCGGCCAGCCAGGCCATGCGCGGACCCTGAAAGAGAAAAGAACTTTTCGGGCCTTCACCCAATAAGAAGGCCTTGCGTTTACGTTTTACAAATCCATTATTATAATTTTTTTTCTTTTCAAAGTTAGTACCACATTATTATTTTTCAGTTTTCCATTAACAAAATCAATCATTGAAAAATGGTAATTGTTAGGTTTACATTCCTATGCCATCTCTAATGTGAATCGTAATTTTTTGGTTGCCGTCAATAATTCGATACCAAAACTCAATTGAAGTTATTTCAAAGAAAAGGAAGAAAAAGACTCATACTGATGCAATTCAGAGAGCGGCTAGATGCTCAGACTTTCAAAAGAATAAAACTATGAACTTATTTTGAGTTAGGTTCACAAGCCATATATCCATTTTTCCTAGAGATATTTTTAAAGATCATTACAAATTAGCAATTTAGGTGCCGCTTTATCTATTTAACTACATTAAAGTTAATCCAATTGTGTAGATATTCAACTCAATCACTTAGACTTTCTAAATCGCGTTAACTAGTCCATTATCTGATGCGTGTAACCAAACCATAACTGTCATTATTATAACAAAAATTGGCATTATTCTTAGAATCTGCTTTTCAATCATAGTAATTTCATATATGCGGTTGTACACAGATAAATGCCACAACTAAATGAAGTCTTGGAAAATATGTTGAACACGAGTTATTACATTGTACTACCTTGATGTTCGGAAAGAATTGAAAAAAAAACTTTAAAGAAAGATAATTGCTAATTTTCTGGGATGGCAGTAAATTAGGTAAAAATTGCCAACAATATTTTTTTCTTTTATGAACATCAACTAGACATGCCATTTAAAAGAAATTGAAATTTCATGAACAATCTTTCATGTTTTCTTACTTTCAGGTATTAACTTTGTTGTGTATGCCATGTAATAATTATCATTTTTACTCTTCCGTTACATGATTCTAAAGAAAACTGCTAGTTCTACGTTAAATAACTTATTCAACCAATAAGTTAACGAGTTATTCAATTTATCGTTTCTAAAATTTTACAGAAATATGTTAAGATAACTTCAATGGAAAATATATAAAATTAACAGTTTTTTTCTTCTTTTAAAGCTATATATCTCGCAAAGGAAAATAGTATCTAGCAGCGAGCGTATTTAAGTTGCGATTGGTTAACAGGATTGGTTTTAGCAAATACAACTTTAATACATACAAAAGAAAATAGATTGGCTGTGTTTCCCAACTAATTAATAGAGTCATAAAATTCTCTAAAACGAGTGTGTATAAAAGTTTATAGCAAATAACCTTTCCCTATAAGAACGTTTTTCTTTATTCTCTCTTTTTTTTTCTATTTGTTTCGGTTCAATCGCTAATGCACCCGCTGGCAAGTATATTAAATGTTCCAAACGAAAATCAAAGATTATATTCAAGAAATTAAGAAAATATTAAATGAACTCACTCCTGGAAACCGAATCAGAGAAAGACGGTGATAAAATACAATAGGGTTGTATAGGAACTAATCATTAATTCTCAGACCCGCTATTGGTCAGTGATTCCATCTCTAGAAATAATACCTTACAAGTAAACTTTCTCAAACAAAATTAACATCCCCAAGGATATCGGTCACTTTCACGCAACATCGCTCGTTCGCTACTAGATGGCCTTTCAGGATAACCTGAAGGCAGGACATTTTTCACTGCGGTGAAGAATAATTTAACTGAATTTCTTTTTCTAGGAACACTTAGTTTTGTTTTAATCATGACAAAGAGTTTTCGATTAGTGATTGACTTATTTTGATTTTTATAATTAGTTTCTTAGCGAATCGGGCATCTGTTCATGCTAGTCTTCGTTTAGGTCCAAGTTGTCAACATGACCACTGAGTAGCTGAAACTATCAAAGACAGGGAATCACATACCATCTTCGATCGGATAGGATCCATTTAGAGCTGCGTTATTATCGAGTTTTCCTACCAGTTTATCTCCATTATAGAGTCCGATCTGCTCTGTGCTTGCACATCCTCATGTTAGTATTTAGAGTTGGTTCCCAAGTTCACAAACGGTGACATCCTGTAAAAATTTCGTCTTGGAAAATCGCATTCCCAGTGTTGCGGCACGCACTCTTGTTTTTATGCAATCGGCAACAATTCACGCTTTACGAGAAATTGGGCGAATTAGGAGAATTACTGTCTTGCGAATGTCATACAGAAAAGCGCGCACATACGGCAGCTTCAACCAAACTTGTTGCCATGAGGAAAACTATCAGTTATTTTTCGTGCATTTGCATCACACACTTAAATTTCAATCTTTCGGATGCACAAAAACAATCTGTGGTTATCGAATATTTCACAATTTTCACGAGACATCCACGCGTGAAATCACCGGTAATAGTCCCTAGCGTTGTCTTATTTAATACTGTACCCGCAACCAATATATCGCACACTCAACTTAGTTGCAATCACCAGCGGAAGCCGACACTTTACTTCGTTAATGAGTTTAAAAATCATCCGGTGCAATGATTATGCTTAGCCAAATGCAATCCCCTAAATCTGCTCTATCAGATTCATTTAAGCATCCCAGACAACGCACTGATCCGACAAGTAGTATGGGTTTGCATTGTATATTAATTTTCACGCTAGCCACCCACTTTTTCAGTTCGTGAAAATGATTATGTCGATCAAACACACAGCACTTTGAAATATCTGTTTCGCACCGATGCACAAACGACTTGGCTCGCGACCGAATTTAAGATTTTGCGATACCTGACCTCGTGGTTTATCAAAAATTCCGAAAGCTTTTCTTTTCAGCTATACTAGAGCCCGGATTTCACAAACGCAAATAATGGTTAAGAGTAGCTTTCACATTTGCAATCACTTTTCGAGAACTTGTCGTCAAAAGGTTTCTGGTCGTATTTCTTAAACTCACAACCGAAAAGTGCGAAAATTCCGGGACCCGACAACTACCATGTGCACGACGCAGGCCTTTTTCGGTCTTCCTATGTTCTCGCGTCGACGAGTCTGCCGCCCTCCGGCCGTGGCCACGATTTCCAAGAGACTCCTCGAGCTCATCGTTGCAAGCTCACAGCTCGTCGTGTCTCGAAATTTTCAAAAGCAATTTACCGTTCGGACGGTAAATTAGTTTTTGAAATTGCGATGCAATGCGATATCACTTGTATTTCGATTTCTCGAAAACAAGGTACCGTTAGCAGGTCGTAGCAGAGGACTTTTGATACATTACGTATCAGAAGTCGTTTGCCGTGAATTTTAGAATAATTCAAATTGGCAAATGCTACAATACAGGTCTTTCCACAAGGGCAAGTGCGTGGAAAGAGCTGAAGGATGGATGTAATTTATGAAGGACATGACGTGAACAAGTGATCAAGCCTTTTACTATCCAATCCTTTATAAAAAAGAAACGTGAACTTAGTGAACGGGGTAATTTGAAATAAAGAATAATAGGGAATCTAGTGAACAACGTGTACTAGAATGATTAATTGAAATATCTTGAACGAAAATTTAGTGAACTAAGTGAACATATTTGAAGATACGGAGGGAGAATAGGAAAGAAGAAGTAATTGGAGAATTGAGGTGTGTGAACTAGTGGACTAGATCACCTCGGGGCTTCTTCTTATGCTGCAACCTCCTCAGGAGCTCCTCAATGGCCCAAAAGGTGTTTTCTACCTTCTGAAACCTATTCTACAGATCAGGGAATTTCACTGGGAATAGTTTGAAGTTATGGGACCTAGCATGAATTATTGGAGGTGCAGGTGAAGGGTTTAGGGAGATTGTGCTCTTCTGGAGCGTAATCTGCAGTCCCTTCAAAGCAGATTTACGCTGATTGGAACGTCGTCCGTGTATGACCTTCTTCCAGAAGAGACGAAGGCGTAACGTGGAGCGCTTTGGTTTTCGTGCGGCGGCCAGTAGGGGATCGACGGTCCGGTTTCCCTTTTCCGAAGGCGGTATTGGGGCTGGTGTAGGTGGTAGTTCCTTAATCTGAATTGAGTGATGAGTGGCAGCCGTGAGGTGGATATTGTTGCGATGCCATGGGTCCATTGGTGGCGTTTCTTCTTCCGCAGCCTCAAGCTTTACAGCGCCATAATCTCCGCGCTGGTGCATCTCGCGCTCAAACTCCTCCTCTCGCAGAGCAGCTGCTCTGATGGAAGATCGAGGAATAGTATACGCCGTTGCACCTTGAACAGCAGGCTGCGACGAAGGATCCTTGCTAGCTCACCATCCTCCATTGGCCATGCGGTCGACTAGTGTGAGCACCTCGGAATAGAAGGTGTCGAATGGCTCACCGGGTTGCTGGTAACGCGTTGCAATTTTCTCGTGGAGCTCGAAATCGCTGAGACGATCTCCAAACTGCTCCCTCAGAGCATCGCGTAAGTGAGGCCATTCGGCACCTCCGTTAATCCGGTGATACTTCCAGAACCAATCGGCCGAAGGTCCAACAAATAGAAGGTGGGCGTGCTGGCAGAGAATGTAAAAATCTCCTTCGAGTGTCTGGCGTGCGAGAGCTTCTGCTCTATACAAAAACGATTCGAGAGGCAACGAGTCCTCGAGGCCAGAGAAGGTGATATCCCATGTGTTGATGACTTTTACAGCGAAATCATCAGGTGGTGCTACCCAATGCGACGAAAAACTGGTCGCAAATCTGTCATAATCCCTGTTGGGATATATGGTGCAAAAGTCAGGAGGTTTGAAATTTTACACTGTGATCTAAACAGCGTATGTGAATAATAATGACGCCAAGATCAATAAAGCGGGTGGCCTGGAATGCAACAAGATTAACAACTATAGTTTGAAAATTTGTGGTGTAAAATGTATCCTTACAAGACGAACTTTTGGAAGAAAAAAAAATTTGTCCATTAAAACATTATGATGGCCTTCGTATTGGGTTGGAACCCGTTCCGAACTTCCCCTGCCAGGTCGGCTGGCTGGCTGGATGAATCAAAACGATGTAATTTTTACGTACGACTGAATTTAATTAAATGTGGAAATGAAACAAGATTTTTATTTATTTTTTCGAATGTAAAAATGAGATTTTACGGTATTTAAAGGTTTTACTGTATGAAATTTATGAATTTAAGTTGGAAATAACATGTGACAATAATTTAATGAGGATCGCTACCCAAAGGGAAATGTCCATTATGGAGGTCTGTCCGCCTCCTCCGAAATTCTTAAGAAAAGAGAGGAGCTAGGAGATAAAAACAAAAGTTGCAGTTGTCCAACACATGACAATCCCTCAAAGTACCGGTCGAAATGACGGGACGCGATAGTGGCAACACGCCAATCACACGTAATCCGAACATCAGTTCGAACCAGACCCAGAAAAATTGCCCTATGCAGAACAACTCCAAGTCAAACGTTGTCGTAGCTTCTAACATAAAGGGGGGCAGGGGTCCTTTTGGCAACTCGGACTGGTGACTGGCGACGAGGTCTGGTAGACCCAGTAGAAGTCCTCCAGGTTGCACCCAGAGCCTAAAGCTCAAAAGAACAACACAACAACAACAAGCTAACGCCATAGGTATACTAATAAGGATGGATTTGAAAGGGATAGGATTGGGAAGGATGTTTGCGGCTAGAAGGGAAAGAGCGAGCAGTGCAGGTCTTAATACAAGGGCTTGTTCTCTCGAACGAAAATAAGTTGAATCGCAAGGGAGGCGATTCTAAGACCTACAAGTGAGAATGGAAATTTTAGGATTGAAGACGTAAAGTCTTAAGGGGAGTATGAGTCGAAGCTCATAACTATTTTCTTACTTTCTGTGGGTTGCCCAAAAACAAGGTTTTGAGCCCCACGTTGGGCGCTATTTGTAGCGATTATTAAGATGGGAGTGTTGCTGAGCCTTAGCACAACTCAGAACCAAACCGAAGTCCGGAACCAAGATGGCCAAGGTCCAGCAAAGTGAGAATGGCTGTTGCCATTCAAGAGGCAAAAGAAAAAAAAAGAATTGCCCCGAGAGCAGGGTGCCCTAGAAATGGCCGTGAAGGCCCCTCGTCCGCATTAGTGGAGCACCCTTTAACCAACCTCGGCTGGGGTGGGTTATTGAAAAATGGAGTTTTTTTGCTCTCCAAGAAACGGGATGCTACTTATTATTCATCCGTCATGAATACGTAGCCGGAAACTGGTATGAATACCAAGGGACAAAGGGGGCATAGTTCCGTTAAGGAAACCACCCATGGCTCTGCAACATGGGCTGACTAAGCAGACCCAGTGCTCGTGACGACGCACGGAGCCAACAATTGAAAAATTTGAAAAAGGAAGAGGGAAAAACGCTGCCTCTCTTTTCAGAGGAACCCGGGTGAGGCAGACAGCCCCGGGCCCCCGATGGTGGCGGAGCCCTAACCCCGATGGTCTGGGGTCCTCCACCCTCTGATACTGGCCATGAAATATCAAATTCAAAAACTAACGCAAAACCACAAAGTAACTATTCGGCCAGTATCCCTCCCTTATAAAATTGCTGAAAATCACAAGAAAGACTATTCACTCATCGGCCAGCCAGGCCATGCGCGGACCCTGAAAGAGAAAAGAACTTTTCGGGCCTTCACCCAATAAGAAGGCCTTGCGTTTACGTTTTACAAATCCATTATTATAATTTTTTTTCTTTTCAAAGTTAGTACCACATTATTATTTTTCAGTTTTCCATTAACAAAATCAATCATTGAAAAATGGTAATTGTTAGGTTTACATTCCTATGCCATCTCTAATGTGAGTCGTAATCTTTTGGTTGCCGTCAATAATTCGATACCAAAACTCAATTGAAGTTCTTTCAAAGAAAAGGAAGAAAAAGACTCATACTGATGCAATTCAGAGAGCGGCTAGATGCTCAGACTTTCAAAAGAATAAAACTATGAACTTATTTTGAGTTAGGTTCACAAGCCAGCCATATATCCATTTTTCCTAGAGATATTTTTAAAGATCATTACAAATTAGCAATTTAGGTGCCGCTTTATCTATTTGACTACATTAAAGTTAATCCAATTGGGTAGATATTCAACTCAATCACTTAGACTTTCTAAATCGCGTTAACTAGTCCATTATCTGATGCGTGTAACCAAACCATAACTGTCATTATTATAACAAAAATTGGCATTATTCTTAGAATCTGCTTTTCAATCATAGTAATTTCATATATGCGGTTGTACACAGATAAATGCCACAACTAAATGAAGTCTTGGAAAATATGTTGAACACGAGTTATTACATTGTACTACCTTGATGTTCGGAAAGAATTGAAAAAAAACTTTAAAGAAAGATAATTGCTAATTTTCTGGGATGGCAGTAAATTAGGTAAAAATTGCCAACAATATTTTTTTCTTTTATGAACATCAACTAGACATGCCATTTAAAAGAAATTGAAATTTCATGAACAATCTTTCATGTTTTCTTACTTTCAGGTATTAACTTTGTTGTGTATGCCATGTAATAATTATCATTTTTACTCTTCCGTTACATGATTCTAAAGAAAACTGCTAGTTCTACGTTAAATAACTTATTCAACCAATAAGTTAACGAGTTATTCAATTTATCGTTTCTAAAATTTTACAGAAATATGTTAAGATAACTTCAATGGAAAATATATAAAATTAACAGTTTTTTTCTTCTTTTAAAGCTATATATCTCGCAAAGGAAAATAGTATCTAGCAGCGAGCGTATTTAAGTTGCGATTGGTTAACAGGATTGGTTTTAGCAAATACAACTTTAATACATACAAAAGAAAATAGATTAGCTGTGTTTCCCAACTAATTTATAGAGTCATAAAATTCTCTAAAACGAGTGTGTATAAAAGTTTATAGCAAATAACCTTTCCCTATAAGAACGTATTCTCTCTTTTTTTTCTATTTGTTTCGGTTCAATCGCTAATGCACCCGCTGGCAAGTATATTAAATGTTCCAAACGAAAATCAAAGATTATATTCAAGAAATTAAGAAAATATTAAATGGACTCACTCCTGGAAACCGAATCAGAGAAAGACGGTGATAAAATACAATAGGGTTGTATAGGAACTAATCATTAATTCTCAGACCCGCTATTGGTCAGTGATTCCATCTCTAGAAATAATACCTTACAAGTAAACTTTCTCAAACAAAATTAACATCCCCAAGGATATCGGTCACTTTAACGCAACATCGCTCGTTCGCTACTAGATGGCCTTTCAGGATAACCTGAAGGCAGGACATTTTTCACTGCGGTGAAGAATAATTTAACTGAATTTCTTTTTCTAGGAACACTTAGTTTTGTTTTAATCGTGACAAAGAGTTTTCGATTAGTGATTGACTTATTTTGATTTTTATAATTAGTTTCTTAGCGAATCGGGCTTCTGTTCATGCTAGTCTTCGTTTAGGTCCAAGTTGTCAACATGACCACTGAGTAGCTGAAACTATCAAAGACAGGGAATCACATACCATCTTCGATCGGATAGGATCCATTTAGAGCTGCGTTATTATCGAGTTTTCCTACCAGTTTATCTCCATTATAGAGTCCGATCTGCTCTGTGCTTGCACATCCTCATGTTAGTATTTAGAGTTGGTTCCCAAGTTCACAAACGGTGACATCCTGTAAAAATTTCGTCTTGGAAAATCGCATTCCCAGTGTTGCGGCACGCACTCTTGTTTTTATGCAATCGGCAACAATTCACGCTTTACGAGAAATTGGGCGAATTAGGAGAATTACTGTCTTGCGAATGTCATACAGAAAAGCGCGCACATACGGCAGCTTCAACCAAACTTGTTGCCATGAGGAAAACTATCAGTTATTTTTCGTGCATTTGCATCACACACTTAAATTTCAATCTTTCGGATGTACAAAAACAATCTGTGGTTATCGAATATTTCACAATTTTCACGAGACATCCACGCGTGAAATCACCGGTAATAGTCCCTAGCGTTGTCTTATTTAATACTGTACCCGCAACCAATATATCGCACACTCAACTTAGTTGCAATCACCAGCGGAAGCCGACACTTTACTTCGTTAATGAGTTTAAAAATCATCCGGTGCAATGATTATGCTTAGCCAAATGCAATCCCCTAAATCTGCTCTATCAGATTCATTTAAGCATCCCAGACAACGCACTGATGCGACAAGTAGTATGGGTTTGCATTGTATATTAATTTTCACGCTAGCCACCCACTTTTTCAGTTCGTGAAAATGATTATGTCGATCAAACACACAGCACTTTGAAATATCTGTTTCGCACCGATGCACAAACGACTTGGCTCGCGACCGAATTTAAGATTTTGCGATACCTGACCTCGTGGTTTATCAAAAATTCCGAAAGCTTTTCTTTTCAGCTATACTAGAGCCCGGATTTCACAAACGCAAATAATGGTTAAGAGTAGCTTTCACATTTGCAATCACTTTTCGAGAACTTGTCGTCAAAAGGTTTCTGGTCGTATTTCTTAAACTCACAACCGAAAAGTGCGAAAATTCCGGGACCTGACAACTACCATGTGCACGACGCAGGCCTTTTTCGGTCTTCCTATGTTCTCGCGTCGACGAGTCTGCCGCCCTCCGGCCGTGGCCACGATTTCCAAGAGACTCCTCGAGCTCATCGTTGCAAGCTCACAGCTCGTCGTGTCTCGAAATTTTCAAAAGCAATTTACCGTTCGGACGGTAAATTAGTTTTTGAAATTGCGATGCAATGCGATATCACTTGTATTTCGATTTCTCGAAAACAAGGTACCGTTAGCAGGTCGTAGCAGAGGACTTTTGATACATTACGTATCAGAAGTCGTTTGCCGTGAATTTTAGAATAATTCAAATTGGCAAATGCTACAATACAGGTCTTTGTACAAGGGCAAGTGCGTGGAAAGAGCTGAAGGATGGATGTAATTTATGAAGGACATGACGTGAACAAGTGATCAAGCCTTTTACTATCCAATCCTTTATAAAAAAGAAACGTGAACTTAGTGAACGGGGTAATTTGAAATAAAGAATAATAGGGAATCTAGTGAACAACGTGTACTAGAATGATTAATTGAAATATCTTGAACGAAAATTTAGTGAACAAAGTGAACATATTTGAAGATACGGAGGGAGAATAGGAAAGAAGTAATTGGAGAATTCAGGTGTGTGAACTAGTGGACTAGATCACCTCGGGGCTTCTTCTTATGCTGCAACCTCCTCAAGAGCTCCTCAATGGCCCAAAAGGTGTTTTCTACCTTCTGAAACCTTTTCTACAGATCAGGGAATTTCACTGGGAATAGTTTGAAGTTATGGGACCTAGCATGAATTATTGGAGGTGCAGGTGAAGGGTTTAGGGAGATTGTGCTCTTCTGGAGCGTAATCTGCAGTCCCTTCAAAGAAGATTTACGCTGATTGGAACGTCGTCCGTGTATGACCTTCTTCCAGAAGAGACGAAGGCGTAACGTGGAGCGCTTTGGTTTTCGTGCGGCGGCCAGTAGGGGATCGACGGTCCGGTTTCCCTTTTCCGAAGACGGTATTGGGGCTGGTGTAGGTGGTAGTTCCTTACTCTGAATTGAGTGATGAGTGGCAGCCGTGAGGTGGATATTGTTGCGATGCCATGGGTCCATTGGTGGCGTTTCATCTTCCGCAGCCTCAAGCTTTACAGCGCCATAATCTCCGCGCTGGTGCATCTCGCGCTCAAACTCCTCCTCTCGCAGAACAGCTGCTCTGATGGAAGATCGAGGAATAGTATACGCCGTTGCACCTTGAACAGCAGGCTGCGGCGAAGGATCCTTGCTAGCTCACCATCCTCCATTGGCCATGCGGTCGACTAGTGTGAGCACCTCGGAATAGAAGGTGTCGAATGGCTCACCGGGTTGCTGGTAACGCGTTGCAATTTTCTCGTGGAGCTCGAAATCGCTGAGACGATCTCCAAACTGCTCCCTCAGAGCATCGCGTAAGTGAGGCCATTCGGCACCTCCGTTAATCCGGTGATACTTCCAGAACCAATCGGCCGAAGGTGCAACAAATAGAAGTTAAGCGTGCTGGCAGAGAATGTAAAAATCTCCTTCGAGTGTCTGGCGTGCGAGAGCTTCTACTCTATACAAAAACGATTCGAGAGGCAACGAGTTCTCGAGGCCAGAGAAGGTGATATCCCATGTGTTGATGACTTTTACAGCGAAATCATCAGGTGGTGCTACCCAATGCGACGAAAAACTGGTCGCAAATCTGTCATAATCCCTGTTGGGATATATGGTGCAAAAGTCAGGAGGTTTGAAATTTTACACTGTGATCTATTCAGCGTATGTGAATAATAATGACGCCAAGATCAATAAAGCGGGTGGCCTGGAATGCAACAAGATTAACAACTATAGTTTGAAAATTTGTGGTGTAAAATGTATCCTTACAAGACGAACTTTTGGAAGAAAAAAAAATTTGTCCATTAAAACATTATGATGGCCTTCGTATTGGGTTGGAACCCGTTCCGAACTTCCCCTGTCAGGTCCGCTGGCTGGCTGGATGAATCAAAACGATGTAATTTTTACGTACGACTGAATTTAATTAAATGTGGAAATGAAACAAGATTTTTATTTATTTTTTCGAATGTAAAAATGAGATTTTACGGTATTTAAAGGTTTTACTGTATGAAATTTATGAATTTAAGTTGGAAATAACATGTGACAATAATTTAATGAGGATCGCTACCCAAAGGGAAAAGTCCATTATGGAGGTCTGTTCGCCTCCTCCGAAATTCTTAAGAAAAGAGAGGAGCTAGGAGATAAAAACAAAAGTTGCAGTTGTCCAACACATGACAATCCCTCAAAGTACCGGTCGAAATGACGGGACGCGATAGTGGCAACACGCCAATCACACGTAATCCGAACATCAGTTCGAACCAGACCCGGAAAAATTGCCCTATGCAGAACAACTCCAAGTCAAACGTTGTCGTAGCTTCTAACATAAAGGGGGGCAGGGGCCCTTTTGGCAACTCGGACTGGTGACTGGCGACGGGGTCTGGTAGACCCAGTAGAAGTCCTCCAGGTTGCACCCAGAGCCTAAAGCTCAAAAGAACAACACAACAACAACAAGCTAACGCCATAGGTATACTAATAAGGATGGATTTGAAAGGGATAGGATTGGGAACGATGTTTGCGGCTAGAAGGGAAAGAGCGAGCAGTGCAGGTCTTAATACAAGGGCTTGTTCTCTCAAACGAAAATAAGTTGAATCGCAAGGGAGGCGATTCTAAGACCTACAAGTGAGAATGGAAATTTTAGGATTGAAGACGTAAAGTCTTAAGGGGAGTATGAGTCGAAGCTCATAACTATTTTCTTACTTTCTGTGGGTTGCCCAAAAACAAGGTTTTGAGCCCCACGTTGGGCGCTATTTGTAGCGATTATTAAGATGGGAGTGTTGCTGAGCCTTAGCACAACTCAGAACCAGACCGAAGTCCGGAACCAAGATGGCCAAGGTCCAGCAAAGTGAGAATGGCTGTTGCCATTCAAGAGGCAAAAGAAAAAAAAAGAATTGCCCCGAGAGCAGGGTGCCCTAGAAATGGCCGTGAAGGCCCCTCGTCCGCATTAGTGGAGCACCCTTCAAGAACCCACCCCAACCTCGGCTGGGGTGGGTTCTTGAAAAATGGAGTTTTTTTGCTCTCCAAGAAACGGGATGCTACTTATTATTCATCCGTCATGAATACGTAGCCGCAAACTGGTATGAATACCAAGGGACAAACGGGGCATAGTTCCGTTAAGGAAACCACCCATGGCTCTGCAACCTGGGCTGACTAAGCAGACCCAGTGCTTGTGACGACGCACGGAACCAACAATTGAAAAATTTGAAAAAGGAAGAGGGAAAAACGCTGCCTCTCTTTTCAGAGGAACCCGGGTGAGGCAGACAGCCCCGGGCCCCCGATGGTGGCGGAGCCCTAACCCCGATGGTCTGGGGTCCTCCACCCTCTGATACTGGCCATGAAATATCAAATTCAAAAACTAACGCAAAACCACAAACTAACTATTCGGCCAGTATCCCTCCCTTATAAAATTGCTGAAAATCACAAGAAAGACTATTCACTCATCGGCCAGCCAGGCCATGCGCGGACCCTGAAAGAGAAAAGAACTTTTCGGGCCTTCACCCAATAAGAAGGCCTTGCGTTTACGTTTTACAAATCCATTATTATAATTTTTTTTCTTTTCAAAGTTAGTACCACATTATTATTTTTCAGTTTTCCATTAACAAAATCAATCATTGAAAAATGGTAATTGTTAGGTTTACATTCCTATGCCATCTCTAATGTGAATCGTAATCTTTTGGTTGCCGTCAATAATTCGATACCAAAACTCAATTGAAGTTATTTCAAAGAAAAGGAAAAAAAAGACTCATACTGATGCAATTCAGAGAGCGGCTAGATGCTCAGACTTTCAAAAGAATAAAACTATGAACTTATTTTGAGTTAGGTTCACAAGCCATATATCCATTTTTCCTAGAGATATTTTTAAAGATCATTACAAATTAGCAATTTAGGTGCCGCTTTATCTATTTAACTACATTAAAGTTAATCCAATTGTGTAGATATTCAACTCAATCACTTAGACTTTCTAAATCGCGTTAACTAGTCCATTATCTGATGCGTGTAACCAAACCATAACTGTCATTATTATAACAAAAATTGGCATTATTCTTAGAATCTGCTTTTCAATCATAGTAATTTCATATATGCGGTTGTACACAGATAAATGCCACAACTAAATGAAGTCTTGGAAAATATGTTGAACACGAGTTATTACATTGTACTACCTTGATGTTCGGAAAGAATTGAAAAAAAAACTTTAAAGAAAGATAATTGCTAATTTTCTGGGATGGCAGTAAATTAGGTAAAAATTGCCAACAATATTTTTTTCTTTTATGAACATCAACTAGACATGCCATTTAAAAGAAATTGAAATTTCATGAACAATCTTTCATGTTTTCTTACTTTCAGGTATTAACTTTGTTGTGTATGCCATGTAATAATTATCATTTTTACTCTTCCGTTACATGATTCTAAAGAAAACTGCTAGTTCTACGTTAAATAACTTATTCAACCAATAAGTTAACGAGTTATTCAATTTATCGTTTCTAAAATTTTACAGAAATATGTTAAGATAACTTCAATGGAAAATATATAAAATTAACAGTTTTTTTCTTCTTTTAAAGCTATATATCTCGCAAAGGAAAATAGTATCTAGCAGCGAGCGTATTTAAGTTGCGATTGGTTAACAGGATTGGTTTTAGCAAATACAACTTTAATACATACAAAAGAAAATAGATTAGCTGTGTTTCCCAACTAATTTATAGAGTCATAAAATTCTCTAAAACGAGTGTGTATAAAAGTTTATAGCAAATAACCTTTCCCTATAAGAACGTATTCTCTCTTTTTTTTCTATTTGTTTCGGTTCAATCGCTAATGCACCCGCTGGCAAGTATATTAAATGTTCCAAACGAAAATCAAAGATTATATGCAAGAAATTAAGAAAATATTAAATGGACTCACTCCTGGAAACCGAATCAGAGAAAGACGGTGATAAAATACAATAGGGTTGTATAGGAACTAATCATTAATTCTCAGACCCGCTATTGGTCAGTGATTCCATCTCTAGAAATAATACCTTACAAGTAAACTTTCTCAAACAAAATAAACATCCCCCAAGGATATCGGTCACTTTAACGCAACATCGCTCGTTCGCTACTAGATGGCCTTTCAGGATAACCTGAAGGCAGGACATTTTTCACTGCGGTGAAGAATAATTTAACTGAATTTCTTTTTCTAGGAACACTTAGTTTTGTTTTAATCGTGACAAAGAGTTTTCGATTAGTGATTGACTTATTTTGATTTTTATAATTAGTTTCTTAGCGAATCGGGCTTCTGTTCATGCTAGTCTTCGTTTAGGTCCAAGTTGTCAACATGACCACTGAGTAGCTGAAACTATCAAAGACAGGGAATCACATACCATCTTCGATCGGATAGGATCCATTTAGAGCTGCGTTATTATCGAGTTTTCCTACCAGTTTATCTCCATTATAGAGTCCGATCTGCTCTGTGCTTGCACATCCTCATGTTAGTATTTAGAGTTGGTTCCCAAGTTCACAAACGGTGACATCCTGTAAAAATTTCGTCTTGGAAAATCGCATTCCCAGTGTTGCGGCACGCACTCTTGTTTTTATGCAATCGGCAACAATTCACGCTTTACGAGAAATTGGGCGAATTAGGAGAATTACTGTCTTGCGAATGTCATACAGAAAAGCCCGCACATACGGCAGCTTCAACCAAACTTGTTGCCATGAGGAAAACTATCAGTTATTTTTCGTGCATTTGCATCACACACTTAAATTTCAATCTTTCGGATGCACAAAAACAATCTGTGGTCATCGAATATTTCACAATTTTCACGAGACATCCACGCGTGAAATCACCGGTAATAGTCCCTAGCGTTGTCTTATTTAATACTGTACCCGCAACCAATATATCGCACACTCAACTTAGTTGCAATCACCAGCGGAAGCCGAAACTTTACTTCGTTAATGAGTTTAAAAATCATCCGGTGCAATGATTATGCCTAGCCAAATGCAATCCCCTAAATCTGCTCTATCAGATTCATTTAAGCATCCCAGACAACGCACTGATCCGACAAGTAGTATGGGTTTGCATTGTATATTAATTTTTACGCTAGCCACCCACTTTTTCAGTTCGTGAAAATGATTGTGTCGATCAAACACACAGCACTTTGAAATATCTGTTTCGCACCGATGCACAAACGACTTGGCTCGCGACCGAATTTAAGATTTTGCGATACCTGACCTCGTGGTTTATCAAAAATTCCGAAAGCTTTTCTTTTCAGCTATACTGGAGCCCGGATTTCACAAACGCAAATAATGTTTAAGAGTAGTTTTCACATTTGCAATCACTTTTCGAGAACTTGTCGTCAAAAGGTTTCTGGTCGTATTTCTTAAACTCACAACCGAAAAGTGCGAAAATTCCGGGACCCGACAACTACCATGTGCACGACGCAGGCCTTTTTCGGTCTTCCTATGTTCTCGCGTCGACGAGTCTGCCGCCCTCCGGCCGTGGCCACGATTTCCAAGAGACTCCTCGAGCTCATCGTTGCAAGCTCACAGCTCGTCGTGTCTCGAAATTTTCAAAAGTAATTTACCGTTCGTACGGTAAATTAGTTTTTGAAATTGCGATGCAATGCGATATCACTTGTATTTCGATTTCTCGAAAACAAGGTACCGTTAGCAGGTCGTAGCAGAGGACTTTTGATACATTACGTATCAGAAGTCGTTTGCCGTGAATTTTAGAATAATTCAAATTGGCAAATGCTACAATACAGGTCTTTGCACAAGGGCAAGTGCGTGGAAAGAGCTGAAGGATGGATGTAATTTATGAAGGACATGACGTGAACAAGTGATCAAGCCTTCTACTATCCAATCCTGTATAAAAAAGAAGCGTGAACTTAGTGAACGGGGTAATTTGAAATAAAGAATAATAGGGAATCTAGTGAACAACGTGTACTAGAATGATTAATTGAAATATTTAATGATTACTTTTCGTCTGTTGCAAATAATTTCAATTTCGACAACCCCGAAGTTTTAAGTCCATCTTCTGTTAATGTTTTCTCCAGCCGGGAATTCTCCTCGTTGAATAGCCTATTTTTGGAGGATTTTTCATCTTCGGAAATCTACAAAATTATTATGTCACTAAAGTCGTCAGCTTCATCTTCTTATGATAGAATATCCAGCAAAATTTTAAAACAAATTGTTTTTCAAATTTCCGACATTCTGTGCTTCTTATTTAATTTTAGTATCCAGAGGGGGATTTTCCCGGACGCACTAAAACTGGCGGTTGTAGTACCTGTACATAAAAAAGGCGATAAAAATAGTTTAGGCAATTATAGACCCATATCTCTGCTATCTGTTTTTTCAAAAATTATTGAAAAAGGTGTCAAACGCAAGATAGTGACGTTTTTAAATAAAATTAAGTTTTTTAACGACTGTCAGTTTGGTTTTACGTCAGTAAAATCCACAGAAGGTGCCTTACTTAAATTCTGTCACGAAATTTATAGTGCTATAAACGAGTCCAAAATTCCCGCAGCATTATTTATTGATATTACTAAAGCTTTCGATCTGGTCGATCATTCCTTCCTACTGCAAAAACTTTATAGTGCAGGAATAAGGGATAATGTTTTGGATTGGTTTCATTCTTTTTTTTGCGATCGTAAGCAGAAAGTTAAAATAAATGACATCTTGAGTTCTGCAACGACCCTAAATATTGGAGTTCCTCAAGGCTCGGTCCTGTCTCCAGTATTATTTCTGATTTTCATAAATTCACTATTTTGTGAAAACTTTTATGGGAAAATTACAGCTTTTGCAGATGACGCTGTCCTGTCCTACTCCAGTTTCAATTACTTTGAAACATATGTCAAAATGAGCCACGACCTTGAAATTTTAAGATATTGGTTCAGTGTCCATAAACTAAGGCTGAGTGACAAGACAAAATATATTATATTTAACCTAGTGAGATCAGTTTGTGTTGATTTGAATTTGACTTTCCACGCCCCAACCTGCTTAAAATATCTTTTTTCACCAATGAGAGCTGAAGATGAGGTTTTTTATTCTTTTGACCAAAATGCGAGTTGTTCTCCATACTGCTTTGATATTGAAAGAGTTGATAGTTTTAAGTATCTGGGAGTGTTAATTGACACCAAATTAAATTGGAGAGATCACACCGTGTATCTGAAAGCGTATTTTAACAATTTGGTCAGACAATTGTATCACCTAAGCCTATATTGCCCCTTTTCAGTTCTAAAACTAGTTTACAACGGTCTGTTTTTGTCTAAACTACAATATGGATTAAGCTGCTGGGGAGGTACACATTTTAATAAACTGGAACCATTGATTGTTAAACAAAAACATGCCGTTCGAATTATTTTCAAAGTTCACCGCAGAACGCCAAGTTTTAATCTATTTCAAGCACTAGGTACACTTCCATTAAGGCATTTGTATTTTTTTAAGGTTCTACGAATTTTCTTCGAGAACTCAGGATATCAAACACCAAGAGTTTATGATTCAGCTAATCTACGGGTTAACACTAGAAATTTAGTGATAGTTCCCATTTGCAATAAATCACACTTTAGTCGCTTTTAAAGCATTGTTGCTCCTCGTCTATTTAACCTTTTGCCACCAAATATTAGAGGCGAGTCCAGAAAGACATCGTTTTCGGAAAAAATCAAATCTTGGCTCTTTTCAATTGATCACTTGGGCGTTGAAAAACTGTTGAATCCCTTAACATAACCTTTGCATTTGTTTTCAATTTTATTTTTTGCTATTTTTCTCTATCTACGGTTTTTATATCTTAAGGCGGCTTTAGATATGCGGTGTTTGTCAAACACCTCCTATTCGCCAAATACCGAACACCTAGTCAAGTCATTTGGCTTGGTGATTGCTAAATGATAAGCACATTGAATTAGACATTCGGGAATTGCCGAATGTTTGCCAAAACTGGAACATGTACGAGCTGCTCGTCGTTATTTTTCACTCCCGCCATTTTATTGTAAAAAATAACGAAATAGTTGCTGCATCTCTGAGCAAATAATTAAATAAATTTATGTCATTTAATATGGATTTGACAAACGCAGAAAAAGTAGCTGCATATGTAGTGGTAACTTGTGCTGGGCTGACGAGCTTTAGCAAAAGTAGAACAGTGTAAGTATGCAACATTTCAAAAAGGTGCCCACTCATTAATACAGGCTCATTAATTGTCAAAATTAATGAAAATTGTGTACCGTATATTATGTAAAATATACTTTTTTGAAGGTACAATGCAACACAATTACTTGTGGACTTATTGAGAGAACCAAGGGGACAGTTCGAAAATTTTTGCAGGATGTCTTCCGCAGACTTCCACTACCTTCTTCAAAAAGTTGAAGCAATGATTGCTAAAGAAGATACAAAGTTTAGAAAAGCAATTCCGGCAGTGGAACAATTGGCTGTAACTTTACGATTAAATTATCGCCACAAAAATATTTGACCTTCAAAACAACATTACGCAAAAAATATGTTGCTTACCGTGCCAGATTTGAAAATTTTTACTCGCGACACACAGTTTGACACTTTTCAGTATTTATCAACACCCGCAACAAATACCGAATGTCTAAAGCGGGGATCCGAACATACCCAAACAAATTGCTCGTTTACTTTGATTTGGTTGAAAGTTCCACAAACTACGGGAATAGCGAGCACCCGAATGTTTGTGCTTGGCCTAGGGCAAGCACTAGGCGAGCAACCCAACCACACATGCGAAGTTTGCCAAACTAGGTGCTCGGTATTTGACAAACACCGCATATCTAAAGCCGCCTTTAGTTTAATTTATGAGTCCCCCACCATAAATTGACGATTCATGTTTTTTTTCTATCTTATTAACGGGCATTCGACTCTTGCGTAAAGCAACTGAATGCTTTGTATTTCATCTGCATCTTCTTCAGCACCATTTAAAATTTAAAATATCGAGTTAGTTGAATTTCTGTTTTATTTTATTTCTTTCTTTAAATTTTATATTTCTTGATGTTAGGTATAAACGTAATAGAAGTTCAGAGGATTTTGTTGAATTTATTATAGCTGTAAGTTTATGCACATGAAATAAAGACTATTATTATTATTATTATCTTGAACGAAAATGTAGTGAACTAAGTGAACATATTTGAAGATACGGAGGGAGAATAGGAAAGAAGAAGTAATTGGAGAATTGAGGTGTGTGAACTAGTGGACTAGATCACCTCGGGGCTTCTTCTTATGCTGCAACCTCCTCAGGAGCTCCTCAATGGCCCAAAAGGTGTTTTCTACCTTCTGAAACCTATTCCACAGATCAGGGAATTTCACTGGCAATAGGTTGAAGCTATGGGACCTAGCATGAATTATTGGAGGTGCAGGTGAAGGGCTTAGGGAGATTGTGCTCTTCTGGAGCGTAATCTGCAGTCCCTTCAAAGCAGATTTATGCTGATTGGAACGTCGTCCGTGTATGACCTTCTTCCAAAAGAGACGAAGGCGTAACGTGGAGCGCTTTGGTTTTGCAGCCGTGAGGTGGATATTGTTGCGATGCCATGGGTCCATTGGTGGCATTTCATCTTCCGCAGCCTCAAGCTCTACAGCGCCATAATCTCCGCGCTGGTGCATCTCGCGCTCAAACTCCTCCTCTCGCAGAACAGCTGCACTGATGGAAGATCGAGGAATAGTATACGCCGTTGCACCTTGAACAGCAGGCTGCGGCGAAGGATCCTTGCTAGCTCACCATCCTCCATTGGCCGAGCCATGCGGTCGACTAGTGTGAGCACCTCGGGTTTCTGGTAACGCGTTGCAATTTTCTCGTGGAGCTCGAAATCGCTGAGACGATCTCCAAACTGCTCCCTCAGAGCATCGCGTAAGTGAGGCCATTCGATACCTCCGTTAATCCGGTGATACTTCCAGAACCAATCGGCCGAAGGTCCAACAAATAGAAGGTGGGCGTGCTCGCAGAGAATGTAAAAATCTCCTTCGAGTGTCTGGCGTGCGAGAGCTTCTACTCTATACAAAAACGATTCGAGAGGCAACGAGTCCTCGAGGCCAGAGAAGGTGATATCCCATGTGTTGATGACTTTTACAGCGAAATCATCAGGTGGTGCTACCCAATGCGACGAAGAACTGGTCGCAAATCTGTCATAATCCCTGTTGGGATACATGGTGCAAAAGTCAGGAGGTTTGAAATTTTACACTGTGATCTAAACAGCGTATGTGAATAATAATGACGCCAAGATCAATAAAGCGGGTGGCCTGGAATGCAACAAGATTAACAACTATAGTTTGAAAATTTGTGGTATAAAATGTATCCTTGCAAGACGAACTTTTGGAAGAAAAAAAAAATTGTCCATTAAAACATTATGATGGCCTTCTTATTGGGTTGGAACCATTTCCGAACTTCCCCTGTCAGGTCCGCTGGCTGGTTGGATGAATCAAAACGATGTAATTTTTACGTACGACTGAATTTAATTTAATGTGGAAATGAAAAGAGATTTTTATTTATTTTTTCGAATGTAAAAATGAGATTTTACGGTATTTAAAGGTTTTACTGTATGAAATTTACGAATTTAAGTTGGAAATAACATGTGACAATAATTTAATGAGGATCGCTACCCAAAGGGAAAAGTCCATTATGGAGGTCTGTCCGCCTCCTCCGAAATTCTTAAGAAAAGAGAGGAGCTAGGAGATAAATACAAAAGTTGCAGTTGTCCAACACATGACAATCCCTCAAAGTACCGGTCGAAATGACGGGACGCGATAGTGGCAACACGCCAACCACACGTAATCCGAACATCAGTTCGAACCAGACCCGGAAAAATTGCCCTATGCAGAACAACTCCAAGTCAAACGTTGTCGTAGCTTCTAACATAAAGGGGGCAGGGGCCCTTTTGGCAACTCGGACTGGTGACTGGCGAGGGGGTCTGGTAGACCCAGTAGAAGTCCTCCAGGTTGCACCCAGAGCCTAAAGCTCAAAAGAACAACACAACAACAACACAACAACAACAAGCTAACGCCATAGGTATACTAATAAGAATGGATTTGAAAGGGATAGGATTGGGAAGGATGTTTGCGGCTAGAAGGGAAAGAGCGAGCAGTGCAGGTCTTAATACAAGGGCTTGTTCTCTCGAACGAAAATAAGTTGAATCGCAAGGGAGGCGATTCTAAGACCTACAAGTGAGAATGGAAATGTTAGGATTGAAGACGTAAAGTCTTAAGGGGAGTATGAGTCGAAGCTCATAACTATTTTCTCACTTTCTGTGGGTTGCCCAAAAACAAGTTTTCGAGCCCCACTTTGGGCGCTATTTGTAGCGATTACTAAGATGGGAGTGTTGCTGAGCCTTAGCACAACTCAGAACCAGACCGAAGTCTGGAACCAAGATGGCCAAGGTCCAGCAAAGTGAGAATGGCTGTTGCCATTCAAGAGGCAAAACAAAAAAAAAGAATTGCCCCGAGAGCAGGGTGCCCTAGAAATGGCCGTGAAGGCCCCTCGTCCGCATTAGTGGAGCACCCTTTAACCAACCTCGACGGATGCTGGTTTGCTCGCTGCGGCTGGGGCGGGTTCTTGAAAAATGGAGTTTTTTTGCTCTCCAAGAAACGGGATGCTACTTATTATTCATCCGTCATGAATACGTAGCCGCAAACTGGTATGAATACCAAGGGACAAACGGGGCATAGTTCCGTTAAGGAAACCACCCATGGCTCTGCAACATGGGCTGACTAAGCAGACCCAGTGCTCGTGACGACGCACGGAGCCAACAATTGAAAAATTTGAAAAAGGAAGAGGGAAAAACGCTGCCTCTCTTTTCAGAGGAACCCGGGTGAGGCAGACAGCCCCGGGCCCTCGATGGTGGTGGAGCCCTAACCCCGATGGTCTGGGGTCCTCCACCCTCTGATACTGGCCATGAAATATCAAATTCAAAAACTAACGCAAAACCACAAACTAACTATTCGGCCAGTATCCCTCCCTTATAAAATTGCTGAAAATCACAAGAAAGACTATTCACTCATCGGCCAGCCAGGCCATGCGCGGACCCTGAAAGAGAAAAGAACTTTTCGGGCCTTCACCCAATAAGAAGGCCTTGCGTTTACGTTTTACAAATCCATTATTATAATTTTTTTTCTTTTCAAAGTTAGTACCACATTATTATTTTTCAGTTTTCCATTAACAAAATCAATCATTGAAAAATGGTAATTGTTAGGTTTACATTCCTATGCCATCTCTAATGTGAATCGTAATCTTTTGGTTGCCGTCAATAATTCGATACCAAAACTCAATTGAAGTTCTTTCAAAGAAAAGGAAGAAAAAGACTCATACTGATGCAATTCAGAGAGCGGCTAGATGCTCAGACTTTCAAAAGAATAAAACTATGAACTTATTTTGAGTTAGGTTCACAAGCCATATATCCATTTTTCCTAGAGATATTTTTAAAGATCATTACAAATTAGCAATTTAGGTGCCGCTTTATCTATTTGACTACATTAAAGTTAATCCAATTGGGTAGATATTCAACTCAATCACTTAGACTTTCTAAATCGCGTTAACTAGTCCATTATCTGATGCGTGTAACCAAACCATAACTGTCATTATTATAACAAAAATTGGCATTATTCTTAGAATCTGCTTTTCAATCATAGTAATTTCATATATGCGGTTGTACACAGATAAATGCCACAACTAAATGAAGTCTTGGAAAATATGTTGAACACGAGTTATTACATTGTACTACCTTGATGTTCGGAAAGAATTGAAAAAAAACTTTAAAGAAAGATAATTGCTAATTTTCTGGGATGGCAGTATATTAGGTAAAAATTGCCAACAATATTTTTTTCTTTTAGGAACATCAACTAGACATGCCATTTAAAAGAAATTGAAATTTCATGAACAATCTTCCATGTTTTCTTACTTTCAGGTATTAACTTTGTTGTGTATGCCATGTAATAATTATCATTTTTACTCTTCCGTTACATGATTCTAAAGAAAACTGCTAGTTCTACGTTAAATAACTTATTCAACCAATAAGTTAACGAGTTATTCAATTTATCGTTTCTAAAATTTTACAGAAATATGTTAAGATAACTTCAATGGAAAATATATAAAATTAACAGTTTTTTTCTTCTTTTAAAGCTATATATCTCGCTAAGGAAAATAGAATCTAGCAGTGAGCGTATTTAAGTTGCGATTGGTTAACAGAATTATTTTAGCAAATACAACTTTAATACATACAAAAGAAAATAGATTAGCTGTATTTCCCAACTAATTTATAGAGTCATGAAATTCTCTAAAACGAGTGTGTATAAAAGTTTATAGCAAATAACCTTTCCTTTAAGAACGTCTTTCTTTGTTCTCTCCTTTTTTTCTATTTGTTTCGGTTCAATCGCTATTGCACCCGCTGGCAAGTATATTAAATGTTCCAAACGAAAATCAAAGATTATATTCAAGAAATTAAGAAAATATTAAATGGACTCACTCCTGGAAACCGAATCAGAGAAAGACGGTGATAAAATACAATCGGGTTGTATAGGAACTAATCATTAATTCTCAGACCCGCTATTGGTCAGTGATTCCATCTCTAGAAATAATACCTTACAAGTAAACTTTCTCACACAAAATTAACATCCCCCAAGGATATCGGTCACTTTAACGCAACATCGCTCGTTCGCTACTAGATGGCCTCTCAGGATAACCTGAAGGCAGGACATTTTTCACTGCGGTGAAGAATAATTTAACTGAATTTCTTTTTCTAAAGAGAAATTGGGCGAATTAGGAGAATTACTGTCTTGCGAATGTCATACAGAAAAGCGCGCACATACGGCAGCTTCAACCAAACCCGTTGCCATGAGGAAAACTATCAGTTATTTGTCGTGCATTTGCATCACACACTTAAATTTCAATCTTTCGGATGTACAAAAACAAACTGTGGTCATCGGATATTTCACAATTTTCACGAGACATCCACGCGTGAAATCACCGGTAATAGTCCCTAGCGTTATCTTATTTAATACTGTACTCACAACCAATATATCGCACACTCAACTTAGTTGCAATCACCAGCGGAAGCCGACGCTTTACTTCGTTAATGAGTTTAAAAATCATCCGGTGCAATGATTATGCCTAGCCAAATGCAATCCCCTAAATCTGCTCTACCAGATTCATTTAAGCATCCCAGACAACGCACTGATCCGACAAGTAGTATGGGTTTGCATTGTATATTAATTTTCACGCTAGCCACCCACTTTTTCAGTTCGTGAAAATGATTATGTCGATTAAACACACAGCACTTTGAAATATCTGTTTCGCACCGATGCACAAACGACTTGGCTCGCGATCGAATTTAAGATTTTGCGATACCTGACCTCGTGGTTTATCAAAAATCCCGAAAGCTTTTCTTTTCAGTTATACTGGAGCCCGGATTTCACAAACGCACCACAAATAATGCAATCAGCACATCAGCACATTTGCAATCACTTTTCGAGAACTTGTCGTCAAAAGGTTTCTGGTCGTATTTCTTAAACTCACAACCGAAAAGTGCGAAAATTCCGGGACCCGACAACTACCATGTGCACGACGCAGGCCTTTTTCGGTCTTCCTATGTTCTCGTGTCGACGAGTCTGCCGCCCTCCGGCCGTGGCCACGATTTCCAAGAGACTCCTCGAGCTCATCGTTGCAAGCTCACAGCTCGTCGTGTCTCGAAATTTTCAAAAGTAATTTACCGTTCGTACGGTAAATTAGTTTTTGAAATTGCGATGCAATGCGATATCACTTGTATTTCGATTTCTCGAAAACAAGGTACCGTTAGCAGGTCGTAGCAGAGGACTTTTGATACATTACGTATCAGAAGTCGTTTGCCGTGAATTTTAGAATAATTCAAATTGGCAAATGCTACAATACAGGTCTTTGCACAAGGGCAAGTGCGTGGAAAGAGCTGAAGGATGGATGTAATTTATGAAGGACATGACGTGAACAAGTGATCAAGCCTTTTACTATCCAATCCTTTATAAAAAAGAAACGTGAACTTAGTGAACGGGGTAATTTGAAATAAAGAATAATAGGGAATCTAGTGAACAACGTGTACTAGAATGATTAATTGAAATATCTTGAACGAAAATGTAGTGAACTAAGTGAACATATTTGAAGATACGGAGGGAGAATAGGAAAGAAGAAGTAATTAGAGAATTGAGGTGTGTGAACTAGTGGACTAGATCACCTCGGGGCTTCTTCTTATGCTGCAACCTCCTCAGGAGCTCCTCAATGGCCCAAAAGGTGTTTTCTACCTTCTGAAACCTATTCCACAGATCAGAGAATTTCACTGGGAATAGTTTGAAGTTATGGGACCTAGCATGAATTATTGGAGGTGCAGGTGAAGGGCTTAGGGAGATTGTGCTCTTCTGGAGCGTAATCTGCAGTCCCTTCAAAGCAGATTTACGCTGATTGGAACGTCGTCCGTGTATGACCTTCTTCCAGAAGAGACGAAGGCGTAACGTGGAGCGCTTTGGTTTTCGTGCGGCGGCCAGTAGGGGATCGACGGTCCGGTTTCCCTTTTCCGAAGGCGGTATTGGGGCTGGTGTAGGTGGTAGTTCCTTGCTCTGAATTGAGTGATGAGTGGCAGCCGTGAGGTGGATATTGTTGCGATGCCATTGGTCCATTGGTGGGGTTTCATCTTCCGCAGCCTCAAGCTCTACAGCGCCATAATCTCCGCGCTGGTGCATCTCGCGCTCAAACTCCTCCTCTCGCAGAACAGCTGCACTGATGGAAGATCGAGGAATAGTATACGCCGTTGCACCTTGAACAGCAGGCTGCGGCGAAGGATCCTTGCTAGCTCACCATCCTCCATTGGCCGAGCCATGCGGTCGACTAGTGTGAGCACCTCGGAATAGAAGGTGTCGAATGGCTCACCGGGTTTCTGGTAACGCGTTGCAATTTTCTCGTGGAGCTCGAAATCGCTGAGACGATCTCCAAACTGCTCCCTCAGAGCATCGCGTAAGTGAGGCCATTCGATACCTCCGTTAATTTCGGTGATACTTCCAGAACCAATCGGCCGAAGGTCCAACAAATAGAAGGTGGGCGTGCTTGCAGAGAATGTAAAAATCTCCTTCGAGTGTCTGGCGTGCGAGAGCTTCTACACAAAAACGATTCGAGAGGCAACGAGTCCTCGAGGCCAGAGAAAGTGATATCCCATGTGTTGATGACTTTTACAGCGAAATCATCAGGTGGTGCTACCCAATGCGACGAAGAACTGGTCGCAAATCTGTCATAATCCCTGTTGGGATACATGGTGCAAAAGTCAGGAGGTTTGAAATTTTACACTGTGATCTAAACAGCGTATGTGAATAATAATGACGCCAAGATCAATAAAGCGGGTGGCCTGGAATGCAACAAGATTAACAACTATAGTTTGAAAATTTGTGGTATAAAATGTATCCTTACAAGACGAACTTTTGGAAGAAAAAAAAATTTGTCCATTAAAACATTATGATGGCCTTCTTATTGGGTTGGAACCCGTTCCGAACTTCCCCTGTCAGGTCCGCTGGCTGGTTGGATGAATCAAAACGATGTAATTTTTACGTACGACTGAATTTAATTTAATGTGGAAATGAAAAGAGATTTTTATTTATTTTTTCGAATGTAAAAATGAGATTTTACGGTATTTAAAGGTTTTACTGTATGAAATTTACGAATTTAAGTTGGAAATAACATGTGACAATAATTTAATGAGGATCGCTACCCAAAGGGAAAAGTCCATTATGGAGGTCTGTCCGCCTCCTCCGAAATTCTTAAGAAAAGAGAGGAGCTAGGAGATAAATACAAAAGTTGCAGTTGTCCAACACATGACAATCCCTCAAAGTACCGGTCGAAATGACGGGACGCGATAGTGGCAACACGCCAACCACACGTAATCCGAACATCAGTTCGAACCAGACCCGGAAAAATTGCCCTATGCAGAACAACTCCAAGTCAAACGTTGTCGTAGCTTCTAACATAAAGGGGGCAGGGGCCCTTTTGGCAACTCGGACTGGTGACTGGCGAGGGGGTCTGGTAGACCCAGTAGAAGTCCTCCAGGTTGCACCCAGAGCCTAAAGCTCAAAAGAATAACACAACAACAACACAACAACAACAAGCTAACGCCATAGGTATACTAATAAGGATGGATTTGAAAGGGATAGGATTGGGAAGGATGTTTGCGGCTAGAAGGGAAAGAGCGAGCAGTGCAGGTCTTAATACAAGGGCTTGTTCTCTCGAACGAAAATAAGTTGAATCGCAAGGCAGGCGATTCTAAGACCTACAAGTGAGAATGGAAATGTTAGGATTGAAGACGTAAAGTCTTAAGGGGAGTATGAGTCGAAGCTCATAACTATTTTCTCACTTTCTGTGGGTTGCCCAAAAACAAGTTTTCGAGCCCCACGTTGGGCGCCATTTGTAGCGATTATTAAGATGGGAGTGTTGCTGAGCCTTAAAACAACTCAGAACCAGACCGAAGTCCGGAATCAAGATGGCCAAGGTCCAGCAAAGTGAGAATGGCTGTTGCCATTCAAGAGGCAAAACAAAAAAAAAGAATTGCCCCGAGAGCAGGGTGCCCTAGAAATGGCCGTGAAGGCCCCTCGTCCGCATTAGTGGAGCACCCTTTAACCAACCTCGACGGATGCTGGTTTGCCGCTTTGCTAGCTCGCTGCGGCTGGGGCGGGTTCTTGAAAAATGGAGTTTTTTTGCTCTCCAAGAAACGGGATGCTACTTATTATTCATCCGTCATGAATACGTAGCCGCAAACTGGTATGAATACCAAGGGACAAACGGGGCATAGTTCCGTTAAGGAAACCACCCATGGCTCTGCAACATGGGCTGACTAAGCAGACCCAGTGCTCGTGACGACGCACGGAGCCAACAATTGAAAAATTTGAAAAAGTGTAGCATTCAGAAATTTCAATCGGAATTTCTGGACGCTAAATTTTCGGTGGCACTGTAAGGGTCATCGAAAACCAGAAGTACCGCAAGGCTTTGTATTTTCGAGAACGAAAAACTAGCGGTACTCTGGACAGTCAAGAGGAGATCGTGGCCGCGGCCAGAGGTTGGACGGGCGCAGAGCCGAACGTGGGCGGAAAACGTGGTCCGCGAAGTGGAATTGCGAAAAAAAAAACTGTGCGCAAAAGAAAAATCGATTTCGCGATATGAAATTTCGGGATAATTGCCTGATTAAGTTGCGCTTGTAAGATCAATAAGAAGTATATACCTTTTCGACGCAAGTTACGTCAATGATATAACATGAGAACGAACCAAGTCAAGTTCAGTGTTCGTTAGTTACAAGTGAACGAAATATCTTTTGCTGACATATTTCAAGCGTGCAGTGATCAAAATTGTGTAAATTCATCGGCAGAGGCAGCGCGCTCGGAGTATCGCGGCTGTCAATTGTTGGTCTTTGGCGTGATCTAGTTCAAAGTGCGTGAAAAAAAAAAACAAACGTTCTCTGATCATTTCTCTGAAAAGCAGTCTGCCTATGGCGGTTTCTAAGTAAAGACTCCAGTGACCTTCAGCTAACATCATCTTGTGAAATCGTGTCGTGCCAAATCTGAAAAGCTCGAGTTCACCTGACAATTCATGAACGGTTCATCAGTATCAGTCTGTGAGTGTGGTTTCCTTGAAAAAAAAAGGCGGTCGACGTAGCAAAATTTACGATGCAGCCGGACGGACATATCGTTTCGATCTTGACTTCAATGATAACGATTGTTTATACACTATTGACGCCGCGCATCATGGAAACCTATTGCACTTTATTAATCACTCATGCGATCCAAACTGCAGCGTGTGGGCGGTTTGGGCTAATTGTCTAGACCCGTTTCTACCGCGCCTTGCGCTATTTGCTGTTCGAAGAGTTGAGGCAGGCGAAGAGCTGACATTCGATTATATTCATCAAACTGCGTCGATCGAGCAACCGATAATAATTTTACTTCATTTGAAAGTTTAGGCCCGGAAGGTATTAGCAAGGACGGTGAGAATTCAGGCGAAACGGGCAAAAGGGACGCGGATAGAGTCTTATGCTGTTGTGGATCAAATAATTGTATGATATATCTAGTTTAAGACAAATTCGAAACAGATCTGTAGCGCAATAACGTCAAACGAAACCCCTTTTGAAACAATATTTGAACGAAAAATGAGATCAATGGAACTGAAACCAAGGGAATTGCTAAGCTGAAATCAATATTGTGTCGCTGGAAGGTGGAATGTTATGCATATTAGTTGACACGAATTCTAACTTTCTTTACACGAGATTTGACAATGCAATGAAGAAATATGCAAATTTGTACTTCAGCAATCGCAGTGAATCGTACTGGCAACTTGGCTGACGTTTAATATTAATTTTTATTTTAACGTCTGGCATCGGTGTATGGAATCATTAATTTCGAGTAAGACATTATTATTAGACTATCATTATGACGTTTAGGTATAAATTTGATTTTCGTTTATAAATATGTTAAGACATAATTGAAATTTTATGGAATACCAATCCACTTTGAATTTTATTGTTGATTAGAAAATAGAGCGCGGAAGGTACGTGAGGGCATCGAACGTTTGCCTAAGCGACGGTATTAGCGTAGTCGACTTGCTTCGAGCGTTAGTGGTTTTGCGTCGAATATTTATTTCGTGCACTTTTGCAAATTTTGAATTGTGTTTTAAGGGGCAGTGTCGAGAAGACATGTCTGTAAAGTGAAGTCATAGTCATTTTCATAATTATATTCAAAGCAATATTATGTAGTATATTCTTGAAATGGCACAGGGTGCGTTCCAGTCAGCGCCATAAAATATCTTTTGGATAGATAGTATACAGAACCTGCAATACATGAGTCTATTTTAATTTCAACTAGCTCATAAAAAAAAAAAAAAAAAAAAAAACAAGGAGACGAAATAAACCCGTTAAGATTAGCTTTCAATGCAACTCTCATGTTGACATCATTATCATACGGATCGTGTATACCTATAAATATAAGAAAGGGAGGAATTATATGCGCATATAATTTTATTTTGCAACGTTCCGTGAGTATTGATAAGATGCTTAACAATTTGGAGGTCGTGTAGTAGCGCTATATTTATTGAGGTCTTTAGTATTTTTTTTGTGTACTGGGTATCATCTTACGATAGCCCAGGCAAAAGCTGGCTTAACAATCACAAATCTTTCTGAATAGTTACCTATACTTTAGCCTAAAGATTTATCGTACTAGGGACTTGATGAGCCTAAAGTTAAGAATTCGGATTAATTTTCCTTTTGTTTATAAAATAAAGAGGAAACCAATGTTTCGTTAAACTTTAAAACCTCGGCCTTCTTATTGGGCGAAAGCCCGAGAAGTTCTCTTCTTCCTTTCAGGGTCTGCGCGTGGCCTGGCTGGCCTATGAATATTTAGTGCTTTTGTGTGAATTTCAGCTTTCGGTACAAGGGAGGGATACTGGCCCAACTAGTAGTTTCCGTGATTTTTTTGTAAATTTTTGAATTTTTTGATATGGGGCCAGTATCAGAGGGTGGAGGACCCCAGACCATCGGGGTCAGGGCTCCACTACCATCGGGGGCCCGGGGCTGTCTGCCTCACCCGGGTTCCTTGTAAAGAGAGGTAGCCTTTTTCCTATTTTCCCGTTTTAGATTTTCAATGTTCTGGCTCCGTGCGTTGTCACGAGCACTGGGTCTGCTTAGTCAGCCCATGTTGCAGAGCCATGGGTGGTTTCCTGTACGGAACGATGCCCCCTTTTTTTTGGTCCCTGGGTATTTTACATACCAGTTTGCGGCTACGAAATTCATGACGGATGAATACTACGTAGCATCCCGTTTCTTGAGAGCAAACCATCCCCATTTTGTCAAGAACCCACCCCAGCCGCAGCGAGCTAGCAAAGCGGCACCCCAGCATCCGTCGGGGTTGGTTAAAGGGTGCTCCGCTAATGCGGACGAGGGGCCTTCACGGCCATTTCTAGGGCACCCTGCTCTCGGGGCAATTCTTTTTTTTTGTTTTGCCTCTTGAATGGCATTAGCCATTTCACTTCTTGGACCTTAGCACTCTTGGTTCTGGACTTCGGTCTGGTTCTAAGTTGTGCTAAGGCCACTCTCCATCCTCAAATCCGCTACAAATGGCGCCCAACGTGGGGCCCGAAACTTGTTTTGGGCAACCCACACCAAAGTGAGAAAATACTTATGAGTTTCGACTCATACTCCCCTTAAGACTTGACGTCTTTAAATCCTAATAATTCCATTCTCACTAGCAGGTCTTAGAATCGCCTCCTTTGCGATTCGATATTATTTCGTTCGAGAGAACAAACCCATTTTGGTAAGACCTGCATTGCTCGCTCTTTTACTATTAGCCGCAAACTTCCTACCCAATCCTATCCTTTTAGAATCAATCCTGTAGTATACCTTTGACGTTAGCTTCTTATGTGTTGTCTTTTTGGGCTTTAGGCTCTGGGTGCAACCTGGAGGACTACTCTGGATTTTACTGGGTTTGGTCGTTTTACGTCATTCTCCAGTCCGAGTTTTCCAAAGGGCCCCTGCCCCTCTTTATGTTAGAAGCTACGCCATCTTGTGTCTTGGAGTTGTCTGGCATAGGGCAATTTCTTCGGGTCTGGTTCGAACTGATGTTTGGAATACGTGTGGTTGGCGTGTTGCCACTATCGCGTCCCGTCAGTTCGACCGGTACTTTGAGGGATTGTCATGTGTTGGACAACTGCAACTTTTGTTTTTATCTCCCAGCTCCTCTCTTTTCTTAGGAATTTCGGAGGAGGCGGACAGACCTCCTTGGGCGCTTCCATTCTGGAGGCGACCCAACTTAAATTTGTCTTTTTTCTTTCAACTATGCAAACTTTTATATATTTAACGTAACAAAATTCATTATTTTTGATTCAGCCAGCCAGCCAGCGGACCTGATGGGAGAGTTCTGATCGGGTCTAGCCCAATAATTAGGCCGACTCAATGATTTCAGCAATCAAACATTATTTTTTTCTTTTTTGTGAAGCAATACTCTTGCGTTATTTTCTAAGGTTCAATAATTGAATAACTTTTGAAACTCAGTTGATATTTAGCTATACGCACCACAACCATTCAAGCAGATTGGTATTAATCAAAATTATTAAGTCCAACCACTATTTTCATTAGTCAGGTTGTCATTTCCATTTTTTTTTCTCAAACTTTTGATCCGGATTTGCTTAATAGTTCTTTACATTATGTATCCAAACAGGGATTACGACCAATTTGTCTCCAGCTCTTCATCTCACTTTGCAGCACCACTCAATGATTGGGTCCCCAACGTCATCAACAGTTGGAATTTGAAATATTCCGGGCTGAAAGGCTCTATGCTCATCGAGCTGTTTTTGTTTCGCGTTGAAGCTCTCACGCGCCAAACGCTCGATGGTGATTTCCACCTTCTCTGTCAGCACGCTCATCTTCTGTTTGTTGGGCCTGCGTCCGACTGGTTCTGGAGGTACCATCTGAGCAACGGAAGTGTCGAATGGCACTCACTACGCGAGGCACTTGAAGAACGGTTCTGGGACTTCGTTAGCGATGAGGATCTCCTGGAGCAAATAAGTAATCGCTATCAAGAACCGGGTGAGTCATTCGACACATTCCACTCGGATGTGCTCCGGCTAGTCGACCGCATGGTCCGACCAATGGAGGATGGCGAGCTCGTGAGAATCCTTCGCCGCAACCTGCTACCCAGCGTGCAACGGCGCATATTATTCTTGGACCTTCCCACTGTTAGGTTGCTTCGCCAAGCCGTCCTCAGAGAAGAAGATTTTGAGGCGGAGATCGGCAGACGTGAGTCATATGCCGACGAGATGCTCGGGTTCCCCGCTCACCAAGCTCCCGATGTGGATACTGGGCACCCGCCTTACGCCACCCCTGCTACTGCATCGCATCTATCTCCACATAAAATGCTCGGACTCTCCTCAGATGCAGCACCAACACCTAAGCGCCAGAAAGTGAGACCGAACGTCGATCCTCCTCCAGCAGTCACTCACAAACCGAAACGCTCCACTCTTCGACTTCGCCTCTTCTGGAAGAAGGTCCTACACGGACGTCGTTCCAGTGGCCGTATATCTGCTTTGAAGGGTCTGCAGATTACGCTTCAGAAGAGCACCACTTCCCTAAACCCTTCAAAAGCACCTCCTCAAACAATTTATTCCAGGTCCCACAACTTCAGCCTATTCCCGGTGAAATTCCCTGATCTGTGGAATAGGTTTCATAAGGTGGAAAACACCTTTTGGACCATAGAGGAGCTCTTGAGGAGGTTGCAGAATAAGAAGAAACCCCGAGGTGATCTAGTCCACTAGTTCACGCACCTCAATTCCTCAACTACTTCTTCTTCCCCATCCTCTCCGTATCTTGGAATATGTTCACTAAGTTCACTAATTCCTCCTTCAAAGATACTTCCAGCCTTAATTCAGTATACGTTGTTCACGATACTTCTTCTCCTTATATGTACCCATTTATTTTGTTCACCTTATTCACGTTTTTTCGTAAAGGATTGGATAGTAGAAGACATGATCACCTGTTCACGTCATTGTCGTTCACATATTACATCCATCCTTCAGCTCTTTCCACGCACTTGCCCTTGTGGAAAGACCTGTGTTGTAGCATTCAGAAATTTCAATCGGAATTTCTGGACGCTAAATTTTCGGTGGCACTGTAAGGGTCATCGAAAACCAGAAGTACCGCAAGGCTTTGTATTTTCGAGAACGAAAAACTAGCGGTACTCTGGACAGTCAAGAGGAGATCGTGGCCGCGGCCAGAGGTTGGACGGGCGCAGAGCCGAACGTGGGCGGAAAACGTGGTCCGCGAAGTGGAATTGCGAAAAAAAAAACTGTGCGCAAAAGAAAAATCGATTTCGCGATATGAAATTTCGGGATAATTGCCTGATTAAGTTGCGCTTGTAAGATCAATAAGAAGTATATACCTTTTCGACGCAAGTTACGTCAATGATATAACATGAGAACGAACCAAGTCAAGTTCAGTGTTCGTTAGTTACAAGTGAACGAAATATCTTTTGCTGACATATTTCAAGCGTGCAGTGATCAAAATTGTGTAAATTCATCGGCAGAGGCAGCGCGCTCGGAGTATCGCGGCTGTCAATTGTTGGTCTTTGGCGTGATCTAGTTCAAAGTGCGTGAAAAAAAAAAACAAACGTTCTCTGATCATTTCTCTGAAAAGCAGTCTGCCTATGGCGGTTTCTAAGTAAAGACTCCAGTGACCTTCAGCTAACATCATCTTGTGAAATCGTGTCGTGCCAAATCTGAAAAGCTCGAGTTCACCTGACAATTCATGAACGGTTCATCAGTATCAGTCTGTGAGTGTGGTTTCCTTGAAAAAAAAAGGCGGTCGACGTAGCAAAATTTACGATGCAGCCGGACGGACATATCGTTTCGATCTTGACTTCAATGATAACGATTGTTTATACACTATTGACGCCGCGCATCATGGAAACCTATTGCACTTTATTAATCACTCATGCGATCCAAACTGCAGCGTGTGGGCGGTTTGGGCTAATTGTCTAGACCCGTTTCTACCGCGCCTTGCGCTATTTGCTGTTCGAAGAGTTGAGGCAGGCGAAGAGCTGACATTCGATTATATTCATCAAACTGCGTCGATCGAGCAACCGATAATAATTTTACTTCATTTGAAAGTTTAGGCCCGGAAGGTATTAGCAAGGACGGTGAGAATTCAGGCGAAACGGGCAAAAGGGACGCGGATAGAGTCTTATGCTGTTGTGGATCAAATAATTGTATGATATATCTAGTTTAAGACAAATTCGAAACAGATCTGTAGCGCAATAACGTCAAACGAAACCCCTTTTGAAACAATATTTGAACGAAAAATGAGATCAATGGAACTGAAACCAAGGGAATTGCTAAGCTGAAATCAATATTGTGTCGCTGGAAGGTGGAATGTTATGCATATTAGTTGACACGAATTCTAACTTTCTTTACACGAGATTTGACAATGCAATGAAGAAATATGCAAATTTGTACTTCAGCAATCGCAGTGAATCGTACTGGCAACTTGGCTGACGTTTAATATTAATTTTTATTTTAACGTCTGGCATCGGTGTATGGAATCATTAATTTCGAGTAAGACATTATTATTAGACTATCATTATGACGTTTAGGTATAAATTTGATTTTCGTTTATAAATATGTTAAGACATAATTGAAATTTTATGGAATACCAATCCACTTTGAATTTTATTGTTGATTAGAAAATAGAGCGCGGAAGGTACGTGAGGGCATCGAACGTTTGCCTAAGCGACGGTATTAGCGTAGTCGACTTGCTTCGAGCGTTAGTGGTTTTGCGTCGAATATTTATTTCGTGCACTTTTGCAAATTTTGAATTGTGTTTTAAGGGGCAGTGTCGAGAAGACATGTCTGTAAAGTGAAGTCATAGTCATTTTCATAATTATATTCAAAGCAATATTATGTAGTATATTCTTGAAATGGCACAGGGTGCGTTCCAGTCAGCGCCATAAAATATCTTTTGGATAGATAGTATACAGAACCTGCAATACATGAGTCTATTTTAATTTCAACTAGCTCATAAAAAAAAAAAAAAAAAAAAAACAAGGAGACGAAATAAACCCGTTAAGATTAGCTTTCAATGCAACTCTCATGTTGACATCATTATCATACGGATCGTGTATACCTATAAATATAAGAAAGGGAGGAATTATATGCGCATATAATTTTATTTTGCAACGTTCCGTGAGTATTGATAAGATGCTTAACAATTTGGAGGTCGTGTAGTAGCGCTATATTTATTGAGGTCTTTAGTATTTTTTTTGTGTACTGGGTATCATCTTACGATAGCCCAGGCAAAAGCTGGCTTAACAATCACAAATCTTTCTGAATAGTTACCTATACTTTAGCCTAAAGATTTATCGTACTAGGGACTTGATGAGCCTAAAGTTAAGAATTCGGATTAATTTTCCTTTTGTTTATAAAATAAAGAGGAAACCAATGTTTCGTTAAACTTTAAAACCTCGGCCTTCTTATTGGGCGAAAGCCCGAGAAGTTCTCTTCTTCCTTTCAGGGTCTGCGCGTGGCCTGGCTGGCCTATGAATATTTAGTGCTTTTGTGTGAATTTCAGCTTTCGGTACAAGGGAGGGATACTGGCCCAACTAGTAGTTTCCGTGATTTTTTTGTAAATTTTTGAATTTTTTGATATGGGGCCAGTATCAGAGGGTGGAGGACCCCAGACCATCGGGGTCAGGGCTCCACTACCATCGGGGGCCCGGGGCTGTCTGCCTCACCCGGGTTCCTTGTAAAGAGAGGTAGCCTTTTTCCTATTTTCCCGTTTTAGATTTTCAATGTTCTGGCTCCGTGCGTTGTCACGAGCACTGGGTCTGCTTAGTCAGCCCATGTTGCAGAGCCATGGGTGGTTTCCTGTACGGAACGATGCCCCCTTTTTTTTGGTCCCTGGGTATTTTACATACCAGTTTGCGGCTACGAAATTCATGACGGATGAATACTACGTAGCATCCCGTTTCTTGAGAGCAAACCATCCCCATTTTGTCAAGAACCCACCCCAGCCGCAGCGAGCTAGCAAAGCGGCACCCCAGCATCCGTCGGGGTTGGTTAAAGGGTGCTCCGCTAATGCGGACGAGGGGCCTTCACGGCCATTTCTAGGGCACCCTGCTCTCGGGGCAATTCTTTTTTTTTGTTTTGCCTCTTGAATGGCATTAGCCATTTCACTTCTTGGACCTTAGCACTCTTGGTTCTGGACTTCGGTCTGGTTCTAAGTTGTGCTAAGGCCACTCTCCATCCTCAAATCCGCTACAAAAGGAAGAGGGAAAAACGCTGCCTCTCTTTTCAGAGGAACCCGGGTGAGGCAGACAGCCCCGGGCCCTCGATGGTGGTGGAGCCCTAACCCCGATGGTCTGGGGTCCTCCACCCTCTGATACTGGCCATGAAATATCAAATTCAAAAACTAACGCAAAACCACAAACTAACTATTCGGCCAGTATCCCTCCCTTATAAAATTGCTGAAAATCACAAGAAAGACTATTCACTCATCGGCCAGCCAGGCCATGCGCGGACCCTGAAAGAGAAAAGAACTTTTCGGGCCTTCACCCAATAAGAAGGCCTTGCGTTTACGTTTTACAAATCCATTATTATAATTTTTTTTCTTTTCAAAGTTAGTACCACATTATTATTTTTCAGTTTTCCATTAACAAAATCAATCATTGAAAAATGGTAATTGTTAGGTTTACATTCCTATGCCATCTCTAATGTGAATCGTAATCTTTTGGTTGCCGTCAATAATTCGATACCAAAACTCAATTGAAGTTCTTTCAAAGAAAAGGAAGAAAAAGACTCATACTGATGCAATTCAGAGAGCGGCTAGATGCTCAGACTTTCAAAAGAATAAAACTATGAACTTATTTTGAGTTAGGTTCACAAGCCATATATCCATTTTTCCTAGAGATATTTTTAAAGATCATTACAAATTAGCAATTTAGGTGCCGCTTTATCTATTTGACTACATTAAAGTTAATCCAATTGGGTAGATATTCAACTCAATCACTTAGACTTTCTAAATCGCGTTAACTAGTCCATTATCTGATGCGTGTAACCAAACCATAACTGTCATTATTATAACAAAAATTGGCATTATTCTTAGAATCTGCTTTTCAATCATAGTAATTTCATATATGCGGTTGTACACAGATAAATGCCACAACTAGATGAAGTCTTGGAAAATATGTTGAACACGAGTTATTACATTGTACTACCTTGATGTTCGGAAAGAATTGAAAAAAAACTTTAAAGAAAGATAATTGCTAATTTTCTGGGATGGCAGTATATTAGGTAAAAATTGCCAACAATATTTTTTTCTTTTAGGAACATCAACTAGACATGCCATTTAAAAGAAATTGAAATTTCATGAACAATCTTCCATGTTTTCTTACTTTCAGGTATTAACTTTGTTGTGTATGCCATGTAATAATTATCATTTTTACTCTTCCGTTACATGATTCTAAAGAAAACTGCTAGTTCTACGTTAAATAACTTATTCAACCAATAAGTTAACGAGTTATTCAATTTATCGTTTCTAAAATTTTACAGAAATATGTTAAGATAACTTCAATGGAAAATATATAAAATTAACAGTTTTTTTCTTCTTTTAAAGCTATATATCTCGCTAAGGAAAATAGAATCTAGCAGTGAGCGTATTTAAGTTGCGATTGGTTAACATAATTATTTTAGCAAATACAACTTTAATACATACAAAAGAAAATAGATTAGCTGTATTTCCCAACTAATTTATAGAGTCATGAAATTCTCTAAAACGAGTGTGTATAAAAGTTTATAGCAAATAACCTTTCCTTTAAGAACGTCTTTCTTTGTTCTCTCCTTTTTTTCTATTTGTTTCGGTTCAATCGCTATTGCACCCGCTGGCAAGTATATTAAATGTTCCAAACGAAAATCAAAGATTATATTCAAGAAATTAAGAAAATATTAAATGGACTCACTCCTGGAAACCGAATCAGAGAAAGACGGTGATAAAATACAATCGGGTTGTATAGGAACTAATCATTAATTCTCAGACCCGCTATTGGTCAGTGATTCCATCTCTAGAAATAATACCTTACAAGTAAACTTTCTCACACAAAATTAACATCCCCCAAGGATATCGGTCACTTTAACGCAACATCGCTCGTTCGCTACTAGATGGCCTTTCAGGATAACCTGAAGGCAGAACATTTTTCACTGCGGTGAAGAATAATTTAACTGAATTTCTTTTTCTAAAGAGAAATTGGGCGAATTAGGAGAATTACTGTCTTGCGAATGTCATACAGAAAAGCGCGCACACACGGCTGCTTCAACCAAACCCGTTGCCATGAGGAAAACTATCAGTTATTTTTCGTGCATTTGCATCACACACTTAAATTTCAATCTTTCGGATGTACAAAAACAAACTGTGGTCATCGGATATTTCACAATTTTCACGAGACATCCACGCGTGAAATCACCGGTAATAGTCCCTAGCGTTGTCTTATTTAATACTGTACCCGCAACCAATATATCGCACACTCAACTTAGTTGCAATCACCAGCGGAAGCCGACACTTTACTTCGTTAATGAGTTTTAAAATCATCCGGTGCAATGATTATGCCTTGCCAAATGCAATCCCCTAAATCTGCTCTATCAGATTCATTTAAGCATCCCAGACAACGCACTGATCCGACAAGTAGTATGGGTTTGCATTGTATATTAATTTTCACGCTAGCCACCCACTTTTTCAGTTCGTGAAAATGATTATGTCGATTAAACACACAGCACTTTGAAATATCTGTTTCGCACCGATGCACAAACGACTTGGCTCGCGACCGAATTTAAGATTTTGCGATACCTGACCTCGTGGTTTATCAAAAATTCCGAAAGCTTTTCTTTTCAGTTATACTGGAGCCCGGATTTCACAAACGCACCACAAATAATGCAATCAGCACATCAGCACATTTGCAATCACTTTTTGAGAACTTGTCGTCAAAAGGTTTCTGGTCGTATTTCTTAAACTCAAAACCAAGAAGTGCGAAAATTCCGGGACCCGACAACTACCATGTGCACGACGCAGGCCTTTTTCGGTCTTCCTATGTTCTCGCGTCGACGAGTCTGCCGCCCTCCGGCCGTGGCCACGATTTCCAAGAGACTCCTCGAGCTCATCGTTGCAAGCTCACAGCTCGTCGTGTCTCGAAATTTTCAAAAGTAATTTACCGTTCGTACGGTAAATTAGTTTTTGAAATTGCGATGCAATGCGATATCACTTCTATTTCGATTTCTCGAAAACAAGGTACCGTTAGCAGGTCGTAGCAGAGGACTTTTGATACATTACGTATCAGAAGTCGTTTGCCGTGAATTTTAGAATAATTCAAATTGGCAAATGCTACAATACAGGTCTTTCCACAAGGGCAAGTGCGTGGAAAGAGCTGAAGGATGGATGTAATTTATGAAGGACATGACGTGAACAAGTGATCAAGCCTTTTACTATCCAATCCTTTATAAAAAAGAAACGTGAACTTAGTGAACGGGGTAATTTGAAATAAAGAATAATAGGGAATCTAGTGAACAACGTGTACTAGAATGATTAATTGAAATATCTTGAACGAAAATGTAGTGAACTAAGTGAACATATTTGAAGATACGGAGGGAGAATAGGAAAGAAGAAGTAATTAGAGAATTGAGGTGTGTGAACTAGTGGACTAGATCACTTCGGGGCTTCTTATGCTGCAACCTCCTCAGGAGCTCCTCAATGGCCCAAAAGGTGTTTTCTACCTTCTGAAACCTATTCCACAGATCAGGGAATTTCACTGGGAATAGTTTGAAGTTATGGGACCTAGCATGAATTATTGGAGGTGCAGGTGAAGGGCTTAGGGAGATTGTGCTCTTCTGGAGCGTAATCTGCAGTCCCTTCAAAACAGATTTACGCTGATTGGAACGTCGTCCGTGTGTGACCTTCCAGAAGAGACGTAGGCGTAACGTGGAGCGCTTTGGTTTTCGTGCGGCGGCCAGTAGGGGATCGACGGTCCGGTTTCCCTTTTCCGAAGGCGGTATTGGGGCTGGTGTAGGTGGTAAATCGCTGAGACGATCTCCAAACTGCTCCCTCAGAGCATCGCGTAAGTGAGGCCATTCGGCACCTCCGTTAATCCGGTGATACTTCCAGAACCAATCGGCCGAAGGTGCAACAAATAGAAGTTAAGCGTGCTGGCAGAGAATGTAAAAATCTCCTTCGAGTGTCTGGCGTGCGAGAGCTTCTACTCTATACAAAAACGATTCGAGAGGCAACGAGTCCTCGAGGCCAGAGAAGGTGATATCCCATGTGTTGATGACTTTTACAGCGAAATCATCAGGTGGTGCTACCCAATGCGACGAAGAACTGGTCGCAAATCTGTCATAATCCCTGTTGGGATACATGGTGCAAAAGTCAGGAGGTTTGAAATTTTACACTGTGATCTAAACAGCGTATGTGAATAATAATGACGCCAAGATCAATAAAGCGGGTGGCCTGGAATGCAACAAGATTAACAACTATAGTTTGAAAATTTGTGGTATAAAATGTATCCTTACAAGCCGAACTTTTGGAAGAAAAAAAAATTTGTCCATTAAAACATTATGATGGCCTTCTTATTGGGTTGGAACCATTTCCGAACTTCCCCTGTCAGGTCCGCTGGCTGGTTGGATGAATCGAAACGATGTAATTTTTACGTACGACTGAATTTCATTAAATGTGGAAATGAAAAGAGATTTTTATTTATTTTTTCGAATGTAAAAATGAGATTTTACGGTATTTAAAGGTTATACTGTATGAAATTTACGAATTTAAGTTGGAAATAACATGTGACAATAATTTAATGAGGATCGCTACCCAAAGGGAAAAGTCCATTATGGAGGTCTGTCCGCCTCCTCCGAGATTCTTAAGAAAAGAGAGGAGCTAGGAGATAAATACAAAAGTTGCAGTTGTCCAACACATGACACTCCCTCAAAGTACCGGTCGAAATGACGGGACGCGATAGTGGCAACACGCCAACCACACGTAATCCGAACATCAGTTCGAACCAGACCCGGAAAAATTGCCCTATGCAGAACAACTCCAAGTCAAACGTTGGCGTAGCTTCTAACATAAAGGGGGCAGGGGCCCTTTTGGCAACTCGGACTGGTGACTGGCGACGGGGTCTGGTAGACCCAGTAGAAGTCCTCCAGGTTGCACCCAGAGCCTAAAGCTCAAAAGAACAACACAACAACAACAAGCTAACGCCATAGGTATACTAATAAGGATGGATTTGAAAGGGATAGGATTGGGAAGGATGTTTGCGGCTAGAAGGGAAAGAGCGAGCAGTGAAGGTCTTAATACAAGGGCTTGTTCGCTCGAACGAAAATAAGTTGAATCGCAAGGGAGGCGATTCTAAGACCTACAAGTGAGAATGGAAATGTTAGGATTGAAGACGTAAAGTCTTAAGGGGAGTATGAGTCGAAGCTCATAACTATTTTCTCACTTTCTGTGGGTTGCCCAAAAACAAGTTTTCGAGCCCCACGTTGGGCGCCATTTGTAGCGATTATTAAGATGGGAGTGTTGCTGAGCCTTAAAACAACTCAGAACCAGACCGAAGTCCGGAATCAATATGGCCAAGGTCCAGCAAAGTGAGAATGGCTGTTGCCATTCAAGAGGCAAAACAAAAAAAAAGAATTGCCCCGAGAGCAGGGTGCCCTAGAAATGGCCGTGAAGGCCCCTCGTCCGCATTAGTGGAGCACCCTTTAACCAACCTCGACGGATGCTGGTTTGCTCGCTGCGGCTGGGGCGGGTTCTTGAAAAATGGAGTTTTTTTGCTCTCCAAGAAACGGGATGCTACTTATTATTCATCCGTCATGAATACGTAGCCGCAAACTGGTATGAATACCAAGGGACAAACGGGGCATAGTTCCGTTAAGGAAACCACCCATGGCTCTGCAACATGGGCTGACTAAGCAGACCCAGTGCTCGTGACGACGCACGGAGCCAACAATTGAAAAATTTGAAAAAGGAAGAGGGAAAAACGGTGCCTCTCTTTTCAGAGGAACCCGGGTGAGGCAGACAGCCCCGGGCCCTCGATGGTGGTGGAGCCCTAACCCCGATGGTCTGGGGTCCTCCACCCTCTGATACTGGCCATGAAATATCAAATTCAAAAACTAACGCAAAACCACAAACTAACTATTCGGCCAGTATCCCTCCCTTATAAAATTGCTGAAAATCACAAGAAAGACTATTCACTCATCGGCCAGCCAGGCCATGCGCGGACCCTGAAAGAGAAAAGAACTTTTCGGGCCTTCACCCAATAAGAAGGCCTTGCGTTTACGTTTTACAAATCCATTATTATAATTTTTTTTCTTTTCAAAGTTAGTACCACATGATTATTTTTCAGTTTTCCATTAACAAAATCAATCATTGAAAAATGGTAATTGTTAGGTTTACATTCCTATGCCATCTCTAATGTGAATCGTAATCTTTTGGTTGCCGTCAATAATTCGATACCAAAACTCAATTGAAGTTCTTTCAAAGAAAAGGAAGAAAAAGACTCATACTGATGCAATTCAGAGAGCGGCTAGATGCTCAGACTTTCAAAAGAATAAAACTATGAACTTATTTTGAGTTAGGTTCACAAGCCATATATCCATTTTTCCTAGAGATATTTTTAAAGATCATTACAAATTAGCAATTTAGGTGCCGCTTTATCTATTTGACTACATTAAAGTTAATCCAATTGGGTAGATATTCAACTCAATCACTTAGACTTTCTAAATCGCGTTAACTAGTCCATTATCTGATGCGTGTAACCAAACCATAACTGTCATTATTATAACAAAAATTGGCATTATTCTTAGAATCTGCTTTTCAATCATAGTAATTTCATATATGCGGTTGTACACAGATAAATGCCACAACTAGATGAAGTCTTGGAAAATATGTTGAACACGAGTTATTACATTGTACTACCTTGATGTTCGGAAAGAATTGAAAAAAAACTTTAAAGAAAGATAATTGCTAATTTTCTGGGATGGCAGTATATTAGGTAAAAATTGCCAACAATATTTTTTTCTTTTAGGAACATCAACTAGACATGCCATTTAAAAGAAATTGAAATTTCATGAACAATCTTCCATGTTTTCTTACTTTCAGGTATTAACTTTGTTGTGTATGCCATGTAATAATTATCATTTTTACTCTTCCGTTACATGATTCTAAAGAAAACTGCTAGTTCTACGTTAAATAACTTATTCAACCAATAAGTTAACGAGTTATTCAATTTATCGTTTCTAAAATTTTACAGAAATATGTTAAGATAACTTCAATGGAAAATATATAAAATTAACAGTTTTTTTCTTCTTTTAAAGCTATATATCTCGCTAAGGAAAATAGAATCTAGCAGTGAGCGTATTTAAGTTGCGATTGGTTAACATAATTATTTTAGCAAATACAACTTTAATACATACAAAAGAAAATAGATTAGCTGTATTTCCCAACTAATTTATAGAGTCATGAAATTCTCTAAAACGAGTGTGTATAAAAGTTTATAGCAAATAACCTTTCCTTTAAGAACGTCTTTCTTTGTTCTCTCCTTTTTTTCTATTTGTTTCGGTTCAATCGCTATTGCACCCGCTGGCAAGTATATTAAATGTTCCAAACGAAAATCAAAGATTATATTCAAGAAATTAAGAAAATATTAAATGGACTCACTCCTGGAAACCGAATCAGAGAAAGACGGTGATAAAATACAATCGGGTTGTATAGGAACTAATCATTAACTCTCAGACCCGCTATTGGTCAGTGATTCCATCTCTAGAAATAATACCTTACAAGTAAACTTTCTCACACAAAATTAACATCCCCCAAGGATATCGGTCACTTTAACGCAACATCGCTCGTTCGCTACTAGATGGCCTTTCAGGATAACCTGAAGGCAGAACATTTTTCACTGCGGTGAAGAATAATTTAACTGAATTTCTTTTTCTAAAGAGAAATTGGGCGAATTAGGAGAATTACTGTCTTGCGAATGTCATACAGAAAAGCGCGCACACACGGCTGCTTCAACCAAACCCGTTGCCATGAGGAAAACTATCAGTTATTTTTCGTGCATTTGCATCACACACTTAAATTTCAATCTTTCGGATGTACAAAAACAAACTGTGGTCATCGGATATTTCACAATTTTCACGAGACATCCACGCGTGAAATCACCGGTAATAGTCCCTAGCGTTGTCTTATTTAATACTGTACCCGCAACCAATATATCGCACACTCAACTTAGTTGCAATCACCAGCGGAAGCCGACACTTTACTTCGTTAATGAGTTTTAAAATCATCCGGTGCAATGATTATGCCTTGCCAAATGCAATCCCCTAAATCTGCTCTATCAGATTCATTTAAGCATCCCAGACAACGCACTGATCCGACAAGTAGTATGGGTTTGCATTGTATATTAATTTTCACGCTAGCCACCCACTTTTTCAGTTCGTGAAAATGATTATGTCGATTAAACACACAGCACTTTGAAATATCTGTTTCGCACCGATGCACAAACGACTTGGCTCGCGACCGAATTTAAGATTTTGCGATACCTGACCTCGTGGTTTATCAAAAATTCCGAAAGCTTTTCTTTTCAGTTATACTGGAGCCCGGATTTCACAAACGCACCACAAATAATGCAATCAGCACATCAGCACATTTGCAATCACTTTTTGAGAACTTGTCGTCAAAAGGTTTCTGGTCGTATTTCTTAAACTCAAAACCAAGAAGTGCGAAAATTCCGGGACCCGACAACTACCATGTGCACGACGCAGGCCTTTTTCGGTCTTCCTATGTTCTCGCGTCGACGAGTCTGCCGCCCTCCGGCCGTGGCCACGATTTCCAAGAGACTCCTCGAGCTCATCGTTGCAAGCTCACAGCTCGTCGTGTCTCGAAATTTTCAAAAGTAATTTACCGTTCGTACGGTAAATTAGTTTTTGAAATTGCGATGCAATGCGATATCACTTCTATTTCGATTTCTCGAAAACAAGGTACCGTTAGCAGGTCGTAGCAGAGGACTTTTGATACATTACGTATCAGAAGTCGTTTGCCGTGAATTTTAGAATAATTCAAATTGGCAAATGCTACAATACAGGTCTTTCCACAAGGGCAAGTGCGTGGAAAGAGCTGAAGGATGGATGTAATTTATGAAGGACATGACGTGAACAAGTGATCAAGCCTTTTACTATCCAATCCTTTATAAAAAAGAAACGTGAACTTAGTGAACGGGGTAATTTGAAATAAAGAATAATAGGGAATCTAGTGAACAACGTGTACTAGAATGATTAATTGAAATATCTTGAACGAAAATGTAGTGAACTAAGTGAACATATTTGAAGATACGGAGGGAGAATAGGAAAGAAGAAGTAATTAGAGAATTGAGGTGTGTGAACTAGTGGACTAGATCACTTCGGGGCTTCTTATGCTGCAACCTCCTCAGGAGCTCCTCAATGGCCCAAAAGGTGTTTTCTACCTTCTGAAACCTATTCCACAGATCAGGGAATTTCACTGGGAATAGTTTGAAGTTATGGGACCTAGCATGAATTATTGGAGGTGCAGGTGAAGGGCTTAGGGAGATTGTGCTCTTCTGGAGCGTAATCTGCAGTCCCTTCAAAACAGATTTACGCTGATTGGAACGTCGTCCGTGTGTGACCTTCCAGAAGAGACGTAGGCGTAACGTGGAGCGCTTTGGTTTTCGTGCGGCGGCCAGTAGGGGATCGACGGTCCGGTTTCCCTTTTCCGAAGGCGGTATTGGGGCTGGTGTAGGTGGTAAATCGCTGAGACGATCTCCAAACTGCTCCCTCAGAGCATCGCGTAAGTGAGGCCATTCGGCACCTCCGTTAATCCGGTGATACTTCCAGAACCAATCGGCCGAAGGTGCAACAAATAGAAGTTAAGCGTGCTGGCAGAGAATGTAAAAATCTCCTTCGAGTGTCTGGCGTGCGAGAGCTTCTACTCTATACAAAAACGATTCGAGAGGCAACGAGTTCTCGAGGCCAGAGAAGGTGATATCCCATGTGTTGATGACTTTTACAGCGAAATCATCAGGTGGTGCTACCCAATGCGACGAAAAACTGGTCGCAAATCTGTCATAATCCCTGTTGGGATATATGGTGCAAAAGTCAGGAGGTTTGAAATTTTACACTGTGATCTATTCAGCGTATGTGAATAATAATGACGCCAAGATCAATAAAGCGGGTGGCCTGGAATGCAACAAGATTAACAACTATAGTTTGAAAATTTGTGGTGTAAAATGTATCCTTACAAGACGAACTTTTGGAAGAAAAAAAAATTTGTCCATTAAAACATTATGATGGCCTTCGTATTGGGTTGGAACCCGTTCCGAACTTCCCCTGTCAGGTCCGCTGGCTGGCTGGATGAATCAAAACGATGTAATTTTTACGTACGACTGAATTTAATTAAATGTGGAAATGAAACAAGATTTTTATTTATTTTTTCGAATGTAAAAATGAGATTTTACGGTATTTAAAGGTTTTACTGTATGAAATTTATGAATTTAAGTTGGAAATAACATGTGACAATAATTTAATGAGGATCGCTACCCAAAGGGAAAAGTCCATTATGGAGGTCTGTTCGCCTCCTCCGAAATTCTTAAGAAAAGAGAGGAGCTAGGAGATAAAAACAAAAGTTGCAGTTGTCCAACACATGACAATCCCTCAAAGTACCGGTCGAAATGACGGGACGCGATAGTGGCAACACGCCAATCACACGTAATCCGAACATCAGTTCGAACCAGACCCGGAAAAATTGCCCTATGCAGAACAACTCCAAGTCAAACGTTGTCGTAGCTTCTAACATAAAGGGGGCAGGGGCCCTTTTGGCAACTCGGACTGGTGACTGGCGAGGGGGTCTGGTAGACCCAGTAGAAGTCCTCCAGGTTGCACCCAGAGCCTAAAGCTCAAAAGAACAACACAACAACAACAAGCTAACGCCATAGGTATACTAATAAGAATGGATTTGAAAGGGATAGGATTGGGAAGGATGTTTGCGGCTAGAAGGGAATGAGCGAGCAGTGCAGGTTGTCACCGTTAACTTTAACGCGCACTAAAGCCCTTGTATCTCGGTTGAAGATAAAGGGTTTAGTGCGCGTTAAAGTTAGCCAATTTGTCACCGTTAACTTTAACGCGCACTAAAACCCTTTATCTTCAACCGAGATACAAGGGCGGCAGTTTCCATGCGGCTTTGCTCGCGAAGAATAAGGTCGCGGGTGGGCGCCACTCGCTTCTTTTTCGAGAAACTGCCTCGCTACCGTCGCCCTGAAGCGAGAAGAGGTAGACGGTTCGTAACAATCAACCCACTACTCGAAATTCACAATTACCCCGGCGTAATTTATAATTTCAATCTTTATTGTACTTAACGTGTACTATAAATTTATCACTACTATCACTACCGCGTTACCATTCAATGGTAATCTCCCTTATCCTATTTGCACTTCAATTTCAGATAATCTTATACAACAATTTTAACGCTACGTACTAACTAACCTGCTTGCTCTGGAACTGTCGGTTCTGGATCGCAAGAATGTGGTTTTTCTCCCTCGATGGGGCCCTTTTCTGCTAATTGAAGTCTCGCCAAAATCAATCGAAACGTCGAAAATCCTCCGCAATTCGTACTCCTCGACAAACTCGCTCTACACCGCTACTATCGATCTTTCGCAAAATATTCGCACCCGTCGTTCTTCCCATACAGCAATTATCGCACGGACAAAATAATACGCCTATCGTTTCTCCTGCCGCTTTCCGGACTTGAAATCGCCTATCGTCAGCCCAAGTTTCCTAATTCCAAACCAATAGCCACACTCGGAAACAAAGGAGAAAAAGCAAAGTGTAAATTTCTCGTTTCAGCGCTTCAATGCTTCCGCACACTCACCCAGCTCAATTCAAAAAGAAAGAATTTCCGTGATCCCGCTCACAGGAAAATTTTCCTGGCGGTAGCGGGATTTTAAAAATAACGTTCCCGGCGCTTGCCCTCTATCGCTTTCACTTGTCTGAGTGTTGGGTTGCGAATTCACCTCGCGATCCAATTCGGGACGGTCCGATTTTGGAACATCTTAACTGACGTTTTCCACTTCGTGACATTTCCGACTTGTCAACATTTGTTTACGTCAATTGTGTTGTCGGCAAATCAACCTGCGAGCACCACAGCCTTTCGATACATTTTCCAGGTAAGTGAGAGTTCTGCTTATTATTTTCTCGCCTTTGCCAAAGAACAGATCCGCAATCCTTCCGTTTTCTTCCATCTGATCGCTATCAGATGTGAATCCAGTCGCGTTACAGTGCTAATTCATTCCGGCGCTCAGTGTGAAAGTTTGTTCGTGCCGCGAGTTTCGGTTGTGAAAATGCCCTGCCTCAAATGCTGATGTCGTCCTGATCTCGTTTTACCTACGCGCATGGCGACTATCCTTCGCGCCTCGGGTCGATCCTGTCAATAATCTCGCATTAACTTTAGTCGCCCTTTTGATCAGTGGCTTTGCGTTCGGGAATCAGCAACTCGGGAATACACTCGGTACCAGTCGTATGTAGGTCAATTGTTGGCCTAGGTCTGGTGTCGTCAGTATGAACGACTCAGCCCATACATTGCTCTGCCGGGTGTATGGATTTGTGGCATAATGATGCGGATCGCGATATCTCGTTGATATTCTTGCGCTTTGGATAGCCTCGCGATTTAGGTATTGCCGTTGGTGACTATGATGATGCTCATATCCACAATTTACTCGTGTTGTTCTGCTGTTGATGTGCAGATGTTCGACTGAGTTGTGCGTCTGTTAAATGTTCGTTTGTACTTATGTGTCACTCGTCGTATATTCCTTCAGCATGCCTTGTGATAATCAACTGACTTCCTATTAATTACACTACATTCGGGGATTGTGATTGTAACAACAACTGACCTAATCTACCTTAAATTACATTCATGACTCTAATAACTAACTCATTAAACCTAATACTACTTAACATTAAAATCGTGAATTGCGAATATTATCCAATCTCCATCGTTCTCTTTTAGAGGACGATGGAGATTTTTTTTTTTTATTATTATTATGAAAAATAGTAAACGCCGTGACAAGGTCTTAATACAAGGGCTTGTTCTCTCGAACGAAAATAAGTTGAATCGCAAGGGAGGCGATTCTAAGACCTACAAGTGAGAATGGAAATGTTAGGATTGAAGACGTAAAGTCTTAAGGGGAGTATGAGTCGAAGCTCATAACTATTTTCTCACTTTCTGTGAGTTGCCCAAAAACAAGTTTTCGAGCCCCACGTTGGGCGCTATTTGTAGCGATTATTAAGATGGGAGTGTTGCTGAGCCTTAAAACAACTCAGAACCAGACCGAAGTCCGGAATCAAGATGGCCAAGGTCCAGCAAAGTGAGAATGGCTGTTGCCATTCAAGAGGCAAAACAAAAAAAAAAGAATTGCCCCGAGAGCAGGGTGCCCTAGAAATGGCCGTGAAGGCCCCTCGTCCGCATTAGTGGAGCACCCTTTAACCAACCTCGACAGATGCTGGTTTGCCGCTTTGCTAGCTCGCTGCGGCTGGGGTGGGTTCTTGAAAAATGTAGTTGGTTTGCTCTCCAAGAAAGGGGATGCTACTTATTATTCATCCGTCATGAATACGTAGCCGCAAGCTGGTATGAATACCAAGGGACAAAGGGGGCATAGTTCCGTTAAGGAAACCACCCATGGCTCTGCAACATGGGCTGACTAAGCAGACACAGTGCTCGTGACGACGCACGGAGCCAACAATTGACAAATCTGAAAAAGGAAGAGGGAAAAATACTGCCTCTCTTTTCAGAGGAACCCGGGTGAGGCAGACAGCCCCGGGCCCTCGATGGTGGCGGAGCCCTAACTCCGATGGTCTGGGGTCCTCCACCCTCTGATACTGGCCATGAAATATCAAATTCAAAAACTAACGCAAAACCACAAACTAACTATTCGGCCATCCCTCCCTTATAAAATTGCTGAAAATCACAAAAAAGACTATTCACTCATCGGCCAGCCAGGCCATGCGCGGACCCTGAAAGAGAAAAGAACTTTTCGGGCCTTCACCCAATAAGAAGGCCTTGCGTTTACGTTTTACAAATCCATTATTAGTATTTTTTTTCTTTTCAAAGTTAGTACCACATTATTATTTTTCAGTTTTCCATTAACAAAATCAATCATTGAAAAATGGTAATTGTTAGGTTTACATTCCTATGCCATCTCTAATGTGAATCGTAATCTTTTGGTTGCCGTCGATAATTCGATACCAAAACTCAAATGAAGTCCTTTCAAAGAAAAGGAAGAGAAAGACAAAAAACTAAATTTGCGCAAATTTTCTAGGGTTGTTTGTATTTTGTTCTCTACGCCTCATACTGATGCAATTCAGAGAGCGGCTAGATGCTCAGACTTTCAAAAGAATAAAACTATGAACTTATTTTGAGTTAGGTTCACAAGCCATATATCCATTTTTCCTAGAGATATTTTTAAAGATCATTACAAATTAGCAATTTAGGTGCCGCTTTATCTATTTAACTACATTAAAGTTAATCCAATTGTGTAGATATTCAACTCAATCACTTAGACTTTCTAAATCGCGTTAAGGGGTTACATGGGTTTGGAATGGTGAAAAAATCGATTTTTTTTTCTTTGTTTTTTCTTAAAGAACAACTCATCGAAAGTACTCTCTGAAAATTTGAAGTCGATCCGAGCTATATATTAGAAGGGAGAGCGATTTCGCCACTTTGATCTGTCCCACCTGTGTAAGTAATATTTCTCATTTCACGCAACTTCTTTCACTTTCTTTTCTATCGAAGAGGGAAAATAATAATGGTAGGGTAATGAAATACTGAGTTTAGATATATTATTATGTACAGGCTTTGGACATAACCAATGAAAAAGGGCAATTATTGTATGGGCCTGGTATCGATGATTCTATGAAAGTTAAAAAAAAATTGTTTTATTCTTACCTTAAACTTTAAACGCGTTTTTCTCGAAACGGTATATTTCAAGTCGCTGCCAACGATAACTCAAAAACTAATGCACCAATCTTAACCAAATTTTGCTCACTTCTTTTAAATAGTATTTTCTTGTACTTGAACGAAGGATATTGTGTTTCGTTCATTGGAATTTAATGCACATGGCATTATTTATTGAATTTTTGGGTCAAAAATTAAATTTTTTACTCGCGACGTTGCCAAAAGTTCAGATTTCAATATTTTTACAAATCCTTCGTTCAAGTACAAGTCAAACTCATACTCTAACAGAAACAATTTGATTTTTTTGTTTCCAATGAATCCAGCTAAAGATATCGTTGGCACCGCATTTTTTCGAGCCTTTTCGTAAAATAGCTGCCAGAGGGCGTATTATCAATATTTTTGTCTAAAATTTTTTTTACATATAGTTCAAGAGTTACTTTAGTTGTTAACAATAATTTATAATAATTTAATACATTATTTTTTATTTTTGAAACATTTAAAAATGGCGTTTTTTTTATTCTCTGAAACCCATGTAACCCCTTAACTAGTCCATTATCTGATGCGTGTAACCAAACCATAACTGTCATTATTATAACAAAAATTGGCATTATTCTTAGAATCTGCTTTTCAATCATAGTAATTTCATATATGCGGTTGTACACAGATAAATGCCACAACTAAATGAAGTCTTGGAAAATATGTTGAACACGAGTTATTACATTGTACTACCTTGATGTTCGGAAAGAATTGAAAAAAAACTTTAAAGAAAGATAATTGCTAATTTTCTGGGATGGCAGTAAATTAGGTAAAAATTGCCAACAATATTTTTTTCTTTTATGAACATCAACTAGACATGCCATTTAAAAGAAATTGAAATTTCATGAACAATCTTTCATGTTTTCTTACTTTCAGGTATTAACTTTGTTGTGTATGCCATGTAATAATTATCATTTTTACTCGTGCGTTACATGATTCTAAAGAAAACTGCTAGTTCTACGTTAAATAACTTATTCAACCAATAAGTTAACGAGTTATTCAATTTATCGTTTCTAAAATTTTACAGAAATATGTTAAGATAACTTCAATGGAAAATATATAAAATTTCTTCTTTTAAAGCTATATATCTCGCAAAGGAAAATAGTATCTAGCAGCGAGCGTATTTAAGTTGCGATTGGTTAACAGGATTGGTTTTAGCAAATACAACTTTAATACATACAAAAGAAAATAGATTAGCTGTGTTTCCCAACTAATTTATAGAGTCATAAAATTCTCTAAAACGAGTGTGTATAAAAGTTTATAGCAAATAACCTTTCCCTATAAGAACGTTTTTCTTTATTCTCTCTTTTTTTTCTATTTGTTTCGGTTCAATCGCTAATGCACCCGCTGGCAAGTATATTAAATGTTCCAAACGAAAATCAAAGATTATATTCAAGAAATTAAGAAAATATTAAATGGACTCACTCCTGGAAACCGAATCAGAGAAAGACGGTGATAAAATACAATAGGGTTGTATCATTAATTCGCAGACCCGCTATTGGTCAGTGATTCCATCTCTAGAAATAATACCTTACAAGTAAACTTTCTCAAACAAAATTAACATCCCCCAAGGATATCGGTCACTTTAACGCAACATCGCTCGTTCGCTACTAGATGGCCTTTCAGGATAACCTGAAGGCAGAACATTTTTCACTGTGGTGAAGAATAATTTAACTGAATTTCTTTTTCTAAGAACACTTAGTTTTGTTTTAATCGTGACAAAGAGTTTTCGATTAGTGATTGACTTATTTTGATTTTTATAATTAGTTTCTTAGCGAATCGGGCTTCTGTTCATGCTAGTCTTCGTTTAGGTCCAAGTTGTCAACATGACCACTGAGTAGCTGAAACTATCAAAGACAGGGAATCACATACCATCTTCGATCGGATAGGATCCATTTAGAGCTGCGTTATTATCGAGTTTTCCTACCAGTTTATCTCCATTATAGAGTCCGATCTGCTCTGTGCTTGCACATCCTCATGTTAGTATTTAGAGTTGGTTCCCAAGTTCACAAACGGTGACATCCTGTAAAAATTTCGTCTTGGAAAATCGTATTCCCAGTGTTGCGGCACGCCCTCTTGTTTTTATGCAATCGGCAACAATTCACGCTTTACGAGAAATTGGGCGAATTAGGAGAATTACTGTCTTGCGAATGTCATACAGAAAAGCGCGCACATACGGCAGCTTCAACCAAACTTGTTGCCATGAGGAAAACTATCAGTTATTTTTCGTGCATTTGCATCACACACTTAAATTTAAATCTTTCGGATGCACAAAAACAAACTGTGGTCATCGGATATTTCACAATTTTCACGAGACATCCACGCGTGAAATCACCGGTAATAGTCCCTAGCGTTATCTTATTTAATACTGTACTCACAACCAATATATCGCACACTCAACTTAGTTGCAATCACCAGCGGAAGCCGACGCTTTACTTCGTTAATGAGTTTAAAAATCATCCGGTGCAATGATTATGCCTAGCCAAATGCAATCCCCTAAATCTGCTCTATCAGATTTATTTAAGCATCCCAGACAACGCACTGATCCGACAAGTAGTATGGGTTTGCATTGTATATTAATTTTCACGCTAGTCACCCACTTTTTCAGTTCGTGAAAATGATTATGTCGATTAAACACACAGCACTTTGAAATATCTGTTTCGCACCGATGCACAAACGACTTGGCTCGCGGCCGAATTTAAAATTTTGCGATACCTGACCTCGTGGTTTATCAAAAATTCCGAAAGCATTTCTTTTCAGCTATACTGGAGCCCGGATTTCATAAGCGCACCACAAATAATGCAATCAGCACATCAGCACATTTGCAATCACTTTTTGAGAACTTGTCGTCAAAAGGTTTCTGGTCGTATTTCTTAAACTCACAACCAAAAAGTGCGAAAAGTCTGGGACCCGACAACTACCATGTGCACGACGCAGGCCTTTTTCGGTCTTCCTATGTTCTCGCGTCGACGAGTCTGCCGCCCTCCGGCCGTGGCCACGATTTCCAAGAGACTCCTCGAGCTCATCGTTGCAAGCTCACAGCTCGTCGTTTCTCGAAATTTTCAAAAGTAATTTACCGTTCGTACGGTAAATTAGTTTTTGAAATTGCGATGCAATGCGATATCACTTGTATTTCGATTTCTCGAAAACAAGGTACCGTTAGCAGGTCGTAGCAGAGGACTTTTGATACATTACGTATCAGAAGTCGTTCGCCGTGAATTTTAGAATAATTCAAATTGGCAAATGCTACAATAGCTCATTAATGCATCTCATATGCATTGTATCCTTTGAAGTTGATGTCACTTCTTTAATTATTATTTGGCACTAATCCCAGCTGCTTTCTCGAATTTATTAGCAAAATTACGTTTCTTTGCCTCTTGCGCAATCTTATTTGACTCCTTTTTTTTATTAGATAATCTTGTTTTTTCGTTGCACAATTTGGATTTGCCATGTATCTTTTGTAAGCTGTTCTTTTGCGTTTAGCAGCATCAATAACTTTCTTAGTTATACATGATTCCTGCCGAACTCTTACGTGTTTGGCTGATGTCGCTCTTTCTTTTGCTTTCGATATAATTTCGATTAAACCTTCTATAGTATCATTTGGCTTCATTTTTAATTCATCAATTACACAATTCACGAATTTCTTCTTATCAGTTGAATTGATGGCTATCATCCTGGGCTGTGCTTTTATCGTTCCGCATTCAACGATCGAAGTAGTAAGGAAGCCACCACACCATGTTATAAGCATAGGGTGCGGTAGAGACAGCATGCTTAGGTGACACCAGAGTAGTTCCACCTCCCTAGGTAGCCACCAGAAGAGCTTACGTGTTAAGGTATAGGACGAGCTTTTATGTTCCGGGGGAGAGGCCGTTGAAAAGGGCTTTAGGTGCCACCACGATCTTGGCTGGAGGCGGTGTTGAAGTGCTCATGAGGAGTTGAGCGATGTGTGTTGGGTGATGTGTAAGAGGGAGAAAAACAGATGGAGAGAAGCTTTGTGCGAGAGACTGGGCGTTGCGTGCGAGGCTGTGAAGAAGCTTTGTGCGAGAGAATGGGCGTTGCGTGCGAGGCTGTGAAGAAGCTTTGTGCGAGAGACTGGGCGTTGGGTGCGAGGCTGTGAGGAAGCTTGAGGAGATGAAGAAGCTTTTTGTGAGAGAATGGGCGTTGGGTGCGAGGAGTTGTGTGTGTGTGTTCCGCGCTTTGCATTGCCTTGAGTCGTGTTGGAGGGGCTATTTCCCACCTTTATTCTCTTTGTAAGCTTGACCTGCGCTCTGTTTACAAACGCTCAGACCATGTGTTTGGTTTAACAGCAAACTCGATAGCCCGTGTTCTGTTAGTGTATATAATTTTACTTTTATCGATCCGAATGAACCAGTTCCAGAGATGTAAAATGTACATTTCTTGGTGATTAAGCATATGGCGATTAGCATGCATTACATACGTATATATTGGGTTGCAAATTGAGTTGAATGAAATGTATTTAACATGATATGCCTGTGGCTAGTGATTTTTATTGGTCGCCGCAGCCGCCATATTCCACAAGCCTGTAAAATAGACAAATAACTAGCCTGAAAGTCTCCTAAAACAAAAATTCATATTAAACCATCAGCCTACACGCCTTCAAAAAAAAAACACATTTTAAAAGATGTACTTTTTTTTATTTTGTTAAATTCATTTTTATTTTTTTATTACAAATTTTATCATTAAAAACCCGAATCTGGTCTCATCCTTACCGCTAAAAACGAGGTGCTGTCCTTCGACATTGTTGAGTTCGTCCACCTGACGCTGTGTCTTGCTCGCCGTTCAGTAGGCATACAATTAGCCGCAGCCCGAATTTTGTTTTGATGATGGAAAACGTGCGGATCGGGTACTCCCTTCCGATCTCGAGTTCTGTGATCGGGGTATGGACACTATCTCGATCCTCTGCAACGTCGCACAGTACCTTAAAAGCACTCTGAAAAAGATGGATACTATTTATTACTTGAAAAAGTTAATAAAAATTTGTTCAATAACGAACTTACCATTTTTCTACTGTTTTCAAACTGATGCAAAATATGCCAATCGGCTCGGTATTTATACTAGTTTCCAACACTTCAGAATAGAAAAAGCAAAACTTCACAGACTTTTTACTCACATCTAAGATATCTGATCTTATCATATTTTTAAAATGCAATTAATATGGATTCTACATGCAATGTAATGAACGTGAGTTTCGCAGGCAGATCAGACACTTCAAAACAAAAATAGCAAAGTTTCATAGACTCTTTACGCATCTGTAAGCTGTCTTAGCATGTCACGCCTTTAAAATGTAATTAATAAGACACCTCAAAACAAAAACAGCAAAGTTTCATAGACTCTTTGCGTATCTGTAATCTGTCTTAGCATGTCACGTTTTAAAATGTAATTAATAAAGAATTTGCACACTATGTAATCGATATGAATCTTGTAGGCGGAGCAGATATCTCAAAACAAAATTAGCAAAACTTCATAGATTCTTTACGCATCTGTAAGATGTCTTAGCATGTCGCGCTTTGAAATTGTAATTGATAAAGAATTTGCATACAATGTAGTTGATATGAATTTTGTATACAAACCAGACACAGCAAAGCCTTTTTCAAAGTCTTCTAGTAGTGTGCTAGAACATACATGTTTCAATATTAATTAAGAACCTGTCATTTTTCACTATCTTGATAGCTATCCATTATAGAGGATTATTGATCACGTTATTTTGAAATTTTTCATGTAATGATAATTGTATGCACTTGGAATGTGATTGCTTTGTATTTACTGGTTACAGAAGTATAGATTGTATTCTCTTAGCTATACTTCGATGGTATGTGTGAAATCAAAACTATATAAAAACCGTATCTTTGACGGTTAATATTCACACTTCGACTTTAAAGTGTTAGCTGTGAAGAAGTATTCTTCGGGAATTAGCCGTGAGTGAGACAGCAACTTCAGGGTGTGTTTGTAGCAGACTTGTGGAAACTACTCTAAGCTCAGGGTAAGTTTGCAGCATGCTTGTGGACATCACTTAAGACCCTGTGAAAACTAATAAGACTTTTATTTGCAGATACTGAAGATTGCTGCAGTCGTTGATTTTGAAGCGGACGTTCCAGGCCTCAGCATTTTTTTCTTAGCATTTTTTCTACTAATTGTACTTGCTACTAGTTTACCACACCATTTATTAAAAATGTCAGGTTGTAGCGTTTTTATTAAATATCTTGAAAGTGCCTTGAATTTAGGCCACAACTTTTTTATGTCGGGCTTGACACTTATGTTGTGCGAGTTGAAAGCCAAAAAGTTGATTTTTACAGAGCCTGAGAAATATGCTCTGATGACTCTGTTGGTAAGGTTTTCATCTTTATTCAAAGTCGATTTCTCGAATCATGTACTCAGGCAGACTCTAGAGTATATGAATATAGGCGAGAGGAGCTCATCGGTAACAGCGTGCAATGACACGATACATATGGACGGAGAGTTAGTTTTAAATCATAGCAATATAAATACGATATCAGGTCACAATAGTTCTAACCAAATTTTGCAAGAAAGTAGTCCTCTAGATTTAACAGTTCAAAAAGGTGGTGGTTCAAAAGCCACTTATGAATTAATATCAAAACAGGAAACATTTTTTAAAAAATTCAATGTGGAAGGTATTAAAATTAATTTCCGTTTACAAGATTTCAATACTCGTGCTGAAAATCCTATTGGTCATCTGGAAAAAGTGTTTGACGATGTTGTTAAGGATTTAACAACAAATTCGATCAAAGGAAGCAGAATCAGCTTCACAATAGAGCTACCCAACTCTCCCCACATAAAACCTATATGGTCAAGTTTAAGGTATGTAAACGAAATAAGCGGGAAGTATATTCTTGGTCTAATTTCTAACGTGAATCAATCCAACAGTAATTTTCTAGCAGACGATGTCATTCAGATAAATGCAAACATTGTTAACTTCCCTTTTGCAGGGGGTAGACTTAATCATAAATATTCTGACGAAGCCGTGCTTTTAAGCAGAAAAACAAAAAGTGTTGTGGATGTAGGTTTAGAAAATGATGTCAACTGTCTGCCCCGAAGTTTATGTTATGCAATGGAAATAGCTTCGGTAAAATTTAACACACAATCTCATTTAGATGTTATTAGTAGACTGCCCAGATTAGCCATGAAATTATGTAAAGATGCTAAAGTAACTATTTGTAAAGATGGTTGCATTTTGTCTGATCTTTACAAGTTTCAGAATCTTCTAAAGGATTATCAAATAATTGTCTTTGATAACATTAGGGATTCCAACTCTATTCTCTTCAAGGTTGACTCCTCACCTTCTTTAGTAAAAAAGATTTATTTGTATTATTCACATAGATTGAAACATGTTTACGTGATCAAATCGCTGACAGGTTTTTTCGACAAACGCTATGCTTGTTCTTTTTGTAATAAATTATTCATGAATAAATTTCATAGGTGTGAAATGAAGTGTCCGTATTGCCATTCGAGTCCGCCGTGTAATTTTGTTGAAAAACTTAGGTACTCATTGTGAAAGTTGTAATCGTGACTTCAGAGGGGGTGATTGTTTTAATAACCACCTTAAAAATATAATTAGAGCTAAAAATGTGTGTGAAACGTTTAAGATATGTGCAATGTGTACAAAATTTATAACTACCGATAATAAGCGCATGTCTGAACATGTTTGTGATGAATATTATTGCCAGATATGTTCAAATACTGTTCCACCCGATCATTTATGCTACATAAAACCGTACAAAGGTGGAAGAAAGACAAAGTTTCTACTGATCTTTTTCGACTGTGAAAGCACTCAAAATACACATTACGAGAATAGTAACTCTGACTTTTTACATGTTGTAAATTTAATCGTTGCACAGTAGGTATGTTATAGCTGTTCTGGAAGCGTGGATATGAAAGATAGATTTGATGTGTGTGGGGTTATTGAGCATATATTCGAGTATAACAAAGATGTGCCCGTTTTGAAACGATTTTTAGATTACTGTCTAATGGCACGTCCGTATGTAGATAATATCTACTGCATTGCTCATAATTTACAAGGATATGATGGTCACTTCGTAATTACTGAGCTAATGGATCGTAAATTAGAAATAGATCCTATAATGAATGGTACTAAAATTATGCAATTGAAATGTGGTCAAATTACCTTTATTGACTCTTTAAACTTTCTAGCCTTCCCTCTCTCCAAGTTTCCTAAAGTTTTTCACCTTAAAGAGTCTGCAAAGGGCTACTACCCCCACTTATTTGATACCCTCGAGAATATTGATTATGTGGATAAATATCCACAGCCTGAATGTTATGGTTATAACATGATGCGTACCGAAGAGAGGGAAAAGTTTTTAAGCTGGTATAACACTATCTCATAAGGTTTGTTTGATAATAGAAAGGAAATACTATTATACTGTATCAACGATGTAAATATTTTACGATTGGGTTGTATACGATTTATGCAAGAATTCCTTGAAATAACTGGAGTTAATCCTTTAGTAGAATCGATGACAATTGCATCAGCTTGTTTGCTTACTTTCAGGAAAAGATTTCTGAAAAGTAATGTCTTGGGTATTATGCCTAAACATGGTTATTATAAAAAGCAAAACCAATCACTTATCGCAACTAAATGGCTTTCTTGGGAAAGTTCAAAAATCAAAGATCTCATTGTCTCTTCTAAAAATGTAGGTGAGTTAAAGTTGGAGAAGGGGGGTTTGCCAGTTGATGGTTTCAATCCTGCAACAAACACTGTATATGAATTCTTTGGCTGTTTCTACCACGGTTGTAGAAAATGTTTTAAAGTTCAAGAGGTGTATATTAAAAAACCTTACAAACAAAATGAAACCTTAAGCCAGAGGTATGAGAGTACACTTCGAAGAATGGAGACAATTAAGAGATTCGGCTATAAACTTGTGTATATATGGGAATGTGAATTTAAACAGCTACTAAAAGAACAACCCGATATAAAACAAGACGTCGATAGATATGTGACGTACTGTTCTATGCCACTTAATTCACGTGCCCCCATTTTTGGCGAGAGAACCGAGGTATTCAAACTTTACCACAAAGTCAAACCTAATGAGATTATAAGATATTTAGATTTCACTAGTCTATACCCGTATATTAATAAATACGCTCCCTACCCTATTGGACACCCTGAAATTTTCCGTAATGATAATATCCCTGACATCTCTCAAATACTTTCAATGCATGGCTTCATAAAATGTATGATTATTCCTCCAACAGACTTATTTTTACCAGTACTACCGGTCAAAAATGATAAAAAGTTGTATTTTCCATTATGTAAGGCATGTGCTTGGTCAAATAATGTTTTTGGCTGTAATCATTCAGAAGCTGAAAGGGCGCTACTTGGAACTTGGATAATTCCTGAAGTTTCATTGGCCGTTGAAAAGGGGTACAAAGTACTTAAAGTATTTGAAGTTTGGAAGTATAATCATGTGAAGTATGACTCAAATGCAAAAACTGGTGGGTTATTTACAGAATATGTTAACACATTCCCAAAAATAAAACAAGAGATCAGTGGTTGGGGGGTACAGCATTCTTCTGAAGAGGAAAAAACTAATTTCCTACAGTCTTACAAGATGCAGGAAGACATTGTTTTGGACAGGGCACAAATGCAAAAGAACTCTGGTAGACATTTATTTATTTTATTTATTTAAAAATAATCCATTAACAGGCAAAAAGCCCAATTATAAATAGATTAGCTTAGTACTAAAATGAAATAAAAAAATTGAGAATATTAAGATATGAAAAACAAGAATCAATGACAAAAAAGATAAATAAGATTAAACATCAGCAAAAATAGTATTGCGAATATTTCTTTTAAAGGTGGCAATAGAGTGTGGAAGAGGACCAAGTTGGAGGCCATTATGGGTACGTAATAGGCGCAAAACAGGAGAATGAAAGTAAGTTTCAGTACGGGCAAATGGTACATCGAAGACAACGGAGGACCTAATTTGCCTCTCACAATGTCGTTCATTAACCAGTGATGCAACAGATGAGTTTAGATGGCCACGGCAAATTTTGTAAAGAAAGCATTCATCAAGGTAAACTCTGCGCTTTGCGAGGAGAGTGAGATTAAGAAGCAATAAGCGTTCATTATAAGGCATATAAGGAAGATTATATTTAAAGAGTAGGGTGCGACTGAACCTTCGTTGAACAGATTCAATAGCATCGGAAAGATAAGCGAAACGAGGAGACCAAACTTGAGTGCAGTATTCAAGTTTGGAACGAACAAGGGTAGCAAATATCTTGACACAAGTAAAAATATTAAAAGAATTGTGACAGGAACGAATAGCAAGGCCAGCAATCCGCGAGGCACTATTAGTAATGTTACGAACATGTATATCAAATTTAAGTTTACGATCAAAGGTTCCTCCCAAATCAGTAAAATAATCCACAGAGGCAAGGACGGATTCACAAAGTAGATAAGGAAAGGTATTAGTCTGGGACTTCAGAGAATAAGACATGGCAAAACACTTTGAAACATTTAACGGTAGGCAGTTAGAGTTACACCAATCAGTAAGAGAGTTCAAATCATCCTGAAGAAGTAGATGATCATCTGAGCTACTGATTATTCGAAATAATTTTAAGTCATCTGCATAGAGCAAACAAGATGACGATAGAATCATAGGAAGATCATTAATGTAGAGGTTGAATAATAGAGGGCCTAATATAGAACCTTGAGGTACACCAGAAGAGGGCGAAAATGGTAAGGACGAAACGCCAGAGAGGGAGACAAAACACGTGCGGCTAGTTAAAAACGAAGATAACCAAGAAAGTAAGGGTTCACATATGCCATAGTGGTTTAACTTGAGTAGCAGAAGATCGAAATTGACAGAATCAAATGCCTTAGAAAAATCAGTATATACAGCATCAACTTGAGAGTTCCGATCTAACGCCGAGGACACAGCATGAGTAAATTCAATGACGTAATGTAGCTAAAATTGTTTTGAATTCATTATGGGGTAAATTCGCTCAAAGGGAAGATCGGACTTATACCAAAATTTGTAACAACTTCAAAGATTTTTCCGACTTTATTCAATCTCCCGGTATAGAAATATGTTCTTTATTGCCAGTTAGCGTTAACGCAATGTGGATCACGTGGAAATATGTGGAAGAGAACCTTAACACTTTACAACATGGTAATTTACCCATCGGTGCTTACACAACAGCCTTTGCAAGACTTAAACTTTATAATGTATTAGAAAAAGTTGGGGAATCAATTCTCTATTGTGATACTGATAGCTTGATATTTGTCGATAATAAAGAAAATCCTATCCCGTTTACTATCTCCAGTATGCTAGGGAGTTAACAGACGAGATTGAACCCTATGGTGAGAAAGCTTTTGTTTCAGAATTCGTAAGTCCAGGTCCAAAAACATACGGACTTAAAGTTGAGACACCTAGAGAACCTGAATATGTTGTTAAATGTAAGGGAATATCACTTAATTTTGAAAATAGTAAGCGTGTTCACTTTGAAAATTTAAAGTCTATGGTAATTAGTAATGAAAACGACAATATATGTATAAAAAATGAAAAAAAGATTAAACGTAATAGCCCGTTCACACTAGGCTCTAAATCAGGCGATTTCGATCAGCTGATCGCTTTAGAGCTAAATCAACTTAAATCTACCTGATTACCCATACATTTTTTTCGGCGTCTGACAGAGTTAATCAAGTAGATTTAGAGTTAATCAAGTACAAATCAGGTACTATTGTGAATTTTTCCCGGCTGAATTGTTCTCAGAGCGCCCTGGATTCCATCCGTGAGAGGCACGGTAGATTTGAAGGAAATGTCATTCGAATTTCGGTCTAAAATAAAGAAAACTGAACAAAAACGGAAAATTTGAGTTGTACAAAATGAATAGATAATGCTCTTGCATCTTTCTGCACCATTTTCAACAACTTTCACGCAAAAAAAATTGTACACTTAAATTCGAATGACATTTCTCTCTCTAAATCTCCTCATTCTAAATCACGTCGGGTAGTGTGAACGCTTACCTGATTAACTTGACAGATTCTAAATCTACCTGATTTAGAAGTGTAGTGTGAACGGCTTATAAACAACCAGGAATTGTAATTTCGACAGTTGAAATGAAACATGTACAGTTTACATTTGATAAGCGTATTGTAACTGAAGACTACCTTTCTTATCCATATGGCTTCAATTAAATTAAATTAAATAGTTAAAGTCCTGTGAAATGTAAGTAAATGCCAAGCATGTACAATTAATATAAAATAAAAATCATTCGGTTATATCAAACGTTTTGTTATAAAATAAATAAATAGTCTAGAAATGTAAAAGGTTTTCTTATTTCGTAAGACTCGTTCCCTCAGCTAACATGTCTGAGTTTATTTTTGATATCCAGTTGGTTTGTGGTAACAATGGACAATATTTTGTGAAAGAACTTGCCATGGTTTCATTTGACTCAATACAACCAGTATCTTACCACTTTGCACCTCCTTATCCGTACCAGGAATTGTCTGTACGAGCACGAAAACAAAACGAATTTGATGTGGAGAAAATAAACGGATTACGTTGGAGTGATGGTGTTGTTAGTTACAGCCTGCTACCGGAGATTCTAGAAAGGTTCAATGACTGTACCATATACCTGAAAGGCGTTGTGAAGGAGAAGTTTATAAGGAAATATATACCGGAAGCCAACATTATACAGATGCAAACTCCCAAGTTGAGTGAACTTAGAAACTTCAAAACATTCTGCAATATTCACGATACGCATGCAATTACCAGGTGTGCAGTACAAAACTGTATAAATCTTTATATGAATTTTCTAATGAATACTAAATATTATTGAAATAAAAACATGTTATTTTCTTATTACGTCATTACTTTAAAAATAAGGTTACAGCTACACAGTAGTGGAATTTCATAAAAAAGCCTAGAATAATTAATATGCATATAAGATGTACGAGGTGGTATAAAAAAGTCCTCATTTTTCAGCTTCAATAGATCCTTCTCCCTGCATCTATTACAGTACTGCTCGTAATATTCCTTCACATATTCCGAGGCCAGTTTGTTGTGGTGCATGACAATGTTAAAAAATTCCATCATGTCGAACAGTTTGAATAGCTCCAGATGTTTGAGTGTTATGTTACCATCGCCTACAGGAATCTGATACCGTTTTAAAAGACCCAATTGATTTTCCGGATATTCATCACCTGCTGAAGTCTTCAAATCGTTGAGGTAATTGTAGAGTGAAATCCATTGACTGTAGTCAATTGCCAGTGGGAAACGTCCATGATAGTGGAAGATTACCTTCGCCTGAAATGTCTGCGGGTAAAATCCGAGTGTGACCCTACGGTTATGGCATCCATCCAGGTAGTTCGTGTAGTTCAGTAAGGCGTCTTCTTTGCACGGAACTTGTGATTTGGGAATCGTTTTCGTTCTTGACTTCTTCTCCTTGCAGCTTGATATGATGTTATCAAAGTTGCTAGAAGGTGCGACTTGGGGGGATTTCACAACTTTTTTCTTCTTCTGAACAACGCGACCGGCTCGTTTAGGGATTTGTGTTTGCTTATTAGCGGACTTTTCAGCAACTGAAGACATCCTTTTAAATTGTAAAAGACACAACTATGGTTTCGATGGCTTGATCACGCTGCTTTTATATCTCCGATCTCCTGTCTGCAGGTCTGATTGAAACACTCCCCACCATTTTGCAAAGAGGTCTTCAAATAAATTTTCCGGAATAAATCAACTATTTCACCATCATTGAAATTATAATCTGTAGAGGAGAACCGGTTCAAAAATGTTTTGAAGCTCCTGCCACTGCAACGAAAATAAAGAAAAACACCGCAATACTGCCCGCATGTGGTTGAGAACGCACTCTGTAACCTCTGCTTATTATTTACGAAAACTTTACCATTGATCCGAAGAAATCTTTTGAAGTACTTGTTAGTAGGATATTTACCGAAAGAGTCAAAGTACTCGATTGGACCTTTTCTAGGAATGTAAAAAGCCACCCAATGCGTTCCACTTTTGTGAGCTGGATCTGTGTTTGCAATAATACAAGCTGGTTTCTTTATTTGAAGGGGTAAGTGATCGCACGGAAAAACGCCCCTGAAAAATCTTTTAGTCACATGATTTCGCTTTAAAGAACTACCAAGTTCGATCGTGTTCATTCCTGTTCTTTAGAGGTGACTGCTTCAAGGTTAATGATCCTAGTACGAGGGGTAACGTAGCTCTGGAGGAATTCCTTTGTTGGCTCCCCATGTACGAAAATAGTTGAAAACTTTGCGAGGGTTTTTATAAGATCCTCATCCAGCCGCTTAAGTTCAAGGTTTCCAGACACGCCAGTATGACCTGTAGTGCTAACTGTTGATGTAGGATATTTGTAAACGATCTCCTTTGTATACACTTTATCTGGTGAAATAAAGCCTGCAAACGCAATTTTTTTAAAGAAGGTAAAGTGCCCCTCTGAAAAATACTCGGTATTTACTAGACAGTGAGTCATGGTACTGTAGCTATCTCCAGCCAAGGCACAGATAAATAATAAATACAAAAGTGTTGAACCTCTTTATATACTTTTTTATAGACTCGAGTAAACGTTTCGATTTTTATCGATTTCAATATTCGTATCGTACTCTGCATATACAATGCATGTCACACTATTCTTTAAGGCCTGTTTGAATCTACCCTCGATTCGCACAACACCTTGATTCAATAAACTGCCACAAGTTGATTCGTATGAATTATCCGCTGTCAAGTCAAATGCTAGCAAAAAGCAACCATTGTCGAAGAATTGTTTGGATATCTGATGGCCTTTATCGAAATAATTGATACCAGTACCCTTGAAAAGGCTCAAGTACCCTCGAGTGCTCAGTGGTTTTTTTTTTTAATAATCGAATTCTATAGGTTGATTTGGTACTTGCACGCCATTAACTGACAAATTAAATCTCGTGATGTTATTGTGTTTGAAGTTATATGGATTTTTAGTACGTTTTCCGGTATAGGCGTCGTTGTCTATCATCCCGAAAATGAGTAAGTTCGGTAATTGACCAACCACTATATTGTCCAGCGATAGTGTGAATGTATTTGTTGGCAACGTGTATGTTTTCACTTCGATGCGTTTGTACGAGTATACTGCATTTGAACGTTGCAGTACTGTTTCATGAGCCATAAGAATATCAGGATTGACGCTTACGTGATTCATGTACATTGTTGCTTCCAGTATTTTAATTCGAGGCGAGAACAAAAAATCCACACGATTAATCAATAGTTTTTCTTGATTAAATATGTCGCTATGGATCTTTCCCATTAACTCGACGACATTACTGTTCTCTAATAGCGCTGATCTACTAAGGTAACCTTTATTCTCAGACTTTGGACCAGCACCTTCAATCATTTCCATTTCATTCTGGTCAAGATACCATTCAACCGATTCGAGATGAGTTGTTGCTGCATCTTTCCCGTAATTCAATAGATTTTCAATGTATGCCCTAAACTGATAGTTGTTGTCTGTTTGAGCTACATTCTTTCCATTCAGCTGAACTGTACATTGTCTAAAAAGCGAATGCATCAAATTATTTGCGACGCCGATTGGATCAGCTTCGACTTCTCTTCCATCAGCAGCCCTAATTGTTTCAGTCCCTGTGAATAACTTCTCTTTACCATCCTTTATTTTAACCATCTGCACTTTGAGCCGTAGATATATGCTGGATAAATCACGATACGTATCACCAAGGCCGAGAGCGATGAATTCCAGTACAGATGAGTTATCCAATGAAGCTATCGGCTTGTATGCAACTTCTTCGGTTTTTAAAATGTTGCTTTGAATCGGTGATGTGGAGAAAATGTCCAATTCGAATTTCATGCATTCTTTGTAGGAGGTCATGTTAATTACTTATCAAATATGGCCAACACACGTTTCTTGATAACTTTTCGTTTACTTATCACCCTCTTAATCTTTTTACGTGAGACTCTTTTTACATTTTTTTTTTCAATTTACCAGCTTTACGTCGCTTAGGCGTAGACTTGAATTGAATTGTTGTGAACGGGTTAGCTCTTTTTATAGCCATTCGATTACCTGCTCCATCCATCTTATCAAAAAGTTTGTTTATACCTTTCTGAGCTAACTCCTGTGCTGCAGTTTGTCCGTGTTCTCTTAAGAGTTCTTTAAGAGGTTTGTTCCCAACCTCCTGTATAATAGCCTTACCGGTCTTGACCGCTTGTCTTTTTATAGCTTTTACACCTGACGCAGCCAAAGGTTTTAGATAACGTAATAAACCACTGAAAAAACTTCCTATACCACTACCGCGCTGATAGATAATTGGGGCTCGATAGAGGTCTTCAATATCTGATAAATTTCCACCACTCTGGACCAAATAATAGCGTGTGTAGTGCGAGTTCATGTCGTTAACATCGGTATTGAATATTAAAACTATAACCTTACATCAATGTATGTGAATATTTATACTTTTTCTTACCGACGTTTGAAGTGAAGCATTATATATGTGGGAATAAAACTTGGTTCAAAGTCTACTGGTTCACCTTGTTGATCTGTGACTTTAATAGAAATGCTTTCGAAAAAAGTTTTTTCCACAGCACAGTACTCTACATGATTGAATCTGAAAATACTGTCGCAATCTTGCAAAGGAATCGTACGAAGATTTCGCACCAATTTATCAGCTAATATTCTAGGTTTGATAATGTCTGTGTAAACGTTCACAATCGCTAACGGTCTTGGATGCCGTAGCACTACGCGTTCTTTTATCAAGCTCATGCACGTTTTTTTCCAACGGGCTTAGACTGTCAAGAAATATCGATTTATCGAAAGATTCTTTTATCGAGTCATCAATCAGATCTGGATCGCGTTTATCAACAGGTGTTTTTAAAATGCATCAATGAATAGGCCAGCAATATTTTCAGTTTTAGACACTTCAATCGGTACTGGTGTTGTACCCGTTGTTCCATCACTCCTTTTGTATGGAATGTTTAGTATTGTATCTGATTTAGTTTTTGCCCATTCATCAGGTAATATATCGGTACCGGATTCTTTAGCTGCAGCACTTATGGATTGACGAATTGATTGACCAATTCGGTAAAATAATTGTTTTCGTACCTGGTACACTGTTCTGCCGGAAATTTCAGCTGTCTTTTTTAAATCTTCGTCTGAAAACTCTATTCTACTCAGCAAAAGTGACACAAAATCCGTAATGTTAATCGGTGAAGGTATTGGCAGTTCCACATTTATTTTTACACCATAGTCTTTTAGATGAAACGTATGCGAGGTAGGCTTGATCCCCGCTTTTCTTTCCCGCTCTCGTCTTAAGCTATGTGCAGGATATATGTATTCGTCAATTATTCTTAATAGCTCTACATGATTTCTTTTCGACCTCGGAATCTGTCCAATTATATAATCAATAAAGTCCTGAAGCGTGTTAAACTTTTTGTTTGAGTTTAAATAAACTTTTTCGGCGATTTTCTCGCCTTGGTAAACATGTAAGCAGAAACCTCCAATCTTCTTAGAATCACTGATGTCGGGAATACTTCCTTCATCTCGATCTTTTTCGATATGTTTGAATACCAGTTCCTTAATTGATGTCAGATAGTAGTTATAAAAGTCAGGTTTAATAACCAAGAAAAATGACGATAGGAATGTTGAAAAATTGATATCGTTTTTTTCATAACAAAGTCTTCGTAAAGTAGCATCACTCCATCTTAAGAGAACAAGATTTTTTTTCAAAGACATGATTTTTACAACTATTTCTGTTACTTCAGGCTTGCTGGATTCTGCTACAGTTGATCGTCGACTTCTTTTCATCATACTAGCTTCTTCTTCTCCGATACTGTATTTAGAACGCTTAGAAACATTGCTGGTTGACACTGTCTCTCCTTTTTTTCGTTTTGGCAACATTATCTCTGTCATTCCAACACACCAACCGCTACCAAGCTTACAAGAAGCAGGAAGAATATTCTCAAAAGATGATAATGTGTTTTCAGGGTAAATGCTCAGGGAACTATTGCTTAAAAGACATACGTAGAATTCATCATCTGTTACTGTTACAGGCATATCAAATTCTTTCCCAAGCCAGGTCTGGTACACTTGAACTGCGCACTTTTTTTTCTTTTAGTCTCTCACTCTGTCGAACAGGATGTTTTCTGACGGGTTGATCAGACGTGTATTGATTAGGATCGAACCGAGAGGGCCTTAATATAGAGTAACTAGGCAGCTCTTGCATTTCCACATCCGCGATACTTTCAGAATCTTTTTCACCTTCTTTCTCCATTTTAAAGACATTGGATCCCTCATCATCAAGATTGTCTATCTCCCCTAGAACGTCTTCTACTTCATCAGGACTCATATCAACAGGTACTGTGTATTGTGTTATTCCGTCATCACCAGTTATTATCCTATAATCTTTGTCATTGAAGTTTTTCTAAATTTCGATGGTGGCTTCAGACTTTTGGCTATTCCACTTGCCGATAGACGACGCTTTGCTGCAGCCGATAATACACTTCTTGGAGGTGTGATTTCACCTAATGATTCAAACAATTTTTCCACTCGTACAGGTGTAGTTTGCGTAGGTTTCTCATCTCTAAAAACATATTTAGTTTGTGTCGTGTTGTCTCGCAAGCTTTTCTGTTGCTTGCGTACATGCTCACTCGATGAAGGTGTTACGTGGTAACAAAGGGGAGTTTCAGTTCAACAACAAGAAAAAAAAAAAAAAAAAAAAAAAAAGGAGCAACCCTTCTCCCCGAAGGGTTGCCCCTTTCTGATCCGCGATGCCACCACTCAATTTTGCAGGCCGAACACTTAAATGTACCCACCACTCGTAGGTAAAATAGGAGTCAGGGCATCCGACTTATGTCATATATTGGTCGGATGCCGATGACCTAGATTTAAGTTAATTTAAGAAACGAGACCGACGCAACGACCGAACACCTGCCGACTAGTCAGGAAGGACCCCCCAGAACGTGGACAGTCGGAAGGAAAACGCGAACGTACCCCTTGGCGGGCCGGAACACACAAACACGGCGACGACTCAGTAAACACCAACTCACCTGTCTGTAATCCTTGGGGAAACGCCGTTCAAAACTTCCAACCTCCTGGGTACCTCTTTGGAATAGCTTCTGGTGGCGGCATAGACATGATCCAGGATCGTCCACGAGCGCCCTGAAACGAAAAGACACCACCAAGAATCGGGTCCAACAATGGCACAAGTCACTTACCTGACTCTGGCTTGTCCGCCGTCTATAAATTGCCACGATGATTGCCGCTAATGACCCGTCACGCCTGGGCGATTTCTCCAGAAATCAAATTGGCCACCGGAGCTGCGGAATCACAGGGATTTAGCAAATCGCCACGACGTTTTGGTTGCTGATGTAAATAAACCGCTGGCAGTGACGTTCCAAATGTCACCATGCATATATGTCATACCTGAGTCCCACACTGCCCGAAAGCTGTGGTGGAACAGTCAACATGGTGAATCTCGCAACCCACCATAGGTTGGTGCCTCGGGTGCCATGAGCGAAGAGTATATTGTACCTGAACAACGGAAGCTTAGGAAAACCGTTCAGGAGTAGTGAACGTCGAGGAGAAAGATCGCGCAAAAGTTCTTTCTAACACGAGACAGCGAGGCGTTCGCAAGTCGGGAAGAAGTATTCGATAAAGCTACGTTTTTTTCTTAATACTCAGGTGGGTTTCGATAGAGTGGAAAAAGGTGCTTTCTTTGCTGCGCTTTTTAGCACGAGACAGCGAGGCGTTCGCAAGTCGGGAAGGAGTATTCGATAAAGCTACGTTTTTTTCTTAATACTCAGGTGCGAAGCCAAAAGGTGTGGACGAAAGCAGGAATCTGGTGCTTTAAATCAATGGTCAATATTCTTCGGTGCGAAGCGAACTTTTGAAGTAAAAAAGGGGATCCACGCGGGAATAACGCCGACGGAGCTGACCGAGTGGAAAGGAGACAAAGCGTTCGAACTTTCGACGGATCTTCAAGCAAAACCAGGAGAAAAAGGTCAGTCAATTAATTAGCAAATGAAATTTTTTTGGGCGAGCAAATGTTCTGGCGGGAAACGTAAATAATCATCGTACCGATAGCGATAAGATTAATATAAGAAGAAATATTACCGATATTAGTTACTAGGTACACTGACATTGTGTAAAAAAATTGAGTGGTGGCCGCGTAGCGTAAATTCCGTATAAAAATTCAAGTCAATAACTTGCTAAGCCGTTTAATTTGTTGTCGATAATAAAAGCAATTGGAAGATGAATTGACTTCATGTTGTCCCGGGAGTAAGAGTGAAGTTAGGATAAAGTGAATTTCAGTCTCGGCAGGCCCCGCATCGGGGTAATGATCGTAAGTGAATCCCGAACCAATCTTTCGCGAATTCAAGAATAGTAGAGATACATCGGGACGGATTCAAATAATTAATTTCAAATTCGAGCTCGCATAGTGTTTTATGTGCGTTAGTGATTCATATTTCATTTGTGGCGATTCGAGTTCGCACTCCGAATTGCGGGTGCAAGGATAGTAGCTAGCATTACTAGTGGTACAAGCGTACATAGTGAATTACAGGCGGCCTAGGTTCATATTTTATTGGTGGCGATTCGGGCTTGCGCGGGTTGAGGCGCCCAACCGAGCTGAAACGAGATTCTGGGGGAGCCAAACCTCACTCAACGGCTCCAGGTCCATTTTAGGGGTGAGTGAGTGGCGCCCACGCCCATTTCCATTGGGCTAGACCGGGACCTACACGGACCCACCCAGATCTTGTCCTCCCGAAGGCAGGGGAGGTAACAATTGGCGCCCAACGTGGGGCCTAAAAGGCGCGAAAGGGGTGCAAATCGTGGGGTTATAGATTGCTTAAAGTTATTGGGTTAAGTAGTAAGTGAAAGTGTGAGAAATACGTTAGTGAACTACGGGAGACAGTTGGAACCTTCGGACACGTAATCGTGGAGGATAGTTCAGCCCAGCAAAGTTCCAGAGACGATCAGTGGAAGACCGCTGACTGAGGTTGACGACTTTGGAAAGGGAGCATCCTAATAAGCGACGGAGACCGCGGTGAATCCTCGATTCGGGCAACAAGAATCGGGAACGGATACTTGGAATCGAAAATTGAATTTTGAATTGTATATTATAAACGAAAATAAAAATAGATATCATTGCTTAGTAAACACACAGACTTCTTTATTCTCCTTTGTAATTAGTGAAATAATAATAGTATAATAGTTGAATTTGGCAAATATTTGGGAATAGAACTGCAGCAGAAACGGAATGTCGACCACAGCCAAAATCTTAATTGATCGGCTCAGCAAGGATGAGCTAGTTTACGAGCTGGACATCAGGGGACAGCCGACTGGAACCGTGGAATCAATGCGGAAAACGCTGCGCGTGGCGCTGCGAGCTGAAGCTTCGATGGATACATCTTTGATTTCGGTGCGAGACTATCCTTATACACTGGAGGAGGATTTAGAAGCAGTTCAGGAGAAACTGACCGAAATCCAGGCCTTGATCGAAGCATTTCGGGGAACTCCACAGTCATCCGACTTTCTCAAAACTAAGACCAAGATCGAGTTTGGGATGCGGCGCCTCAAGAATGCTCAACATGAGAAGGGAGTAATGGGCGAGGAGGCTCACAAGTTGCGAGTGCGTCTAATAATGGCGATGGGGGAGTTGCTGGTAAAAGCAGAGGGTGAGGGAGAACCGGGCGAGACGGAACCCGACCAGGAGGACGACAGCAACAGCGAGCGGGAGGCGCTAGGCGCGGATGATGCCATAATACAAGGACCGGCTCGGGTCAGCGAACCAAATCAGTTAGTAGAGAATCTTGGAGAACCCGTATTTTCCACGCCCAGGTCAACTTCGATAGTAGCAAAGGGGCAAGAGGTAGCAAAATGGGGCCTTCGCTACAGTGGGGACTCGGGATCATTGAGTGCGTTCTTGGAGCGGGTTGAGGAGCTCCGGGAAGCTCGTGGGGTATCTACCAGGCAACTATTCCAGTCGGCGGTGCAAATATTTGAAGGCAAGGCTCTGATCTGGTTCAGGGCGAATCGCTCTCGTGTGAGCTCGTGGCAAGAGCTGGTCACCGAGATGAGAGCCGAGTTTCTACCGCCGGACTACGACGACCGCCTGATGACTGAAATCGTGAGGCGCACTCAAGGACCCGAGGAGTCCATGGGAGTGTATGTGTCGGTCATGGAGGGGTTGCCCGAGTCCAACCCTGCTCCGAGGAAGAAAAATTGAAAATCCTCCGACGTAATTTAGCGCCTTTCTACCAGACGCAACTGGCTTTAACGACGGTCAGGACTATCGCAGATCTGGTCAGAGTGGGACGGTCGTTGGAGGCTACCCGCGTTACCGTGGAGGCCTATGTGCCACCCCCTACCCGGAAAAGCCAACGGCTCTTGGAACCTGACTTGGCGTATGTTGGGAATACCGAAGGGTCGGGACTAGCAACTTTACAGGAAAACAACCTTAGGTGTTGGAATTGCCGAGGCATAGGACACACCTCGCGAGAGTGTTCTGAGCCTCAGAAGTGCTTCGGTTGTGGTCGCTTGGGAATGAGGAAGGCCACCTGTCCTAATTGTCGAAGGATACCGAATCGAGAGAGGGATCCCAGGAATAAATTTGAAGTAGCTCGCAGAGAAGGGGGTATACAGGGTGGGGCCAGAGGAGGAGAATCGCGACCGACTCAGCCATCAACGTCGGGAAACGACCACCGTGCTCAGTAGGCGGCAGCCTGAGCACAATAGCAGTACAGGGGAGAGCCGCAGCAAACGCACAGATACATTATCTGCTGACTAAGAGGCAAGGAGACAACAGGCCACACCTGGAGGTAGATATATTGGGACGCAAGTTTCTGGGACTGGTAGACTCTGGTGCCTCTAACACAGTAGTGGGTGGAGAAGGATGGCAGGCTTTGCAAGAACTGGGAGCGGAACTCTTGCGTTCCGACCAACGAACCATCAGAATGGCCAACAATCAAGGGTGCACAATTGCAGGAACGGTGGCTATCCCGGTGAGGCTGAAGGGGAAGGTAGATTGGTTGCGAGCCTTAGTGGTTCCAGAGCTGCCTCATGCTCTAATTCTAGGGGTGGATTTCGTCAGGCAGTTTGGGTTAGTCCTAGCGCTGAGCGAGGAGAGTTGGGATTTCGTAAGTGCGTTGGAAGGTGGTGGTACGGACCAATTAAAACCCAGGAGCCAACTAACCCGGGCGGAGAAAATCGAGCTCAGCCAGCTCGTCAATGAGGAGTTCGAACGGATGGGGGAAGGTATTGGGTGTACGCATCAAGTGGAGCATGTCATCCGAACCTCAGCGGTACCAATTAAGCAGCGCTATTACCCCGTTTCCCCTGCGGTACAGACTCATATAGATACGGAGCTGAATGAGATGCTGGCGCAGGGCATAGTTGAGCCATCTTCAAGTCCCTGGGCTTCACCCATCATTTTGGTTAAGAAGAAAGACGGTACCTATCGATTTTGCGTCGATTATCGCAAGTTAAACGCCGTCACAGAGCATGATGCTTACCCGCTGCCCTACGTAACCGCCACGCTGGATAAATTGCGAGATGCGAAATACTTGTCGTCGCTCGACGTGAAATCGGCCTACTGGCAAGTGCCCATGGCCGAACAGTCAAAAAAATTCACAGCCTTTACTGTTCCGCATCGAGGATTATTCCAATTTCTTCGAATGCCATTCGGACTTCAAAATGCACCTGCTACCTGGCAACGGCTGATAGATCAAGTCTTAGGACCTGATCTGGAACCATACGTGTTTACATACCTGGACGACATTATCGTGGTAACCCAAGACTTCACCAAACACTTGGAGATATTGAGGGAAGTATTTAAACGCTTGAGGCAAGCGGGGTTGAAAGTCTCTAAGGACAAATGTGAATTCTGCCGGCCACAATTAAAATATCTCGGCTATGTTGTCGATGAAAAAGGATTAAATGTGGATCCGGACAAAGTCAAAAGCATGATAGAGATACCGCCTCCAATCAACGTAAAGGGGGTCAGACAGTTCCTGGGAATGGTCTCGTGGTACCGAAGATTCATCCCGGACTTCGCCACGATGACGGCACCATTAACAAACCTCCTTAAAAAGAACAAAAAGTTTGAATGGACCCAGGACTGTGAGACTGCCTTCGCACAGGCGAAGCTAAGGCTATCCACTGCACCAATTCTGACTTGCCCAGATTATACGCTACCGTTCTCAATCCAAACCGACGCATCAGATTTGGGACTGGGAGCAGTACTGACTCAGAAGCATGAAGATGGGGAGAAAGTAATCTGCTATCTGAGTCGGTCCTTGACGAAGGCGGAGCGCAAATACTCTACCACAGAGAAGGAGTGTCTGGCAGTACTGTGGGCCGTCGAGAAGTTACGTCCGTATGTAGAGGGAGCACGCTTCTCCGTAATCACTGATCACTACTCACTGGTATGGCTGAGTAACTTGAAGGATCCGACGGGACGGCTGGCCAGGTGGGCGGTACGCCTCCAGCAATATCCTTTTGAAATTGTTCACCGCAAAGGAAAGGAGCATTTGGTACCCGATGCGCTGTCACGACTAATGTCTGGGGGTGAGGTAGCAGCTATCGAGACGGTAGAAGATCTGTGGTACAAGACCATGAAAGAGAAGGTCGTCCAAGCGCCCGAACGCTATGCGGATTGGCGGGTGATGGACGACGTACTTTGGAAGCATATGCCTGGCCGATATCCTGAGTTAGAGGGAGCAGAAGCGTGGAAGCGAGTAGTACCGAAGGCCGGTAGAATGGAGGTGATGTTTCGGTGCCACGATGATCCAAAGGCTGGACATATGGGTGCGAGTCGCACGTTGGGTAGACTGGCGGAAAGACATTATTGGCCAAAGATGTCAGCTGATGTGATATGTAAAGAGGTGTAAGGTATGCCAGGCCAATAAGGTGGAGAGGAGAGCCCCGGCTGGGTACATGATCTCCAGGAGTGGAGAACCACAACAACCATGGGAGATGGTTTGCGTGGACCTAGTGGGCCCCTTACCACGATCGACACAAGGGCATGCCTATATACTCACCGTACTAGACTATGTGAGTAAATTTTCTCTACTATTTCCATTGCGACAGGCAACCGCATCTGCCGTGAGTAAAATCTTAGAGGAGCAAGTCTTTCTGCTTTTTGGGGCACCAAAATGGCTGGTTTGTGACAACGGCGTTCAGTTTCGGGGAACCAAGCTGAGACACCTGGCGGAATCCTATGGAACCAGGATAAAATTCACCGCTTTGTATCACCCACAAGCTAACCCAGCAGAACGCAAGAATCAGGATATAAAACGGATGCTACGGTCGTATGCAACCGAAAACCACCGCGAGTGGGATAAAGAACTGTCTAAGATTGCATGCGCGCTGCGCACCTACAAACACGAAGTAACACGCATCACACCATACTTTTTCAATTTTGGTAGAGAGATGGTGACGCATCATGAGGGATGGGAACAGCCCGGAGGGGGGCAGAATATTCTAGGGCCCAAGGCCAGAGCTGAAGAACTCGACAAGGTACGCTCGGAGGTAATGGAACGTATGGAACACGCAGCTAAGCAGAGCGCACAAAGATATAATCTGCGGAGGCGGGATGTCTCGTTCGAGGAGGGAGAGGCCGTGTGGCGGAAAAATTACACCCTCTCGGACGCGGCGAAGTATTACTCCGCAAAGCTGGCGCCGGAATACCTTGGTCCTTTTTGGATCCGCAAGAGAGTGTCGGGTTGGACCTACCTGGTGGTAGATAACAGTGGTAAGGAGGCGGGGGTATGGCACACGAAGGATTTGAAGCCATACGTCACCTAATTAACTAAGCGGCGGGGGAGGGCCGAAAACCAACTGAGGTGGAGAAAATCACGTAGAACCCGAACATTACCTAAAAATAATAGACATGTAAGATTTCGATTACTTTCAATTACAAAAGCTGATACCTGACAAGATCCAACGACGTTGTCCGAACATAGTGGGTTCCAGGCATCCACAGGAGACCATCGGCCAGACATGAAATACTCTCGGGGGTACTTTCCAAAACACATGCCCGTCGGCGCCCCAATTCGCTCACCAACCTGGTAGGGGGGGGGGGGCCGAATGTTCTCTGGCATACTCATTGACTTCTCTGGTGTTCGCTTTTACATTGAATTTGCATCCAGGGCGGCTAAAAGAAAAGGTGAAAATCAAATTAATATAGGGTAACTGCGTGTAACTACCTAGGAGATAGGAATTAGTTACGGCAAGGGTAGGCACAACGAAATTTTATTGGAAGTAGGAGTTAGAAGTTAAAGTCAGGGTGGTTGTAGAAACAGGCATAGAATTTTGGATTAGACACCGAACCAGCAGAATTTTATTTGAATTAATAGTTAGAGTTAATGTTGATTAGTAAATATACAGATTCCAAATAAAATAAGATCTCGGATTAGACACTAAGTCAATGAAAGTTTCATTTAAACTAGGAGTTATGAGTTAGGATTAGAATTACTTTATCAATATACATACACGAACTAGAAGCTAGAAGTAGGTACACCACAAATGAAATGTTAAGTTGAATTGCGAGTTAGGAAATGAAGTTGTGTGTCGCGTTATGAACATACCTACAAAAAAAGTAGGAGAGGAACTAGGGTTAGGACTTACGATTATAATCCGGATATATATAAACGCACGCAAAACATTGCACAGGGCGATGTCGAGGCTATAGGAAACTAATTCCGCGCCGCGTCAGGCAGACCATCACGATCGACTACGAGGTAGAACGTATGGCATTCTCGATTTAAAGCTATGTCGTACCCGCGAGATTATATACTCGTTGTTATATTTACCGGGACAGTCGCGAAAACAATATCGGTGACGGATTTCCGGGGAAATCCTTTACGGGTAAGGGGGGAGTTGTTACGTGGTAACAAAGGGGAGTTTCAGTTCAACAACAAGAAAAAAAAAAAAAAAAAGGAGCAACCCTTCTCCCCGAAGGGTTGCCCCTTTCTGATCCGCGATGCCACCACTCAATTTTGCAGGCCGAACACTTAAATGTACCCACCACTCGTAGGTAAAATAGGAGTCAGGGCATCCGACTTATGTCATATATTGGTCGGATGCCGATGACCTAGATTTAAGTTAATTTAAGAAACGAGACCGACGCAACGACCGAACACCTGCCGACTAGTCAGGAAGGACCCCCCAGAACGTGGACAGTCGGAAGGAAAACGCGAACGTACCCCTTGGCGGGCCGGAACACACAAACACGGCGACGACTCAGTAAACACCAACTCACCTGTCTGTAATCCTTGGGGAAACGCCGTTCAAAACTTCCAACCTCCTGGGTACCTCTTTGGAATAGCTTCTGGTGGCGGCATAGACATGATCCAGGATCGTCCACGAGCGCCCTGAAACGAAAAGACACCACCAAGAATCGGGTCCAACAATGGCACAAGTCACTTACCTGACTCTGGCTTGTCCGCCGTCTATAAATTGCCACGATGATTGCCGCTAATGACCCGTCACGCCTGGGCGATTTCTCCAGAAATCAAATTGGCCACCGGAGCTGCGGAATCACAGGGATTTAGCAAATCGCCACGACGTTTTGGTTGCTGATGTAAATAAACCGCTGGCAGTGACGTTCCAAATGTCACCATGCATATATGTCATACCTGAGTCCCACACTGCCCGAAAGCTGTGGTGGAACAGTCAACATGGTGAATCTCGCAACCCACCATAGGTTGGTGCCTCGGGTGCCATGAGCGAAGAGTACATTGCACCTGAACAACGGAAGCTTAGGAAAACCGTTCAGGAGTAGTGAACGTCGAGGAGAAAGATCGCGCAAAAGTTCTTTCTAACACGAGACAGCGAGGCGTTCGCAAGTCGGGAAGAAGTATTCGATAAAGCTACGTTTTTTTCTTAATACTCAGGTGGGTTTCGATAGAGTGGAAAAATGTGCTTTCTTTGCTGCGCTTTTTAGCACGAGACAGCGAGGCGTTCGCAAGTCGGGAAGGAGTATTCGATAAAGCTACGGTTTTTTCTTAATACTCAGGTGCGAAGCCATAAGGTGTGGACGAAAGCAGGAATCTGGTGCTTTAAATCAATGGTCAATATTCTTCGGTGCGAAGCGAACTTTTGAAGTAAAAAAGGGGATCCACGCGGGAATAATGCCGACGGAGCTGACCGAGTGGAAAGGAGACAAAGCGTTCGAACTTTCGACGGATCTTCAAGCAAAACCAGGAGAAAAAGGTCAGTCAATTAATTAGCAAATGAAATTTTTTTGGGCCAGCAAATGTTCTGGCGGGAAACGTAAATAATCATCGTACCGATAGCGATAAGATTAATATAAGAAGAAATATTACCGATATTAGTTACTAGGTACACTGACATTGTGTAAAAAAATTGAGTGGTGGCCGCGTAGCGTAAATTCCGTATAAAAATTCAAGTCAATAACTTGCTAAGCCGTTTAATTTGTTGTCGATAATAAAAGCAATTGGAAGATGAATTGACTTCATGTTGTCCCGGGAGTAAGAGTGAAGTTAGGATAAAGTGAATTTCAGTCTCGGCAGGCCCCGCATCGGGGTAATGATCGTAAGTGAATCCCGAACCAATCTTTCGCGAATTCAAGAATAGTAGAGATACATCGGGACGGATTCAAATAATTAATTTCAAATTCGAGCTCGCATAGTGTTTTATGTGCGTTAGTGATTCATATTTCATTTGTGGCGATTCGAGTTCGCACTCCGAATTGCGGGTGCAAGGATAGTAGCTAGCATTACTAGTGGTACAAGCGTACATAGTGAATTACAGGCGGCCTAGGTTCATATTTTATTGGTGGCGATTCGGGCTTGCGCGGGTTGAGGCGCCCAACCGAGCTGAAACGAGATTCTGGGGGAGTCAAACCTCACTCAACGGCTCCAGGTCCATTTTAGGGGTGAGTGAGTGGCGCCCACGCCCATTTCCATTGGGCTAGACCGGGACCTACACGGACCCACCCAGATTTTGTCCTCCCGAAGGCAGGGGAGGTAACAAAGGCAATTGAGTTTTTCTTTCTAGAAATCCTTTACTTCTACGACGGGTGTTTAAAAATTTTATAAGTTCGTTTCGATAATGATACCATTTGTCTTTAGCGCTGAATTTTTCACTTTTCAATATCTTATTCATTGCCTTATCGAACAAGCTCTGGCTATCAGAACTTTCAATAGTGTCTTTCAAATTTGCATATACTTCAGGAGACAGAAGTAGCATTTTATAAAGATTACTGTTCCTATACATATTTCTCAATTAGTGAACCAATCACCCCTGAAAGTACGCTGCCCAGTAATACAGGTAGAAATCCGCCTTGTTGAATTAGTACTTTACGTTGTCGCGGAACTGGTCGTTTAGCATCGACTAGCTTACGCATAAACTTTTTATATTTACAGAGACGGTTATATATCTTTCCACGAGGTCTGTGGTTACCATTCAACGTATTCAATGTGATTTCGCAAAGTGTTTTAATTACCTCTGGGTCGACATTCTTAAGTATAGCATTTCTCAAACCTGGTCGAGCACGTCTAAGCACGTATAACATATGCTTGTTGTCCTTTAATCGCTTCATTCGTGGCACCATTCTCTTGCTTTAAACTATCCTTTGAGCAATAACACGTTACAAAGTTTTTGTTAAATAAATCAGTACGGAAACGTAATATATCATTCGTATTCTGAGTCAGGTCTATTAATAAATAGCTGTGTGGCGCCTGAGTGATTTCTTTATATATGCTCACAAGCTCCTTGCTATTTTCAGGGTAAATTTGTTTAGCAAGATGATGAAATTGACTTTTATCACGCGGATTCTTGAAGCATACCAGATATTTACAGTTCAATGAAAATTTTCCGGCAAAATTTTCCCTGATGAAATACATTATGTGTTACCAATATCACCGAAAAATTCGTATGATGTGATCCTTTGGTGAACAGTTCGCAAACTTGTCTTGAAAACGCATTTAACATCATATCGTCCAAAACTATAAGTGTTGGCTCATTCGCATTATTCACCAACTCTTCTGGAATCGTACTTAAGTATTCGATATTTTTAAAACCTACGTTTGTTGGTACAGCTTGAGTTTCAGCATTACACTAAATAACCTTCTTCACCCGAGGCTGTATCATAGAGTCGTTTCTAAGAAGTGTCTCTATAAAACTCGTCTTGCCACATCCAGATGGACCGGCAACCATCATTGTGAAGGGGTGAATAAAGTGCGTCATTTTTGCAAATTTTCACAGATTTTAACATAAAAACAAGTAAACGGCCTATATTTATACATTTAATCGTTATGAGTAGAAGGCAAATTACTCAAATACTTTCAGATGCTTATAGAAAAGTTAAGGTTACGTCAAAACCTAAATTCAAAAAAGGTGACTTTGTACGTATAAGTAAACATAAGCACATATTTGAAAAAGGCTACACCCCAAACTGGTCCACTGAAATTTTTTCAAAAAAAGATGTAAGAAAAACACAGCCCCGTACGTACACATTGGAAGACTATCAGGGAAATTTGATACAACGATGGTTCTACGAGCCTGAGTTAACTACAGTGAAACACCCTGATGCATACCTTGTTGAGAAAATTATAAGAAGAAGGGGAAATCGTGTTTTTGTCAAATGGGTTGGTTTTCCTTCTCATCATAATTCCTGGATAAATATAAAAGACCTGCTCTAAAAGTGAACAACATTCATTCGAGATGTTGTGTTTCAAGCGAGAATATGATCGCGTCAAGACGTTTGCCAATCTAAAAATTGATGAAAGAAAAATACTTAAACTTGCACGTAGTGGATTTTTTACACAAACATAAAAGACCAGGTCAGATGTTACTTCTGCTCGGTCACCATGGATGCATTCAACACACCTACCGATGTCGAGAGTGAGCACTTGCGATTGTCACCGGAATGTTTCTACGCCAACGGAAAAGACGTCTGTGGACCTTACGATACACCTACTACAAAAAAAAAATGTTCCAGAACAGAGCACTGCCTCTACAATCTATTAAAATGTGTTGGTCTTGGATTTTTTGTTGGTGGATTTATATGTGAAGCTGTTTCAATATACAATTATTTTTCCAAGTAATATGTCAACAATTTTATTTCAATATAAATTTGTATTAATAACAAACCAATAAAGCTTATTACCACTTATACAAACAAATGTTTTTATTTACCTAAAATTCCCACCCCCACGTCCCACCTAAATACCACAAAGAAAATACAACACCTGAACATTGACCTACTCCTCTGCAACCAGCGAATAACGTCTCTGTTTTCATCTAAATATAGCCACCCGGAAATATCATAAAATCATTCATCCAGTTATAACATAATCTCTGCAGCGCGTAAAATCACCATTCATCCACACAACATAGGTCATATCAAGTTTGAGATCAGAAACGCACATGACGAATGATATGATAAACAAGAATAACAAAAGTAAAATCCCTCGTAAACCCATTCATGCATAGCGACAAAGGTCAGTTATGACACACCAGGTTTTATACAAATGATCTACATCTTGTATTTTTATTTTGAATTACTCAGATCCATCCATTAACAAGACATTGTACACGGATATACATACGATACAAGTATAACCAATTTCAAGACCGTATCAGCCAAATGCAGTGATTGAGTTTGAGCAGAATACATATTGTACATCTTAATGAAGATCCACACACACTTATTTTGATCTACCTTCATTAATTCCTTCCGATAAAAATCAAAGCAAACAAACCCAATACGCTTCGTAAACAAACCCCAGCAATCTCGCATTTTACTACTGTCAGCATGTAATTTACCCATAAGAAACAGTTATTGGTCATTCTCTTTTCACACAATATTCCCGTCATCATCGTGGTAAGCGATCATGTTAAACACATTTCATTCAACTCAATTTGCAACCCAATATATACGTATGTAATGCATGCTAATCGCCATATGCTTAATCACCAAGAAATGTACATTTTACATCTCTGGAACTGGTTCATTCGGATCGATAAAAGTAAAATTATATACACTAACAGAACACGGGCTATCGAGTTTGCTGTTAAACCAAACACATGGTCTGAGCGTTTGTAAACAGAGCGCAGGTCAAGCTTACAAAGAGAATAAAGGTGGGAAATAGCCCCTCCAACACGACTCAAGGCAATGCAAAGCGCGGAACACACACACACAACTCCTCGCACCCAACGCCCATTCTCTCACAAAAAGCTTCTTCATCTCCTCAAGCTTCCTCACAGCCTCGCACCCAACGCCCAGTCTCTCGTACAAAGCTTCTCTCCATCTGTTTTTCTCCCTCTTACACATCACCCAACACACATCGCTCAACTCCTCATGAGCACTTCAACACCGCCTCCAGCCAAGATCGTGGTGGCACCTAAAGCCCTTTTCAACGGCCTCTCCCCCGGAACATAAAAGCTCGTCCTATACCTTAACACGTAAGCTCTTCTGGTGGCTACCTAGGGAGGTGGAACTACTCTGGTGTCACCTAAGCATGCTGTCTCTACCGCACCCTATGCTTATAACATGGTGTGGTGGCTTCCTTACTACTGATCGATATTTTTATGATCTTGTGGTCTATCCCAGGCCAATCATTATCCTCGTATAATGTTCGATCTTATAACTGTGGATGTTTTATTATCACATGATCTATCAGAGGCTTAGACGTTTGCGTTACTCTTGTTGGCATGGTTGCATTTAAAATAATCCTGTTATTGGCCACAATTATATCAGAGTATACTTTCATTACTGTTGATGTGGCTAAAAGATCGATGTTGGTATCGCCTATTGTAATTAATTTGTCATGAAGCGAGAGAAGTTCATCGATGTGCTGTAGAAAAAGGCTTTCATCGTCATTAGGCGCTTTGTAAAATGTTCCGATTTTAATTTTTTCCTGTTTTAGTTGTAGTTCCACTATAATAGAACTGAATTTGTCTGTCATTATGATCAGTCTAGAACAAATGTGAGATTTTTTTTATAAATATAGCTGCGCCTCCACCATGCCGTGATTGCCTGCAGCAGATTGCCCATCATATCCATTTAGCGTGCATAATGCCTCTTCATTTTGGTATACCCATAATTCGTTTAAAATTAAGATATCAATATCATTCCTGGAAGAAAGGTAGACATTTATGCCATCGATCTTGTTCCGAATGCTTCTGGTGTTTGCATATACAATATTTAAGCTATCAGCGTCATTGATGGTACTTGAATTAATAGCCATAATTAGTTTTTTTTTTGTTATCAAAATCAACTTTTTTAATTCTGGGCATTCGAAACTGTCAGCACGGTGCTGTGTATGTAGATGTTTTTGCATGTATTGGTCCGATGGTTCCCGGCAGACTTCGCACATGATTCTTCTTTTGATGGGCAATCTGTTGTCTTATGGTTGTAGCCTTAGCATTTAAAGCATCGCATAGTGTTATGGTCTTCTTCAACATAATAGGATCCAAAGTCAATATTTATGTATTGGTTTACCAATCTTTCGAAAAGTTTTCCAACTACTTCAATAAAGGCAATTCATTTTTCGATTTCAAAGTTTGCCTTGTGTATCAATCGAATTAAGTGTCGATATTTCATCCATTAATTCTTGCGTGGTAAATTTTCTATCCAACCCCTTAATTATTAAGCGAGGCAATCTTTGCTTGGTCACTCGAACATCATAATCATTTCCCAGGGTTTCATGCACGTTTTTTAATAAAATATCAGTGTTTGCCTTTGTGTCCGACTTAATAAGAATGCCCCCATCACGCAGATGTTTAGTATATTGAACTGGGGATTTTAATTTTACTGGCTTGATGTTGGATTTAATCGCCTCCATAGAAATACTCGCGTCCTGGTTCTTCTTAGGCTTGATAATTATTCCTTTATTGAATTTCTTCTTCTCTTCAACGTTTCCCGAATTAGTTTTAACAATTTGAGCATATGAAAGAGGCGCAGCTTCTTTTGAGACTGTACTTGATAACTTATCGACTTTCGTTTTTAAGTCGAGCATCAATCTTATCGCAGAATCAATTTGAGATGCAATTCGGTCGTCACGGCTTTTTTTTTAAAAGTGAGTCACATTTTTTGCAAAACCATTAACCAGTTTAACGCTAATAATCACAGAGATCTGATACAAAAGCTGTGGGTTCGTCTGCCATCAGTTTCAGTTCAGTTTTTGATAAGTATTGTTCGAATTTTACAAATTCTAAAATAACATAAATAATATTATAAAATCAAATTCCACAATAAGACACAAATAAAATTCTAAAGTTAAATTCAAAATAATTGTATTACGTGGAATTGTAGGTCCTATTACTACATGAAAAGAACGTTAAGGTTATATCACATATATTTACATATAAATTCACGTTCACAGTATTGATAGTTTATGTTCATACACAGAGATTGTGCTTTATCACGTCTGACTCGTTCGCTGGTCGCGGCAGGAGAGAGAGATCCTTGTTGTCAGGACGGCTGTCGATGCGGTTTAGTTGCTATGTTTGCCGCAACGTGTGCAAGTGTCGCTGCACATTCCTACAGTGCTCCCCTTCAGCAACCTTTGATTTTTACTTTACATCGTAAATGTCAAAATCGAAGTGTTGATATTTATTCAGTCTGCGAATTGAACTCGTTTTTTCTTTGCAGGATATGTTCGAAGTGGAATCCTAAATCTCTGTGCACTTGTTCCCAACGATGGCTCGGGTGAAGCTGCTTGCGATATTTCTTCGTCTTCACGAACCGTATACGCTGGTTTTAATCTCTCCGTTGAGATTGTTACGAATCTGTCTTTAAGTCGAATTTTGTACACTCGATCACTTATTCGTTGGATGACTTCGTGAGGACCCGTATATGGCTGCTGCAGAGGCTTTTTCACAGCATCCTCGCGCAAGAATACATGTGTACAAGATTGCAGATCCTTGAACACAAACATACTATCGTACCGATGGTGTTGAACTGGTGTTGCTCTTAATTTCTGCATATCTTTTCGGAATTTTTCTATGAATATTTGCGGGTCCGCTGGCATATCCTCGTTTGTGAAAAATTCCCCAGATAGTTGGAGTGTTTTACCGTATACTAATTCCGCAGGCGAACAGTTTGAATCATTTTTGATGGCAGTTCTCAGTCCAAGTAAAACTGTCGGTAATACCTCTGTCCAGCGCTGTGTTTCGTGGCACATTAATGCGGTTTTTAATGATCTATGCCATCGTTCGACCATTCCGTTGGCAGCAGGGTGATACGGTGAGGATCTTGTTCGCTTGCACCCGGTCAGCTGTGCAAGTGCACGAAAGAGAGCAGATTCAAATTGAGAACCCTGATCCGTAGTAATTGTACGTGGTGCTCCGAATCTAGATATCCACGCGGTGTAAAACGTAGTAGCAATTGTGTCTGCTGTCATGTCGGCAACAGGAATTGCCTCGGGCCACCTGGTGAAACGGTCTACCATGGTTAGTAAATATCTTTGACCGTTGGAGATAGGTAATGGCCCCACAATGTCGATATGGACGTGTTCGAATCGACCGCTTTGTTCGTCGAATTGCTGTGGCATATTTCGAACATGTCTGTGTATTTTCGCACGTTGACAATTGGTACAAGCTTTTACCCAACTGTTGATGTCTTTGTCCATGTTAGGCCAAAAGTATTTTCTTCGGATAGCTTTACTTGTTGCCTTACCTCCAGGATGCGACGGTTGATGTGACATATCGAAGACTTTATTCCTTAGACATTTCGGAATGTATGGTCTGATATTTTTAGTTGATGTGTCGCAGTAGAGCGCTATATTTTTGTCTCCGATCCCGATTTGCTTGATGCTTGTTGATTCGTGCAGCAGGCTCTTCAGCTCGTCGTCATTGATTTGAGCACTGGCGATGTCTTCTGGCTCTAGCTTAGTTGGCATTGAAATGGTTTCTATACGAGATAGTGCATCTGCAACTACATTTTCTTTGCCGGACACGTGCTTTATTTCCGTCGTAAATTCCGATATATATTGTAGTTGCCGACTTTGCCTCGGTGATGCCTTTTCCAATTTCTGGCGAAATGCGAACGTGATGGGCTTGTGGTCCGTATGAATGGTAAATTTTCGTCCTTCAACCATGTGACGGAAGTGTTTTACTGCCATGTACATTGCTAACAGCTCTCGGTCGTAAGTGCTGTAACGGCTTTGCGCTGGACTGAGCTTTTTCGAAAAGAAAGCTAGAGGCTGCCAATGTCCGTTGACATATTGCTCCAAGACGGCTCCAGCGGCAGTATCGGATGCATCGGTTGAAATTGCGAGAGTTGCATTATCCATAGGGTGAGCTAGCAATGTATCACGTACTGCCATGTTTTTGCTGTTTTCGAACGCTTGCAATGCTTCCTTCGTCCAGATGATTGGTCTCTTATCGTTTTTTTTACTGTCCTTAAGTATTTCATTTAAGGGTGCCAACGTGCGAGCTGCGTTCTTGAGAAACCTGCGATAAAAGTTAACGATTCCCAAGTATCGCCTTAATTCGAGGATTGTTTTCGGTTTTTCGTAGTTCCGAATGACATCGACTCTGCTGCTTACTGGCTGTATTCCATCTGCGGTGATTGTGTGAGCGAGGTATTCTATTTCCTCTTTTCCAAACATGCATTTCGCAGGATTTATTCGCATATTGAAATCTCGTAGTCGCCTGAAAATGATATTGAGGTGTTTTTCATGTTCTTCCTCAGATGCAGAAGCCACTAAAATATCATCCAAATATGCGTGCGCGAAATTGTAGCAAATTGTTGCTTTTTGAAACCGAGAGAAATTTTAACTTTTCACTATTCCCAGTCAGCTCCCCTCACTCGTACCGAAGCACGAATGAGAGACCGACAAGAAATAGCGAAGAGTTTGATGACGAACCATCAAAGAGGCAAAAAAAAAATAATTAATTGCCCCTGGAGCAGGGTGCCCTAGAATTGGCCGTAAAGGCCCCTAGTCCGCTTTTAGCGGAGCACCCTTTTATCCAACCCCGACGGATGCTGGTGTGCCGCTTTGCTAGCTCTACGCGGCTGGGGTGGGTCATTACAGAAATGGGGTGGATATGCTCCGAGAAAGAAAAGACTGCTACTTGTATCTCATCCGTCATACAAAGTAGTAACCGCAAAGTGAAATTTTACAAAAAAAAAGGATTTAAGGCCTAAGTTCGTAAAGAACCGCCATACAAAACTCTCAGGCATGAGCTGTTACCAGACTCAGCCGAGACGTGTCAACACACGTAAGGGAACCTGAAAAACGTTACTGTAAAAGAGAAGAATAAATTGCCTTAATTTTTGTGCGGACCCGAGGCAAGGCACACAACCTCAGGCCCCTGATATCATTGGGGCCTTTACCCCCGATATAGGTGGGGTAACGCCACCCACTGAATTCGACATCAAAGTTCGTCGAAATACCACGCCTAAAAATTTAAGCCAACCAGGCCAGTGCGCACCTAACGCGGAGAATCTCTCATGGGTCGAGACCCAATAACAAGCCAAAAGGGTTCACTTTTAACGCAACATTTTTATTACAACTTAAACGGATTCATCATTATGTTTTACAGGTTGGTTGTTAAAAAAAAGAAATTAAATTAAAGGCCTTGTACATAGGAAAAATATTTATACTATACGTATATATTGTACACCATTTATATTTTTGTTAATTATTGGTGTATTTAAAACCATTGATTTCGCCCAGCATAACTATAAAATTCTTTTTGATATTGGATTTTGGTTTTTCTTGGCGAGTTTTGGTTTAACTTTAAACAAAATATAATTCAATCTCCAATTTTCTCTATGATTTTTGCTTCATTCTGACACAAACAACTGTTGCTATGAGAACATACTCAATAGTTTAAAAAAACTTTTTTTTTTTTTTTTTTTTTTTATTCTACAAAAAAAATACTGATCATGCAGTACAGAGATTTTACAAATTATTAATGAGCATACGCAACTGTGCCAATATCCACGGCATATATTCCGAGCCAAGGCGGATATTTTTGATCAGTCGGTTTTACCAAATTACACATAATACTCAGATCATGATTTATATTTACATATTTCTGACGCAATTTCTACTCTTTTGCGGCCGGGATTGTTCATGTCGAAAATCTTTTATAACGTCCTCTTCATTAACATTATATATAAAAACTATTGTCAATCTTACGCAACACATAGTTTTGAATAACACATATTCAGTAGTTTTAATTTAGTTTACGAATACATGCACATCTAGCCTGCAATGCAGCTGATTCATATACTTAAATAAAGTTTTTCGTTCCTTTGACATTTTTTTCTTTATGTCCAGATGTATTTTATTTTTATTATTTGTGACATAAAATAAACTAATAGTAAATTTTTTTTTTTTGTTTAGCAATATATGATCAAATGTGGCGAGCGAAATAAGCTCACGATACAAGTTATATATTAATTTCCATAGCATCACGTATTGCCTATCGTTACTTCCTCCAGCTATTCATTTTTCGGCTGGACTTACATCCTCCAAAGTTGAATTTAAGTTTTATTTATCATTTAAGAGCAATTCTAAATGAAATATTTTTCTCAACACGTCGTCGTTGTCTTAGAAGTGATGCGTTGGACATATCCAGAACGGCGGGATGCGTTGATTTTCACCTACTGAGTTATTGATCATCCAAAAGAAATTCCCGTTTGGTATCGAACATCCCTCATAACTTCACCCCTTCAACCTCAACATCAAAGTACACGCATCGTGTATATTAGCTACTCAAGGTAGTATTTAGCAGTAAAATTAAGTGTGCTCACTTACCCCATCACAATTATATATCAGGGCACTATGTTACCTGGGTTCATCCCTGCACGTTCCACAAGGATCAGTGTGAAGTGCGAAAACTTACTGCGCCTGATGTCTTTTCCATCCCGGCCGGTACTTCAGTTAATTGTAGCCCAGGGGCACTTTTACTTGTACTACCGCCGTCCGTCGCTCGAACCTGGCCCTGGTTTTAAAGAAATAGACATCTTGCAAAGTGATTGCGTCCAACTTAGCATTACTCGACGCCGCACTCTTACGACTCAATCACTTGTTTTTATTTATGGCGTTTAATCACTTCGCGCCTTACACTACTCTCACCAGTTATTTCTGGCCTGAAAGCACTTGCCAAACTCATCAGAAAAATACAATCAAGAAAACACACACGAAAACTTGCAACTATATTCCCTTACGACTGCCACCGCTGCACAATTCTTATTTCACTTTCTCCAAAGTTATTTTTTTTTTTTTTTTTTTTTAACCCAAAGCACTACTAATTGAGATCGGGGACAGATTCGTGGTACAGGAAAGAAAAACATCCATCACACTCGCGATCTCGAGGCTGACCCTTCCCTCCTCGACTAATCAATCGCAACCCGTTTCCCTTCTGTTCGCACGAGCCGTCACTTGACATCCGATTCACCCTTTACTCCGGTTTCACATGAATTAACACTCGTTGCGAATCCTTCCCGACCCTGAATTAAGGATTTAACCGCTTGCTGAACATGCCAGCGTCGCAGAAACATGTTTGCCGAGATTTTGTAAAAATCCACAATTTTAAAACTAACTAATCAAGATGTTACGACCCGTATTTATTTCGAGCACAGTTTTCACTTCTCAAAATGTTTTATTACTCCTTAATCGAATCTTTAGCGAGAGGATCTAGCACCACTACCCAAGACTGGAGACCGCGATCTGTCCTCCTCACGGTAGAGCCGAAACGCAACTTCCCCAGCGCGACTTCTACATTTCATTTTTATTAAAAATCTTTTTTTTTTTTTTCGTTTTTTCTTCTTTCGACTCACATATCCCATGATCCAATTCGCTCGATTTTCACATTGCAACTCTCAAACGCAACCGTCCATCTCGGCACACAATTTTCTGGCGAGTTCATATCGTCCAGGTTCCAAGAATTTTCTCGGAAACTTCTCGTGTGTATTTTGCCGACTGAATGTTTTCTCACGTTCAGTATTAGCGACATTCCGTAGATGGGGTCCGAGCATTGAATCTATGTTGTTGTTAGTGGATTATTTTCCATGCCGCCACAGAAAACGTCGTTGTGGGATTTTGAGTCGCGGTGGTTCGAATTTTCACCCAAATTCAACAACAACAATTTCAGGGTTCCGAGCTCATTGCCAGTAATTAATATTAGCTGGGAATGAACTCCGGAAATACCAAAGTCTTGTTGTTATTGGATTTGGTAGAATTTCCGAGCCGATGCCGTTTTAATAACAATTATGGGGAAAATGGAATATGGGTGGTTAAAGAGACATATGCATGTTGAGATGCATATGTGAATTAGGGTATTTATGCATGTTGTAATTGCATATTATGTTATGGGGACATATGCATTTTGAGATGCATATGCGAATTAAAGAATATATGCACATGAAATTTGCATATTAGGATATGGGGACATATGCATTTTGAGATGCATATGCGAATCGGGGCAGGTATGCACATTGAATTTGCATAGGGGCCTAAGGGTACCTTTACACATGATCATGCACAGGTCGATCACATGTCGCCGAAAGGATTCTGGTAGGCGGATGCTACAACACAGGTATTTTCACGATGAAAACAGAGAGAAAAGAGCTGAAGGATTTCTACTTTAAAGTCACTCCCAAAGAGTATGAGGGTTGGGTCTCTTAATTAGGAGAAAGGGATTTAGTTTGGGAATTATAAAGAGGAATTACTAGCAAACTTACTAATATTATTAAAGTTAGCGAGTGAAGTTGGTGAAAAGCCAGTGAATTCAATCATGGTTCGATTGTTGTAGCGAAATTCAAGTTCCAATCAACAGCAAGGTCGACGAATAGGAATAAGAGTGTGTGCAATATGAGTCGAGTGACAAATCAATTATGTGCAGTGGTTAAATTTTCAACTAATGAGCTGAAAGTGACCCACAAGCAGCAGAATAGAAAAGAGACAACCTGATTTTCAGGATGAAATGGCAGCGAATAACCATAGGAGATGACGACAAATAAAAGATTTGAAGTACAACAGAGGTGGATGCTGTGGTTACAGCTGAAATGATAGGAGTGATGAGTGTGATTAACTCATCAGCCGGAGAGAACTATCCTAAACGATCAGGGTTAAGGAATAATAGTGAGCTGGAAGCTAGTTCCAGATTCAGGGAAGCATTCAAACTAGCTGAATGCTAAACACCAAAAGAGTTGTACATGAAGAAACAAAAAGAAGACACGCGCCAAGTTAGTATAAAGGTAAGGTCACGCGAGTAGCGATTTAAAGAGGAAAATTCCCTCCAAAAGAAAGGTACCCACTAACAGTGGCAAAAAAAATTTTTGTCAAGTTAAGGTGCCAGCATTATTCTCTTGAATTATATATTTGAGAACAGCGAAAATGAGGGAAACCCAAAAGGTTCACAAGATACTTTCCAACGTTATGAAATAGTTGAGGTGTTGATGACCAGAAGGATCGCCATTCTGAAGAAAGTAGCGATCACGAAAGATCAGACTGCAATGATAAGGAGGATGAAGATTCCAAGAAACACAAGGAAAAACCCCGCGAATTATATATTCCATCAGAACCTACAGACATCAAAGAGGAAATCTTTAACAATAGTATTAACAGTAATTTTCACACCAGTGAAGAAAATTGTTAGAATCCCGGTGAATGGGTTCTTGAGAGTTTACTAGACAAGATCATCAGTGGATGAACGAGGCTTCGCCAATTTGTGTTGGACAACGTAAGATTCTGCGTCAAAGCAGGTGACAAAGGATCAAAGTGATCGGACTGTACAGTTGATGCAGTAATGCAAGTGAACAGATGATCAAGTGGATCAAGCAATGGAAGTGAGTTTAAAGCGAAGTATTTAACGTGAAGTGAACGAATGAAGGGTGGATCCAATTCTCTCGAAGAATGAATGTCCGGGAGCCTCAAAGTAAATAAAATTAGTGGGTTTTGGGGAGTGCCGGCCGTACCACATGGAGGACCGCACCCTACTTTTTCCCAGCATCAGGACCAACGTACGCTCCACACTCACGCATTCGCATACGAAGGTATGCGCATGCGTAAGTGCGTGCGCACAACACCTCGTGAGATGCTACCCAGGGTACAGGACAGCAGGATTGCTCCTCTGACCTGAATGAGGGGTGGGGACTACCCTTTCAGCCGGGGTCCGTAGCGGAAGCTTTTGGCTCCTCCATGTCTCCTCTGCACGCACCGGGGCTCCCACATCGGAAGGTCAGGGGCTGTGGCGTCGAAAGACGTATTAACGAGAAGGTTGAAGGAGGCAGAATCGACAAAAACTCGATTCACAAAAAACAAAGAATTAACCCAGGACATTCATTTTCGAGAGCTAGCTATGGCAGGTAAATAGTGAATATATCTAAATTTTAGTGTTTCTACCCTAGCGATAGTTTAGTATTTTATCAAGGGATTTAGAAGTTATTGTTTTTAAAGACTTTAGAGCAGACAAAAGAGAATGGTCCATCAATAGAATGGTTACCAAGTAATATGGGTATATATTCAACCAGAAAGTGCAACGCCCCGAGTAGAGACAAAAATTGAATTAGATTAAGTAAGTTGGTTTCCCGATTCATGAATGGATTAACGATTAGCTATTGTAGGGACTAGTACGAAAGAGTGATTTTCCAATGATTCTCATCGAAAGTTATTTTAAGTTGTGGCCTGGAGATCCCAAACCGTCAGCAACAAGGACAGTTGGACAAAAAGAAAGAAAGGAGAAATCCTTTACAGAGGACTTATTAATAACATTCAGTAGGAATAAAAGTTTCTGTTCACCTTCTCAGACAGAACCAGGAAACAAGTGTTAACATTCCAGAGCGTCAATGGATCTCAGAACACGAGTAAACATTCGAAACGTAGAATAAGTGCCACCTTTGCGGGGACCCGAAGGCAGTTTAATTAATTACAACGAAGATGTAAATGCCTAAAAAAAATTTTGAAGGTCAGGTTTAAATAGCCTTAGACCCTATAGATCTCAAGAAGTTTTTAAGAGTGATAAAGCAGTATGATTAATTTAGTGCTTTTGAAGCTAACGAATGGTGGTTTCCTAAGACAGTGATACTATTGTGTAATATCCTTAGCGTGAAAAACACCTACGGTGCGACCATTCATATCGGATAGTTGATAATATGCTCCACCAATTTTCTTTAGCACTTTACTTTGAATAAACTTATGATCCAGTTTTGCATTATAGTGAGCAGCCGCATCACTGTGTCGAAAGTTTCGACGAAATACAATATCTCCGGGCTGATATGAAATATGCCGAGAGCGAAGATTATAGCCCTTAACGTTTCGTTCCTGAGCTTTCAGTGTGCGTTGCCGCATTTCTTGACGAATGATGTCAAGGTAATCAGGACGTTCAGGCAAACCAGAAGGGTCGTCCAGCCTTTGGATATTTCGTAAAAGATCATAAGTCTTGCCATTCGTAATCATATGTTGACCGAAGACAGCAAAATAAGGAGAGGTATTAGTAGTGCTATGCTGTGACGAACGAAGTGCACACACTACATCAGACAGTTTCTCATCCCAGTTATTTTGGGAAGGGTGAACATAAGCTCGGAGAGCTGCAATAAGAGAACGATTGAGGCGCTCCGATGCGTTAGCTTGTGGTGAATAAAAAGCAGTTAAAGTGTGGGTAATACCAAAAGGTGTCAAAAGATTCTTAAATTCATTCGAACGGAACTGAACTCCATTGTCTGTAATTATTACTTCCGGAACTCCAACCAAGTGAAAGACGCGTTTTTTCAGAATTTCCACAACCGCTTTTGCAGTAAACTTGCGCAAAGGTTCAACAAACGGGAATCGCGATAAGTGATCCAAAATTACAAGTGCTCCTATGTTACCAGTTTTGGATCTCGGATACGGACCTATAATGTCCACATACAAACGCTGAAATATGCGATCGGGAACGGACTGTGATATCATTGGCGGTCGAAGGGTATGTGACGGTGCCTTGGTGGTTTTGCAAATTTCACACGATCCTACATAATTTTTAACCTGTGATGCCATTTTGGGCCAATAAAACCACTGCCGCAAGCGGTTAAGGGTTTTCGTGCGGTTCGTAATCCACTTCAGATACTTGAGGTCGTGTATACGAAGGTCGAGATCTGCTTTTGAATTCCAGCTCCAAGTTTTCGAATCTTAAAATCGCCTGGCGAAGCATTCGCACTGAGGGCAGCTGCAAGTGTAAGACATCGCGTCTTACCTCAGGCAATATATTCCGCTTCAATATCTCCACCAGCTCCTCATCCTGCATTGGTCGTTCCAGTCTATCTACAAGTCGTAAGATATGCAGGTGAAAATCATCGAAGGTTTCCCCTGCTCTTTGTCGTCGATTCCGGATTAACTCTCTTAAATCCAGATCCAAAAATCGATCCCCAAATTGATCTCGCATGGATCTGGTCAAGTTTTCCCAAGTTACTCCTCTCCATTCTCGGTGGTGTCTCCAGTACCAATCTGCTGCCGGACCTACAAATAACTGATATATGTGTTGACACAATAAATCGAAGTTATTGCCCAGAGTCTGTCTGGTTAAAGCCCTTACGCGGTACAGGAACAGTTCGACAGGCATGCTCTCATCTCGTCCGGAGAATCTGAGACCCCATCCGTTGAGAATACTCGCTACTCGATCATGTTGCAGTGATGTATTCTCCACACGCTGTTGTCGTGGTCGATGGGTCCTGTCGTCGGAATTTGAAGGTGATGACCTCCAATTTTGTAACGGGTTTCGCATACCCCGTGTTTGGTTATGGTGATTTTGTCTATTATTATCTAATGATATTTGTGACATTCGTTGGGTTACGTCCGTCAGACTTTGCTGCAAAGCCACGATTTGGTTTTGGAGCCCCAACATGGTCTCATTTGCCCTGTTGTCTACTGATTGTACAGTGACAGGGAGAGTCAAATTTTGATTAAATCCAGCTTCTTCAGGACAATCTTGTCCCTGAGAACCAGGAAGTTCTGCGTCGTGGTGTTTATATTCCGTGCCACGCGCACGGGATCCTGCCTTTGCAGGTTTTGCTGTAGCTCCCTTACTCTTAGCTCCTTTTCCAACAGTACTTGTAGTCGGAGGTTGGAGTGGAAGACGAATTGCAGCTCTGCATAGAGGACAACGCTCGTTTTCGAGCAACCATTGTTCTAAACAATGGAAGTGAAATTTATGAAAACAGCTGGTCTCGAAGGTAGGATTGGATTGAGAATAGGATTGCCCACAAATAGAGCATTCCTCTTCCACTCCAACCTTTGACAGACTTTCTTCGCTGCGTGTTATTGGCATATTGATGGTTGTTTTTGGAATTTAATTTGAATTTTTGAATTTAATTTGAATTTTTGAATTTAATTTGAATTTTTGAATTTAATTTGAATTTTTGAATTTAATTTGGATTCTGAAATCTAGTTTGAATTTTGATATGAACTTTTAGTTTTGATGGAACTTTTAGTTTTTAAGACGTATTTTAGAATGGGATTGATGTGTGCTATCTTTTATTTAAGATATAGGTATTTTTAGTTTAGATTGAATTTTTATAGTCAGTTGACTTTTTAATTTCCCAGAGTCTTTTTGGAAATTTTATTTATAGGGGATATCCTTTATCTCAGATATCGAAATTTTATTACGTTTTGTTTTAATGAAAGTTTTTGTTTATATTTTCTTGTTTTCAAGAAATTTGTGTTTAATAAGATTTTAATTTTACAGAGATTTTGGCCTTGTTATTGTTCTCGAACCCATTGAAAAACCATCGATCAGGCTCGCTGGCCGCTGACTAGTAGTTTGAGTGTTTCCAAATTAGAAACACTTGTTTAGAGAACTGTTTACCTCACTCGAGCCCACTCACAAATCAAGACATAAGATTGAAATTTTACAAAAATTGTTATCGGTTCTAAAACTATCGACTGCCCTAAGCTTGGTCAGACTGAAGGGACGTGGTGGTGGCAACACGCCTACCCCACGTAATCCAGCAACAATCCGAACCAAACCCAGACAACCGACAACTCCAGAACCGAAACAAGTACCGAGATGGAGTAGTTTCACACAAAGAGGGGCAGGGGCCCTTCGGGTGACCAGGACCAAGAATGACGGTAAACCACCAAACTCAGTAATCCATAGTCAGCCTCCAGGTTGCACCCAGAGCCAAAAAGCTCATAAAGACAAACACAAACGAAACCACTACCACTGGTATACTAAGATATTTTACGTTAGAAGGATTATTGAATTGAAATTTTGCGGTTAGCGAGAGAAAGAGCTATTTATTACATGTCCAAATGAGAGTTAATCTGTTCTATTGAACAGCAAAAGGGATGAATCATAAGAAAGATGATTCTGGGACATGTTAGTGGGAATGGAAAGTTGAATAAGACGTTTAGTCAAGGGAATTATGAGACAATGCTCATAAATTATTTTCCCACCTGGGTGGTGAGTACCCAAAACAAGTTTTTGGGCCCCACGTTGGGCGCCATTTGTAGCAAATTGTTGCTTTTTGAAACCGAGAGAAATTTTAACTTTTCACTATTCCCAGTCAGCTCCCCTCACTCGTACCGAAGCACGAATGAGAGACCGACAAGGAATAGCGAAGAGTTTGATGACGAACCATCAAAGAGGCAAAAAAAAAATAATTAATTGCCCCTGGAGCAGGGTGCCCTAGAATTGGCCGTAAAGGCCCCTAGTCCGCTTTTAGCGGAGCACCCTTTTATCCAACCCCGACGGATGCTGGTGTGCCGCTTTGCTAGCTCTACGCGGCTGGGGTGGGTCATTACAGAAATGGGGTGGATATGCTCCGAGAAAGAAAAGACTGCTACTTGTATCTCATCCGTCATACAAAGTAGTAACCGCAAAGTGAAATTTTACAAAAAAAAAGGATTTAAGGCCTAAGTTCGTAAAGAACCGCCATACAAAACTCTCAGGCATGAGCTGTTACCAGACTCAGCCGAGACGTGTCAACACACGTAAGGGAACCTGAAAAACGTTACTGTAAAAGAGAAGAATAAATTGCCTTAATTTTTGTGCGGACCCGAGGCAAGGCACACAACCTCAGGCCCCTGATATCATTGGGGCCTTTACCCCCGATATAGGTGGGGTAACGCCACCCACTGAATTCGACATCAAAGTTCGTCGAAATACCACGCCTAAAAATTTAAGCCAACCAGGCCAGTGCGCACCTAACGCGGAGAATCTCTCATGGGTCGAGACCCAATAACAAGCCAAAAGGGTTCACTTTTAACGCAACATTTTTATTACAACTTAAACGGATTCATCATTATGTTTTACAGGTTGGTTGTTAAAAAAAAGAAATTAAATTAAAGGCCTTGTACATAGGAAAAATATTTATACTATACGTATATATTGTACACCATTTATATTTTTGTTAATTATTGGTGTATTTAAAACCATTGATTTCGCCCAGCATAACTATAAAATTCTTTTTGATATTGGATTTTGGTTTTTCTTGGCGAGTTTTGGTTTAACTTTAAACAAAATATAATTCAATCTCCAATTTTCTCTATGATTTTTGCTTCATTCTGACACAAACAACTGTTGCTATGAGAACATACTCAATAGTTTAAAAAAACTTTTTTTTTTTTTTTTTTTTTTTTTATTCTACAAAAAAAATACTGATCATGCAGTACAGAGATTTTACAAATTATTAATGAGCATACGCAACTGTGCCAATATCCACGGCATATATTCCGAGCCAAGGCGGATATTTTTGATCAGTCGGTTTTACCAAATTACACATAATACTCAGATCATGATTTATATTTACATATTTCTGACGCAATTTCTACTCTTTTGCGGCCGGGATTGTTCATGTCGAAAATCTTTTATAACGTCCTCTTCATTAACATTATATATAAAAACTATTGTCAATCTTACGCAACACATAGTTTTGAATAACACATATTCAGTAGTTTTAATTTAGTTTACGAATACATGCACATCTAGCCTGCAATGCAGCTGATTCATATACTTAAATAAAGTTTTTCGTTCCTTTGACATTTTTTTCTTTATGTCCAGATGTATTTTATTTTTATTATTTGTGACATAAAATAAACTAATAGTAAATTTTTTTTTTTTGTTTAGCAATATATGATCAAATGTGGCGAGCGAAATAAGCTCACGATACAAGTTATATATTAATTTCCATAGCATCACGTATTGCCTATCGTTACTTCCTCCAGCTATTCATTTTTCGGCTGGACTTACATCCTCCAAAGTTAAATTTAAGTTTTATTTATCATTTAAGAGCAATTCTAAATGAAATATTTTTCTCAACACGTCGTCGTTGTCTTAGAAGTGATGCGTTGGACATATCCAGAACGGCGGGATGCGTTGATTTTCACCTACTGAGTTATTGATCATCCAAAAGAAATTCCCGTTTGGTATCGAACATCCCTCATAACTTCACCCCTTCAACCTCAACATCAAAGTACACGCATCGTGTATATTAGCTACTCAAGGTAGTATTTAGCAGTAAAATTAAGTGTGCTCACTTACCCCATCACAATTATATATCAGGGCACTATGTTACCTGGGTTCATCCCTGCACGTTCCACAAGGATCAGTGTGAAGTGCGAAAACTTACTGCGCCTGATGTCTTTTCCATCCCGGCCGGTACTTCAGTTAATTGTAGCCCAGGGGCACTTTTACTTGTACTACCGCCGTCCGTCGCTCGAACCTGGCCCTGGTTTTAAAGAAATAGACATCTTGCAAAGTGATTGCGTCCAACTTAGCATTACTCGACGCCGCACTCTTACGACTCAATCACTTGTTTTTATTTATGGCGTTTAATCACTTCGCGCCTTACACTACTCTCACCAGTTATTTCTGGCCTGAAAGCACTTGCCAAACTCATCAGAAAAATACAATCAAGAAAACACACACGAAAACTTGCAACTATATTCCCTTACGACTGCCACCGCTGCACAATTCTTATTTCACTTTCTCCAAAGTTATTTTTTTTTTTTTTTTTTTAACCCAAAGCACTACTAATTGAGATCGGGGACAGATTCGTGGTACAGGAAAGAAAAACATCCATCACACTCGCGATCTCGAGGCTGACCCTTCCCTCCTCGACTAATCAATCGCAACCCGTTTCCCTTCTGTTCGCACGAGCCGTCACTTGACATCCGATTCACCCTTTACTCCGGTTTCACATGAATTAACACTCGTTGCGAATCCTTCCCGACCCTGAATTAAGGATTTAACCGCTTGCTGAACATGCCAGCGTCGCAGAAACATGTTTGCCGAGATTTTGTAAAAATCCACAATTTTAAAACTAACTAATCAAGATGTTACGACCCGTATTTATTTCGAGCACAGTTTTCACTTCTCAAAATGTTTTATTACTCCTTAATCGAATCTTTAGCGAGAGGATCTAGCACCACTACCCAAGACTGGAGACCGCGATCTGTCCTCCTCACGGTAGAGCCGAAACGCAACTTCCCCAGCGCGACTTCTACATTTCATTTTTATTAAAAATCTTTTTTTTTTTTTTCGTTTTTTCTTCTTTCGACTCACATATCCCATGATCCAATTCGCTCGATTTTCACATTGCAACTCTCAAACGCAACCGTCCATCTCGGCACACAATTTTCTGGCGAGTTCATATCGTCCAGGTTCCAAGAATTTTCTCGGAAACTTCTCGTGTGTATTTTGCCGACTGAATGTTTTCTCACGTTCAGTATTAGCGACATTCCGTAGATGGGGTCCGAGCATTGAATCTATGTTGTTGTTAGTGGATTATTTTCCATGCCGCCACAGAAAACGTCGTTGTGGGATTTTGAGTCGCGGTGGTTCGAATTTTCACCCAAATTCAACAACAACAATTTCAGGGTTCCGAGCTCATTGCCAGTAATTAATATTAGCTGGGAATGAACTCCGGAAATACCAAAGTCTTGTTGTTATTGGATTTGGTAGAATTTCCGAGCCGATGCCGTTTTAATAACAATTATGGGGAAAATGGAATATGGGTGGTTAAAGAGACATATGCATGTTGAGATGCATATGTGAATTAGGGTATTTATGCATGTTGTAATTGCATATTATGTTATGGGGACATATGCATTTTGAGATGCATATGCGAATTAAAGAATATATGCACATGAAATTTGCATATTAGGATATGGGGACATATGCATTTTGAGATGCATATGCGAATCGGGGCAGGTATGCACATTGAATTTGCATAGGGGCCTAAGGGTACCTTTACACATGATCATGCACAGGTCGATCACATGTCGCCGAAAGGATTCTGGTAGGCGGATGCTACAAAATCCAGTCCTCGTAAGATGGTGTCCAACAGTCTTTGAAACGTTTGGGCTGCATTTCGTAGACCAAACGTCATCACGGGAAATTCATATAATCCAAATGGCGTAGTGACAGCGGTCTTTTGGATATCGTTTTCGGCTACAGGAACTTGATGATATGCCTTCTCCAAATCAATGGTAGAAAATATTTTTCTCCCAGCCAGGTGTTGCGTGACATCATGTATGTGCGGTATCGGATAGCTATCTGGTAACGTGACAGCATTAAGCCTTCGATAATCACCGCATGGTCTCCAGCCTGATGTTTTCTTCTCTTTTAATAACAGAGGACTGGCCCATGGACTGCTTGACGGTCGGCATATACCACGTTCCAGCATGAATTCAAATTCAGCTTTGGCTGCTTTGTACTTGTCAGGAGCAAGCCGGCGTGGTCGTTCTGATATTGGAGGACCTGTTGTTATTATGTGATGCTCGATACTGTGCAGTTTTGCTGTTGGCTCAAAAGATGTATTCACCAGTTCTGGATATTCTTTTAGTATCGCATGAAACCGATTGCAAGGATTGATTGCCGATATTGATTGCAGAGATGTGTCACCTTTGTAGTTTCGAGCGATGGAGTACAGTTTCGTTGAAGTGTCGATAAGTCGCTTGTTTTTCAAATCGACAAGAAGGCTAAACTGCTTAAGAAAGTCTGCACCGAGAATAGCTCGTGGCACTTTCGCGATATAAAATTTCCATTGAAATCGTCGTCTTAGTCCTAGGTCTATTGTTCGTACTTGTTGACCGTACGTTTCAATCGCAGTACCATTAGCGGCGTATAATTTGGTGTCTGATGTTTGATTTCTTTTTAGAGCGGCGATAGGAATTACGGATACGTCCGCTCCTGTGTCAATTAAATATAAATGCCCACAGGTGCGATCACGTATTACGAGTCGACTGTCTTGCGCTTCGCCGCCTCCGATCTCGTCTACAGACGGCGAGCGTACTAGTTTTCCGACTTTGAAAACGTACAAGGCGGTTGGCATTTCCTTGCCCTTGCACCAAACTTGCGGTGAAAATAGCATATGCTGTTCCGTGATGAACTTCGCTTTCTTGATCGAGATCTCCTAGTTGTGTCTCTTTGCGATAGCCGAGTTTCCAAGCTATCGACCTTAGCTATCAACATTGCCACTGCTCGTGCAATTTCCGCGTTATCTGTCGTGCTCACGCTACAAACGTTTGTCACAGGCTCACGCTCTCGGATGATCTTGTCCGCAATTTCAGTTTGTTGAGTGATACTGGTGTTAGCAACCACTGTGAGCACTTCACGCACTCGAATCGGTAATTTTTTTACCCAAAATACCTTGAGCGATTCTTCGCTGATTTGCTCGCCAGCCAATGCCTTCATGTGCCGCCATAATTGCGATGGTTTCATGTCGCCCAATTCCGCTTCTTGTAATGCCTGTTGCAGTCGATTTTCGGGCGAGTCTGAAAAACGCGTTATTAGAAGCGTTTTTAAGGCGGTATATCGCTCCGTGAGTGGAGGATTCTCGAGAAAATCTTCGATCTCCTTCATTATTGAAAGATCGAGCACGGACACGACTGTATGGTATTTCATACCATACGAAGTGATTCGGTTAGCAGCAAATTGCGATTCTGCATTAAGAAACCACATTTTTGGCTGATTTCTCCAGAATATCGGCAATTTGACATTCGTAATTGATTCAATCGCTGCGGTATGCTGTGGTCGGCGCGGTATTGTCGGCGTAGCGAAATGTTTCTGCGCGTCGTCTTCGGCGTCAAGAAATGGCGATGCAACTGCGGGCGTCTTCTGTTCCGCCATTTTTTATTCAATACCACACTGAATTGTCACTGATGTAAGTGTTTTTTTCATGCACCTTGTTTATTTATAAACTGTTTTAATGTTCACGGGGTCACCAAATGTAGGTCCTATTACTACATGAAAAGAACGGTAAGGTTATATCACATATATTTACATATAAATTCACGTTCACAGTATTGATAGTTTATGTTCATACACAGAGATTGTGCTTTGTCACGTCTGACTCGTTCGCTGGTCGCGGCAGGAGAGAGAGATCCTTGTTGTCAGGACGGCTGTCGATGCGGTTTAGTTGCTATGTTTGCCGCAACGTGTGCAAGTGTCGCTGCACATTCCTACAGAATACGAGCACGCAGCGCCACCTAGCCGCCAATTCGGGACACGTACTTGGATAACACATTCCACATCCGAGGCATGAGTCATTCTAATTACTGTCTTTGATATGTCCGCAAAAAATCAGGGACAGTACAGTAAGTTAGAACAAATTGTTATTCACTCATTCAAGACAGCTACCTTTGGAGGATTCAACAAAAAACAAGCCAAGCTATTTCGTAAAGATTATTGAATTGTGATCATGGTTCCCTTCTTGCCTATAAATAAGCATAGACAACATATATCGTCTCTAAAGCTTATCAAAGCAGAGAATATTGATACGGGAACCTCGATCGTTTTGCGGAATCAGCCTCCGAAAGCAGAATCAAATTGGAATTATTTTTGCGGGATGATTAAAATTGAACAACTTTTTATTTACATTAAAAATTTTAATCTACATTGAAAATTCTATTTTGACAAAGTGGTTTCGAAAGTATGCACTGATTCTCATCAGACACCAGCACACAGTGCATATTTGACTGGCGTGACCACTTGCAGTTGGAAATCATTACATTTTCATTTATGCTAGTTGTGACAAATTTTAACATCTCCGACTTATGTCCATGGATATAATTTTACTTAGTAAAGGTAATTGAATTTGATCACGGTTCCCTTCTTGTCTATAAATCAGCATGGACAACGTATATCATCTCTAAAGCTTATCAAACCTGAGAACATTGAAACGGGAAACTCGATCGTTTTGCGGAATCTGCCTCCGAAGCCGAATCAAATTGGAATTGTTTTTTGCGGGATGATTAAAATTGAAAATTTTATTATTTACATTGAAAATTTTTGTTTGACAAAGTTGTTTCGAAAGTATGCACTGATTCTCATCAGACACCAGCAAACAGTGCATACTTGGCTGATGTGACCACTTGCAGTTGGAAATCATTAATTTGATTCGGCTTCGGAGGCTTATTCCGCAAAACGATCGAGTTTCCCGTATCAATTTTCTCTGCTTTCATAAGCTTTAGAGACAGTATACGTTGCCTATGCTGATTTATAGACAAGAAGGGAACCATGATCACAATTAAATAACCTTTACAAGTAAATTATATCGATGGATATAAGTCGGAGGTGTTAAAATTTGTCGCAACTACCGTAAATAAAAAATTAATGATTTTCAACTGCAAGTGGTCACAACAGCCAAGTATGCACTGTGTGCTGGTGTCTGATGAAAATCAGTGCATACTTTCGAAACCACTCTGTCAAATAAAAATTTTCAATGTAAATAAAAAATTTCTGAATTTTAATCATCCCGCAAAAACAATTCCAATTTCAAGCTATCTCGCTTAGTAAGCACCTGGTCGACATGGCTGACAAAAACATGGTGACAAAAGAGTTAGATAAACAGCGTCGTCAGTATTATACATACCAGCTAAAAAGTTGCAAAGGATTGTCGGTGGTAATTAAAGGCATAGAACCTGACATTGATGTTGATGAGTTGAAGCAGGAGCTTGAAGCCCTCGGATTTGCGGTAAAATCCATCACAAATCTATTCAACAAATTCAAATAGCCACAGCCACGTTCAAAGTAGAACTAGAGCCCGAAACCAGCAAGCCCAAAAAGGGTGAAGCTCATAGAATTTATAGCTTGCGATATATTATGCACCGCAAAATCACTGTCGAATAGCCGCTCAAATGCAAAGGTCCAGTACAATGTACGAGTTGTCATTAATATGGATACACCAAAACCTACTATTCACTCTCTTGTGTGTGTGTGTTATATGTGGCGATTTTCACGCTACCAAGGCTCGTGACAAAAGTAGACAAGATCCAGCAATTAAAAAATGTAGCGGTTGTGGTAACAACCATACTGCCAATTACAGAGTTTGTCCAGTATTTCAATCTCTGAAAGTAAATATGGTCTCTCCTCAAATCGCAGTCAACAGGCTCTGAATATTGCAACCAATAGACCAGTTTCAATTTCAGAAACTTTCGCACCCTCATCATTAGTAACACCTGATATCAAATATTCCGACGCAATCAAACAAAACGCACACGGCTCTGCTGAAACCAATACTCAAAGCAGCTCTAACAACGAACTCACTTCTGTTTTGTCAATGCTTGGATAGATCGGTTCATGATGGCTCAATATGGATCGGTTCATGATGACGATGAGTAACATGATGCAAGAATTACTTAAAAACCAAAGCATGTTGCTCTAATTTCTTATTAGCAGCAAATGAGTTCATTCAAGGTCACCCATTGGAATGCGAATGGCATTATCCAGCATAAAGCGGAAATGGCATGCTTTACATCAACTCACGACATTGATGTATTCCTCATATCGGAAACCCACCTCACGGGAAAAAACAGTAAATTAAACATCCCTGGTTACATCTTTTATGAAACCAAACACCCAGATGGCAAGACTAGAAGCGGGTCTGCAATATTTATTAAAAAAACATCTGCTCCATCATCCTTTTGAAAGACTCAACGAAGATTACATCCAAGCGACATCCATTTGCCCACATCACCAACAAAATTCCGGACTTCGCAATCTCAAAGGGAATACCTCCAAATTGCGCACAACCAGGAAGCAGTTTTTGATTTGTCTTCAAATCACTCTCCTGTCATCATTACTCTGAATAAGTCGCCCAACTTTGGTTTGCTAGATATTCGAACAAAACCAACTGAATTGCATTCAGACGATACTTCATCAACTTAATATTTCTAACAGCATTACTTAAATCATCGGAAGATGACAATTCACCCAAAATTGAACTGCACCCCTCAACTCGAAAAACAACATACTCTATATCAGTTAAAATCCTTGTACACGAAAAAAGACTGGCGCGAAGAAATTGACAGCTGCATAGGTCTCCTCAAACTAAAGCACGACTGAACAAGGCTTCTAGTTAGCTTAGACTGGCACTTGTGAAGGACTACGAGCTAAAGTTCCACTCATTCTAGGAAAACCTTACTCCCATTAAGAATGGCCACTATTCGTTGTGGAAAGCGGTCGAAAAAATAAATAAACCTACCATCAAGAAAGTCCCACTTAGAACCGCCAACGGACAATAGACCAGGAGTGACGCAAAAACAGCCACCGCCTTCACATTTCACCTAGAACAGGTTTTCACACCTTTTACATCGGCAACAGGCGAGTTTCCATCTAATATCAATGCATAGGATTCACAACCAATCAAGACTTCGGCTAAAGAAGTGCAAAATATCATTATCCAGGAAACATGCGCAAAAAAATCTCCGGGAATTTATCTCATCATCAACGCTATGCTCAAACAGTTGCCACAGATCATATACTCTGGGTTTTCGAATCTGCTCAATGCCTGGTAATTCCAAAGCCTGGTAACGACTCTTCTCAAGTGAAGTTATGCAGGCGTATTAGTGTATTGTCCTGCGTCTCCAAAGTTTTCTAGGAAGTTCTGTTGAGAAAGATACTACCAATACTAGACGATACGAAAAAAATTCCAGAATATCAATTTCGATTTCGAAGACATCACAGCACCATTCAAAAGGTCCTTCGAATCACGTCAGACATTAAAATAGCATTCGAAGGCAAGAAGTACTGCTCAGCAATCTTCTTAGGCTAACTGAAGCTTTCGATAAAGTCTGGCATGAAGGATTAATCTTCAAAATTATATCAATGCTTTCGAAAAGCTTCCATGAAGTACTTTCCTCCTACCTAACCGACCGCACATTCCAGGTGAGATACAAAAGCTATTCTACCGCCAAACATCGTTTGCATGCTGGTGTACCTCAAGGAAGGGTTTTGGGGCCGGTACTTTACACTATCTTCACATCTGATCTCCCAATAAGCTACAAAAACACTACAGCTACTTTTGTGGATGACGTTGCATTCAATTTACTGATTCAGATCTAGTAATGGCATCCAAACACTGCAAGCCCACATCTCACTTCTTGAAGAATGGCTAGCAAAATGAAGAATCAGAAGAATGAATCTAAAGGCATCTACGCTACTTTCGCATTGTTAAACTGATTTGTCCTCAAGTATATCTAAACAATGTACCAATACCTCAAAGTAATGAGGTGAAGTATCTTGGAATGCACCTTGAGAGGAGGCTCACTTGGAAACGGCACATTGAGGCTAAAAATCAACAACTGAAACTCAAATTCATAAACTTCAAATGGATGCTCAATAGCATGTCAAAACTTTCTCTCGACTCTAAAGTGCTCGTCTATAAGTCTGTTTTAAAGCCAATCTGGATCTATGGCTTACAAATCTGGGGAGCAGCTTGCCCATCAAACAACAACATCATCCAAAGGACCCAATCAAGAATACTTCGATCTATCACGGGAGCCCCGTACTACTTCCGCAATGTAAATCTCCACAAAGACTTGCGGATCGAGACGATTACCGATGAAAATAAGAACCGCAGTGTAAGATGTATTGCAACCTACCCTCAGCACCACATCAAGCAGGCAAAAAAATACTTACTCATCGTAAATTTCAGCGATTAAAAAGAACTGAACCGTTAGATCTTCCATCTTTAACCAAGAAGAAAACAACTTGCATAGCGACTTTTTTTGGTTTTCGAAATCTTTGCATTATGTAAATTGTAATTCTAGAACACTACCTTTGCTCTCTGCTCTCTGACTCTAAGTCAATAATCTAGGTTAGGTTAGATAGTAAAGAGGGTTGCCGGGTACCCGGCTAGCATTAGGTCTCCAGTTTGGGCCCATTTGCCACCCTCCGCTGGCTTGTTAGAGCTGCCAAGTGACCGCCTCGCCAAACTGAATCAGTTGACTCAACGTGATGGTATTATCCATATCTGATAACTCTGAAATTGGTAAGAACCAAAAATATTGAGGCGTTTATTGTTTAGGGCCGCACAATCGCAGAGAGTGTGCTCGATAGTGACCTCTTCCATTTCGCACTTCTTGCATAAATTGCTGGATATCAGTCCCATTTTGTTCGCATAAGATGCGGTAAGGCAGTGTCCTGTCATCAAGCCGACCGTCGTTCTCAAGCGGCTTCTGCTGAGCTTGAGCAGTTTCCTGCTGTTGCTTAGATCAGGTGATGGCCATGATCTGTTGAGTGTATTGTTGTACGTGCTATCCTTTCCCCATCTTCCGACCTACTTGTCTGCTGTGTTTATATACCATGTAACTTGTCTGTGACTGTCTGTCACTGCCTACGAACGTTTTTACGCTGACCTTTCCAGCTTCATCCTGTCTCGATTTCCTTTAACTCCCCTCCTAATTTTAGATGACTTTAACATGCCCACTGTGGAGTGGGACACCAAAAACCTTAGTTTACTATCCAACAACCACCTCTCTGTTGCGACTTCGTCCTTTCTTTCACTTTGTTCTTGTTCCCAAATTAACCACCTTCGTAACACTAATAACAGAATCCTCGACTTAGTCCTTACTAACGTTCCTTTAGACTCCCTTTCTCTCTCTCCTGCTCCTTTTGCTTATGTGCAACCTGATTCTCATCACCGTCCTCTCCTGCTTGATGTTGACCTGAACTTCCAGGTAAAGAATAAATGTCCTTCTTTTCAGCGTTACAATTTCTTCAAAGTTGACTTTCAAAAAATGTCCTCCGAAATCAGTCTTATCAATTGGTTTTCATTTTTCAAGGGATTGGATGTTGATTGTGCATTGTCCAAGTTCTACTCTTTCTTTTCTAACCTTATCTTTCGTTTTACTCCCATTAAATGTTCTCTCAAACCTAATGATGTCCGTTGGTTCACTTTGAAAGTCTCTGATGCTCTTAGAGCTAAGGATAAAGCTCGTGAAAAGCTGAAGAAGACGGGTTCACCCTCTGACCTTCAGGAATTCCGTAGTTTGCGTTCTAACGCTAAAAAAGTGCTCAAGCAGGCAATGCGTGATTACTTTTCGAACATCGAGGCTTCAATCTGTTCCAATCAATCTAAATCCTTTTGGTCCTACATCCGTTCCCTCAAATCCAATTCTTCAGTTCCTGATTCTATATTTCTTGATGATGTTACTGCTTCCACTCCTCAGGCTATTTGTGATTTGTTTGCTGCCTTTTTTTCCTCCTCCTTTAAAAAAAACCCACTAAATACCTCTATAGCTCCCACTGTCTCTTGTAGCTCTCCTGCATTACCTATGTTTAGTACTAATCCTTTGGAAGTTGAAATCCTTTTGCATACCTTAAATTCGAATGCCAGTTCCGGTCCTGATGGTATTCCTAACATCCTTGTCAAATCTCTCTCATCCTCGCTCTGTGTTCCTTTAGCTATCCTTTTCAACATTAGCCTTACTTCTGGTGTATTCCCTTCTTTATCGAAATCCGCCAATATTTTCCCAATCTTCAAATGTGGTGATCCTTCCGTTGTTTCCAACTATCGTCCTATATCCCTCCTCTGCTGTTTCAGTAAAATCCTTGAACGTCTTGTCTACAATAGAATTTATCCTTTCCTACAGCCCTTACTTGCTCCTGAGCAGCATGGTTTCTTCAAGGGTCGCTCTACATCGACCAATCTTATGGAGTTCACTAATTTTGTAGCCTCTGCCTTCGATTGTCAACTTCAAGTTGATGTAATCTACACAGACTTTTCGAAGGCTTTTGATTCTGTGAACCATAACCTGCTGCTCCTTAAACTTAATGGTTTTGGTGTTTTTGGTCCCCTCCTCTCCTGGTTTTCCTCTTATCTTCATAGTCGTCCCTGCAGTGTTACTTTTAATGGTTCCATTTCTTCTCCTATTTTTCCCACATCCGGAGTTCCTCAAGGTTCTATTCTTGGCCCCTTACTTTTTATCTTGTTTGTCAATGACCTTCCTTCTGTAATCAATTCTCCTTGTCTTTTATATGCGGATGACTTAAAATTATACAGAGCAATCAGGTCCGCGAACGATTTTCACCAGTTGCAAGCTGATTTGTTTGCTCTTAATCTCTGGTGTCAAGACAACTTTTTGCCTCTGAACATTTCGAAGTGCCACCAGATGTCTTTCGCATATAAAAATACTCCACATGTGTTCTCTTAGTCTTTGTCTGGTATTTCCCTGTCAGTTGTCCAGCATTTTAGAGACCTGGGTGTGGTGTTTGATTCGAAATTAAGATTTGATATTCACGTTATAAATATGACGTCCAGGGCCTCTAGGATTGCTGGATTTGTTTCGCGTTCTTCCTATATGTTTACCAACATTTCCTCCTGTATTCATTTATATGTCTCCTTAGTACGCAGTATTCTAGAATATGCGTGCCAAATCTGGTCTCCGCGCTTTCAGTACTTATCTGATGCTATTGAATCTATTCAGCGCAGGTTCACTCGCTCACTTCTTTTTAAATTTAATATCCCCTATTGTCCCTACTCCTCTCGTCTTTCCCTCCTTCGTATGTCCTCGTTGCAATCACGGAGGTTGTTCCTCGATGAGTGTTTCCTCTTCAAACTTTGCCAAGGCATTTTCTTGACAGATCTCGGTTCACAGATAACCAGACATACACAGACACTGATTTGAATCGTTCCACATGCCGGAACTTTTAGCTCGTATTGCCGCTAAGCTTGCACTTCTAAAGGTGAATCGATCCAGGGGCATAAGTCCCAGAATCATTCTTAAAGCGCTCGTAATACATATGCAAACTAACCTTTGCGGTCTTGTTAGCTCCTTGTTGTTGGTTTTACTCTCCGCTGCCTTCCACCAAACGATCGCTCCATACACCAAAAACGGTCTCACTACACAGGTGAATATGTAAAAGGCTGCCCTAGGTTTAAGACCCCAGATATTGGAGTGGACAGATCGGCACGCGAAAAGTGCTGCGCGAGCTTTACCTATTCTGTGATTCACATTAGCCCCCCCAGTTCAGTTTCCTGTCTAGTATAAGGCCCAAATATTTGACAGTATCAACAAGTTCCAATATTATTCCGTGGAGGCTAGGCGTGGCAATAGCCGGAGATCTGTGCTTCCTTGTGAAAAGTATAAGTTCGGTTTTTGTCGGGTTTGCCCGAAGACCGGCTTTTCCGGCCCAGATTTGGATGTGGTTCAGCGCCGATTGCATAAGGTCCGACAAAAATTGTGGGAACGCATCGCTCACAAGTACCACAATGCCATCAGCATACGCATTCACCACAAATTCTCCAGTATTTCGTTGACTGTAAGGATCCAGAAAAGGGGAGATATAATCCCTACTTGTGGTTGTCCGGTTGCGACTATTCTCTGTGCTTTGGCCTCCAAAAGGTGGCCTCAATCTGCCTAGTATTGAGCAAGTCCGATGCCTAGGTCGCCAGGGCTTTAACCACTCCATATCAAACCAAGGCATCGATGATACTCGACATTATTGAAGACCCCCTCAATGTCTAAGAAGGCTGCCAACGTGAATTCCATTTGCTGTAAGGATTTTTCTATTGTACCGACAACTTTGTGTAATGCCCTTTCTACTGATCTGCCCGCTAGATACGCGTGTTGATCAACACAGAGTCTCGTGACATCATTCGAGCTCTTGATGTGCACATCAACAAGCCTCTCTAGTGTTTTGAGCAGAAACGATGTTCGGCTAATTGGTCTAAAGTCCCTCACGTAATGATGATTCAACCTACCAGGTTTCGGCATGAAAACCACCCTTGCTTTTGTCCATTGCTTGGGTACTACCCCGAGGCGGAGGCATGCGGTAAAAATACGCTGCATAGGGGGGATGGTCCTGTTAGCTTTTTGAAACATGATGGGCGATATCTCATCAATCTCTGTAGCTTTGTAAAGTCGGTATGTGCCTATACTTCATTCAATCTTGACCTCATCTACTATTTCCTTAATCAGCTGCTCGGATGGCCGGTGGGTTACTCGAAAAACGTTCTTACGCGGTGCCTTGAAAGCCGATTCCGGGAAGTGAGTTTCCAGTAGCATGTGCTGCCATTCTTTCAACGACATTCTTCTGACCAAGCTACTGCCCCAGCTGAAAAACAGTCCATTAAAAGTCCATTAGTTCCTCTTTATAAAACACTACATTCCCCGTTTTCACTTCGCAAAAACGTAGCTACGCCGGGAGGTACGCTTAAGACCTTCCTGCTGTGCTGAGGAGTACCGCTACATCCATCGGACTCACAGTAGCTCCCGGAGCGGGTTCTCCATCCAGCTTCAAGGCCCGCAATCTCTCGATCGCCTGACCCTGTGCTGTTTTGCCTCCCGTCGTTGGTGATCGCGTCACCTTTGAACTCCTTTGAAAGGGGTCCTGCACTATTGACTTTCTTCTAGTAATACTGGCGGGGAGTTCGATTTGGTTTTTTTTCTTTTTCTCTAAATCCATAGACATAATGTACTGAATGTTTCAGGTTTGGGTTTCGCGTTCTCTGACCACAACCGAGGCAATAGCCAGCATTCGCCTCCGGCTACACCCCGCCCCCAAAGGAGCAATGTATTACTCCGACCGTCCTTCCCTCTCTTCGGATCGTGAGGCAGACTCCTCCACGAACTTGCGAGGGTTCCGTAGGCTTTCACAGTAACCTGAACCTGCGAACCTTGATGCCCAGGCAGCCAAGGTGTCTCCCCTAGACTAACAGTTCGCTACTCTGTAGACCGCGTTTCGCCAGGTTCCAGAGCCGGGCAAAGTGAAGTGTTGGATCCAGATTCCCGCTCAGTCACCAGCCCAGGCCCGTCCCTCGGCCTCCGTGTCACCCCCGGGAAGAGAAACAAGGGCGCCCCTCTGCCGGTTACGGACGAGGCCCTAATTACACAACCCATACAACTGGTGGCTGTACGGTCGTGCGACAGAACTAAAAACTTTTTACAAGAGAGGGACCTCTCACCAATCTTGCTTAATAGAGACCAGCCTGATCCAATGAGCCAATCCTCCCTTCCGGGGGGATTGTTACCAGCGGCCACCGCGAGGAGGAGGTTAAAGATCACACTTTCATCAGTCCGAATAGTTGCGGCACGTGTATATTTGCGTATACTACACGTTCTCCTCCTATTCGACTGACGACTGACCGCCAAGTCAATAATATAACTTGCGTCCAAAATGTACACATCCTCAACTGTGAGGGATGTACATCACTTGTGCTTGCATGTAATATTTAAAAACAAACTGAAGCTTCTTATACGAAGGTAGCAGTTTAATAAAGCTATTACAGAAAAAAAGTCTAGCGCATCAAAAAATTGTCTTTGAGTGACAAAAAAATGTGGAACGACGTAATTCACTTTTTTGCAGAATCATATCAACCATTCCTTATTCAAAGCAAGAAAACTCAACTATAACACATATGATGAAAATGTTCAGTGCTGGCAACGCTCTCCCAACGAAGCAGTAATAGGTCTGTTCACGTACCTGAATCTGTTATAAAAGATTAAAATAGATTCGCAGAAAGTCGTTTTTGTACTCTTCCTGCAAGACAAATTTTGCAGCGGAAAGAAGCCAGCTGCTAAATTCTGTTACTGCTGCAGTTTGCTGAAGTACGCGAACAGACCTAATAAGTTTACCACAACAAGCTCATACTTAAATCAACTTATCCTTTGAATTTCGTGCTCATCGGAGGATTTCATCGAAAGTTTCAGCGGTTAAACGTTGTTTGAGGCTGCCATGTTCAAAAATCGGAAAATTTGAAAATTGGTTTCTTATTTTTATTGCAAATGCTTCACGTTAATTTAAACCCAACCAGTAAATTTCGTTTCGATTGAATCACTGCGCTGGAAGTTATACGGGTGAAAAGAATTTTAGGGTTACCACCCTCAAAACTTTTCATATTTCTAAAGTGTTAATATTTGTTGTTAATTTTCATTGCAGGATCATTCCTATTTGCAAATCTAATGACATAATCGCTCAGTAAAGAAATTCAACAAAATTACGAAAATGGTCATAGCTGGCAGCTCTTTCATGATTTTTGTACGAAATTCCTATGACATTTGGTTCACATTAAGGTCCATTTACTGCATGAACTTTGTTTTGATTTCTACACTGGACCGGAAGTTGTAGGGTAAAAGCTTTATTTTGCTGAGCAAATTCGCAAGATTTAGGAGACAAAAATCACCATAGCTGGCAACTCTATTTTAATTTTTCAGCCAAATTTTCATCAAAGTAAGATCCAAGTACTGTGTGAAGCTTGTTAAAATCTGATAGCTGAATCGGAAGTTATAGGCCAAAACCCGATTTTTTTTCTCAGTGATTTTTCAAGATGGTACCACTGCCACAGGGTTGCCCGCATTTCAAAATCACTTCTATCAGACCTGGTCTTAGCTAATACCAACATGTCCTGTAAATTTCATTATGATCGGATAATCCGGTCGTCAGTTCTCGTGAACAGAACTTTCGAGTGCTGAAAATAGAGGTAATTTGGTGATGGGTTGCCGTTCTTGTGCAAATCGGAATTTTAAAAATTTCAATTTGGCATGATGGGCAAAGTTCATCATTTATCAATGATTTGAATTTTTTTGTCAAAAATCAAAAATTTTTCAGGAGGGTCAATGATTTGAAGGATTTTTTTTTGAGGAGCCTGCCGTAGCTACAGGGTTACTCGCACTATCTTGAAAATCCATGTGTGTTAAATCTTAGTAAACACGATGATCCAATGTTTTTGTCAGAAGTAATGACAAATCAAAATTTGGAAAAAAATTCTTGCCTACTTTTAGGCACGCTGCACTCGCCTACGGCTAAAAACTTCCAACTTTTTAACATAAACAAGCTTAAAACATAAGTATTCATTCCCGGACATTTATTTTAGCAAAAATTTCCACTGCTTGGAAATATAGGAGTACTTTCAAATTCACTAAAACGCTCGCCGCACAGTGGTCTATTTCGCGAAAAAGGTGAACTTTATTCAAATTATGGACTTTTTAGTATGAAGTTGAAACTTGGGGGTAATATTGTCCTATATGGCCCCCATCATTTGAGGTGGTAATTGGGTTTCATAAGTTTAAGGGTAAGAGCACTGGTGCTGAAAACAGCCAAAAATTGCATCTGTCTTTTAACCTATTTTTTAAATTAAGAATATGAAGATCAAAATACCTTTGAGTAATACAGCGTTATTAAGCTATGAAAGACATTGATGATTTAACCTCCCCCCCTTTCATCGTGTTCATACTGCAGATAGTATAGGAATTCGGTGTTTAAAACTTCTAGTCCCTTTTAAGTTTAGAGGGTCACAAAAAGTTGTTACGAAATAGGTCTAGTTGTATTCATTAAAGTTCAAAGTAACTATCCAAACTTAGTTTGCCTGCGGCTAGCTGCGGCTACGCTCGTAAACTCCTTTCAAAGTTCAGCGACCTTGCATAAAATGCAACATTTTGCGCGTTTATTTCGCCAGTCCGCGTGCTCTGCAGTATTTTCTTATCATTTGCACTAGCACATAATAGCAAGCATTTGTACCAGGTTGAAGCTCGTGAGATTGAGATAAGCACAACGCTGAATTTCATAAATAAAACAATAGTTTCTAAGCCATACACTTACTTGTTATATTATTGGCAAAGTTTCAATTGGCGTATGTTTATTTGGCTGTTCATACATTTATTTACTCATTCACCTGTACTTTAGTATCATCAAATTTCCCAACTTGCTTCTGAATTCAATTCAATGAAATATGTTCATATGATAATTCATGTATGATCATAGAGTAATTGAGGTATGTATATGCTTAGTATCGAAATTATAAGCAAAGCAACATTATCGAAAATATATTTTTACCTATACAAAACAATTTCGTGCTAGGTATTAATTGCTCAAATGGTAAATATGCATGCATGGGTGAATGATAATATTTGTAAATTCAATGTGTTTTGCTATATGCTGTAGATAGGCCTTTTTCACTACTTCAAATATGTACATATATAGAATTCCGCATGTTATTTTTGTTTAGTTGATTTACTATTATAAAAAAGTTTATTCAAAATAATTACAATTGTTTCAATTAAACTTTGTGGGTAGAGGTGCAAATCAAATTAATAATACTGTCCGACATCATTTGTGTCAAACGAATTTGAATAATCATTTCCACAGCATTTTTGCTTGCTGTCACGAATGTGGTCCAAAATTTGGCTATCACGTCATAATATTTATAAAAATTGCGTCAGCAGGAAACAATTCTAAAAATGATATTTTCCTCAACATTGAGGCACGATAGGCGGATTTGGACAGCGGTTTCGTGTTTAGCCAGCAAAAATACTATGAAAATAATAGGTTACACTCGTTTATTAACATGAAAAATGTTTTTCCACAAAGTGAAATTTTCCAAATTTCGACCCTTTTTGGAAACTTTTTGTTAAAAGTTGGAGCCAACACAACCCCAGAAATAGATTTCCCATGTTTGAAAACCCAAGAAACACTCAATTTCATACATCTAGTGGTTCTCATGAATAAAGTTCACCTTTTTCGCGAAATAGACCACTGTGCGCCGCCTCCAAAAGGTTTAGGATATCTGAATTTTAGCAAGTCATGGACCTACCTACTATACTCATCTTCGTCCTCGGAAAATTTCAGTTAAATCGAATCGGCCACTCCAGAGATTATCTCTCTTAATCATTTTGCTGATATATATATATATATATATATATATATATATATATATATATATATATATATATATATATATATATATATATATTTATATTTATATATATATATATATATATATATATATATATATATATATATATATATATATATATATATATATATATAAATACCTCTATAGCTCCCACTGTCTCTTGTAGCTCTCCTGCATTACCTATGTTTAGTACTAATCCTTTGGAAGTTGAAATCCTTTTGCATACCTTAAATTCGAATGCCAGTTCCGGTCCTGATGGTATTCCTAACATCCTTGTCAAATCTCTCTCATCCTCGCTCTGTGTTCCTTTAGCTATCCTTTTCAACATTAGCCTTACTTCTGGTGTATTCCCTTCTTTATCGAAATCCGCCAATATTTTCCCAATCTTCAAATGTGGTGATCCTTCCGTTGTTTCCAACTATCGTCCTATATCCCTCCTCTGCTGTTTCAGTAAAATCCTTGAACGTCTTGTCTACAATAGAATTTATCCTTTCCTACAGCCCTTACTTGCTCCTGAGCAGCATGGTTTCTTCAAGGGTCGCTCTACATCGACCAATCTTATGGAGTTCACTAATTTTGTAGCCTCTGCCTTCGATTGTCAACTTCAAGTTGATGTAATCTACACAGACTTTTCGAAGGCTTTTGATTCTGTGAACCATAACCTGCTGCTCCTTAAACTTAATGGTTTTGGTGTTTTTGGTCCCCTCCTCTCCTGGTTTTCCTCTTATCTTCATAGTCGTCCCTGCAGTGTTACTTTTAATGGTTCCATTTCTTCTCCTATTTTTCCCACATCCGGAGTTCCTCAAGGTTCTATTCTTGGCCCCTTACTTTTTATCTTGTTTGTCAATGACCTTCCTTCTGTAATCAATTCTCCTTGTCTTTTATATGCGGATGACTTAAAATTATACAGAGCAATCAGGTCCGCGAACGATTTTCACCAGTTGCAAGCTGATTTGTTTGCTCTTAATCTCTGGTGTCAAGACAACTTTTTGCCTCTGAACATTTCGAAGTGCCACCAGATGTCTTTCGCATATAAAAATACTCCACATGTGTTCTCTTAGTCTTTGTCTGGTATTTCCCTGTCAGTTGTCCAGCATTTTAGAGACCTGGGTGTGGTGTTTGATTCGAAATTAAGATTTGATATTCACGTTATAAATATGACGTCCAGGGCCTCTAGGATTGCTGGATTTGTTTCGCGTTCTTCCTATATGTTTACCAACATTTCCTCCTGTATTCATTTATATGTCTCCTTAGTACGCAGTATTCTAGAATATGCGTGCCAAATCTGGTCTCCGCGCTTTCAGTACTTATCTGATGCTATTGAATCTATTCAGCGCAGGTTCACTCGCTCACTTCTTTTTAAATTTAATATCCCCTATTGTCCCTACTCCTCTCGTCTTTCCCTCCTTCGTATGTCCTCGTTGCAATCACGGAGGTTGTTCCTCGATGAGTGTTTCCTCTTCAAACTTTGCCAAGGCATTTTCTTGACAGATCTCGGTTCACAGATAACCAGACATACACAGACACTGATTTGAATCGTTCCACATGCCGGAACTTTTAGCTCGTATTGCCGCTAAGCTTGCACTTCTAAAGGTGAATCGATCCAGGGGCATAAGTCCCAGAATCATTCTTAAAGCGCTCGTAATACATATGCAAACTAACCTTTGCGGTCTTGTTAGCTCCTTGTTGTTGGTTTTACTCTCCGCTGCCTTCCACCAAACGATCGCTCCATACACCAAAAACGGTCTCACTACACAGGTGAATATGTAAAAGGCTGCCCTAGGTTTAAGACCCCAGATATTGGAGTGGACAGATCGGCACGCGAAAAGTGCTGCGCGAGCTTTACCTATTCTGTGATTCACATTAGCCCCCCCAGTTCAGTTTCCTGTCTAGTATAAGGCCCAAATATTTGACAGTATCAACAAGTTCCAATATTATTCCGTGGAGGCTAGGCGTGGCAATAGCCGGAGATCTGTGCTTCCTTGTGAAAAGTATAAGTTCGGTTTTTGTCGGGTTTGCCCGAAGACCGGCTTTTCCGGCCCAGATTTGGATGTGGTTCAGCGCCGATTGCATAAGGTCCGACAAAAATTGTGGGAACGCATCGCTCACAAGTACCACAATGCCATCAGCATACGCATTCACCACAAATTCTCCAGTATTTCGTTGACTGTAAGGATCCAGAAAAGGGGAGATATAATCCCTACTTGTGGTTGTCCGGTTGCGACTATTCTCTGTGCTTTGGCCTCCAAAAGGTGGCCTCAATCTGCCTAGTATTGAGCAAGTCCGATGCCTAGGTCGCCAGGGCTTTAACCACTCCATATCAAACCAAGGCATCGATGATACTCGACATTATTGAAGACCCCCTCAATGTCTAAGAAGGCTGCCAACGTGAATTCCATTTGCTGTAAGGATTTTTCTATTGTACCGACAACTTTGTGTAATGCCCTTTCTACTGATCTGCCCGCTAGATACGCGTGTTGATCAACACAGAGTCTCGTGACATCATTCGAGCTCTTGATGTGCACATCAACAAGCCTCTCTAGTGTTTTGAGCAGAAACGATGTTCGGCTAATTGGTCTAAAGTCCCTCACGTAATGATGATTCAACCTACCAGGTTTCGGCATGAAAACCACCCTTGCTTTTGTCCATTGCTTGGGTACTACCCCGAGGCGGAGGCATGCGGTAAAAATACGCTGCATAGGGGGGATGGTCCTGTTAGCTTTTTGAAACATGATGGGCGATATCTCATCAATCTCTGTAGCTTTGTAAAGTCGGTATGTGCCTATACTTCATTCAATCTTGACCTCATCTACTATTTCCTTAATCAGCTGCTCGGATGGCCGGTGGGTTACTCGAAAAACGTTCTTACGCGGTGCCTTGAAAGCCGATTCCGGGAAGTGAGTTTCCAGTAGCATGTGCTGCCATTCTTTCAACGACATTCTTCTGACCAAGCTACTGCCCCAGCTGAAAAACAGTCCATTAAAAGTCCATTAGTTCCTCTTTATAAAACACTACATTCCCCGTTTTCACTTCGCAAAAACGTAGCTACGCCGGGAGGTACGCTTAAGACCTTCCTGCTGTGCTGAGGAGTACCGCTACATCCATCGGACTCACAGTAGCTCCCGGAGCGGGTTCTCCATCCAGCTTCAAGGCCCGCAATCTCTCGATCGCCTGACCCTGTGCTGTTTTGCCTCCCGTCGTTGGTGATCGCGTCACCTTTGAACTCCTTTGAAAGGGGTCCTGCACTATTGACTTTCTTCTAGTAATACTGGCGGGGAGTTCGATTTGGTTTTTTTTCTTTTTCTCTAAATCCATAGACATAATGTACTGAATGTTTCAGGTTTGGGTTTCGCGTTCTCTGACCACAACCGAGGCAATAGCCAGCATTCGCCTCCGGCTACACCCCGCCCCCAAAGGAGCAATGTATTACTCCGACCGTCCTTCCCTCTCTTCGGATCGTGAGGCAGACTCCTCCACGAACTTGCGAGGGTTCCGTAGGCTTTCACAGTAACCTGAACCTGCGAACCTTGATGCCCAGGCAGCCAAGGTGTCTCCCCTAGACTAACAGTTCGCTACTCTGTAGACCGCGTTTCGCCAGGTTCCAGAGCCGGGCAAAGTGAAGTGTTGGATCCAGATTCCCGCTCAGTCACCAGCCCAGGCCCGTCCCTCGGCCTCCGTGTCACCCCCGGGAAGAGAAACAAGGGCGCCCCTCTGCCGGTTACGGACGAGGCCCTAATTACACAACCCATACAACTGGTGGCTGTACGGTCGTGCGACAGAACTAAAAACTTTTTACAAGAGAGGGACCTCTCACCAATCTTGCTTAATAGAGACCAGCCTGATCCAATGAGCCAATCCTCCCTTCCGGGGGGATTGTTACCAGCGGCCACCGCGAGGAGGAGGTTAAAGATCACACTTTCATCAGTCCGAATAGTTGCGGCACGTGTATATTTGCGTATACTACACGTTCTCCTCCTATTCGACTGACGACTGACCGCCAAGTCAATAATATAACTTGCGTCCAAAATGTACACATCCTCAACTGTGAGGGATGTACATCACTTGTGCTTGCATGTAATATTTAAAAACAAACTGAAGCTTCTTATACGAAGGTAGCAGTTTAATAAAGCTATTACAGAAAAAAAGTCTAGCGCATCAAAAAATTGTCTTTGAGTGACAAAAAAATGTGGAACGACGTAATTCACTTTTTTGCAGAATCATATCAACCATTCCTTATTCAAAGCAAGAAAACTCAACTATAACACATATGATGAAAATGTTCAGTGCTGGCAACGCTCTCCCAACGAAGCAGTAATAGGTCTGTTCACGTACCTGAATCTGTTATAAAAGATTAAAATAGATTCGCAGAAAGTCGTTTTTGTACTCTTCCTGCAAGACAAATTTTGCAGCGGAAAGAAGCCAGCTGCTAAATTCTGTTACTGCTGCAGTTTGCTGAAGTACGCGAACAGACCTAATAAGTTTACCACAACAAGCTCATACTTAAATCAACTTATCCTTTGAATTTCGTGCTCATCGGAGGATTTCATCGAAAGTTTCAGCGGTTAAACGTTGTTTGAGGCTGCCATGTTCAAAAATCGGAAAATTTGAAAATTGGTTTCTTATTTTTATTGCAAATGCTTCACGTTAATTTAAACCCAACCAGTAAATTTCGTTTCGATTGAATCACTGCGCTGGAAGTTATACGGGTGAAAAGAATTTTAGGGTTACCACCCTCAAAACTTTTCATATTTCTAAAGTGTTAATATTTGTTGTTAATTTTCATTGCAGGATCATTCCTATTTGCAAATCTAATGACATAATCGCTCAGTAAAGAAATTCAACAAAATTACGAAAATGGTCATAGCTGGCAGCTCTTTCATGATTTTTGTACGAAATTCCTATGACATTTGGTTCACATTAAGGTCCATTTACTGCATGAACTTTGTTTTGATTTCTACACTGGACCGGAAGTTGTAGGGTAAAAGCTTTATTTTGCTGAGCAAATTCGCAAGATTTAGGAGACAAAAATCACCATAGCTGGCAACTCTATTTTAATTTTTCAGCCAAATTTTCATCAAAGTAAGATCCAAGTACTGTGTGAAGCTTGTTAAAATCTGATAGCTGAATCGGAAGTTATAGGCCAAAACCCGATTTTTTTTCTCAGTGATTTTTCAAGATGGTACCACTGCCACAGGGTTGCCCGCATTTCAAAATCACTTCTATCAGACCTGGTCTTAGCTAATACCAACATGTCCTGTAAATTTCATTATGATCGGATAATCCGGTCGTCAGTTCTCGTGAACAGAACTTTCGAGTGCTGAAAATAGAGGTAATTTGGTGATGGGTTGCCGTTCTTGTGCAAATCGGAATTTTAAAAATTTCAATTTGGCATGATGGGCAAAGTTCATCATTTATCAATGATTTGAATTTTTTTGTCAAAAATCAAAAATTTTTCAGGAGGGTCAATGATTTGAAGGATTTTTTTTTGAGGAGCCTGCCGTAGCTACAGGGTTACTCGCACTATCTTGAAAATCCATGTGTGTTAAATCTTAGTAAACACGATGATCCAATGTTTTTGTCAGAAGTAATGACAAATCAAAATTTGGAAAAAAATTCTTGCCTACTTTTAGGCACGCTGCACTCGCCTACGGCTAAAAACTTCCAACTTTTTAACATAAACAAGCTTAAAACATAAGTATTCATTCCCGGACATTTATTTTAGCAAAAATTTCCACTGCTTGGAAATATAGGAGTACTTTCAAATTCACTAAAACGCTCGCCGCACAGTGGTCTATTTCGCGAAAAAGGTGAACTTTATTCAAATTATGGACTTTTTAGTATGAAGTTGAAACTTGGGGGTAATATTGTCCTATATGGCCCCCATCATTTGAGGTGGTAATTGGGTTTCATAAGTTTAAGGGTAAGAGCACTGGTGCTGAAAACAGCCAAAAATTGCATCTGTCTTTTAACCTATTTTTTAAATTAAGAATATGAAGATCAAAATACCTTTGAGTAATACAGCGTTATTAAGCTATGAAAGACATTGATGATTTAACCTCCCCCCCTTTCATCGTGTTCATACTGCAGATAGTATAGGAATTCGGTGTTTAAAACTTCTAGTCCCTTTTAAGTTTAGAGGGTCACAAAAAGTTGTTACGAAATAGGTCTAGTTGTATTCATTAAAGTTCAAAGTAACTATCCAAACTTAGTTTGCCTGCGGCTAGCTGCGGCTACGCTCGTAAACTCCTTTCAAAGTTCAGCGACCTTGCATAAAATGCAACATTTTGCGCGTTTATTTCGCCAGTCCGCGTGCTCTGCAGTATTTTCTTATCATTTGCACTAGCACATAATAGCAAGCATTTGTACCAGGTTGAAGCTCGTGAGATTGAGATAAGCACAACGCTGAATTTCATAAATAAAACAATAGTTTCTAAGCCATACACTTACTTGTTATATTATTGGCAAAGTTTCAATTGGCGTATGTTTATTTGGCTGTTCATACATTTATTTACTCATTCACCTGTACTTTAGTATCATCAAATTTCCCAACTTGCTTCTGAATTCAATTCAATGAAATATGTTCATATGATAATTCATGTATGATCATAGAGTAATTGAGGTATGTATATGCTTAGTATCGAAATTATATGCAAAGCAACATTATCGAAAATATATTTTTACCTATACAAAACAATTTCGTGCTAGGTATTAATTGCTCAAATGGTAAATATGCATGCATGGGTGAATGATAATATTTGTAAATTCAATGTGTTTTGCTATATGCTGTAGATAGGCCTTTTTCACTACTTCAAATATGTACATATATAGAATTCCGCATGTTATTTTTGTTTAGTTGATTTACTATTATAAAAAAGTTTATTCAAAATAATTACAATTGTTTCAATTAAACTTTGTGGGTAGAGGTGCAAATCAAATTAATAATACTGTCCGACATCATTTGTGTCAAACGAATTTGAATAATCATTTCCACAGCATTTTTGCTTGCTGTCACGAATGTGGTCCAAAATTTGGCTATCACGTCATAATATTTATAAAAATTGCGTCAGCAGGAAACAATTCTAAAAATGATATTTTCCTCAACATTGAGGCACGATAGGCGGATTTGGACAGCGGTTTCGTGTTTAGCCAGCAAAAATACTATGAAAATAATAGGTTACACTCGTTTATTAACATGAAAAATGTTTTTCCACAAAGTGAAATTTTCCAAATTTCGACCCTTTTTGGAAACTTTTTGTTAAAAGTTGGAGCCAACACAACCCCAGAAATAGATTTCCCATGTTTGAAAACCCAAGAAACACTCAATTTCATACATCTAGTGGTTCTCATGAATAAAGTTCACCTTTTTCGCGAAATAGACCACTGTGCGCCGCCTCCAAAAGGTTTAGGATATCTGAATTTTAGCAAGTCATGGACCTACCTACTATACTCATCTTCGTCCTCGGAAAATTTCAGTTAAATCGAATCGGCCACTCCAGAGATTATCTCTCTTAATCATTATATATATCATTATATATATATATATATATATATATATATATATATATATATATATATATATATGCAAGGTGGCAAATTACAAGCGTCCTAATTACGCACATTTAATGAGAAGGGCTGAGACGTATCAGATACTTTGTATGTTTTATTAAATATTTCCATCCTAGAACTGTTGACATTAGCAAATTTCCAATTCGGACAAATGGCAGATGAAAGATTCCATGACGAGAGATAGTTCTTCAATATCTAAAGCTTCAGACCCCAAGTTTGCAAATGCTTTTTGAAAAATTTCAGATTCCATTAAAATCTGTAAAGGCATTTTTTGCCTCACCTGTAAAAAGCTGGGTTGTAATCACAATGCGTTTTAAAAACACAACAAACAAACCAAAGCGTCGTACATCTACAAAAACGAACAAGTCATTGTGATCAGCTGAGATATCATCATGATAGAGAAAGAGTGAGAAGGAAGAGAGGCGCGGACTGGGCAATATATAGTTTTCAGCATCTATACGCTTCATCATTTATTGATGGTTTTAGCTACATCGCCCCATGAAAACCGTCAGATTATATGCTTTTCGTAATCCTGATCGGATTTCCTTAAAATAAAAAAATTCAATCGTGCTCGAGTATTTCAAGGTGAGGTTTTTTTTACAACTTTGTGACTTGCTCAATTCCTTATGTCACGCTCAAATTGTCAGATTATTGAGATATACTCTTTTCTTGATGTACTTAACTTAACTTGTCTTAATCTGACGCGCTCGAGTTTTTCTGAGGATCCATTTTTTTTACTAATCTGACGGGCTGCCCTCCTGGCACCCCACTATATTAAGGGCTCATATATGGTAGGGTACATTACAGGGTGCAAGGCTTCTCCCCATATTATTTTCGGACACGCTCGAGTAACGCGCAAAATCCCCGCTTGGGCTCTCCTACTAGTATCGTGTACTGCTCAAATTGACGTTTGTGACATTCTAATTCAGTTTTATATTCATAACCTCCGACCTGTCCGTGGTTCGACTATAGTGGCGTGGTCTTGCATACTACAATCCTTCGGTTCGATCCTGAACGCTGCGATCAGTTTTTTTCTTCAAAATCTGCGTAAGAATTCATTCTATCAACAAAGTCAGTAAATATTGTCCAAAAATAATAACTCCGAAAGCAGCTACGAAGAACGAAATTATTTTTACTTGACCTGACGACGACGATTGATCTAATTTAGTTTGTATTTTGGACAATCGATAACCAAACACTCGTGGCTCTGCAGTTTCATCAACGGACTTCCACGCAAGTATCCCACAGATCGATCCCAGATGTTTCCCGTTTTTTTCTGAACCGAATTTTCAACAAGTTTATTGATTAAATTTAAATTTGATTCGAAGGAATTGCATATCTTTGGGCACTTCTTCGACCAAATCAGCATACGCTAAAAAAAAAAAAAAAACTTGCATACTTTCGGGCACTTTGGCAACAATTTGTGTGCATAATGAATTTCACGTGCAGCCTAGAGAACTGCTTTGCTTTTGATAAAACGTTAAAATTTGTGACTTGCAAAGCTTTCTGCAACAGAAAATTGCATGGCGCTTGCATGGGCGCTCCAAGGGATTGGTATCATCCTTATCTAGATAACCATTTCATATGTACAGACTGCCAAAATGTTGAGCGACTCATGAAGGGTATGTATGACAGCCTAATCAGCTTTATTGGAACGTTGAATGCTGAAAAGGATCATTTGATTTCCAAACAGCAAGCCCAGACAAAAGCAAATGAGGAAATTCTAATCGAACTAACACAACATTTCGATGGTTTTACGTCAGCTCTTTCCGCGTCAAACAACAACAACAACAACATGAACATAAACGTCGCAGTCTTTCGACACGTTGGATGAAAAAATTGATAAGTTAGCGGACAAAATGGAATCCATTGCTGCACAATTCTCATCCTCCAGAAAATCAAGTAACAGTTCCCAAGCTAGCAGCATCGATAAACTAGAAAATATAGAGTTAAAAATGACGAGTATGCCACTTATTGATTCAATAACGGATGCTTTCTCTGTACAACAATTAAAGTTTGAAGAATTGAGCTGCCAACTCGAAAGTTTGAGGGGCGTCCAGCAGACCCTGATCGATTATAATATCAAACATCTTGCGTTGAACGAGCAGTCACTACACCAGGAACTACTGATGGTAGATCATAACAGTTCGTCAAGCATCTCAACAAGCTATAAGAGGATATACACGCAGGACAAAGCTAGACTTAAACAGGTGCTCAAAGATGTTCAACGGAAGTGTCCAACATGCCAGGTGGGAAGAGCGAAGCCGTCACCGCCAATGATGGGTCAGCTGCCGGAAGACCGCCCGTTCACCTACACAGGCGTTGATTTATTCGGCCCTATCAACATTGTAATTGGTCGCCGCCAAGAAAAGAGGTGGGTTACAATATTTACGTGCTTAACCGTTCGAGCAGCACACTTGGAGGTAGTGGAGAATCTATCCACAGATGCGTTTATCTTGTCTTTACGCAATTTCATCAACCGACGCGGCACACCCGTGCGCATCCGCTGTGACAACGGCACCAATTTTATAGGTGCACAAAGAGAGTTAAAGAAAGCGGAACAAATGTTTGACGTCGACCGCATCCAACGTGAGGGCACTAACAACTACATTGAATGGATCTTCAACTGTCCTGCCAACCCCAGTTCGGGCGGATGCTGGGAACGCCTCATTCAAATTGTGAAACGTCTCCTTCAGCATACATTTAAAGATGTTACGCCGAGACTTGAAACGTTGAGAAGCGTTCTGATTGAATCGGAGAACGTTATTAATTCGCGACCGCTCACTGACGTGCCAATTGAAAGCGAAGAGTCGGAGCCGATTACACCAAATCACTTCCTGATTGGTTGCGCCAACTCGACACAAACGCCGCAGCCATATGATGCAAAGATATGCCTTAACAAACAGTGGCGTATCGCTCAAGATCTCAAAAACCGAATGTGGAAACGATGGGTTGGTCAATATTTGCCGCAATTGTTACATTGTCCGAAATGGTGCCAGAAACATACACCGCTTAAAGTGAATGATGTCGTCATCGTGTGCGATCCAGCTATACCCAGGAGCCAATGGCAAAAGGGACGCATCACACAAGTGTTTCCGGCCAAAGACGGTCAAATTCGTATAGTCGAAGTCAAAACTCCCTCCGGTATGTTTCGTCGGCCAGCGAACCGTGTTGCCGCCTTGACGTTTGGTAAATCTGATTGATTTACGGAGGGGGGAGTGTTGTGATGAAATACGGTCAGTCGCAATTCAGACACGAGAGAGACAGCCACGATTTAGAGCACATACAATTTCGAAACGAGCCATCATCATTCGTCGCGTATTTGCTAACAAAGCACAAAATTATCGGCATTGAATTGAATTGTAGTGTTGGTTTTGTTTGAATAAAAGTTTATATTATGAAAAGAGAGTTTGTTATGTGCCGGTAATTACAGGTACCAAAATACAAATTATTTTTGCCACTTTCACGGATTTCCTCTTCGCCACAGATTTCAAGATCTTTTCTCTTTCTACACACTTCCTTTCACAAACCTTCTACGATCTACCACTTTTTATTGGTCGCCGACGGCCGAAACCATCTCGACCATTCGGGGCTGTCTGGTGATATCATCAATGTGGATTAATTATATTCGGAAGGGGTGTGCTCTAGTTTTGATACTTTAGTCAATTAGAATGAGCATTGTTGTGTTGTGAGCCATCTTTTGGGATTTGGGATGGTTTTCCCATTTTGGGAAAACGCATATGATGCTACAACACAGCTATTTCCACAAGAGCAAGTGCGTGGAAAAAGCTGAAGAATGGATGTAGTTCATGAATGGGCAATGACGTGAACGGATGATCATGCCTTCTAGCATCCAAATCCTTTATAAAGGAAACGTGAACTAGTGAACAGGGAAATGAATAAAAATAGTTAAGAGGAATATCGTGAACAAATGTGTACAAGATTGGTTGTGGAAGTATCTTCGGAAGAGGGTGTAATGAACTTTTTGAATGTCCTTCCGATACTTCTACATTGGGGCAGGAGTGACACCTGAAATAGGCGCGAATGAACGATCTCTAAATAGAATTTAGTAACAGATCGTGAACGGGTGAGCTTAGTGGGTTTATCACTTAGTGATGTCTTTCGCATGAAAGACGCTCACTGATCGTCCATTTTGATCGGCGAGCTGGTAATATGCTCCTCCGATTTTCTTTATTACCTTGCGAGGTAAGAACTTCCGGTCCAGCTTTGCATTGTACTGCGCAGCCACGTCATTGTGCCGGAACTTGCGCCTGTATACTATATCGCCAGGATACTGTATCGCCATATTGGTATGAGACCAAGCTGGAACGAAGATTGTAAGTTTTTGCATTGCGGGTTTGAGCTCGAATGGTAAAATGGCGGATCTGTTGGCGGATGAGTGCGAGGTGGTCAGCAGGCGGCAGACCGAGCTTGGGCTCATCTAGGAGCTGAAGCTGCCTAAGGAGGACATAGATCTTCCCGTGGGTTACCATAGTTTGCCCAAAAACAGGCTGATCGAAATGATCTCTGTCAGCTTGGCGTCCCAGTTGTTTTGAGAGGGGTCTATGTAGGCTCGAATGGCGGCGATAATCGAGCGGTTGAGTCGCTCCGAGACATTGGCCTGCGGAGAGTTCACAGCCGTAAAGTTATGGGAGATACCGAATTCTTCCAACAGGGACCCAAATAAGTTGGACCGAAACTGGACTCCGTTGTCCGATTCAATACTTTCCGGAACTCTAACCAGGGGGAATATCCGCTTCCTCAAAATCTCCGTCACAGCCCCTATGGTGAATTTTCGCAAAGGTTCGGTAAAAGGGAAACGTGACAGGTGATCCAGAACGACGAAAGCTCCAGTGTGGCCGGACCTGGACCTAGGGTAGGGGCCAATGATGTCGATATACAAGCGCTGGAATATGCGCTCGGGAACGTACTGCATGGTCATTGGTGGACGAAGGGTGTGCGAAGGGGCTTTTGTTGTCTTACAGATGATGCATGAGTCCACGTAAGCTTTAACTTGAGCAGTCATTTTAGGCCAGAAAACCCATTGCCCTAGTCGGCCGAGGGTTTCGGCCACGCCTCCGTGTGCGCTCAAAGGTGGATCATGTGCCCGCTTCACTACGTCAGTCGTCATTTCTGAGGGCACCCACAACTTCCAGGCCACTTATTCCTGTAGTTCGTTTCTGGTCGCATACTCCGTACGCTTGTACACGTACCCATCTACTACTTTTAGGTCTGGCAGTTGATGTTGTTCTCCATTGACTTTCGCCGCTAGCTGCATATAGGAAGGGCTTTTGAAATGCGGAGAAGTCAGGTCCAGTTCCACTGGAGTCTCGTCGCTCTCCGCCGGCGCCAACGCATCGGCAGAGAACATGCGCGACAAGGAGTCCGGTACTAAGTTTTGGCTTCCCTTTCGGTGGACGATGGTAAAGTTAAACCCTTGAAGTATAAGGGCCCACGGAAGCGACCATTTAGATCTGGTTGGTGCATTAGCCATTTTAGGGAAGCATGGTCGGTCACGATTTCGAATTCGTGACCTTCCACGTAGGCACGGAACTTCTTGATTGCCAGCACCGCTGCCAGACATTCTTGCTCAGTGACGGTGTAATTTCGCTAAGCGGTATTCAGCTTGTGTGACATGGAGGCGAGGGGGGCTTCAGCTCCGTCTTCTGTGCGTTGCTTCAGCACAGCACTTACTCCATGGTGACTTGCGTCACATTGGATGGAGATGGGCTTGTTGAAATCGGGGCTGTACAACACTGAAGCAAGGCTGAGTTTCAGCTGCCTGAAAGCATTTAGCCTCTCATCGGTCCACACAAACTGACTCCGCTTTGAAAGCATGTCTGTCAGCGGAGTCGACAAAGACGCATACTCTCTGACGAAGCGCCGAAACCAGCCTCAGATTCCCAAATCTACGAATCCGTTTCGTCGTTGAGGGAAGCGGGAAGTCCATGATGGACTTCATCTTGTCGGGATCCGTTCTAATCGTGCCCTCACCTACAATGTGGCCAAGATACTTCACTTCTCGCAAGAGGAATTTGCTTCATTTCCACATTGATGGTGAGGCCACCCTGTCGCAAGTGGAAAGGGACTTGATGGAGTATCCCCAGGTGTTCGTCATAGGTCTCCATAACCACCAGCAAGTCGTCCAAGTACACAAAAACTTGGTATTTTAGATGCGGAGGAATTATTTTGTCCATAAGTCGTGACATCGTTTGGGGCGCATTGCACAACCCAAACGGCATCACGACAAATTGATACAGGGGTCGCCCGGGCACAGTGAAAGCCGTTCTCTCCCTAGACTTCTCTTCTAAAGGAATCTGCCAGAAGGGATCCTTCAGATCCAGGCTCGTGATGTAAGTGGCCTTTGGAAGTCTGCTTAATATACCATCGATAAGAGGCAAGGTGTAGGCGTCTTTCACTGTGACCGAGTTCACCTTCCTCGCATCCAGGCATAGGCGTACCTTTGATAGTTTTACCACCAATGTCACAGGTGATGACCAGGCGCTCTTCGACTCTTCGACCACGTCCAGCGCTAGCATGCGGTCCAGCTCCTTGGATTGGAGCTTATCGACAGCCGACGAAACAGAGAAATGCCTCTGTTTGATTGGTTTCTGATTCCCAGTGTCCATCTCATGCTGGATTAGCGCTGTTTTTCCCAGACCCTCTACTGCGAACGACGGAAAACTAGTAATCACACATTTAAGTTTGCGACGCTGCTCCGGTGTGAGCGAGGGGGCGCGATCGTCGAGTTCGTCGAGGCTGGTAACTGTGTTGACTTGCTGGGCCGGCGCGAACAGGTCTGCGGCCTAGGCAAATAGACGGACGAAATCCACTCCCAGATAGAGATTCTGGCTGAGTGTGGGAATGATCCATAGCGTCAACGTCTTTGTGAGCCCCCAGAACGTAATGTCGGCTGACACGTGGCCTACGGCTTGGTGGTGAGTGCCGTCTGCCGTCTTCAACCCAAGAGAAGCTCTTTTTCAGGGAAAAGAATTCCTCTTGAGAAAGGCACGAGGCAAGTCAGCCACCATCACGCTCACAGAAGCTCCCGTATCGATCAAGCCTGATGTTGATTGACCAAATAGCAGGACCTGTGCATACGGTCGGACGTCACCCGAGGGCACGTCCAACAAGGTGGCACAATTGAGTTCATAACGCCAACGCCGAAGGCGAGAATAATAATGTCGCATCCTCAACGTTGAGCGTTTCTGTTTGATACTATCATTGGAGAAATTTAAAGTTTCGGTCTCAAAAAATTCGGTTTCTGACCGCTGTGTACCTTCGCAGTCGCTCATGGTAAGGCAGAAAGGCAAGCGGGCTGGGAAGTCCGGTGGTGAAATGAGGATCTTGGTGAGGATTGTGAAAGTGGTCTGGCTGAAGGCTGCTGGGGCAGGCGGCAAGGCTGTCCCTGTGGGTGGTTGTTGCTTCATCAGTGCCTACCTGCTGGAACGGGGTGGAGGAGTCCTGCGAATGGGGAGGCTCGAGGTCTTGTTCGGCGCTCCCGGTGATCTGATTTTTTGTAGGCAGTTGGTACAGCTTGACTTATAAGTATCCGCTTTACCACAGCCGTAGCAGAACACCGCCCGCTCCTCTAGGCAGTCATTGAATTTGTGGCATACCTTTCTGCAGTTCCAGCAGATAGGCAGAGCTACAGCTGCAGAAATCCCGAGCGCTCTAGGTCAACTCTCCGCTGGATCCAGCGGTCCTTCCTCCAGCTCATTCACATCCTGGGAATCCGTCAGCCCCGACAAATGACGACGAGTCCCGTAGACTCTTTCCGGCTGGCCTAATGCTTTCGCTAAACGCTCCCGCCTTTTTACATACATGCTCACGAAGTTGCTGGGTGCTGGCGAAATGCCGATCCACCAACTGGAACTGCAACTTCGGGAGCATGTTACCCTGCACGATATCCACAAGATCGTGATCGTTAAGGGGGAGTGGAAAGCTACTGGCCAAGCGACGGACGTGTTGGTAGAAGTCGTCGAAGGACTCACCGACCTTCTGTCGGCGCTGGCGGATTCTCCTCATCACCTCGCTGTTGGAGGCAAAATCTTTAAATTCCCGCCGCATTGCGTCTCGCAGGGAGTACCAGTCGAGGTATTCGGCTTCCCGTTGGAAGTGCCAGAACCGTTCCTCGACAACGCCCTTCAGCAAGCTGTCCATGTGCCGAGTGACAGCACGGAAGTCACCTTGGAGTTGCTGACGGGTTAAGGCATTGAGCCGGTACAGGAATGTTTCCACGGGCATGCTTCCAGTCTGACCGCTAAATGACAGGTTCCAACCGGCCATGATCGTCGTTGTGCGGTCTGGTGACAGTCGGTCATCACGACCATTTCGATGGCCTCCGCGAGGTGCTGAACCATCAAGGGGGTCTCGTTGCGGAGGACTGAGGTTTGAGGGCCCCTGGACCGCCACGAAGGAGCGCGCCCTCGGATTCATTCGGGATGACGCGCCCTCTGTGTTTGATGAAGGAAGGATCCGGTCAGCCCCGCGATCCAACAACAGCCGCATGCTGCGTTGCAGTTCTATCAGCTGCCGCTGAAAAGTCCCCGATTCTTCCTGCACTATTGAACGAATTCCAGATGCGGTAGCGGAATCTTTTGCTTTTGCGGGAGTTTTCGCGCTTGGATCGGGCGACTGACCCAATCCCTCCTCTCCGTTCGGGCCTTGAAGGATATATTCGCGGATCACTTCTTCGTGGCGATCCATCCCTCGCGTCCTCACTCCACCTCTGGTGGACTTGGGACGAGCTCCCGTTGCCGCTGCTTCTACCGTCGGGGGTATCTGTCCAGCAACCAGGGGGAGGCGCATTGCTCCACTGCACAATGGGCATTCGGGGCTCTCATTCAGCCACTGCTCAATGGAGGGCATATGGAAATGGTGCCCACAAGACGTTGTTACCACTGGGTTGTCCCACGCAAACCCCTGTCGGCAAATGGAGCACTCCTCCTCCACCCGGACGCTGGACAAATCCTCCAGGCTCCTTGCTAAAGGCATACCGAAAACCTGGCGTGGCACTTAAACACGTGACTAACGAATATATATTGTTTTAAAGAATACGGATAGCTGCATGTTAAAACGTGGCTAGCGAATAGTAAAAAGATTTTTAAATTTAATGTTTTTGCTTCCACGTTAAAACATGTCTAGCGAATAGTAAAAAGATTTTTAAATTTAATTTTTTAGCTTGCACGTTAAAACGTGTCTAGCGAATAGTAAAAAGATGTTTGAATTTAATATTTTAAACAGATTTTTAAATTTATTTTTTTTTAGCTTGCACGTTAAAACGTGTCTAACGAATATGAATTAAAGAACAAAATAGTTTGTGTTATCAAAAGTGATAATTAGAGATAGTATTTATATTATAAAAAGGTTGGCCCTCTCATTGGGTTTCTCCCAGGAAGACTCCCTCACAGGTCCGCTGCTGACTGGCCGATACAAAAAAAAATGAAATTTTATTTTATAAGCTACTTTGGATATTCAAAAAAATTTGATATTTGGGGGACGCTTCCTGAAGGGAACACGCCCCGTATAGTGGACTGTCTGCTACCTCCGGTGTTTAAGCAATAAGAAACACTCCGCTTTCAAACTTGAAATATATTTATTTCTATTATCCGACTTGTACAACACTTCAAGATTTTAATAATTTCTATTGAAAGTGTTCAAATTCGCGAATTCCACTTTAACGAGCACGACCGGTTCAATTAATTCTTTCTTGCTTGATACCACGATAGAGAGTGAAAATTGCAGTAAATTGTTTTAATCACATTGTCTTCTAACGTTATTTTTTTTTGTTACTATGAACTTGGTTGAGAATGTTGATTTCGAATTTAGAATACAATCTTAATATATACATTTTCTACTATCAATTTCATTGTTTACATTTTCTACAATCTTATTTTTTACTGTACGTGTCGAATTCGATTGATTTTTACAAATTATCATTTTGCATATAAAATGTTATGGTGTTATTCGGCAAGTTGGAAACAGGATGTAGGAACTCCGGCGTGGCCCGAACATACTCCCCCCCCGATGAGATGTGGAACGTCTCACTACATCATGAGTAATTTATGTACTATAAAAATAGATAATTAATAAAGAATTTGGTATACCATATTACCGAGAGTTTTTCGTATTAGCTACTTCCGAGGTCGTTGTCTTGTGGTTTGTGCGGTTGTTCTTCCATTGTATGTGGCGGGTCGGAGGTGATTTTCGTTGGCTACTGAAGTCATCATTAAGTGCTAGAGTGAATGTAATGTTCAATGTATTGTTCATAAATTGTTTAATGTTCACTTTTTTTATGTTATTCAATGTTCACTTTTTTGTGTTATTCAATGTTCACTTTTTTATGTTATTCAATGATCATCTTCATTATCGATTGGCAAGGTTTCTGTGGGTAGGACAATATTGGAGCTGGGATTTGGAGTTATCACATAATCTCAATTTGTTGTTTCTTGGGTTGGTAAAAGTGCAATGTTTGATATTGCTCGCTTGTACAATTTTCCGCGTGATTGTACTGTTACTACTCGTACTAATGAGTCTTTTCCAGGATGGATTTCAGTTATCCTGGCTAACGTCCATCGATATGATGGTAATTTTTCGTCTTTTAATAGGCACAAGTCACCGATTTTGATGTTTATTTCTTTGTTTAGCCATTTTGGTCTTCGTTGTAGTCTGTTTAAATATTCCCTTTGCCACCTTTTCCAAAAGTCTTGTGTTAGTTTTTGTGTTAATTGCCATCTGTCCAGCCGATTGATATTCGTATCAAGTTGGTCTAATTCGGGTGGTGCTAACATCGTATCTCCGATAAGAAAGTGGGCTGGTGTTAACGCCGTGGTGTCAGAAGGATCATCAGTCAGGGGGCACAAAGGGCGAGAGTTTAAACAAGCTTCAATCCGGATTAGCACAGTGGACAATTCCTCGTACGTTAAGGGTGTGCTTCCTACAATGCGGCGTAAGTGCGATTTGATAGACTTGACACCAGCCTCCCAAAGTCCCCCAAAATGTGGCGATGCCGGAGGGTTGAAGTGCCATTGGATTCCATCATTGGTGAAGACTTTCGCAGCGTACCGGTTAATTTCTTCTATCTTCTTTATCACAGCATTTGCTCCTACAAAGTTCGTCCCCCAATCCGAGGAAAAATGTGTGCTGAATCCGCGTCTTCCCATAAATCGACGAACCGCAGCTAAGAATGCCTGGGTTGAAAGGTCACTGACGACTTCAATGTGTATAGCTTTGGTGGTTAAGCAGATGAATATCGCGACGTAGCCCTTAGATATTTTGCATCCTCTGCCTTGCCTGTCTTTTATATCGAAAAGGCCGCAGAAATCGATACCCGTATGGGTGAATGGTCGAGAAATGTTCACTCTAGCAGTTAGTAAACTCCCCATAAGCTGAGTTGAACCCTTTGCCTTGGTTCGAAAGCAGCGAGTGCATCGATGTATGAAGTGCTTAATGCCATTTCTTCCGTTGATCATCCAGAATCTTTTTCTAAGTGTGTTCAACATGACCTGTGTTTGTCCATGTAATGTTGTCTTATGGGTTTGGTGTAGTAATAGCTGAGTAAATTTTCCATTCTTTGGTATGATTATAGGATGTTTTTCATCAAAATGTACCCTTGCGTTGTGTAGGCGTCCTCCTACTCGCAGTATACCATGACCGTATATAAATGGGTTCAAATTTAATAGTTTGCTTTTCTTGTCAATTGGTTTTCCAGTCGGTAAACAGCAAATTTCATGTGAAAATTCTTTCCTTTGAGCATATTTTATCCAGAAATCATAGGAATGTTTTAGTTCTATTGTAGTTAAATATGGTTCATTTTTTCCTTGTTTTGTTTTCATTCGAAGAAAGCGAAAGCAATATGAAGTAATCCTAATCAATTTATGTAATGAAGAATATTTTTCAATTAATTCATCAAGCAGAGTTCTCACGACTAATCCAACACTAACTGTTTTTTAGGTTTTCCTTTCCAAGTCGATTACTTGTACACCCTTTATTTTAGGCCATGCATCAGGACACTCCTTCAACCAGTTGGGACCATGCCACCACAACTCATTGTTGACTAGATCTCGTGGTTTGATTCCCCTTGATGCTAAGTCGGCTGGATTTTCTTTGGAGGGAACGTGCCGCCATGATATGCCACCAGTTGATTCGATGAAGTATGAGGTACGATTTGCAACAAATGTTTTCCAGCGTGTCGGGTGTCCTTCAATCCAGGCTAAAACTATTTCAGAATCAGTCCATAACCATGTAGGTATTTTATCTGATTTCAAAGACCGTTTCACTTCTTTTAGGACACGTGCTAATAAAACAGCTCCACATAATTCCAGACGTGGAATAGTAATTGGTTTTGTTGGAGCAACCTTAGTTTTAGCCATTGAAATGAGATAGGAGCTAGTTCCTGCTTGCGAACGCGTCACCAAATAGAGTACTGACGCATATGCTCGTTGTGAAGCATCACAAAACCCGTGGATTTCTATGTTGGTTTCTGGTTTATACGCTACCCATCTCGGGATTTTTATTTTTTCTATTTCGTTCAATTGCATTTGGAAAGTAGTCCATTCGGTATTCGTCGCATCAGATAAGGGTTCGCCCCAGTCTTGTCCATGTAGCCATAAGGTTTGAAGTAGAGTTTTAGCTAATATAAGAATTGGTGCCAACCAGCCTAGTGGGTCATAGAGTCTTGCTATTTCTGATAGTACCATTCTTTTCGTATATGACTCTTGTAATGTTTCTGATTTGACCTTGTATGTAAAGTAATCGTTCGAAGGATGCCATATTATTCCGAGTGATTTGTATCCATTTTCCTTGTCTAAGTTCAATTTCTCTTGCATCTCTATTTCATTTGTTTTAAGACCTTCTAGAATTTGTTTCTCATTTGAAATCCATTTCCGTAGTGTAAATCCACCGGATCTTAGAAGTTCTATTAATTCGTTTCCTTTGTTGATACATTCTTCCAAGCTGTGCTCTCCTGACAGTAAATCGTCGACGTAGAATTCATTTAAAAGAGCCGCGCTGGCTTAAGAAAAACTTTAACTTCTTCCTTCGCTAATTGATTGAGAGTCCTGATTGCTAAAAATGGTGCAGATGTCGTTCCAAATGTTACCGTATTAAGGCTGTATTCTTTAATGGGATGGTTCGGATGTTGTCTCCAGATAATTTTCTGATATGAAGCGTCTTCCGGATGCACGTCAACCTGTCTATACATTTTAGCAATGTCGGCAACTATTGCAAACTGGTAGAGTCGCCATCGGATGATCAACGAAGTCATCGTGTCTTGGATGGTTGGCCCGGTCATGAGAGTATCATTAAGTGAAACGCCTGTGCTTGTTTTTCGAGAGGCATCAAATACGACACGCATCTTAGTTGTCGTGCTTTCCTTGTAAACTGCGTGGTGGGGTAGGAAAGTATGTGTACCAGTTTGACCGTCTTCGATGCTAAGACTTTCTGTCATATGGCCGAGATCAATATAGTCTTGTATACAAGCCGAATATTCTGTTTGTAGATCGTTGTTTTTTCTGAAACGCCGCTCCAAAGATAATAAGCTCGCTGTTGCCCCTTGTTTAGAATGTCCTAATAGATTTTTATGTTCTTCGCTTTTGAAGGGTAATCGGACTTGATATCGACCATCTGGTTTTCTGACCATGTTGCGTTTATAGTGTTCCTCATATTCTGTCTCTTCTTGTGTCCAAATTTTGCTATTTTCTAATTCTTCGATTTCCCAAAAACGTTTCAATTGGTTGCTAATTTCAATGTCTTCATTAATTTCAATTTTCAATGTTTGTACGGTGTGCCCACCTTCAATATTAATTTTGCCTGAGATAATCCAACCTAACTTCGCACGCTGCATTATTGGACCTGATGGCAGTTTTCTAATTTCACCGAGTATGAGTTGAGCATAAGTGTCGGCTCCGAAAATTAAATCTATTTTGCTCGGTTGATCGAAGTACGGATCTGCCATTTCTAGGTTTTCTAGTTGTCTCCAAATCGATGTTGGAACGACTTGAGATGGTATTATGTTTGTAAGTTTATTCAAAATCAATTCTTCGATATTCAAATGTTTGTTGTTGCTCAATAGTAATCGACTTTTTAAAACCCCACTAGGTGTCAATTCTTCTGTCTTTCCAATTTCTGATATCGTGATGTTAGTTGATGTTCTTTTGAGTCCTAATCTCTGGGTTGCAGATTCAGTAATTAGTGATGTCTGCGATCCCTGGTCCAGCAAAGCACGGAGCACTACGGGTCCGTTTGTTGCTTCAATCGTCACTAATGCAGTAGCAAGTAATACCTCTTTCCTATTGTTTGCTTTTATCGATTTGATATCCATATTAGCAGAAAGCGAAGTCAATGGTCTAGGTTCAAAGGAAGGAGCATTCAAAGATTGACGATTTAATGCATGCTGGGTAGAAGTTGATGGTTGAGAGTGAAATGCTGTCGACGTCGAGGGTCGATTTTGTGTCTGTGAAAACGAAGTTACGGGCTGTTGGACATGTGAATTTGAGTCATATTTGTGTAGCAAGGTATGGTGTGCTCTTTTGCACTTCAAACATCTGGATTTGCTGGGACAATTCCCAACTAAGTGTCCTTTAACTAAACAATTAAGACACAATCCATTTTTCTTTAATAAATTGAATTTTTCTGTAAGGTCGTATCGCAAATACGTAGGACATTGCCTAACATGATGACGGTCTCTACATAAGATGCAATGTGAAAAAGATTCACTTTGTGCGACGTGTACATTTTGAGAAGCACGTAATGGTTTGCTCCTTTCCGTGCCAGCCGCCTCCAAAGCTCTAAATCTCTGATGCGAAAATTCGTTCAAATGATGAAATAAAGATTTCTCCGGCTCACTTGTTCTTTGTAGTTCCCATATTTGCCGAGTTTCAGATGGTAATCGCTGCGTGGTCAGATGAATTAGGACAGCTCCCCACAGATTTTCCACTTTCAAGCTTTCTATGGCTTGAATAATTTCGGTGATTTTATCCATGAGCATCTTGATCGATGACGCCGATTCGTCTGCGTTGTTGACGGTAAGCAACCTTTTAAATTGTGTGTTCAGAAGCACTTGCTTGTTATCATATCGTTTCATTAATGTGTCCCAAGCAACTTCGTAGTTGGCTTCCGTAGTAGAGTAGTGCCGCAACAACTGTTCAGCATCACCCGACAGACTACATTTGAAATAGTGCAATTTTTGCACACATGACAAAGAGGACTTATTGTGGATGAATGAGGTGAATAAGTCTTTAAAAGACGTCCATTCACTATAATTTCCGCTAAATCTGGGAAGTTCTATTCTTGGCAATCGAACATCTACTTCTTCAGATGGTCGTAATGACGGATCCGAATTAAATTGGGACGTGGGCGATGCCTGTGCCCTTTGGTCCGATTGCAGTTCTTCCAGATCGGTTTCAAAATTTAAACTTATCTCTTCGAATACATTATAACATTGATTCACGAAGTAGGCATGCTACAGATCCTTTTCTCCGGTAATTAGGTCCATGATTTGAGAATGTGTCTCCATGAAGGATCTTCTTATGGCTTGGACTCTTTGGAGCCATTTTGTGGCATACGCCAAAGTTTTTCTGGCTTTGGAGTCCTTTTTGAAATTGCTATATAATCTCGTGATTTGCTCTACGAGTATGGTCTGTTGCGCCGTAAGACCTTCCATATTAACGTTTGAGTTAGGTTAATCACGAAATTTGAACTGTTATTAAGGTGATGATTTCTTAGTGGTTTGCTGTTTAACCGCTATTTACAACTGCCAGGCTAAACTAATTTTGCAGCACAGAATCAAAAAACTAATGCCTATCTTTGAATTCACGGGATATATTTCCGTTCGCGCACTAAAACACGACCACTTTCGACTTAGTGTGTCCACTCACGTATGCACTTTGTTTTGCACGTGGTCAATTTATAATGATGCTTATGACGTTATATAAATGTCATCAATGTATTTAGTGTAATTCACTATTTTCCAAAATATGTATGTATATATGTGTATATGATGTGATGTGTAAATGAAATTAATATGTGTAGTGTAATGTAGTATAATAGTGTTCTATAGGCGGTGTGCGAATATGTATACTCTGTGTTATGTTCAATTCTTTGCCTTCGCATGTATTTAAATATGTGATATTTAATTTTGGACCAGGATATGGGAAGAAAATATCATAAATATAGGAAAGAAAAGGAACGGACTCACCAAACCAAATTTTGCCGGAATCATCCAATTTATTGCTTTGATATTTGTCTAATTTCACTCGACCGCGCACACCCGTTTCAATGTTTATTATTGTTTTCACTGTAATTAATCACTACTTTCGAAGTTCACAAATCTCTAGTTTGCACAGACGTAGCCTTATCGAAATTCTACAAATCCAAATTATCCGTCTTACGTATCCAGTTCGAAGGACCATAAAATATGTTTAAGCAATAAGAAACACTCCGCTTTCATACTTGAAATATATTTATTTCTATTATCCGACTTGTACAACACTTCAAGATCTTAATAATTTCTACTAAAAGAGTTCAAATTCGCAAATTCCACTTTAACGAGCACGACCGGTTCAATTAATTCTTTCTCTTTCTTTCCAGATACCACGATAGAGAGTGAAAATTGCGGTAAATTGTTTTAATCACATTGTCTTCTAACGTTATTTTTTTTGTTACTATGTACTTGGTTGAGAATGGTGATTTCGAATTAAGAATACAACTTAATATATACATTTTCTACTCTCAATTTCATTATTTACATTTTCTACAATCTTATTTTTTACGGTTCGTGTCGAATTCGATTGATTTTTACAAATTATCATTTTTCATATAAAATGTTATGGTGTTATTCGGCAAGTTGGAAACAGGATGTAGGTTCGCTGGGAGCCGATTCTTTAGGCCTTTATTTTGTAGGTCTGGAACTTCGGCGTGGCCCGAACATCCGGTGTCCCACGAAAAGAGAGGAGTAGGGAGAACAAAGCAACAAAGTTGCTGTTTGACTCAGATCCAGCCAATGGTCCAAGTCTGGCCAAGCTGCAGGGAAGGGTAGGTAGGGCCACGCCAACCCCACGTAATCCACCACAGCTTGAACCAAACCCGAGCCAATGGCCGAACCTGGGTCAACAGATAAAAATGGTTGGGATAGCTTCCCGACATAAAGTGGGGCAGGGGCCCTTCGGATGACCTGGACAAGAATGGCGGTAAACCACCAGAACTTGTAATCCAAGGCCAACCTCCGGGTTGCTTCCAGAGCCAAAAAGCTCGAAGAAGAAACAAACACAAAGAGAAGCTACCCAAATGGTAAACTATAAGGAAGTGAAGCTAAAAGGATGGGATTGGGAGGGGTGTTTGCGGCTATTAGGAAAGAGCGAGCTCTGCATGTCCGAATAAAAAGGGCATGTTCTATCGAACGAAATAAGATTGAATCGCAAGGGAGGCGATTCTAAGACATGCAAGTGAGAATGGATGTTTAGGATTAAAGACGTATCGAAATTCATAAACTATTTTTTCACTTTGGTGAGCTATCCAAAACAAGTTTCGGGCCCCACGTTGGGCGCCATTTGTAGCGACTTTTAAGTTCGAGATTTCCTTAGCACAACTCAGAGCCAGGCCGAAGTCCAGAACCAAGAGTGCTAAGGTCAAAAGTGGAATGGCTACTGCCATTCAAGAGGCAAAGTCCAATAAAAAAAAGAATTGCCCCGAGAGCAGGGTAACCTAGAAATGGCCGTGAAGGCCCCTCGTCCGCACTAGCGGAGTACCCTCTAACCGACCCCAACGGATGCTATGATGCCGCTTTGCTAGCTCGCTACGGCTGAGGTGGGTTCATTGAAACAATGGAGTCGGTCGGCTCTCAGAAAAAACGGGATGCTACTTATGATTTCATCTGTCATCATATAGTAGCCGCAAACTGGTATATAGAAATACTCAAGGGAAAAGGGGCTTGATTCCGTAAAGGAAAGCACCCGTGGCTCAGTAACATAGGCTGACTAAGCAGATCCAGTGCTCGTGTCGACGCACAGAAACAGAAAGTTGAAAATCTTAAGCGGAAAAAGGGAAAAACACTACCTCTCCCTTCGCAGGAACCCGGATGAGGTAGACAGCCCCGGGCCTCTGATGGTAGCGGAGCCCTGACCCCCGATGGTCTGGGGTCCTCCACTCTCTGACATTGGCCTGAATATATAAAAAAAATGCAAAAATGGAATCTTTAAAATTGGCCAATGTCCCTCCCTATATAGTAAAACTGAAATTCAACAGTAACTCATTAAAACTTATTCCAGCCAGGCCATCACGAACCTGCAAGAGAACATCTTCCTAGGCTTTCGCCCAATAAGAAGGCCGACGTTTACTTTTAACAGAACATTATTGATTTATTAATTTTTTTTTTATAAAAAAAACCATAGTCTCAGATTAAGAGTGATTTCTCTTGTTTAATATAAATCACCAAACTATATCAAGAAAGAATGAAAGTAAGATGAAAATAGATTTGACTTCTAGTAACTTAACTTAAAGGCCTTGTACAGTACTTTAGTTATCATGCATATTTGTGTAAAACATTTGGTTCTCTCCATCCTTGGGAGTATATGGTTTGTTTAGGTAAAGGTGTAATTTAGTTAGTACTTTTTTTTGTTCACTTTATGTACGAAATATTATTTCTATTTGCAATAACATTCTTCGATTCATGTAAACATCAAACAAGACAAAATTGTTTATAACTTAAAACACCTTTTTGTTCTATTTGAATGCACGTTAATAGTACTGTATATTCTGTATAGTATCGTGATATTAATACTAAGATATTGAATTTAATTATATTAAATTCAAGATATTGGTTAAGTATAAAAAAAATGGTTTTCGGAAACATCAATAGAAGTTAAACGTTCAATTTTAATCCTATGTGAAAATAGTTGAATATATATAATTTTTTCTTTTACTGAGAAAATTTGGGGATCATTTGGGTATACCAGTGGAGTCGAAACATGTTAATGTTTTGGGCTAATTTACATCCGAAAGTGGCAGAAACCCGTTTTTGCAGTGAAAACTATTTTTGAAAATTTATTTTTATTAAGTTATTGAAGGAAGAAAATGCACCCTTCGTCACATCAGATGTGTAAACCGTTTACTTTTGGTGCTGCAGTATTATCCGGTTGCCCTTGTCATACTTTGAAATTCATTTATTAATATAACGTGTAGGTACGCAAGCTATATGGCTGATAGTTTATTCCTAAAGAAGAACCTTCTTCCTTTCAATACAATTTCAGAATCAATATATATTTTACTCATTGAAACTATGATTATCATTTCTAAGAGCCAGTCGAATGGTGTCTCTTACCGAGAGTGGTTCACAGCGTGATTATTCAATTAATTATTCAAGTGATTTATTTAAAGTACTGTTATCATACCCGTTAGCTTCTCGAGTGATAATTTTGTGTTGAAACTGACTGTTTCTGTTATGCGCAATAAGCATATCCAATAAAAGAGTTCGCAAATCGTCTTCTGATGAAGACGACGCCGTCACACCGGCTAGTATTTGTTCGAGGTCTGTAAATTACAAGTTTACTGTGCCTACAAACAAAATAACTGCTATAAGTAGCAACCGGTATACTCCGCTGAGCCAACTCGTCGATCAAACGGATGATGCTAATGTCGATCGTGACAAACAAACTCCATGCATACCACCAATAACTATTGTAGAGTGCTCGAGAGCCCAAATCGAAAATTTATTGAAGTCTCTTCATGTAAGTAAATACAACTTAAAATTCACCAGCATCGGCACAAAGCTCCTGTTATGTGAGAACAGTGATTACTCGATAGTGTATGATGCACTAGTGGTCAACAAGGTTAAATTTTTTAGTCATGACGCTTCTGACAAGAAGCTATTCAAAGTCGTTCTCTCCGGTCTACACACAATTGAGCCTGACGAGCTAAAACCTGCCCTTGAAGCAGTCGGAATCAACTGCATCGATATAAAAAAAATGAATATACGTACAAAGCGATACGATGACCAAGCGAGCTACTTGCTTTCCTTTCCTAAAGGAGCAGTTAAGCTATCAGAGCTTAAACAAAAAAGGAAGTATATTCTCAATACGGTTGTAGACTACAGTTATTATAAAAACAAAAGGCAAGGCCCAATTAGATGCTACAATTGCCAAACCTTCGGACACGGATCAAAAAATTGTCACTTAATCACGATTTGCAGTCTCTGTGTGGGCAAGCATAAATCAACTGACTGCCCGATTCGAGACAGTCCGAATGCAAAACGCAAATGCGCCAACTGTTCAGGTGAGCATGCTTCTGGATTTCCACTGTGTCCAGCATCAAAAAACTACATCGCACTTCAAGCGAAACTTAGAAGTCGCGTACAGTCTAACTCCAGAGCGAAAATCACGACTAATCGCACTTTTGAGTTGAAACAATCCCATTTTCCTCAACTGCACAATTTGCACACGCAACCAGTGCTGAACACTTTATTAAGCCCATCATGGTCGGACGCAGTGAGGCAAAATCAAAACATTTGGTCCCGTGCGCAAACAACAGCGAATAATAATAATATGTCATCAGCGACCAATGCAAAAGATTTGTTTACATCTTCCGAAATTATATACATCACTGACGAATTATTTAACAGGCTAAAATCCTGTAATTCTCGACAAGACCAACTTAAAGCAGTGCTGGAATTGACATTTAAATATCTATATGGTCTGAAATAGAAACTCACCTAATATAAGTAATCTCAAAATTCTTTTTTGGAATGCTCAATCTATAAGTAATAAGTCATTAGAGTTTTTTTGCCTATTTACATACAGAAGACATTGATATTGCTATACTAACTGAAACATTTCTGAAGTTTAAACATCGATTACATGACAATACTTACAAAATTTACAGACGTGATCGTGATGAGGACGTACGTGGAGGTGGTGTTGCTATTATTATAAAAAAGAACTTGTCCCATAAGCAGATAAAACTGCCGAAGACAGTATGCATTGAGACCATATCCGTTGTGCTCCACATCGCGAATTTTACCATCGCTTTAGTCGGCGCCTATTTCCCTGGGGAATGCAGCCAAGATAAAGAACGGATCCTTAACAGCATTACTGGTAATTTTCTGGTAGCCGGTGATTTAAATGCACGCCATTCTGACTGGAACTGTACAAGAAATAATCGGTGGGGTAATATATTGTACAGTCTATTGCCATCAAGTAATTTTCAAATATTGCATAGTCAGTCTCCAACCTGTTTCCCAAGAAAAAGAGGTAATCCTTCCACCTTAGATATTATTCTAACAAATTCCCCTCATTTTGTCTCCGAACTATGCGTACACACGGTTTTCACTTCCGACCATTTACCAGTCGTTTTTAATTTGCTGAGCACCCCTTTAACACAGGATCCACAAATTATGTTTGACTTCCGACACGCTAATTGGGAAAAATTCAAACGGTCCACTAAACGCCTAATTAATTTCAATGAAATAAATCACGAACACTTCCAATCAACTGAAGACATTGATCGCCATATAGTTAAATTCAATAGTATCCTGAACCTATCTGCACGGGAGGCTATTCCCTAAAAAACAATGCATCCAACTTCTCAACTGAACGCAATACCATCTTTCGTTCAAGCACTAATATTTGAGCGAAACAAATTTCGAAGGAAATGGCAACGCACGAGATTCAATTACTTCAAAAAGCAGTACTACGATCTAAATAAAAAGATCAAGTTTGAATTGAGAAATGAATGAATTGGTTCAATAAATTAGCTGAACTCGATTATAGCGGCAAATCTTTCTGGAAACTAACAAAATGTCTAAAAAATAGGAACAATAAAATACCTGTTATCAAAATGGACAGGAATGAACTGTTCACCGATGAAGAAAAAGCCGAAGCTTTCGCTAAAAATTTTCAAAAACAGCACTCTATTACCGAAAATCTAAGTGACCCATACACAGAAAGCCTTTGTAATAGCTTAAATATTCCTATTAGAGATTCCACTACTCTTATCAGTCCAGGCGCAATAAAAAGAGTAGTAATGCTCCTGAAAAATCGTAAATCTCCTGGTGCTGACGACGTCAAAAATATAATCTTGAAGTACCTACACAATAAGGGATATATTTACCTTTCGAAAATATTTAATGCTTGTCTTGAATTCAGCTATTTCCCAAACAACTGGAAGATAGCTTAAATAATCTGCATAGCAAAACCAGGCAAACCAAAGCACGACGTTAGCAGTTATCGGCCTATTAGCTTGCTGAGCTGTGTTAGCAAAACTTTTGAATGTATAATTAAGCAACGTCTTGAGCAACATATTTTGCCTAATAAAATTTATCCCGCCGAACAATTCGGGTTCAGGAAACAACATTCAACTGCCCATCAAGTGCACCGCATCAAAAATACTATACTAAATGGCTTCTCGCAGAAAAAGTCTACTGGATTGATCACAGTCGACATTGAAAAGGCATTTGACACTGTGTGGCATAGAGCATTAATTTTCAAAATGATAAATCTTCAATTCCCTAGCTATTTATGCAGTATCATAAGTAACTTCCTCAACGACCGCTATATTTACGTTTCGATTGGCCATGCAAAATCATCCCGATTTCTAATTACAGCAGGTGTCCCCCAAGGTTCAGTACTCAGCCCAATGTTGTACAATATTTTCACTAGCGACATTCCTTCACCCGAGAGCTGCAAACTTTTTTTGTTTGCTGACGTTACAGCCTTCGCTGCTACCTCTGTCGACCCCAGTGAAATTTCAAGTCTTCTTGAACGTGGTTTTTCGTCTCTCAACGAATATTTCAACAAATGGAAAATCCAGATAAATTCCGCAAAAACCCAGGCATTCTTTTTCACTAGAAGACGCAAATCTTGTTTCTTTCCTGCTACAAATTTAAACCTCGATGGGCAAAGCATATGCTGGAATACTGAGAACATTAAATATCTGGGTATAGTTCTCGACAGAACACTGACATTTAAAGATAACGCTGCAGCTACTGTTCGTAAATGCGACAATCTGATCAAATTATACTATCCCATAATAAACCATCATTCACAGCTCTCCATAAAAAACAAACTTCTAATATTAAAAACTATTTTTCAACCGACCATTCTTTACGGGTGCGTAGTATGGAGAAGTTGTGCACGTACTCATATATTGAAGCTGCAGATAAAGCAAAATAGAGTTTTGAAAATGATGCTAAACTTGCCCTACTATTTCTCTACAAATCGACTTGACAAGCAACACCATGTACGTACAGTCAATCAAAGAACTAAAAATTATGTTAAATCTTGCTCAAATTGTGATAACATTTTAGTCAAATCATTAGTTGTTGCGACATCAATGTCATCTTGAGTATATCTTACAATTGTATGTAATAAACCTATTTGGCACTCGAGTATAATTATGTAAGATAGTTTAGTTGTTTAGTTTTTAAATATTAGTTTTAATTATTAGCTTAAGCCAATCAGAAATAGGGTTTTCTTTGCCTTTTCCCTATGAAAAAGTATAGTTTCTAATAATAATTACTCCATTCTACTGTTCACAATTTTATATTTAAGTTGCATGGATAAAACATATATCCGATCTCTTATAAGAATAATTAAGTTCCAATATTGTTTGTAAATGATGTGTTTTTCGGAAAAATAAAGTTATCTTATCTTATCTTATCATTTCTAAGCAAATTGTTTAAGCTATTTTGTTCTTTACTGTTACGGACTGCAGTTAAAAGATTGTAGACATCACATTTTGTTTGGCACATTCTCGGCAAATAATACCAGAGCCCGCAGTAATGAAAGCACGCCCAATCAAATAAGTTACGCAGGAAGCACACTGAAAGCAGTCATGATGCCAGTGACGATCCTCAAATGAATCGCGCACCAACAACACCTGTTATCGTCTTCGAGTATAATGTGCATCTCTTGGCAACTAATTCACCACAGCATTCGCGCAATATGTTTTCTCGTTACGCTCGAACAAGTCCCGACTCCCGGGCTATTCACTCGTTTCGATAGCATGTCAATTTTCCTTTCTTTTCTTTTATTTTCTTTTGTAGCATTTAGGTCTCCTGGTATTAACGCCCAGATTCCCTGGCTCTAAGAAAATATAAAATTAATTCTTGATACTTAGTACCTGGTTTAACCATGAACGATGTCCACGTGCCTCATGTAGCACCTTTCACGTCTTCTACGAATTGTCACAGGATTGTCGTCGTATTATAAAGAAAATCTCTTTTCGGTCTTTCTTTGTAGGGTTTTGCAGAAATCACTACTAAAAGTCCACAAGGGAACAGATCACAAAGAACAATCGAATAGTAATCCTTTTAATGACACATCAGTCAGGATGATCTGTTAACTATTTTTCGGAAAGAGCAGAAAATATCTTCGCATCGCAGACACACTCGCGCTACTCCCTCTTCGAACACACAAAAATATGGAACACACAGACGGACCACTAGTAGATAATCAATATTAACTTTTCTTCAAACTTGCATAGCGTGAAATCATTACACATTTCAGTTTTTCGTCGAATACAGCTATTCAGGAATAGCACGTGCGTATCCAATTAGCAATACTTGGAACTTGGAATTTCACTTCCTCGCTGTACGTGTGTGCACAGATTCAAAAGAGCAATATATCCCAGTCACTCGTAGAACAATCAAACTACTCCCCGACGTTACTTCTCGATCGTACAAAACTTAACGACCGCGAACAAGCCTTTTTCGAATTGGAACAGTTTGTGTTCCTCCCGCGCAAAAGACGAAATCTGCTCTATGCAAGAAAAAATTTCCACACGTAACACTTCATTACTGCACTGTTTTCCAGAAACTTCCTTGCTTGTTCCTCGACATTTCTTTCGCAAAAAAACTAAATACTTCCACGTCGCTCTGATGTGTGTCGAACTTCCTCCTTTTCTACCATATTTTGTGTTATTTCAGAGGCAAAGTCCAATGGTACCAAAATACAAATTCTTTTTGCCACTCTCACGGATTTCCTCGTCGCCACAGATTTCCAGATCTTTTCTCTTTCTACACACTTCTTTTCACACACCTTCTACGATCTACCACTTTTCATTGGTCGCCGACGGCCGAAACCATCTCGACCATTCGGGGCTGTCTGCTGATATCATCAATGTGGATTAATTATATTCGGAAGGGGTGTGCTCTAGTATCGATACTTTAGTCAATTAGAATGAGCATTGGTGTGTTGTGAGCCATCTTTTGGGATTTGGGATGGTTTTCCCATTTGGGGAAAACACATATGATGCTACAACACAGCTATTTCCACAAGGGCAAGTGTGTGGAAAAAGCTGAAGAATGGATGTAGTTCATGAATGGGCAATGATGTGAACGGGTGATCATGCGTTCGAGCATCCAAATCCTTTATAAAGGAAACGTGAACTAGTGAACAGGGAAATGAATAAAAATAGTTAAGAGGAATATCGTGAACAAATGTGTACAAGATTGGTTGTGGAAGTATCTTCGGAAGAGGGTGTAATGAACTTTGTGAATGTCCTTCCGATACTTCTACATTGGGGCAGGAGTGACACCTGAAATAGGCGCGAATGAACGATCTCTAAATAGAATTTAGTAACAGATCGTGAACGGGTGAGCTTAGTGGGTTTATCACTTAGTGATGTCTTTCACATGAAAGACGCTCACTGATCGCCCATTTTGATCGGCGAGCTGGTAATATGCTCCTCCGATTTTCTTTATTACCTTGCGAGGTAAGAACTTCTGGTCCAGCTTTGCATTGCACTGCGCAGCCGCGTCACTGTGCCAGATGTTGCGCCTGTATACCATATCGCCAGGATACTATATCGCCAGGTTGGTATGAGATCAACCTGGAACGAAGATTGTAAGTTTTTGCATTGCGGATTTGAGCTCGAATGGTAAAATGGCGGATCTGTTGGCGGATGAGTGCGAGGTGGTCAGCAGGCGGGAGACCGAGCTTGGGCTCATCCAGGAGCTGAAGCTGCCTAAGGAGGACATAGATCTTCCCGTGGGCTACCACGGGTTGCCCAAAAACAGGCTGATAGGGTGAAGTAGGGTAGAGCGCAGTGCCGAAGTGATCTCTGTCAGCTTGGCGTCGTAGTTGTTTTGAGAGGGGTCTATGTAGGCTCGAATGGCGGCGATAAGCGAGCGGTTGAGTCGCTCCGAGGCATTGGCCTGCGGAGAGTACACAGCCGTAAAGGTATGGGAGATACCGAATTCCTCCAACAGGGACAACAAATAAGTTGGACCGAAACTGGACTCCGTTGTCCGATATAATACTTTCCGGAACTCCAACCAGGGCAAATATCCGCTTCCTCAAAATCTCTGTCACAGCTCCTGTGGTGAATTTTCGCAAAGGTTCGATAAACGAGAAACGTGACAGGTTATTCAGAACGACGAAAGCTCCAGTGTTGCTGGACCTGGACCTAGGGTAGGGGCCAATGATGTCAATATACAAGCGCTGGAATATGCGCTCGGGAACGTTATGCATCGTCATTGGTGGACGAAGGGTGTGCGAAGGGGCTTTTCTTGTCTTACAGATGATGCATGAGTCCACGTAAGCTTTAACTTAAGCAGCCATTTTAGGCCAGAAAACCCATTGCCCTAGTCGGCCGAGGGTTTTGGCCACGCCTCCGTGTGTGCTCAAAGGTGGATCATGTGCCCGCTTCACTACATCTGCCGTCATTTGTGATGGCACCCCACAACTTCCATTCCAATTCTTCCTGTAGTACGTTTCTGGTCGCATACTCCGTACGCTTGTACACGTACCGATCTACTTCTTTTAGGTCTGGCAGTTGATGTTGTTCTGCATTGACTTTCGCCGCTAGCTGCATATAGGAAGGACTTTTGAAATACGGAGAAGTCAGGTCCAGTTCCACTGGAGCATCGGCAGAGAACATGCGCGACAGGGAGTCCGGTACTATATTTTGGCATCCCTTGCGGTGGACAATGGTAAAGTTAAATGCTTGAAGTTTCAGGGCCCACGGAAGCGACCATTTAGATCTGGTTGGTGCATTAGCCATTTTAGGGAAGCATGGTCGGTCACGATTTCGAATTCATGACCTTCCACGTAGGCACGGAACTTCTTGATTGCCAGCACCGCTGCCAGACATTCTTGCTCAGTGACGGTGTAATTTCGCTGAGCGGGATTCAGCTTGTGTGACATGGAAGCGATTGGGGCTTTAGCTCCGTCTTCTGTGCGTTGCACCAGCACAGCACCTACTCCATGTTGACTTGCGTCACATTGGATGGAGAAGGGCTTGTTGAAATCGGGGCTGTGCAACACTGGGGCTGAAGTAAGGCTGAGTTTCAGTTGCCTGAAAGCGTTTAGCCTCTTATCGGTCCACACAAACTGACTCCGCTTTGAAAGCATGTCTGTCAGCGGAGTCGACAAAGACGCATACTCTCTGACGAAGTGCCGATACCAGCCGCAGATTCCCAGAAATCTACGAATCCGTTTCGTCGTTGAGGGAAGCGGGAAGTCCATGATGAACTTCACCTTGTCGGGATCCGTTCTAATCGTGCCCTCACCTACAATGTGACCAAGATACTTCACTTCTCGCAAGAGGAATTTGCTCTGGATTAGCGCTGTTTTTCCCAGACCCTCTACAGCGAACGACAGAAAACTACCAATCACATAGTTAAATCTGCGACGCTGCTCCAGTGTGATAGAGTGGGCGCGATCGTTGAGTTCGTCCAGGCTGGTAACTGTGTCGACTTGCTGGGCCGGCGCGAACAGGTCTGCGGCCAAGGCGAATAGACGGACGAAATCCACTCCCAGATAGAGATTTTGGCTGAGAGTGGGAATGATCCATAGCGTCAACGTCTTTGTGAGCCCCCAGAACGTAGTATCGGCTGAGACGCGGCCTACGGCTTGGTGGTGAGTGCCGTCTGCGGTCTTCAACCCGAGAGAAGCTCTTCTCCAGGGAAAAGAATTCCTCTCGAGAAAGGCACGAGGCAATTCAGCCACCATCACGCTCACAGAAGCTTGCGTATCGTTCAAGCCTGATGTTGATTGACCAAATAGCAGGACCTGTGCATACGGTCGGACGTCACCCGAGGGCACGTCCAACAAGGTGGCACAATTGAGTTCATAACTCCAACGTCGAAGACGAGAATAATAATGTCGCATCCTCAACGTTGAGCGTTTCTTGGAGAAATTTAGAGTTTCGGTCTCAAAAATTCGCTCCCTTACCGCTGTGTACCTACGCAGTCGCTTATGGTAAGGCAGAAAGGCAAGCGGGCTGGGAAGTCCGGTGGTGAAATGAGAAGCTTGCTGAGGCTTGTGAAAGTGGTCTGGCTGAAGGCTGCTCGGACAGGCAGCAAGGCTATCCTTGTGGGTGGTTGTTACTTCATCACTGCCTACCTGCTGGAACGGGGTTCAGGAGTCCTGCGAATGGGGAGGCTCGAGGTCTTGTTCGGCGCTCCCGGTGATCTGATTTTTTGTAGGCAGTTGGTACAGCTTGACTTATAAGTGTCCGCTTTACCACAGCCGTAGCAGAACCCCTTCCGCTCCTCTAGGCAGTCATCGAAGTTGTGGCCCACCTATCTGCAATTCCAGCAGATAGGCAGAGCTACAGCTGCAGAAATCCCGAGCGCTCTAGGTCAACTCTCCGCTGGATCCAGCGGTCCTTCCTCCAGCTCATTCACATCCTGGGAATCCGTCATCCTTGACAGATGGCGACGAGTCCCGTAGACTCTTTCCGGCTGGCCTAATGCTTTCGCTAAATGCTCCCGCCTTTTTACATGCTCACGAAGTTGCTGGGTGCTGACGAAATGGCGATCCACCAACTGGAACTGCAACTTCGGGAGCATGTTCCCCTGCACGATATCCAGAAGATCGTGATCGTTATGGGGGAATGGAAGGCAACTGGCCAAGCGACGGACGTCTTGGTAGAAGTCGTCAAAGGATTCACCGACCTTCTGTCGGCGCTGGCGGATTCTCCTCATCACCTCGCTGTTGGAGGCAAAATCTTTAAATTCCCGCCGCATTGCGTCTCGCAGGGAGTACCAGTCGAGGTATTCGGCTTCCCGGTGGAATTGCCAGAACCATTCCTCGGCAGCGCCCTTCAGCAAGCTGTCCATGTGCCGAGTGACAGCATGGAAGTCACCTTGGAGTTGCTGACGGGTTAAGGCATTGACCCGGTATAGGAATGTTTCCACGGGCATGCTTCCAGTCTGACCGCTAAATGACAGTTTCCAACCGGCCATGATCGTCGTTGTGCGGTCTGGTGACAGTCGGTCATCACGACCATTTCGATGGCCTCCGCGAGGTGCTGAACTATCAAGGGGGTCTCGTTGCGGAGGACTGAGGTTTGAGGGCCTCTGGAACGCGACGAAGGAGCGCGCCCTCGGATTCATTCGCGCCGACGCGCCCTCTGTGGTTGACGAAGGAAGGATCCGGTCAGCCCCGCGATCCAACAACAGCCGCATGCTGCGTTGCAGTTCTATCAGCTGCCGCTGAAAAGTGCCCAATTCCTCCTGCACTATTGAACGAACTCCAGCGGAATCTTTTGCTGTTGCCGGATTTTTCGCTTTTGGATCGGGCGACTGACCCAATCCCTCCTCTCCGTTCGGGCCTTGAAGGATATGTTCGCGGATCACTTCTTCGTGGCGATCCATCCCTCGCGTCCTCACTCGACTTCTTGTAGACTTGGGACGAGCTCCCTTTGCCGCTGCTTCTCCCGTCGGGGGTATCTGTCCAGCAACCAGGGGGAGGCGCAGTGCTCCACGGCACAACGGGCATTCGGGGCTCTCATTCAGCCACTGCTCAATGCAGGGTCTATGGAAATGGTGCCCACAAGACGTTGTTAGCACAGGGTGGTCCCGCGCAAACATCTGTCGGCAAATAGAACACTCCTCCTCCACCCGGACGCTGGACAAATCCTCCAGGCTCCTTGCTCAAGGTATACCGAAAACCTGGCGTGGCACGTAAACACGTGACTAACGAATATATATTGTTTTAAAGAATACGGATAGCTTGCATGTTAAAACGTGGCTAGCGAATAGTAAAAAGATTCTTAAATTTAATTTTTTTGCTTGTACGTTAAAACGTGTCTAGCGAATAGTAAAAAGATTTTTAAATTTAATTTTTTAGCTTGCACGTTAAAACGTGTCTAGCGAATAGTAAAAAGATTTTTAAATTTAATTTTTTAGCATGCACATTAAAACGTGTCTAGCGAATAGTAAAAAGATTTTTAAATTTAACTTTTTTAGCTTGCACGTTAAAACGTGTCTAGCGAATATGAATTAAAGAACAAAATAGTTTGTGCTATCAAAAGTAATAATTAGAGATAGTATTTATATTATAAAAAGGTTGGCCCTCTCATTGGGTTTCTCCCAGGAAGACTCCCTCACAAGTCCGCTGCTGACTGGCCGATACAAAAAAAACTGAAATTTTATTTTGTAAGCTTCTTTGGATATTCAAAAAAAAAAAACTTGATATATGGGGGACGCTTCCTGAAGGGAGAAAAAATAATGTTTTGCTTACTACTAATTCATTGTAGTTTTTTCAATGTAGTTTTTTTAGTTTTTCCTTTTCTTTTTTTTTCTCTATTTTTCTTATTTTGAATTTTGTTCTTTTTCACTTTGATTTTGTTTATTATTGTTCTTTATTTTGTATCATTATCATCTCATTATTATTTTGTTCATTTTTTCATTCTTTCTTAGTGAATTATTTGTATTTAAATTTTCTATATTCAGTAATTGGATTTGATCTGTTGAATAATAGTAAATAAATAAATAAATAAATAAATATAGTGGATTGTCTGCTACTTCCAGTATCCCACGAAAAGAAAGGAGTAGGGAGAACAAAGCAACAAAGTTGCTGTTTGATTCAGATCCAGCCAATGGTCCAAGTCTGGCCAAGCTGCAGGGAAGGGTAGGTAGCGCCACGCCAACCCCACGTAATCCACCACAGCTTGAACCAAACCCGAGCCAAAGGCCGAACCTGGGTCAAGACAACAGATAAAAATGGTTGGGATAGCTTCCCGACATAAAGTGGGGCAGGGGCCCTTTGGATGTTCTGGACAGGAATGGCGGTAAAAACTTGTAATCCAAGGCCAACCTCCGGGTTGCTCCCAGAGCCAAAAAGCTCGAAGAAGAAACAAACACAATGAGAAGCTACACAAACGATAAACTATAAGGAAGTGAAGCTAAAAGGATGGGATTGGGAAGGATGTTTGCGGCTATTAGGAAAGAGCGAGCTCTGCACTCATAAACTATTTTCTCACTTTGGTAGATTACCCAAAAGAAATTTCGGGCCCCACGTTGGGCGCTATTTGTAGCGAATTTTAAGTTTGAGATTTCCTTAGCACAACTCAGAACCAGACCGAAGTCCAGAACCAAGAGTGCTAAGGTCAAAAGTGGAATGGCTACTGCCATTCAAGAGGCAAATTCCAATAAAAAAAAAAAGAATTGCCCCAAGAGTAATGTACCCTAGAAAGGGCCGTGAAGGCCCCTCGTCCGAACTAGCGGAGTACCCTCTAACCGACCCCAACGGATTCTATGATGCCGCTTTGCTAGCTCGCTGTGGCTGGGGTGGGTGCATTGAAACAATGGAGTCGGTCGGCTCTCAGAAAAACGGGATGCTAGTTATGATTTCATCCGTCAACATATAGTAGCCGCAAACTGGTATATAGAATTACCCAAGGGAAACGGGGCTTAATTCCGTAAAGGAAAGCACCCGTGGCTCAGCAACATGGGCTGAAAATTGAAAATCTTAAGTAGAAAAAGGGAAAAACACTACCTCTCCCTTCGCAGGAACCCGGATGAGGCAGACAGCCCCGGGCCTCCGATGGTGGCGGAGCCCTGACCCCCGATGGTCTGGGGTCCTTCACCCTCTGACATTGGCCTGAATATATAAAAAAATGCAAAAATGGAACCTTTAAAATTGACCAATGTCCCTCCCTATATAGTAAAACTGAAATTTAACAGTAACTCATCAAAACTTAGGCCAGCCAGGCCATCACGAACCTGCAAGAGAACATCTTCCTAGGCTTGCGCCCAATAAGAAGGCCGACGTTTACTTTTAACACAACATTATTGATTTATTAATATTTTTTTATAAAGAAAACCATAGTCTCAGATAAAGAGTGATTTCTCTTGATTAATATAAATCACCGAACTATCTCAAGAAATAATCAGAGTAAGATGAAAATAGATTTGACTTCTAGTAACTTAACTTAAAGGCCTTGTACAGTACTTTAGTTATCATGCATATTTGTGTAAAACATTTGGTTCTCTCCATCCTTGGGAGTATATGGTTTGTTTAGGAAAAGGTGTAATTTAGTTAGTACTTTTTTTTTTGTTCACTTTATGTACGAAATATCATTTCTATTTGCTATAACTTTCTTCGTTTCATGTGAACATCAAACAAGACAAAATTGTTTATAACTTAAAAATCCTTTTCATTCTATTTGAATGTTACTGTATATTCTGTATAGTATCGTGATATTAATATAAAGATATTGAATTTAATTAAATTAATTTCAAGACATTGGTTAAATATAAAAAAATGGTGTTCGGAGAAGAAGCGAAGTGTAATAGAAGTTAAACGTTCAATTTTAATCCTATGTGAAAATAGTTGAATATATATAATTTTTTCTTTTACTGAGAAAATTTGGGGATCATTTGGGTATACCAGTGGAGTCGAAACATGTTAATGTTTTGGGCTAATTTACATCCGAAAGTGACAGAAATCCGTTTTTGCAATGAAAGCTATTTTTCAAAATTTGTTTCTATTAAGTTATTGAAGGAAAAAAATGCAACCTTCGTCTCAAAAAATGTGTGAACCGTTTACTTTTGGTGCTGCAGTATTATCCGGTTGCCCTTGTCATACTTTGAAACTCATTTATTAATATAACATGTCGGTACGCAAGCTATATGGCTGATAGTTTCTTCCTAAAGAAAAACCTTCATCCTTTCAATACACTTTCAGAATCAATATATATTTTACTCATTGAAACTATGATTATAATTTCTAAGCAAGCTGTTTAAGCTATTTTGTTCTTTACTGTTACGGACTGCATTTAAAAGATTGTAGACATCACATTTTGTTTGGCACATTCTGGGCAAATAATACCAGAGCCCGCAGTGATGAAAGCACGCCCAATCAAATAAGTTACGCAGGAAGCACATTGAAAGCAGTCATGATGCAAGTGTCGATCCTCAAATGAATCGCGCACCAACAATACCTGTTATCGTCTTCGAGCATAATGTGCATCTCTTGGCAACCAATTCACCACAGCATTCGCGCAATATGTTTTCTCGTTAAGCTTGTCGCACACTATTCCGCCACGACACGACACGACATAGAAAAATGTCGTACGACAGTCGATAGACCAGCGCACTCTATACCGAACCGACCGACACATCAGTTTGTGAAAAAAAATTCGGAAAATGCATTATGTTTCATGCAATGCAAAATGTGTATTGTTTAAAATTAAAAAAAAAATGAAAAAAAACTGAAGTTAATTGTAATTTCTTCCCATCTATTTGTCTTCTTTTGTGTGTTGTCGTTATTTTTTGAGCTTATTTCATACAATTCTTTCTACAGAGTGGCATAAAAGTTTCTGCTCTTTGATATGAAATATCAACCCGAATAAATTAATGGGTAAAAGGTATCTTTCCAAATTTTGAAACCTTCTTCTATTTTTTTTAAACCTACATAGTTTTGATTAATTCAGTGATGATACCAAAATAATGACTGTTGTTATTTAAGAGTCGGTAAAACCAGGTACCAAAATTTAAAGAGGATTAATATATCGAACTTTTTATAAAACTTGAAAAACTGGAATTCTTCAGCGGATCGAATTTTTAATAATGGTAAATATTCAATTTTATGTGAAAGTTTCAGAAAAAGAATTTTAGACTGTGTTGAAAACGAAAGAGGGCATAATTCATACTAATTATATATTATGTTGCTTCAAGTGTGTTAAATGTTGTACAGGAAATACTAAGAACAGAAACTTTTGTGCCACCCAGTAGTTTCCGGCCAAAATTTAAATCCATTACCAATTCGATATTTTTTTTAATATCAAACTGCCTAACGACAACTTATGCTTATCATGAATTTTTCAGAAAATGCATAATGATCAATACAATGGAAAGTGTTTAATGTGAAGCATTTAAAAAAATTAAAATCGAAACTTCCTCAGAAAATTCTTCTCAAATATTTTCCTTCTTTTGTGATCTATTGTAATTTTTTTAACTTATTTCATACAGCTCTTTCAATTTTCTAACCAAAAATTTTTATTTATTCCATTTCCAATTCGCTATTTTTTTTTAATATCAAACTGCCGAACGACAACTGATGCTTATCATAAAATCTATGAAGCTATATGAAACCCCGCACACTTAACCGACACGACACGCTACAACGACGTTCATCATTTGTCGGATTGGATTGAATTGGAACATCCCAAACCACAAAAATTTTTTGCTGTCCTGTCGTGTCGTGACGTGTTGGTCAAGTGTGCGAGTGTTCATACAATTACATACAATTTATTCTCGCAGATTTTTGTCGTGTCGTATTGTGACGTGTCGTGTCGAAATAGTGTGCGATATGCTTTACGCTCGAACAAGTCCCGACTCCCGGGCTATTCACTTGTTTCGATTGCATGTCAATTTTCCTTTCTTTTCTTTTTTATTTTCTTTTGTAGCATTTAGGTATCCTGGTATTAACGCCCAGATTCCCTGGCTCTAAGAAAATATAAAATTAATTCTTGATACTTAGTACCTGGTTTAACCATGAACGATGTCCACGTGCCTCATGTAGCACCTTTCACGTCTTCTACGAACTGTCACAGGATTGTCGTCGTATTATAAAGAAAATCTCTTTTCGGTCTTTCTTTGTAGGGTTTTGCAGAAATCACTACTAAAAGTCCACAACGGAACGGATCACAAAGAACAATCGAATAGTAATCCTTTTAATGACACATTAGTCAGGATGATCTGTTAACTATTTTTCGGAAAGAGCAGAAAATATCTTCGCATCGCAGACACACGCGCGCTACTCCCTCTTTGATCACACAAAAATATGGAACACACAGACGGACCACTAGTAGATGATCAACATTAACTTTTCTTCAAACTTGTAACGCGTGAAATCATTACACATTTCAGTTTTTCCTCGAATACAGCTATTCAGGAATAGCACGTGCGTATCCAATTAGCAATACTTGGAACTTGGAATTTCACTTCCTCCCTGTACGTGTGTGCACAAATTCAAAAGAGCAATATATCCCAGCCACTTGTCGAACAATCAAACTACTCCCCGACGTTACTTCTCGATCGTACAAAACTTAACGACCGCGAACGAGCCTTTTTCGAATTGGAACAGTTTGTGTTCCTCCCGCACAAAAGACGAAATCTGCTCTATACAAGAGAAAATTTCCACACGTAACACTTCCGCCGAGCAATGTTTTCCAGAAACTTCCTTGCTTGTTCCTCGACATTTCTTTCGCAAAAAAATAAAAACTTCCACGTCGCCCCTATGTGTGTCGAACTTCCTCCTTTTCTATCATATTTTGTGATATTTCAGAGGCAAAGTCCAATGGTACCAAAATACAAATTATTTTTGCCACTTTCACGGATTTCCTCGTCGCCACTGATTTCAAGATCTTTTCTCTTTCTATACTCTTCCTTTCACACGCCTTCTGCTTGGAACGTATATGAATTCACGTCCAACTACCGCGACTCTCCGATCAGCTCCACTAAAAGCGGCGAGAGCGTTTTTTTCCTTCTCGGAAAGGCATAGGATCTACCACTTTGCATTGGTTGCCGACGGCCGAAACCATCTTGACCATTCGGGGCTGTCTGCTGATATCATCAATGTGGATTAATTATATTCGGAAGGGGTGTGCTCTAGTATCGATACTTTAGTCAATTAGAATGAGCATTGGTGTGTTGTTTTCCCATTTGGGGAAAACACATATAATGCTAATACACAGCTTTTTCCACAAAGGCAAGTGCGTGGAAAAAGCCGAAGGATGGATGTAGTTCATGAATGGGCAATGACGTGAACGGGTGATCATGCTTTCAATACAAAAATGCATCCAAATCCTTTATAAGGGAAACGTGAACTAGTAAACAGGGAAATGAATAAAAATAGTTAAGAGGAATATCGTGAACAAATGTGTACAAGATTGGTTGTGGAAGTATCTTCGGAAGAGGGAATAATGAACTTTGTGAATGTCCTTCTGATACTCCTACATTGGGGCAGGAGTGACACCTGAAATAGGCGCGAATGAACGATCTCTATATAGAATTTAGTAACAGATCGTGAACGGGTGAGCTTAGTGGGTTTATCACTTAGTGATGTCTTTCGCATGAAAGACGCTCACTGATCGTCCATTTTGATCGGCGAGCTGGTAATATGCTCCTCCGATTTTCTTTATTACCTTGCGAGGTAAGAACTTCCGGTCCAGCTTTGCATTGTACTGCGCAGCCACGTCATTGTGCCGGAACTTGCGCCTGTATACTATATCGCCAGGATACTGTATCGCCATATTGGTATGAGACCAAGCTGGAACGAATATTGTAAGTTTTTGCATTGCGGGTTTGAGCTCGAATGGTAAGATGGCGGATCTGTTGGCGGATGAGTGCGAGGTGGTCAGCAGGCGGCAGACCGAGCTTGGGCTCATCTAGGAGCTGAAGCTGCCTAAGGAGGACATAGATCTTCCCGTGGGTTACCATAGTTTGCCCAAAAACAGGCTGATAGAAATGATCTCTGTCAGTTGTTTTGAGAGGGGTCTATGTAGGCTCGAATGGCGGCGATAATCGAGCGGTTGAGTCGCTCCGAGGCATTGGCCTGCGGAGAGTACACAGCCGTAAAGGTATGAGAGATACCGAATTCTTCCAACAGGGACAACAAATAAGTTGGACCGAAACTGGACTCCGTTGTCCGATACAATACTTTCCGGAACTCTAACCAGGGGGAATATCCGCTTTCTCAAAATCTCCGTCACAGCCCCTGTGGTGAATTTTCGCAAAGGTTCGGTAAACGGGAAACGTGACAGGTTATTCAGAACGACGAAAGCTCCAGTGTGGCCGGACCTGGACCTAGGGTAGGAGCCAATGATGATGATATACAAGCGCTGCAATATGCGCTCGAGAACGTACTGCATCGTCATTGGTGGACGAAGGGTGTGCGCAGGGGCTTTTGTTGTCTTACAGATGATGCATGAGTCCACGTAAGATTTAACTTGAGCAGCCATTTTAGGCCAGAAAACCAATTGCCCTAGTCGGCGGAGGGTTTCGGCCACGCCTCCGTGTGCGCTCAAAGGTGGATCATGTGCCCGCTTCACTACGTCAGTCGTCATTTCTGAGGGCACCCACAACTTCCAGGCCAATTATTCCTGTAGTTCGTTTCTGGTCGCATACTTCGTACGCTTGTACACGTACCCATCTACTACTTTTAGGTCTGGCAGTTGATGTTGTTCTGCATTGACTTTCGCCGCTAGCTGCATATAGGAAGGGCTTTTGAAATGCGGAGAAGTCAGGTCCAGTTCCACTGGAGTCTCGTCGCTCTCCGCTGGCGCCAACGCATCGGCAGAGAACATGCGCGACAAGGAGTCTGGTACTAAGCTTTGGCTTCCCTTTCGGTGGACGATGGTAAAGTTAAACCCTTGAAGTATAAGGGCCCACGGAAGCGACCATTTAGATCTGGTTGGTGCATTAGCCATTTTAGGGAAGCATGGTCGGTCACGATTTCGAATTCATGACCTTCCACGTAGGCACGGAACTTCTTGATTGCCAGCACCGCTGCCAGACATTCTTGCTCAGTGACGGTGTAATTTCGCTAAGCGGTATTCAGCTTGTGTGACATGGAGGCGATGGGGGCTTCAGCTCCGTCTTCTGTGCGTTGCTTCAGCACAGCACTTACTCCATGATGACTTGCGTCACATTGGATGGAGATGGGCTTGTTGAAATCGGGGCTGTACAACACTGAAGCAAGGCTGAGTTTCAGCTGCCTGAAAGCATTTAGCCTCTCATCGGTCCACACAAACTGACTCCGCTTTGAAAGCATGTCTGTCAGCGGAGTCGACAAAGACGCATACTCTCTGACGAAGCGCCGATACCAGCCGCAGATTCCCATAAATCTACGAATCTGTTTCGTCGTTGAGGGAAGCGGGAGGTCCATAATGGACTTCACCTTCTCGGGATCCGTTCTAATCGTGCCCTCACCTACAATGTGGCCAAGATACTTCACTTCTCGCAAGAGGAATTTTCTCTTTTCCACATTGATGGTGAGGCCACCCTGTCGCAAGTGGAAAGCGACTTGATGGAGTATCCCCAGGTGTTCGTCATAGGTCTCCATAACCACCAGCAAGTCGTCCAAGTACACAAAAACTTGGTATTTTAGATGCGGAGGAATTATTTTGTCCATAAGTCGTGACATCGTTTGGAGCGCATTGTACAACCCAAACGGCATCACGACAAATTGATACAGGGGTCGCCCGGGCACAGTGAAAGCCGTTCTTTCCCTAGACTTCTCTTCTAAAGGGATCTGCCAGAAGGGATCCTTCAGATCCAGGCTCGTGATGTAAGTGGCCTTTGGAAGTCTGCTTAATATACCATCGATAAGAGGCAAGGTGTAGGCGTCTTTCACTGTGACCGGGTTCACCTTCCTCGCATCCAGGCATAGGCGTACCTATGATGGTTTTACCACCAATGCCAAAGGTGATGACCAGGCACTCTTCGACCACGCCCAGCGCTAGCATGCGGTCACGAGGCAAGTCAGCCACCATCACGCTCACAGAAGCTCGCGTATCGATCAAGCCTGATGTTGATTGACCAAATAGCAAGACCTGTGCATACGGTCGGACGTCACCCGAGGGCACGTCCAACAAGGTGGCACAATTGAGTTCATAACTCCAACGTCGAAGGCGAGAATAATAATGTCGCATCCTCCACGTTGAGCGTTTCTTGGAGAAATTTAGAGTTTCGGTCTCAAAAATTCGCTCCCTTACCGCTGTGTACCTACGCAGTCGCTTATGGTAAGGCAGAAAGGCAAGCGGGCTGGGAAGTCCGGTGGTGAAATGAGGATCTTGCTGAGGATTGTGAAAGTGGTCTGGCTGAAGGCTGCTCGGACAGGCGGCAAGGCTATCCTTGTGGGTGGTTGTTACTTCATCACTGCCTACCTGCTGGAACGGGGTGGAGGAGTCCTGCGAATGGAGAGGCTCGAAGTCTTGTTCGGCGCTCTCGGTGATCTGATTTTTTGTAGGCAGTTGGTACAGCTTGGCTTATAAGTGTCCGCTTTACCACACCCGTAGCAGAACACCGTCCGCTCCTCTAGGCAGTCATTGAATTTGTGGCCCACCTTTCTGCAGTTCCAGCAGATAGGGAGAGCTGCAGCTGCAGAAATCTCGAGCGCTCTAGGTCAACTCTCCGCTGGATCCAGCGGTCCTTCCTCCAGCTCATTCACATCCTGGGAATCCGTCAGCCTTGACAGATGGCGACGAGTCCCGTAGACTCTTTCCGGCTGGCCTAATGCTTTCGCTAAACGCTCTCGCCTTTTTACATGCTCACGAAGTTACTGGGTGCTGGCGAAATGGCAATCCACCAACTGCCACTGCAACTCCGGGAGCATGTTCCCCTGCACGATATCCAGAAGATCGTGATCGTTATGGGGGAATGGGAGTCTACTGGCCAAGCGAGTAGACTCCCATTCCCCCATAACGATTCACGTCGAAGGACTCACTGACCTTCTGTCGGCCCCGGCGGATTCTCCTCATCACCTCGCTGTTGGAGGCAAAATCTGTAAATTCCCGCCGCATTGCGTCTCGCAGGGAGTACCAGTCGAGGTTTTCGGCTTCCCGGTGGAATTGCCAGAACAATTCATCGGCAACGCCCTTCATCAAGCTGTGTTTGTACCGAGTGACAGCACGGAAGTCACCTTGGAGTTGCTGACGGGTTAAGGCATTGACTCGGTACAGGAATGTTTCCACGGGTATGCTTCCAGTCTGACCGCTAAATGACAGGTTCCAACCGGCCATGATTGTCGTTATGCGGTCTGGTGACAGTCGGTCATCACGACCATTTCGATGGCCTCCGCGAGGTGCTGAACCATTAAGGGGGTAGAAGGAGCGCGTCCTCGGATTCATTCGCGGCGACGCGCCCTCTGTGGTTGACGAAGGAAGCATCCGGTCAGCCTCGTGATCCAGCAACAGCCGCATGCTGCGTTGCAGTTCTATCAGCTGCCGCTGAAAAGTGCCCAATTCTTCCTGCAGTATTGAACGAACTCCAGATGCGGTAGCAGAATCTTTTGCTGTTGCGGGAGTTTTCGCTTTTGGATCGGGCGACTGACCCAATCCCTCCTCTCCGTTCGGGCCTTGAAGGATATATTCGCGGATCACTTCTTCGTGGCGATCCATCCCTCGCGTCCTCACTCCACTTCTTGTGGACTTGGGACGAGCTCCCTTTGCCGCTGCTTCTCCCGTCGGGGGTATCTGTCCAGCAACCAGGGGGAGGCGCAGTGCTCCACGGCACAACGGGCATTCGGGGCTCTCATTCAGCCACTGCTCAATGCAGGGTCTATGGAAATGGTGCCCACAAGACGTTGTTAGCACAGGGTGGTCCCGCGCAAACCCCTTTCAGCAAATGGAGCACTCTTCCTCCACCCGGACGCCGGACAAATCCTCCAGGCTCCTTGCTCAAGGTATACCGAAAACCTGGCGTGGCACGTAAACACGTGACTAACGAATATATATTGTTTTAAAGAATACGGATAGCTTGCATGCTAAAACGCATAGTATAAAGATAGCGCATAGTATAAAGATTCTTAAATTGAATTTTTTTGCTTGTACGTTAAAACGTGTCTAGCGAATAGTAAAAAGATTTTTAAAAATTAAATTTTTAGCTTGCACGTTAAAACGTGTCTAGCGAATAGTAAAAAGATTTTTGAATTTAATTATTTAGCTTACACGTTAAAACGTGTCTAGCGAATAGTAAAAAGATTTTTAAATTTAATTTTTTTAGCTTGCACGTTAAAACGGGTCTAGCGAATATGAATTAAAGAACAAAATAGTTTGTGTTATCAAAAGTGATAATTAGAGATAGTATTTATATTATAAAAAGATTGGCCCTCTCATTGGGTTTCCTCCAGGAAGACTCCCTCACAGGTCGGCTGCTGGCTGGCCGATACAAAAAAAAACTGAAATTTTATTTTGTAAGCTTCTTTGGATATTCAAAAAAAACTTGATATATGGGGGACGCTTCCTGAAGGGAGCACGCCCATAGGCGGGCCGTGGCCTAAAATCTGGCAGGGGCCAGGGACCGAAAGGTTCAAAACATGCGATGATTTTGTCTTCCGTTAGGTACACGTACTGTTCATACAACTTATATAATTTACTAATACATTATATGTTTGTTGATTTATACTTTGTCATTTGCGAATGCATAATGCATTATCAAATAAACTTCCTGTCTGTGAATATGTATGAGCTACTACCACATGCAGATAATGTGAATGGTAGGTATGAACTACACATGAATTATCTATGACCGCTAAGAAAGAAAGCTTGTATGAATTATATGGGAATAGAATGGAAATAATTGGAAATATAAGAATATTTTTTCGTTTAGAAGCTAAATATATTTCAACTTATACTTGAAGAACAGGATAGCTTAGCTTCAAAATATCTTTGAAGAAATTGGAAGCTTAGAAAGAAGAAATTGATCTCTTATTTCAAACATTTGGTAGCTAGAAAACATAGAAAGAGCGAAAATAATTTAGCAAGATGAAAAGTGCTGTAACTCACTCTTTTCGAGCCATTTGGTTTGCAGGAATATCTTTGCAGGAATATCTTTGCAGGAATATCTTTGCAAGAATATCTTTGCAGCCCTAACTGCGTGTCCGAAGCTAGATGAAACAACAAAACCTTTGAAACTAGTGCTTTTTGCTGTTTTTCGCTTTCGCGATCCTCTGGAAAATGTGAAATCCAAATAGTTCTTCTCTGCAAAAGGTTTAATTTTTTCCCAAACTAAATACAAGTCTTATCGCTCACTTAGTAGTGTTTTAACTGTTCCATTCACAAGATCTATCCCATCCCTAAGAGTTGTATTTTTAGTTTCGAAACATGTGCTTAACATGTTTGTTATACACTACAAATTTAGGGTTACTGATTGAATGAAAGATCCCCAATGAATAAACTGAGTCGTTGTATTTTCCCTCATTCATTTCTTTTTCTAAAGCCTCTTTCATAGTCCCACAGCTATCGACCACATATTTACAATTGTGAAATATCATTGAGTAACGAGTCGAGCTTAAACTTCTCATTCCACGCCTTGTATTTAGACCAACTGCCTCTTCAAGCTGCTTCAACAATTCGTGTTGTGATGGCTTCGAAAAGTGTAGGTAAAGGGATTCGATGGCATTGAAAAAGGCTGTACACATTTCGATTGTGAAAAATCTGTCCATCACAACAAGGTTATTTTTATGAGCTAGACAGTGTATAAATGTGGCTACAGTGGCTACAGGGTTTTTCATCTAAATTAAGATTTGTACAGCATTTTTTTGTCCTGATATGATACTAACACCATCATAAGACAATTCGCTAAGTCCGTAGCTGTCTAACAGGCTCAATATTATATCTGCTAAATACCAGGCATTTTTAGCTCCTAAACAGTCTACAAAGCTTGAAAAACTTTCTTCGACAGCTAGTTATTTAGCAAATCTGACAACCACGGAGAGTTGTTCCTTTTGTGGACCCTTGCTTCGTCTGCCATAATGGATATCAGTCCGCAATCTTTTATTTCAGCTGTATTGTCCTCGCGAATGATTTCAGCAATCATTTTCATTAATTCATTTTGTGTTTTGCCACTACAGTAGTTTGCAACCTTGTTTTTAAAATGTTTTTCAAAAGTTGAATCATGCATCGTGAATAATTCACAACATTCCAAAAAAAAAATTACGGTTATCAGTGGCACCACTTTCATCATGTCCTCTTAAAGCACGTCTTTGGCGACTGAGATAAGTCGTAAGGTCGATAGCCTTTTCCAAATAATTTCGGTTCATCTTGAAAATATCCCAAGACTGTTCAAGCACCATATCATTTATTGTCTTCCAAGCACTAGTAGAGTTTTCATATCCAGATCGCGAAGTTTGGTCGAGCTGAAATTTTGGTGTATTTTTGGCGACAATGGAAATTCTATGGTAAATTTCGCATTTTGATAACTTCACCCCGAGTCATCAGATCATCACAAAATTTACAAGACTCATCAATGGGCATACAAAATTAGTTTCTGTCGTTTTTAAATAATGTCTGGGCTACCTTGTAGCTACCATAACTACGTAAACACAAATCTTTCACACGGCTATTAGAATAAAGTGCAAATGATTGATGAATTTGATACTATATTTATACAGTCAAATCTAAACTTGTAAAATTCCCAATCACAACGAATTATTTATATTTTTAGCACCTGGAACTTGCGTTTACGATATCTCGCGATCGGATAAAATTTATAGGATATACTGGTCTTGAGTAGATAAAGGTCTGACAAAAGTTTAATGAATATGATAAGAACCATGTGGCGGCTGTGTCACTATGAAAAAATGCTCGGTGAAATTGAAGTGATATGCCTTCTAACTTCCGATGCAGTTATCAAATTATAATAAAATTCACACACATTTAACCTGAGTGTAAACTAAGATAATAAAGCATAAAAGTGGCAGGAATGCCATTTTTATTTTCCAAATGACTTCGAAAATTGTATTCTACGTTAATTAACTTATTGCCTACCATTTTAATACTTAGAGTATGTTTTGTGAAAAACATAATTGCATAAAACGCCAGTTTATAAAAGTTTTCTTATCTAAATACTTGTATATTGCCTAGTAGGAATGAACAGGTAATCTTAATAAAAAAAGGATGATTGGCAAGGCGCTTTTCGTCTTTTTCTTAACGTATAACTTGTCGAAATTAAATATTGCCGTCCATTTTTCAAAATAAGTCCCATAACATCGTAATTAATACCGCAAATAACACAGTCTCTATGTTATAAGTAGTGTGTATGCTTTGGTATAGGCTTACACTACTGCACTACTCAACTCTTGCTGTAACCACAAAAACCTAAGAGGCGAAAACTTAAGTGTCTGCTGTTGAAAATATTTATTTTTCTGGGAGGGGCCAACCTAGGGTCTGGGGGGGTCCCGGCCCCCCCTGGCCCCCCCTACGGCGCGCCTATGAGCACGCCCCATATAGTGGATTGTCTGCTACTTCCAGTATCCCAGAAAAGAGAGGAGTAGGGAGAGCAAAGCAACAAAGTTGCTGTTTGACTCAGATCCAGCCAATGGTCCAAGTCTGGCCAAGCTGCAGGGAAGGGTAGGTAGCGCCACACCAACCCCACGTAATCCACCACAGCTTGAACCAAACCCGAGCCAAAGGCCGAACCTGGGTCAAGACAACAGATAAAAATGGTTGGGATAGCTTCCCGACATAAAGTGGGGCAGGGGCCCTTCGGATGACCTGGACAGGAATGGCGGTAAACCACCAAAACTTGTAATCCAAGGCCAACCTCCGGGTTGCTCCCAGAGCCAAAAAGCTCGAAGAAGAAACAAACAAAAAGAGAAGCTACCCAAACGGTAAACTATAAGGAAGTGAAGCTAAAAGGATGGGATTGGGAAGGATGTTTGCGGCTATTAGAAAAGAGCGAGCTCTGCATGTCCGAATAAAAAGGGCATGTTCTATCAAACGAAATAAGATTGAATCGCAAGGGAGGCGATTCTAAGACATGCAAGTGAGAATGGATGTTTAGGATTAAAGCCGTAAAGTCTGAAGGGAGTATGACTCGAAACTCATAAACTATTTTCTCACTTTGGTGGGTTACGCTATTTGTAGCGAATTTTAAGTTTGAGATTTTCTTAGCACAACTCAGAACCAGACTGAAGTCCAGAACCAAGAGTGCTAAGGTCAAAAGTGGAATGGTTACTGCCATTCAAGAGGCAAATTCCAATAAAAAAAAAATTGCCCGGAGAGTAGTGTACCCTAGAAAGGGACGTGAAGGCCCCTCGTCCGCACTAGCGGAGTACCCTCTAACCGACCCCGACGGATGCTAGGGTGCCGCTTTGCTAGCTCGCTGCGGCTTGGGTGGGTGCATTGAAACAATGGAGTTGGTGGGCTTTCAGAAAAACGGGATGCTAGTTATGATTTCATCCGTCAACATATAGTAGCCGCAAACTGGTATATAGAATTACCCAAGGGAAACGGGGCTTAATTCCGTAAAGGAAAGTACCCGTGGCTCGGCAACATGGGCTGACTTAGCAGACCCAGTGCTCGTGTCGACGCACTGAGCCAGAAAGTTGAAAATCTTGAGTGGAAAAATGGAAAAACACTACCTCTCCCTTCGCAGGAACCCGGATGAGGCAGACAGCCCCGGGCCTCCGATGGTAGCGGAGCCCTGACCCCCGATGGTCTGGGGTCCTCCACCCTCTGACATTGGCCTGAATATATAAAAAATGCAAAAATGGAACCTTTAAAATTGGCCAATGTCCCTCCCTATATAGTAAAACTGAAATTTAACAGTAACTCATCAAAACTTAGGCCAGCCAGGCCATCACGAACCTGCAAGAGAACATCTTCCTAGGCTTGCGCCCAATAAGAAGGCTGACGTTTACTTTTAACAGAACATTATTGATTTATTAATATTTTTTTATAAAGAAAACCATAGTCTCAGATAAAGAGTGATTTCTCTTGTTTAATATAAATCACCGAACTATCTCAAGAAGTAATGAAAGTAAGATGAAAATAGATTTGACTTCTAGTAACTTAACTTAAAGGCCTTGTACAGTACCTTAGTTATCATGCATATTTGTGTAAAACATTTGGTTCTCTCCATCCTTGGGAGTATATGGTTTGTTTAGGAAAAGGTGTAATTTAGTTAGTACTTTTTTTTGTTCACTTTATGTACGAAATATCATTTCTATTTGCTATAACTTTCTTCGTTTCATATTAACATCAAACAAGACAAAATTGTTTATAACTTAGAAATCCTTTTCATTCTATTTTAATGTACGAAAATAGTACTATATATTCTGTATAGTATCGTGATATTAATATTAAGATATTGAATTTAATTAAATTAAATTCAAGATATTGGTGAAATATAAAAAAATGGTGTTCGGAGAAGAAGCGAAGTTTAATAGAAGTTAAACGTTCAATTTTAGTTGAATATATATAATTTTTTCTTTTACTGATAAAATTTGTGGATCATTTGGGTATACCAGTGGAGTCGAAACATGTCTGACATTGATAAGCTTACATCGTGCGCGACTTAAACGTCAACATTCTGCTCTTCACTGAATATTGAATATCGTGTCAATTCGCTCTTCCCATGTACTTTTCTTAAGCCTGGTGAATCTTTGCGCGAGTACTGATTTTTCTCCGGAGCCGTTAACTTGTACTGTGTAGTATCGTTCCATTAATAAACTAGAGGGTGCTTTCAATTATTATATACACAATATTATTTATCAGAGACAGCCTCCAAAAACTAACTTTGACTCCTACCATATTTTTTACGGTGATACGCAGTTTAATTTATCGGAGACAGCTTCCAAAAGCTAACATTGACACCTACCATATTTTATCGGAAGCTTTTACGAAATTTTGTTGCCATTGGAAACATTCAACTTCTTTTCGGACTGAAGGGTGCAATACTGTGTGCTCAAGTATCGATATCTAATTTGAGAAAGCTTCAATGCGCCCCATAATCGCTCTTTGTTTAGCTTCTAAATGCTTAGACAAATCAAATAAAACACCCATGGTGATTTGCTCTGGATTTTGTGAGCAAACAATTCATGCAAAGTGCATTGGAATGCACGCACATGTTGCCGAAGCGGTCCAATCGTCGTCATCCGGAGTATATTGGTTTTGCTCGAAGTGCAAATCTAATTCAATGGTTACTTTTGTTGATCGACTGCGGTCTGCTAAACGGGTGGTGGACTCTATTCAGGTTGAATTCAACGCTATGCGTGGCAGGCTCGAATCTGCCGCTAAACTGTTAAACTCTCTGGCTTCAGTGGCGGATGCAGAGCAGAAGTTGTCTTCACCCAAGACTCCAGCGCCGGTACTGCCTATCAGTCAAGGTAATTTTTCGCCGATTTTAACTCGTGGTCTGCGCGAACAGCAGCAATTACTTCAACAACAGCACAAGCAGGGTAATCAAAATCAAAATCAACATATTCAATTACAAAGCCATAGTGCCCAGTCACTACTACAGCAACAGCATTCTCTGGAACTTCTTCATCTACCGCCTCTGCAACAAGGACAACATCTACCGCCGCAGCAGCTTATTCCTCTACAGCTGCAATGCCATTCTCCAATGGCGTCCTCTGTGCCATCTCCTGGTCCCGCACTACAACCTAGTAGATCTAGTAGTGCCAATGATGACGATTCTAATGGTCTCATTAGAGTGGTATCTCCTCTTCTTCAAATCTTCCTTTCTCGTGTTGCGGCTGATACATCTGTAGAGGACTTGAAGTTGTATATGTCTCGGAAGCTGGGAAAAGATGTCAACGTTTCTTGCAAGAAGCTTACAAAGGATTCGGACAGCAGCCGTATTGTGGGCTCATTCTTGCTGACGCTTCCGATTGAACTAAGCGCGATTGAGCGCCGTAATTTCTGGCCCTCGGGAGCTTTGGTTAAGGAATTTGAACCCCGACAGCGAGGAAATTTTCGCAAAACTCCGGCCCGGGTCCAACCAGTGTAATCAGTTCCTGTTTGCCTAAAAATCAACGTTTTAACCTCTATTATCAGAACGTCCGTGGACTAAGAACCAAATTAGTACAAATAAGGCTAGCGTCTATAATTGCTTCCGATGATTTCGTCTGTTTGGCTGAAACTTGGCTTTCAACGGATCTTTTTAGTGATGAGTTCTTTCCCCTGCATAATGTTTTCAGACATGATCGCAATCGTGACTTAACGAATAAAGCAGATGGTGGTGGAGTCTTAATTGCCGTTCGTAAATCTCTGTCTAGTTCACTTTGTGCTAGCTTCGTGGTTTCTCATCCTGTTGAGTGCGTTGCTGTCCGTATTTCCCTATCACATAACGTTTGTTTATTACTTGTATCTGTATATGTGCCTTGAAGTGCATCCCTCTCCACGTATGAATATTTTTATAGTGAGCTGTCTGATTTTATTATGTCTTACTATCCTCATTCTCCTATTGTTGTTTGTGGTAACTTCAATTTGCTTTCTATTCAATGGGACCTCTCGTCTTTAACAATCTCCTCTACTAATGCACTTTCAATTTCCCTCTCATCATTTCTTTCGTTTTGTTCCTTATCCCAATTTAATTACATTCCTAATAATAATAATCGTTTGTTAGACCTTATTTTTTCTAATTTTCCTTCTTCTAATCTATCTATTTCTGCATCATCCTTTCCTTACGTTGATCCTGACCCTCATCATCCCCCTCTTTCCATTGATTTTTGTTAATCAAATAGTACACGCACCAAAAGCATAGCCGTGCCGTCTTTCAACTTTTTTAGGGCAGATTATGAGCTAATTGCTGCCGAACTCCTCCCTATCAATTAGTTTTCCTTTTTTCGTGGGCTTGATATAAATGATGCTGTTTCTTCTTTTTACTCTCTCCTTAATTCCATTGTTTCTAGATTTACTCCTGTGTCTCGTTCTCGTCGTGGTTCTTGTCCTCCTTGGTTTTCTGTCGCAGTATCAAAAGCTTTGCGCGAGAAAGATAAGGCCCGTAATGAATTTGTGGATACACAAACACCTACACTTATCTCACTTACAGTCCACAACTCACCACACTACTTGACATCATACACACCACATCAAAATTCACAAATCAAGTAGGCTAAGTTTAAAAATGTCAATTAATTAATTTTTTCAGAGTTGTTGTCAATAAGTTTTGTGAGAGAAATAGTTCGTTCTTGACTTGGACCCAATTAAGATCAAATAATTAAAAGTGTATCAATAAAAGATTATATACTTTAACATTTTTAGAATTAATAAAGTGTATTACTATCCTGTTGAATCGATGTTTATTTTTTAGAAGACAGAAGGTACATAAACTAAATTGGTGACCCCGACGTGATCTCCTCGCTGGGTTCGGCGGAGCTGAAGGTGGTCAGGGACGTGGTTGCGAGCCCGGATCCTGACTCGCCTTACGAGATCCTCAAGAGGGCGCTTGTATCGCGGCTTTCAGCCAGCGATTCTGTGAATCTCAAGCACCTCTTGGGGAACCTCTCGTTAGGTGACAGACAGCCTTCCCAGCTGCTTCGGGATATGAAGCAGTTGAGAGGTGCTAGACGACCTGTTGAAGACACTCTGGCTGCAGCGGCTTCCGGAGCAGACGCAGGCCATTTCAGCCTGCTCTCCGGAAGCCAGCCTCAACAAATTGGCGGAAACAGCCGACAAAATTGCTGAGGTATTCGTTCACTCACAGATAAATTCAGTCGCTGTTTCCCACCAGCAGTCAGAGGTGGCCGAATTAACGAAACATGTCGCTGCGCTGTCGAAACTTGTACATCAACAAATAAGATCGTGTGCGAGGTCCCAAGGAAGATCTCGCTCGCAGCCGCGTCGCCGAAGCCAGTCACGAGGGACTGGTGTTTGTTGGTATCACTACAAATTCGGCTCCAAGGCTCTAAAATGCATCTCTCCATGCGCCTTCAAGGCTGGTTCATCCGAACCAAAAAACTAAGTCGCTGTTCTCTTCAGACGGTAAGAAAACGCGACTTGTCACCTAGCCGTCGTCTAATTATTCATGACAACTTGTCTAAACGACACTACTTGATTGACACAGGCGCAGATATTTCGGTACTTCCAGCACCTACTACCGGAAAACTTCCACCTTCTGGTATGCGACATGCCGCGGCAAACCAGTCAACCATCAACACCTATGGACGTAAGGTGATAAAACTAGAACTGGGACTCCGCCGTGAGTTTTCATGGGATTTTATCATTGCCGATGTCTCTAGACCCATTTTAGGCGCAGACTTTCTCTGCCACTATGGGCTAGTCGTCGACTTGGCGAATGCTATCCTTGTGGATCCTCTTACTTCTCTTTCATCGAAAGGCACGTACACTTCGTACAAAGGTCCAAAACTAAGTGTTTTGTTTGAGCAAACCTCTGATCCACGGATACATGCCCTTCTCAACAAATACCATGCCATCACGGTCAACACAGGGTTCTCACAACCCTGTAAACATAAGGTGACACACCACATTTTGACCACAGGCCCTCCAATAGTATCGAGACCACGTCGACTTGCACCAGATAAGCTCGCGGCGGCTAAGAAAGAATTCGATTTCCTGCTACAGCAGGGAATTTGCCGCCCCTCAAACAGCAGCTGGTCTTCTCCGCTACACATGGTACGCAAGGCAAATGGAAAATGGCGTCCTTGCGGCGATTACAGACGCCCTAAACGCCATAACCGTACCGGATAGATATCCGATCCCCATTATTCAAGACTTCTGTCATGAATTACATGGCAAAAATATATTTTCCACCATAGACCTGGGGCCCTACTCTGTAATGCGATTCGAAAGGCAATGCGATTCGAAAGCAAAATGCGATTCGATAGCAAATTGTCACTCTGTAATTCATTCGCATCTGTGGTGGCGTTGCCAACTAAATATGTTTCATCAGTGTTGTAAAATATATGCAATACTTTCATGTATACGACAAAAAAGTGAAACAACTACATTGGAAAAAATGGATTAGTTTGTATTGTGGTTTCATCAAAGAAGTTATAACAAAGAGAGGATCAGTGGAAAATCCTTAGAGACTATTCAAATATAATGAGTCTCTGTAACAAAAGTTATAGGTTTTTTTGTTCTTCCGCTAAAGGTTTTTTGTTCTTCCAGCTTTATTAAAATTTTTCGATTAAATAGGGACGCGTTTATGTACGTGCTCAGTAACATTGAGCGCGAATTAAAAGTGCGGCGAAGATCTTTTGCTATTCCTGCAATAGTCAAACTATCTGCAGCTTTGAAATTCCTGACCCAAGGCGGCTACCAGCGCCAAATTGGACATAATTGTCATGTTGGACTTGCACAACAAACATTTTCAAGTTCTTTTTCCGAGGTTTGCTTGGCCATTGAGAAAGTGCTATGTCCTAGACACATCGTGTTGAAAACGATTGAAATAATATTTTGAAATATTATTTAAATATTCATTAATATTATTTAAAATATTTATGGAATTTTCTTGGTATTTAATCTGATCCACTTGTTTTTCCAGAAGATCGTCTTTTTCTGTTCAATGAAGTCTTCTTGGAGTATTCTTTGGGGCAGATAGACTTAGTGGAATGCTTTCAGAAGATAACTCGAGAGCCGGGCTGTTCCCCACAGTATTTGTACTCTCCCCACTTACAGTGCGAACTCGAGCAACTCCAAAACGTGCTGCTCCACTAATGCATTGCACAGTTTGGCTAAGAGGCATCAAATTAACCACCTCCTACTTCATTACTGGCAATGGACAATGTGTTGAGAGCCCACCGCCAGTTTCTCTGATACTCATTTCATTTTTTCTCAATTTGGCTTTGTGATGTACGACTTACTTTTTTCCACCCGTTCATATCGCGGGAAATAGTTCTTGCTGCGTTTAATTCTACCGTGAGCCTGAACCACAAATTTGCAGCAGTTTTCTTAGCATTGAATGTTTTTAGTGCTCCCTTTGCCAAGACCGAGTGTTTCTTCATAAATGCTACAATTATTTTTAATTGCCTGTTCGTTGTTTGCATTTTTTTACATGTGGTTAATCCCTTAAAATATCAAAATTTATGAAATCATATACAATAACAAATATCTTGCACTAAACCCTTACATTTTCATTTTTTCTTTACATTCACCTTTCTGTGCGAACGCAAATATGCTGTCGAATGAAATTTGTGCTAATCGAACCATTTTGATATTCGCATTCGCATTGCCAAGTGTCAAAAATGCGAAATTCGAACAGCGCAAAACATAAAATGCGAAAATCGAAATCTGGAGTGCCAAATGATCGAATGCGAATCGTTTCAAATACGAATCGCATTACAGAGTAGGGCCCCTGACTAAGGCCTACCATCAAATTCCAGTCGAGCCGAACGATATTCCAAAGACCACCATCTGCACACCTTTCGGACTCTTTGAGTTCACCCGAATGACTTTCGGACTTTGCAATGCGGCACAATCGTTCCAACGCTTCATCCATGAAGTACTACATGGATTAAAATTCTGTTTTATCTACCTCGACGACATTTTGGTAGCTTCGACTTCCGAAGAAGAGCATCTTGTTCACCTAGAACAAATTTTCAAACGATTAGCGGACCATGGTCTTATTATCAACACAGAGAAATGCCATTTCCTTCGACCTTCAATCAAATTCTTAGGTCATGAGGTTTCGCCGAAAGGCATTAAGCCCTCCCCAGATCGGGTTGAGGCAATATCAACAGCTAAACTCCCCAAGACGGTTAAAGACCTAAGAAGATTTTTGGGGATGGTCAACTTCTATCGTCACTTTCTTCCTCACACAGCTGAGATGCAGCAACCACTCAACGCCTATCTTTGTGGCTCCAAGAAAGATGGTGCTAAGACAATCGACTGGTCAATACAAGCTAGCAAAGCTTTCGACCAAGTCAAGACTGGTTTAACAGAAGCCACTCTATTGTCCTTTCCGGACTCAAATGCCGAGCTTGGTCTATTCGTAGACACTTCAGATTCCGTCATTGGGGCTGCTCTGCAGCAAAAATGTCAAGGCTCTTGGCAACCCCTTGGTTTTTACTCGGCCAAATTAAGCGACGCACAAAGAAAGTATAGTGCATACGACCGTGAACTCTTAGCGGCTTATCAGGGCATTCGTTATTTCCGATACTTTTTGGAGGCTGTTGCGAAACCCGAAGGCAGCCGAGCCGCCGTCAGTGCAACATTTTAATTAAAGTCGAATTCGGGTCTGTCCCGCGTGCCAAACCTGCCAGCTAGCTCAGTCCGGCGTGGGTTTCGGGACGAATCCGACCTTCGTGCTACGGCACGCAGACAATACAACATTTAACACATAGTACAATCAACAGGGAAAAGAAGAAAAGTCCGTAGGAATCATTATAAAGTTAAAAATTTATTCACAATTCATGGCCTTTGTGGAAATTCTCAAAAATTTAACAAAACCAAGTAAATAAGGAGAAAATTATAACTTAAGAAATTTCAGCAAAATTTAAGCATTTAAAATAAATAGACTATTTCATAAACTATAATTCAAAGATCGAAATAAAAAAAAAATAATTATGAGCAAACGGGTGAAGAATAAAACATACAAAATTAAACCGGATTTGTTCCTATTAACACTCAAATTAAAGTAGTAACGAATAATGAAAACTTAAAAATATAAGTGCTACAATTTTGGATGAGTCAATTTTAGACCCAATCCCGGCCGGGATCAGTTTACACTGATCATAACAGTTCAGATTGTAATTCAAGTAATCTAAATAATAAATAATAATTCAATTTATACAATGATCAAATTAAAAATGTTAGAAATATGTAAAAATGTAAAAATAAATATCAATAATATGCACCTTATGGCTAAATCTTTATGCAACAGTCACACACCATGAATTGTAAGAAATAAATGTCATCCAGCAAACGTAAACTAATCGAAAATCACTGACTTTTTCAAAATTCAAAATATCTTGCATTCAATTATTTAATTATTTTAGAAATTGTCTTTCTAATGTTGGTACCACGGTTGTAAATCGAAAGGTAAATTTAAAAAAATTACTTATCTAAAGCCGCAGCCAACAATCGAGATTTTCAGTTAAGTCTCCTCGGTCCTTCTTCTTCCTTGGCTAGTCCACCATCAAACAATTTTTCGCAGTCTTCCTTCTTACAGACTTCTTACCAAGCGTTGGAGTTCATCCGGCTATTCAAATCACCCGTTCCCTTTGGTTTTCTTTGTTTCATATCCATATGACGCAGCATAATATCTCCCATATTCATCTAATTATTGATTCTAAATAGCTACTGTACAAGCCATTGTACGCAACTATCTATACATGTCTATTAAACACTTGCATAGTCGGCAATCTCTTTTCAAAAAGCTTCAAAGATGCTATTTCATAAATTGGTCGAACTGAAAACACAGCAGTTGTTCTGTCGATGCCGTTACAACACACCTTTCTTCTTGCCAATGCAAAATTCTAGTTTTTTATTTAATTTCACGGTCTCTTTTTTTCGTTCTTCACGTTTTTTTAAACTCAAGTTAATTTATTTCACTCGAATTCTACTTTATTATGTTCGGTTGCACTTTTTGCCTCTCGGAAAGATACCACCAAAAATATCGCGCACTGCGAATCAATTCATCTTCGTCGCAACTCCACAATTTTTCAAACACCTTCCGTACTTCCCAAGTTGACTCTTCTACGCACCGTGTCCATCTCCTCTTCAGCACCAAAACTCCAGCAATCTCGCTCCCGCTGCCGCCACGTCCCGTTGTTTTTTCCTTGCCGAGTTGTGCAACAAGTGTCTCTCCACAACCAGCACCAAACATCTCCCGTTTTCGCTGGCCTGATAACACAGCTGATGCAAGTATTGTTGCAAATCAGCTGCGCTCAGGTCAGCGAACCCGATGCAATGCAATGACACATGCGACAATCAAATGCATAAGCAAAGCCTGTTTTCCAATGCAATGCAATGCATTCGACCGTCGCATGCAGCATTGCACCGCCAATATTTGTGGGTGTGTGTGTGCGAGGCTGTTTCGCAACAAGGCCCAAAGGTTCACACTATACACCGACCACAAACCACTGACTTTTGCTTTTAAACAAAAGCCAGAAAAGGCCACACCTGGTCAACTTAGACATCTAAGTTACATAAGTGAGTTCACTTCTGACATTCGGCATGTCTCTGGTTGCAACAACGTTGTTGCTGACGCACTCTCTCGTCTGGAAGAAATCATTCTTCCCAGTACTCTCGACTTTGCCGCAATCGCCTCGTCCCAAGCATCGGACGCAGAATTTCAGAAGATTCTAAAGGACTCTAAATTTCTTTTAAAAAAACAACCAATATTTGGCACCAACGTCGACATTTTTTGTGAAGTGTCTGGCCCAACCATACGACCTTATATTCCTCACACGTTCAGGAAACAGGTGTTCAACTCAGAACATAATATTGCTCACCCTGGTATTCGTGCTACAAGAAAGTACATTGCAACTAAATTCTTCTGGCCTTCGATGAACAAGGACATTGCCACTTGGGCCCGAGAATGTCTATCTTGTCTAAAATGCAAGATAACCAGACATGTGAGCAAACCTGTATCGACCTTTCCTACGGTCTCCGAACGTTTTAAGCTCATTCACATCGACATAGTTGGTCCTCTAACACAATCGCAGGGATACACTTATTGTCTCACCATAATCGACCGTTTCACACGTTGGCCTGAAGCAATTCCTTTAGCCAGCATTACTGCCAATGACTGTGCTACTGCTTTACTAAGCACCTGGATTGCTAGATTTGGAGTTCCCCAATACATTGTCACCGACCAGGGCAGACAATTCGAGTTAGCGCTCCATGCTGAGCTTGGTCGACTCTTGGGCTTCGAACGCAATCGTACCACCCTCAGGCCAACGGTTTCTTAGAAAGATGGCATCGTACTCTTAAATCGGCTATCATGGCTCACAACGATGTTTCTTGGACTAGAACACTTCCTCTAATTCTTCTTGGATTACGATCTCTAATCCGAGAAGAATTCACAGCATCACCGGCACAACTCCTGTACGGAGAAAACCTCTACGGAACCTGTTGACAATTCTTCCAGAAAGTGTATTACTATCCTGTTAAATCTATATTTATTTTTTAGAAGACAGAAGGTACATAAACTAAAAGTTTCTTCGCAGTTCATCTGTTGAAGCGTTTCAGCATTATCGGTCTCTGCGAGCAGTGGCTAAAAGGACTGTTGAAGAAGCGAAACTTGGTTATTTCGCCCATATTGAAGCGAGTCTTTCCTCAGATAATTCGAAACCTTTCTGGTCGTATGTCCGATCCCTAAAAACTAACAACCGGTTTCCTGACACTTTTTTTCTTGAGGAAACTTCGGCTTCTATCCCTCAAGAAACTTGTGATTTATTTGCCAAGTTCTTTGCTTCTTCATTTTCCTCTCCTAATTTTGCTTCAGGGAGTTCTGCTGCGGCTGCGTTTTCTCAGGATAATTTTGTGATGACCAATCCTCTGAAGGTTGAAATCTTAATATCCTCGTTGGATCACTCAGCAAGCAGCGGCCCAGATGGCATTCCTAATGTGTTTGTTAAGTCTCTTGCATCTTCCTTATGTGTACCTTTGTCTATATTATTTAATTTGAGTCTGTCGGTTAGTGTTTTTCCTTATACCTGGAAAGTTGCCAATGTTTTTCCGATTTTAAAATCGGGAGACATTGGCAATGTGGCCACCTACCGTCCTATATCCCTCTTGTCCTGCTTTCCGAAGTTGCTTGAGCGGATTGTTCATGACCGAATTCATGGTGCTTATAGTCATTTATTTTCTGTAGAGCAACATGGTTTCATCAAGGGACGTTCAACAACTACGAATTTAGTGGAATTCACTAACTTTGTCGCGTGTACTTTGGACAATGGTCTTCAAGCTAAAGTGATTTACACTGACTTCGCGAAAGCATTTGACAGGGTGCTGTTAGATAAGATCTGTCATTTTGGTATTTCCAGTTCCCTTACATCCTGGCTTGATTCCTACATCCATGGTCGCGTCTGCCGTGTTGTGTTTAATGGTTGTTCTTCCTCCCCTTTCTTTCCTACTTCTGGTGCTCCACAAGGTTCCATCCTTGGTCCCCTCCTTCTCACATTGTTTATCAATGACCTTCCTTGTAACTTTCAGTCTGACTCTCTGTTGTATGCTGATGACCTTAAAATTTTCCGTGCTGTCGCTTCACAAAATGATTGTTGTAAGTTACAATCGGATCTTTTTGTTTTAAGTGATTGGTGCTCTGCGAACTTCCTTGATCTTAATGTTTCCAAGTGTTTCGTGATGCCCTTTTGTAATAAGCCTAATTCCATTTCCTTTGAATATTTTTTGTGTGATAGTCTTTTGAAGCATGTGGATCAACGTAAAGACCTCGGCATCATTTTTGATCCGAAGTTAAAATTTGATCTGCATGTTTCTTTTGTGGTTACTAAGTCTTCAAAAATAGCTGGTTTCGTTCTGCGCTGCTCTCGCTTTGCAACCAATATCTTCACATGTGTTCGTCTTTTTATTTCTCTTGTTCGTAGCATTGTTGAATATTGCTCCCAAGTGTGGTCTCCTCGTTTCGTGTACCTGTCTAATGCTGTTGAATCCGTTCAGCGTAAGTTAACTCGCTGCCTTTTGTTCAAGTTTAATGTTGCCTATCGTCCTTATGATGACCGTCTGCTTTTCTTGAATCTCCATTTGCTGAGTACTCGTAGAATATTCCTGGATGAATGCTTTCTTTATAAGCTTTATCATGGCTTACTCTCTTCCAACATTCGCGTGTGTCATTTCTTACGTGTGTCTGATCGCCCGGTTAGAACTCAAGCGCTATTCCTTACTCCTTATGCGCGTACTCTTGTGTATTTCAACTCACCAATACCTAGGATACTTAGAAGCCATGATGAGCATCAGTTTGGTTCTTTGTCCATGTCTTTTCATTCTTTTAAAAAACATGTAATTGATATATTAACGTAGTCTCTTAGTTATTTTTATTGTGCATTTTTCTCTTTACTTTTTATTACTATTATTTTATTCCTGTTTTGCTTTATATTAATGATTTTTCTTATTTTTTGTATCTAATTTTATAATTGGATTTTCTGTTAAATGAGATTTGAATAATAAATAAATAATGTCTATGTTTTGGGCTAATTTACATCCAAAAGTGGCAGAAACCCGTTTTTGCAGTGAAAGCTATTTTTGAAAATTTATTTCTATCAAGTTATTTTTTTATTTTATTTCAAGCCAAGCAAGGCATATAACAAAAAATAATAACAAATCATATTTGAATTAAATATAAGTGTTCTTAAACTACACTATAACAAATTAGCATAAATAGTTTTAAGTCCATATTCCAAACTTATATTTGGCTGTCAATTTGAGGAATTTATAAGGAAAAATGTCTTTTTTTTTTAAGATTTTAGAGCCTTGATTTGAAACTTGTCTTGGGAATAGATAAGGAATAGTAGTTGGAAAAACTATTAAATATTTTTCAGCATCTATTGATGGGCTCCCTGTCTCCATAAACAGTACGATGCTGATGTTCATTGAGAAGACGTGTTTACCTAGTACTTCTTACAGGGTTACTGAAAGTGATTTTATTCGAAAGATACTCAACGTTGATCAAGCCCTTAATTGCATCAAAAATGAAACATGAGCATAATACCATTCTCCTCGAAGAAAGTGTCTCAAGGTTTAAAAGGCTTAATATGTAATTATAAGATAGCAAACTTTCAAAATCGTGTGGGTTATAAATACCTCTCAAAGCAAAAATAACAAACTGCTTTTAGATGGATTCCAATCTATCGCTATAACAATTGGAAATGGGATTCCAAACGATGCAACCATATTCCAATATTGGACAAACTAAGGATACGTAAAGAGATTTTGTAATCCATAAGTTCTTAAATTCTTTCGCACGTATCTTAATGAATCCTAATTGCTTGCTGACTCTTGCTAGAACTTTGTCGTGCTGAAGATTGAAGCGCAGCTTTTTATCTGGAACGACTCCGAGATCTACAACACTATCCACTGTTTTCAGCAACATATTACTAAGGCGGTAATCAAAATTTAAAGAGCATGACTTGCGGGAAAAGCTTATGGCATGGCATTTGTCTACGTTAAGAAAAAGTTTATTGCGGTCACACCATCGCTCCAACGATAAGAGTTTTGACTGAAGGAAGTTTGAATCGGATTCCGATTGAATAGTTGGTATAATTTTAGATCGTCCGCATAAAAAAGGCGTGGAATATCGGATAACACTTCCGAGAGATTCGAAATAAAAATATTGAACAGAAGTGGACCTAAGTGGCTGCCTTGAGGTACCCCGAGGAGACATTAATTTTTCTTGAGAGAAAACCTTGGAATTTTACATGTTGTGTTCGATTCCGAAGGTAGCAATCCAACCATCCTAGGATGTTTCCGGAAATGCCTGGTTTTTGCAGTTTATATTTCAAAACAGCATGGTCAACACGGTCAAAAATGAAATCAGTATATATGGTATCGATCTGACATCCTTTCTCCATATTGCAAAGTACATCCGAGATAAATATCAAAAGGTTGGTGGTAGTTGACCTGCTCTTTCTGAAGCCATGTTGCTGTTCGTTAAGAAGAGGATCAATAGCTATAATGAGTTTATCACAAACAATTTTTTCGAATAATTTAGGTATAACTGACAGAATGACAATGCCTCCATAATTTTTAACCGAGCGCTTGTCACCACTTTTATGAATTGGCGTGAGATGAGCAGATTTGCAGAATTGAGGAAATCTACCGCATGATAATGATTTGGTGAAAATTATAAGCAGGGGTGAGATGATAGTTTCTGCACTGTTGATTATGAAGCTCCGAGGAAGTAGATCTGGTCCAGGGCTTTTTTTCATGTCAAGTTCTTTTATCGCTTTTAAAATGTCCTCTCTAGTTAAATATATTTCATCAGCGATAGCAAACGGAGGTGTTGAGACAAGCGACGCGTTACATAATCCACTGGGTGGACAGAAAACTTCTTGAAAATGGTCGGCAAACATGTCACATATTTTTAGTGGGTCAGAAGAAAGTGAGTCATTTATATACCTTGCTGTGGGATAGCCTGAAGTTTTTCGCTTGGTGTTCACCTAGTCAAAAAATTCTTTGGGGTCACAGATTATATTTTCTCCAACTATATTAATATAACATTCATATGCTTCGTGAGACTTCCTTAAGAATTCTTTAGCTAGTTCATTGTATCTTCTCTTGATATCTTCGCTAGCATTGATCTCAGTTTTTATTATTTTATATAGTTTATTTCTCTGATTTCGTAAACACCTCAGAGTTCTATCCAACCAAGGTTCAGATAGTTTACCTTTTCTCTTTATTTTGGGGACGAATTTTTCAACCGTATCAAAAATCAACTGATAGAATAAAGACACAGCATCGTTAAATTCCAACGTTAATAGAGAACTATTCCAGTATATTATTCAAGTGGAGGATAATGTTCTCATAGTCAGCATTTCGAAAATCATATACAACTGAATTGTTGTATGATTTTGAGGTTGTCAAATCAGATATAAATAGCTCGACTGTAAAAGCAGAGTGATGAAAAGTATTGGAAAAAAGATGCTCCGCATCTACTGTCAGATTAGCTACTACATAGAAGGAAGAAAATGCACCCTTCGTCTCATCAAAAGTGTGAACCGTTTACTTTTGGTGCTGCAGTATTATCCGGTTGCCCTTGTCATACTTTGAAACTCATTTATTAACATAACATGTAGGTACGCAAGCTATATGGCTGATAGTTTATTCCCAAAAAAAAACCTTCGTCCTTTCAATACACTTTCAGAATCAATATATTTTTTACTCATTGAAACTATGATTATGATTTCTAAGCAAGCTGTTTAAGCTATATTGTTCTTTACTGTTACGGACTGCATTCAAAAAATTGTAGACATCACATTTTGTTTGGCACATTCTGGGTAAATAATACCAGAGCCCGCAGTGATGAAAGCACGCCCAATCAAATAAGTTACTCAGGAAGCACATTGAAAGCAGTCATGATGCCAGTGACGATCCTCAAATGAATCGCGCACCAACAATACCTGTTATCGTCTTCGAGCATAATGTGCATCTCTTAGCAACCAATTCACCACAGCATTCGCGCAATGTGTTTTCTCATTACGCTCGAACAAGTCTCGACTCCCGGGCTATTCACTTGTTTCGATTGCATGTCAATTTTCCTTTCTTTTCTTTTTACTTTCTTTTGTAGCATTTAGGTCTCCTGGTATTAACGCCCTGATTCCTTAGCTCTAAGAAAATATAAAATTAATGCTTGATACTTAGTACCTGGTTTAACCATGAACGATGTCCACGTGCCTCATGTAGCACCTTTCACGTCTTCTACGAACTGTCACAGGATTGTCGTCGTATTATAAAGAAAATCTCTTTTCGGTCTTTCTTTGTAGGGTTTTGCAGAAATCACTACTAAAAGGCCACAACGGACGGATCACAAAGAACAATCGAATAGTAATCCTTTTAATGACACATTAGTCAGGATGATCTGTTCACTATTTTTCGGAAAGAGCAGAAAATATCTTCTCATCGCAGACACACGCGCGCTACTCCCTCTTTGATGACACAAAAATATGGAACACACAGACGGACCACTAGTAGATGATCAACATTAACTTTTCTTCAAACTTGTAACGCGTGAAATCATTACACATTTCAGTTTTTCCTCGAATACAGCTATTCAGGAATAGCACGTGCGTATCCAATTAGCAATACTTGGAACTTGGAATTTCACTTCCTCCCTGTACGTGTGTGCACAAATTCAAAAGAGCAATATATCCCAGCCACTTGTCGAACAATCAAACTACTACCCGACGTTACTTCTCGATCGAACAAAACTTAACGACCGCGAACAAGTCTTTTTCGAATTGGAACAGTTTGTGTTCCTCCCGCACAAAAGACGAAATCTGCTCTATACAAGAAAAAATTTCCACACGTAACACTTCCGCCGAGCACTGTTTTCCAGAAACTTCCTTGCTTGTTCCTCGACATTTCTTTCGCAAAAAATAAAAACTTCTACGTCGCTCTGATGTGTGTCGAACTTCCTCCTTTTCTACCATATTTTGTGATATTTCAGAGGCAAAGTCCAATGGTACCAAAATACAAATTCTTTTTGCCACTTTCACGGATTTCCTCTTCGCCACAGATTTCAAGATCTTTTCTCTTTCTACACACTTGCTTTCACACACCTTCTACGATCTACCACTTTTCATTGGTTGCGGACGGCCGAAACCATCTCGACCATTCGGGGCTGTCTGCTGATATCATCAATGTGGATTAATTATATTCGGAAGGAGTGTGCTCTAGTATCGATACTTTAGTCAATTAGAATGAGCATTGGTGTGTTGTGAGCCATCTTTGGGGTGAGTGTGTTTTGGGATTTGGGATGTTTTTCCCATTTGGGGAAAACGCATATTATGGTACAGATTATCTAATTATTGGGTAATAGACACGCAAAATCAACTTTGGGCATGCGAAATTGCATTATTGTGTCAAAAGAAAAATATTCCGTTAAATTTTAATATTTTAACGTTAAATCGAATTCTGGATGAAAAGGTGGGGATTTTACGCGTTGGAAGCCGCATTCGATTCCTGTCGAAGAAGGAAGATATAGTTCACTCGATAATATTACCAAAATCATCTTATATAACGAGTTTAATAGTTATTGATATACATGAAAAAATTTTAAAAATCATTTCATGCTTATGCTTCTACAACTTAATCGATTTGACGTCAAAGATATCGGGTTGTAAAAGGTCGACAATTTGTGCGGTCAAATTTGAAGAGATGTTTAAGGCCGAGCGCAGATTAAAAGCGTAGCGCAACGTAGCGCAGCGTAGCATATGTTATCCAATGAAAGCGTAAGCGCAGTCGAGCGTAAAATTTGCAGATTGAGAGCGTATCGTAGCGTAGCGTTATTAAAATTCCTATTTATACACAGTTGTGAAAAGGTATTCAAGGTGGCAAGTTTGGTTGTTTGAAAGTTAAATGATGGTGTCAGCAAAAATACGTCGTTTGCTGTTATTGGAAAATATTTTTCTTAAAACAAAGTATTTTTAAAGAAGAGAAAAATTGGCGTACATGAAATCAATAAATTACGGAATAAATGTGGGGAATTTCATCATTTGTAGCCACAACTTAGAAATTACCCAAAGAAATTCTATGAGCACGCCAGAATGTCTATCGAAACTTTTGACTACATACTAAGAAACATTGAAGGAGATATTATAAAGCAAAAAACAAACTTTTGTGAACCAATTTCACCAGAAGAAAGATTGATTGTTCCCTTAAGGTAGGCACATTTATTTTGAAATTATATAAATGAATACATAAATGAGAATTGTAGATGTTAATATTTGTCAAAGTTTACAACTCTATCCGTTGACGAGACTGAATATTGTGCAAAACAAATTCGGCATAACTTCATAGCTTTTTTTTTCAAACAAAACTACTAAATGAAGTCAAACTGTCATAATTAAAATAAAAGAATGTGTACTTACTTTTGTACTTTAGTTTTTCCACAACTTTTGCCCACAATCTGTCCGATACGACTCTATTATAGTAACACTTGTCACTCATTTTCCATAACGATGGTCGAATACATACTTCGCATATTAAAATTTAACAGTCCATCTTGAATTTTCCACAAATCAAATGCGACTGCCACTTTCTACGAGCGTAAAAATTCAAACCATGGAAGTTCAAATTACGCTCATCTACGTTACGCTACTCTACGCTACGCTACGCTGGCTGTATACGCAATATCTAAGAAACAATGGATTTGGAAAAACGCCCGCTTACGCTACGCTGCGGTGCGCTTTTAGTCTGCGCTCGGACTAAGGCAGTATTCTGGTCTAGAGGCTAACCATAAACATTTTTGGTATATATTTTTTTACCAGTCTTTTATTAACATTTTGAATGTACAAAAATGTATTCAAAAAATGAAAAAAAAATTAAAATTGATGTAGATATAGGACGGCGAAGTGAAGGCTGAAACAGAACTGGTCTCATGGTTGATATGGTTCCTTTCTGGTGGTCTGAAATATAATTTGGTGAATTCTGTAAAAAGAAGAATGTAAAATTCATCTGACGAAGGCGATTTGAAA
>OX376372.1:123454847-123464847 GCA_947369275.1 Nemotelus nigrinus | reverse complement strand
AAATATTGCGATATTAGGGCGATGGTTAAAGTTTATTTTTTTAAGTGAATTCATTAAGTGAATGTTCTGTGTAAAATGAGGTAATTTATTTTTGACAATTGGTTTTTGAATAAAAGTGTTGTGTGTGTTAGTCGTAATAAGCAAACTGTTTGATTTAGAAAACATAACGACTCAAAAAACTACAAAGTATGCATCAAGTGAAAAACACAAAATTATTTATAAAGAAAAATGAACACATCAAAATGAATAAATTAATTTGTATATATTTGAATAAATGTAAAGAAAGTTAATTTTCGGAGGAAGTTCATTCTTGTAATACCAATTTCCTCTGAAAATAGTTCAAAAAAAGAAATTTGTTTTTGCATGGAATAGAAGCTCATCATGAAAAGCGATCTTTTACGATAATTTCAAGAGCACACCAGTCAATGTAAAGGAAGATTAACCGTAAACAAATTTGTCCAGGAATCTCAACCTGCAATAGAAGATATCGACTGTAAATTTTCAATGTTTGACTCTATGGGCCCTATTCTGAGAGTCACATCACGTGAGATCTCTCGTCACTTGGAAAGTCACGTCACCTACGAATCGGTATTCTGAGAATCACGTGAACTGACTCTAGGTGAGGTGACTATGAATTTGTGTTAGAATGGCAACGCCTGAACGTTTGAAATTTGCTATGTCAATGAAATTTTTCAACGCTTGAAATTTATCACGTCCATAGCACACTGACATCGACCGGTTCTGGTTCGATCACCGAGGTTAAGCAGTGTTGGGCGTGGTCAGTACTTAGATGGGGGACGGCTTTGGAACACCGCATGTCGTTGGTGCGCACAAACTTTCCATCCCTTAATATCACAAGTGCGGCTTACTTTGAAGAGGGAGTAGAATAAAAAAAAAAAATCAAAGTTCAAATGGAAAGTAAGGAAATTTCCAGAGATAAGCAAATGATTAGTGAAATAAAAAAGAGGACGGTATTTACAAGTGTACCAGGTATACTTAAACTTGTTATACAAGGTTATAAATATAGTGATTAGGAAAAAGTATTGGTGAATGTTAAAAGTGGTTTTTGTGTGTTCGCTGTGCTGTTTCAGGCTTTGTGGATGACTCTCCAGATGTCCAATAAGACATTCGAATTGTCGCTTGTCTTTCCAATAAGAAAATCGATTGAAAATTGAAATCCTTGACATTTTATCCGTCAAGAATAAGCTTTATATCTGTTTTTCTCCATTGTTAAAATTTTTAACAATGGAGAAAAACAAACAAAATAAATTTCAAGCGTTGAAAATTTTCGCTCGAAAAAATGAGATAATGGAGACTTGTAAAAATTTACCTTCACGATTAACTCAGTACCAGCCTTTACTTTTCAAGGCTGGTAATTTGCTGGTCAATTTTCAATCGATTTTCTCATTGGAAAGACATTTTCTCATTGGAAAGACAATTTTCAAATTCAAGCACCAAATGTCACTTTTTAGCTCGAAAGAATGAGCTGCACAGACTAAATTGGCGTAAAATGATTGTAGACATGTGTCAATGCCATCTGCGTTATCAAAGCGAAAGCAAAAAAACAACCAATCAAACATAAAACACCCCAAAAATTAATACACAACAACAAAACCATAAACATACGAGCCAAAAATTTATCAGAAAACGACTAACGGCTATGGCCAACATGTAGTCGAGTTTAACCGCATTATTCAAATAAAAATATATAATTTATCTTCGAAATTAGATTTTTTTACTTTTTCATGATTTACGATCCAAATTTCGTAAAAATCCTTCTTCTTTTATATCAAAATATCAATTTATATCACTTTTGACCACAGTCACTTGATGTCATCAAGTGACTGAAAATCTCACTTCATGTGACGCTTGTTGTACAAAACTCAACAGAGTGTTGAGTTAAGTATAGTAAATAATGAAACCCGCTTGACTGCTGCTCAAAGCGTACTCGTTTATTCATAAAAATAACTTACTATTTATTACAAATTTATGCTGACATAATTTACAACTAAATGAAAACAAAATTTGCTGATGCAAATATTGGCACGATTCTGGCTTCAATCAATCGACGTTAAAACTGCTGATTTACATATCACAACAAAAATTCTTATAAAAAATGTATTCAAAGAATGCTAGCCAATTTGTCCCACTTGGAATAATTCATATCGTTCAATAAAAATGCTGATTACAATAACAAACAATGACTAATTAAATTTACGTTACTGAAAGTACTATTGTTATTGTTATGGTTTGTTGGTTGGTTTGTTTTGGTTTGAGAATACTTTGTTCCGGTTGGAACATGCTGGGGCCGCCTAAATTGGAGTTGTTGTCGTTGTTGTTGCTGAGAGTAATTCACTTCGGTTGGAACATGTTGGGAGCCGGTAGATGTTAATGCTTGATCAAAGCGTCTTCGAATTGATGTTGGAGTTAGCTGCATGTATTCTTCGCGAGCAGATGCCCTACCGGTGCTGCATCCCATCCTGCTGCTGATTGCTTTAATCGCTATCCAGTTTTTGACTAAGCAAACTGCCAAAGGGCCGAGATGAGAATCTTGTTGTAACAGTGATCGAATGTTCCTTCAGCGGTCTGTGAAACGTGGTCTTCGGCGATAGTTCTGGCAAAGTTGTATAATCGATGATTTGCTCATTCGGTTGTATTATCATACCATGCTGCAGGATCCGAGGCGTCTTCGTAATATTGATTGGTGGTATGAAAGGAGTTTCTTTAAAATGACTGGAAATAACGGTGTATTGCTCGTCGATTGTTGGTTTCAGCGTGATTTCTTTTGTCTTTAACAAACAGCTATCTTGGAGATATATAATTCCGGTGGTGTTTAGCATAATCTCTCCTCTCATCTCTTTGCATATCAAAGCTACGACATGCGGCTGAGTTGAGATGTATAGCCAAGTGTTTTTCATTATAAGGGCCTTGCACACAGTACCAGCCAGCTGAAGATATTTAACGTCACAACCCTTCGCTGAATGGCATCCATAAATTTCATCGACAATGCAGGATGGGCTGTTGTCCATGTTATGTTCAATGGCTGGTGTGCAGAAGTAAATATGATTTTTACTAAGGGTACAAGCTTCCAATTCTTCTTTCCTTAAAGCGAAATAGCCTTGGCCATTAAAATCGATCGCCAATGTAGAATAGTCTAAAGTTGCTATTGAAAATGTGTTGTTCTGTACTATTTGTGGTATAGCAGTTACGTGAACCAGTTCAAAAAATGGTTTCTCTAGGATATTCTGATAGCCATATAGTTAGATTTCGTTTGATTTTAGTTCTACTTGTAGTTGAGATCGAGGAGTTTTCGCTATATACAAATTAGAATTGAGTTTTGCAGGTGTGTTAGTGATAATATCTTCGATGTCATGTGGCGTGATGAAGTCTAAAATATGCCCATTGTCATGGATAGCATTCAGTCATCGGGTGTATTTGCGTTCAAGTTCGTAGAAATATTCATTAGCAATAATATAAGAGCATATTACCTCAATACCAACATTGTTATGATCTGTGGCTATGTACCATTTTGTCATTTAGCTAATTGAAGCAGTGATGCGAGATAATCTTAAATTTAACTGATTTAACCGTGACTCTATGATAGCACTTGAATGGTTTATTATGGAGTTTATGAAAAGAGCTTGATGATTGGTCGTCTGTGAAAGAGTATCCTGGGCATTTTGTAGCTGCTGAATTTCCGTATATACCTCATCATTGACGCCGAATATAGTAGTCAGAAGCTTTCCCAACAATCCTCTCATTGTTATATTTTTATGGTGGATTAGTCCAAGAATTTGATCTATGGCCTCTGACAAACTCTGTCTTCGTGAAGATGCTTGACGAAAATGAGAGTCACAGTGAATTATGTCCGTAAATTCTTTAGTTCTGTCACACATTATTTTGATTTGATTCGTTGTAGAGTCTATCATTTTCTGGTCTTGGAGAATTTCAGTTGTTGTAAACATTATTTGAAATCTTAGCGTTCCACGCTTGATTTGAGCGTGCCCTAGATTTTCTATGTAAAGCCCTGATTTCGGCTGCAATGCTTCTTAGTTTTGGGCGAACACAATGGTGAGGAATAAAATAATTTCGATGCCCAAATGCAAGGAGCAATTCGTTTGTTTGGCGGTTCTGTACTGTGAATAGGCTTGGGTCTATCCAAGTGCTGTGGCTTGAACCAAAGCTCTGATTGTTTTGCTGTTAAGACAGTCACAGTTTTCTGTTGGTCCTTTTCATCAGTGTTGTAAACACTCATGGGCAGTTGGCATATTTTGTTGTGAGGGCGTTTTTTAACCACGTCCTTATATTGCACTGAAACAATGCGGACGATACCATCCTCACCAGGGTGAAGGTCCTTAATTTGACATAAAGCCCATTTTTGCGGAGGTAAGTTGTCGTCTTTCATTAAGACCAGCTCACCAATCTCTGGATTTTTATTACCTGCCTTCCACTTCTTTGCTGAATTGTGGACAAGTATTCTTGAGCCCATCTTTTCCATATGTCCTGTTGCAACTTGGTAATCAGTTTCCATCTTTGGTGTAAGTTTTTATCATTAGCGTCTGGGTCGGGAGGTGCAATCAGCGGTCGACCAATGAGAAAATGTCCGGGTGTTAATGGCTCCAAATCTCTGGGATCGCTTGAATGCTGACCTATTGGTCTTGAATTCACACATGCTTCTACTTGGTATAACACGGTAGTGAATTCCTCGTAAGTTAATAAGGTAGCTCCGAGCACTCTCTTGAGATGTCCCTTTACCGATTTGACGCCAGCTTCCCATAATCCTCCAAAGTGTGGAGTGGCTGCTGGAATAAACTTTCATTCTGGACCATCATTTGCTACTACTTCTGCAGCTTGTTTTGTAGATTGGTCAATCGCAAATTCCATCTTATTACGAGCGCCAACAAAGTTAATGCCGTTGTCTGAAAATATTTCTTTACAATGGCCACGACGCGCAACAAATCGTTTGTATGCCGCTAAAAAGGCATCTGAAGTCATCACTGATAAGCTCAAGATGAATGGCTTTTGTCACCATGCAGAAGAAAAGAGCAATATATCCTTTGATCGTTTTGTGCCTCGTCCTTTCGACATTTTCGTCATAAGTGGTCCAGCGTAATCTATCCCACAATGAAAGAATGGTGGAGAAGGCGTTACCCGGACCTGTGGTAAATTTCCCATCCGCTGTTGAGTAGGCTTTTGGTTATACCGTGCACATTTGATGCACCTATGATTTCTGGATTGTACAGCATTTTTAGTATTAATTATCCAGTATTGAGTTCGAATGTAATTTAAGGTTAAGTTCGTGCCACCGTGGAGTGTCTGTTGGTGAGCATGGTCAATGATAAGATTTGTCAAATGATGTTTTTGGGGGAGCAAAATTTGATGCTTGGCATCAGGGGATGCGTCAGACTTCTGGATTCTTCCCTCTACACGTAAAATTCCAGCTTTATCTATGAACGGGTAAAGCTTGATAACTTGCTTGATTTATTTAATGGAGATCCTTTTCTAAAGGTATGTATGTCCTCCTGGAATGATTCCTGTTGTACGATTCTAATCATACACATTCTTGCCGTATGCAACTCATCGGATCATAGATAATCTAAATTCCTTTCTTTTTTATGATGTTTGCAATTCATTATGAATCGTAAGCAATAGGCTGTTTCTCTAATTTGTCTAGTGAAGGTGTTGCTGCTGCTGACTTCCGAATATGCAACAGTTGAGCTTAGGACTTTCGGAACGTTTTTTGTTTCTTCATGTAAACTTCTATTGAACTTTTGAAATGGCCAAGCATCAACGGTGTGAGACATCCAGAGCGGCCCACTCCACCAGATTTTGTGCGAAATAAGTTTTTTTTTGGACTAACTCCTCTGGATGCTGCGTCAGCTGGATTGTCTTGGGATGAAATGTGTCTCCATATGTTCTTGGGAAACAAATTCTGGATTTCTGAGATTCTATTTGCAATGAATGTATCAAACGTATGCGGACTCTTTGCTATCCATGCCAAAAATATTTCTGAATCACACCATGTGACACATTGGGAAACTCTATTTCCAGGTTAGTCACTGTTGTTTTAAGTAATTTTGCTAGTAGTAATGCGCCACATAGCTCCAAACGAGGAATGGTAATCTTCTGTTTAAGAGGCGCTACTTTATTTTCGCTGTTAGGATTTTAGTATGCACTTTTCATTAGTTCGAGCGTATACAACGGCCGCGGATCCTTTCTCGGATGTATCGCAAAATCCGTGGAATTGAATTTCATGCTTTATATGATGACTGATCCACCTAGGAATTCTTATCACCTGTAGCTCTCGTAATCCATTTTCGAGCTCATTCCAGGTTTTAATTGTTTCCCGGGGAGCTTGTTGATCCTATTTGACGCAACTTTTGCAAAGGGCTTGCATGAGTAATTAGTAACAGGAAAAACATAGTAACAGGTATAGTAACAGGAAAAAATACATTGTAACAGGAAAAAATAAGCTTGAGTAGCCTAGTGGGTAGAGCACTGGCTTCTTGCGTGTGGGGTCCCTGGTTCGAATCCAGGTTCGGACGAGGGTCCGCGCACCAAGCTTTGAGTTCACCTAGCTCTGATTAGGTACCTGATTTAAATCAGGGGTAAAGTGAGTCGTGGAACTAATCACTCCACACTCGTATCCACAATGATTAAATAAATTGTAATGAAGCTCTCTACCAGCTTCAACCCCTAGACCCGTACGAGGGTTGTCGTGGGATTGCTTTACTTTTAGGAAAAAAAATACTGGCAATTTTGGACAACAATACCCTTTTTGTGAGCGTTAAATTAGACGTTTCAATATTTAATTTGAATTGAAATTCATCTTGTTTGGGGTTCCAATGCATCCCTAGTGCCTCGAATCTGAGTCTTTAATCTCGAAGAGTTTTTGCTTAATGATATCTTCAGGAATATTTTTTAAGAGGTCTTCATGATTCGACGTCCATTTTCCGAGGTTGAATCATCTGAGCTTCAAGCTCAATCGCTTTTTCCTTGGTGTCTGCCCCTGTTAACAAATCGTCCATATAAAAGCCGGTCCTCCAAACTCTTCTTACTATGGGAAATTGATCACCTTCATCTTCTGCCAGTTGTTTTAGAGCCTTAACTGCTAGGTATGATGCGGGACCAGTACCATACGTAACTGTATTTAAGACAAATTCTTGGATGTGTTCATCCGAATGTTGTCGCCAAAGGATTCTTTGATAATTCTTGTCTTGTTCGGCTATTTTGACTTGCCTGAACATCTTTTCAATGTCGGCTGTGTACACATAATGATGCTTCCTCCATCTCAACAATATATCGGTAAGACCTTGCTGCAATTTTGGCCCAGTATGCAGTATGCCGTTGAGACTTAGTCCGGAGTCTGTTTTACAGGACGCATCAAATACAACACGAAGTTTAGTGTTTATGCCATCCTGCTTGTATACCGCATGATGTGGTAGATAATAGACCATCTCCCTTGTATGACCTCACAGAGCTCATATTCCCTAAGGCTAGATATTCAGTCAGAAATTTGTTGTATTCATACTTGTCGCTTGGGTGTTTGCTAAGCTTCTTCTCGATTTGCATAAGACGGACTATAGCAATCTTTCTGGATTGTCCCAAATGCTCTGTATTATCCTTGAATGGCAACGTATCTGCCCTCAATGTCTCTTCTATGTGAAGACTGGAAAAAACTTTCACAATTTTCGTGTTCTTGTTTTGGAGCGGGATGATTATCTATTTCCTAAAATCTTTCCATGCTTTTTTGAATTTCATCAAGCGACCCGTAGCTCGATAGCTTAGTTGTTTGATATGAAATATTTGGGATACTACCAAAGAGAATCCAACCTAGTTTAGTTTTTTGAGCTGCTGGCTGTTCCCTTCGCAACCCTTGCTCTATTATATTGGCATAGACATCTGCTCCTAGGAGAAGGTCAATAGGACCTTGATTATCGACATTTCAATCAGCCAATGTAATGCCTTGATATTTGCTCATGTCTATGCCATAGGTGTGCCGTGACCTAAAATCTGGCAGGGGCCAGGGACCAAAAGGTTCAAGACGTACTGTTCATACAACTTACATAATTTATTAATACATTACATATTTGTTAATTTATTCTTTATTCTTTGTTATTTGCTTATGCATAATGCATTATCAAATAAACTTCATGTCTGTGAATATATATGAGCTACAACGACATGCATATAATGTGAACGGTAGGTACGAACTACACACGAATTATCTATGATCGCTAAGAAATGAACGCTTGTACAAATTATATGGGAATAGAATGGAAATAATTAGAAATATAAGACTATTTTTTCGTTGAGAAGCTAAATATATTTCAACTTATACTTGAAGAAGAGGATATCTAAGTTTCAAAATATCTTTGAAGAAATTGGAATATTTTAAGCTTAGAAGGAAAAAATTGACCTCTTGCTTCAAACTTTTGTTACCTAGAAAACCTAGAAAAAGCATAAATAATTTGGCAAGATGGAAGAGTGCTGTAACTTACTCTTTTCGAGCCATTTGGTTTGCAGGGATATCTTTGTAGCCCTAACTGCGTATCCAAGGCTAGATGAAACAGCAAAACCTTTGAAACAAGTGCGTTTTGCTGTTTTCCGTTTTCGCGATCCTCTGGGAAATGTGAGATCGAGACAGTTCTTCTCTGCGAATAATTTAATTTTTTCCCAAACTACATGCAAGTCTTCTCGCTCACTTAGTAGTGTTTTTACTGTTCCATTTACAAGATCTATCCCATCCGTAAGAGTTGCAGTTTTAGTTTGGAAATATGTGCTTAACATGTTCGTTATAAAAAGAACATAGTGAAAGATGAAAAGATTTACTACAAACTTAGGATTACTGATTGAATGAAAGATCCCCAATGAATAAACTGAGTCGTTGTATTTTCCCTCATTCATTTCTTTTTCTAAAGCCCCTTTTATAGTCCCATAGCTATCGACCACGTATTTGCATTTTTAAAATCTCATTGACTAACGAGTCGAGCTTAAACTTCTCATTCTACGCTTTGAATTTAGACCACCTGCCTCTTCAAGCTGCTTCAACAATTCGTGTTGTGATGGCTTCGAAAAGTGTAGTTAAAGCGATTTGATGGCATTGAAAAAGGATGTACACGTTTCGATTGTGAAAAATGTGTCCATCACAACAAGGATAATTTTATGAGCTAGACAGTGTACAAATGTGGCTGAAAATTGTTCCATTTTAATTTAGATTTGTACACCAATTTTTTGTCCTGACATGACACTAGCACCATCATAAGACTGTCCAACAACAGGCAATTCACAAAGTCCGTAGCTGGCTAACAGGCTGAAAATTATATCTGCTAAATACGAGGCATTTCTAGCTCCTGAACAGTTTACAAAGCTTAAGATCCTTTCTTCGACTGCTAGCTGTTTAGTGAATCTGACAACCACGGAGAGTTGTTCCTTTTTGTGGACCCTTGCTTCATCTACCATAATGGATATAAGTCCGCACTCTTTTATTTCAGCTGTATTATCCTCGCGAACGATTTCAGCAAATATTTTTATTAAATCATTTTGTGTTTAGCCACTACAGCAGTTCGCAACCTTGTTTTTAAAATTATTTGCAAAAGTTGAATCATGCTTCGCGAATAATGTAAAAAATTTCAAAAAAAATTCACGGTTATCACTGGCACCACTGTCATCATGTCCTCTGAAAGCACATCTTTGGCGACTGAGACACGTCGTAAGGTCGATAACCTTTTCCAAATAATTTTGGTTCATCTTGACAATATTCCAAGACTGTTCAAGCACCATATCACTTACTGTCCTCAAAGTACTATTTGAGTTTCACATTGTGCATGAATTTTACCATCCGGATAATTTATTCGGATCGCGAAGTTTGGTCGAACTGAAATTTTGGTGTATTTTTGGCAACAATGGAAATTCTATGGAAAATTTCGCATTATGATAGCTTCACACCGAGTCATCAGACCATCCCAAAATTTACAAGACTCATCAATGGTGTTACGCT
>OX376372.1:123265762-123454647 GCA_947369275.1 Nemotelus nigrinus | reverse complement strand
TGATTTGCTGCCACTGACTATTGCACTGTTCAAAAAAATTGTTTCAATATGATCGCCCTTGAAGATGCAATACATTGCCGTATTATCCCGTACGTAAAAACTCTGCTTGGTATTTAACATTTGTAAATCATTTCTATGCGGGATTCTAATATGTACAAGGCCATCCTGGACAGGGTCAGCAGCGCACTTAAATTAAACGCCTCTTGGCTTTAGCATCACTGCACTATCGAAATCGTCAGAGAATTCCAATCAAGCACGCACTGCTAGCCTTGAAGAACACAAGCACGGGGACACGTTCACGCAGTTTGATTCCAACAAAACAATGGCCCATTACACTTTTTCCAAGGTCGGCATCAGACATTTTCACGCTTTTGCACTCCGCGACTCATCCACCGGACCAACTGCAGAACTAACTTCGCCACTTCGCAGCTCGAAATCTTCCACTTGTAAGTTCACAAAAATGCTTCTTGCTGAGTCAGGGGATTCAATTCAGCTTCCAATCAAACGAATTTGAACTCCCAACACACAGCTATTTATCCAATCTCGTTGTCATCAAAAAAATAATATAATATATAATATAAAAAAAATAAAAAAATAATCTCCCTAGCCAAATCAGTCTAGCCGTACTACTTTTACTCTGTCGCACTTTTTATCCCAAAAGCTGGACTCATCTCCACCAAAGCCAATCTCATACTCCTCGCCCAAAGCCAAAACTCCCGCCAACCAGTCAGCTCAGTTTTTCCCAGCTGATCAAACCGTTGCCGCCATCTCCCGTAACAATACATACCATCTATACCAAGCAACGACCGGTCATCGTCCGAGCATTGATCAATGCAGTTCAAATGTACTAAGGTGTCGATGACACACAATCGAGCTACATTTGAACTGCACTGCTTCGTTGTTGTTGTTGTTTTCTAATATTTTGCGATAATCGCTCAGCTATGACCGGCCGTCACATCTGCCTACAGACAATGCATTTTTTTTTCCGCTATTACGGTGAGTGGCGGCAAACAGCTGTCCATAACAGTACTTCAGAAAACTCCTTCCAACATTTCTCCAAATCTTCTAATTTTTTCTTAATATAGCCCTCGGTTTTCCTTTGAGGAGAATCTTTCTTGAAATTTCGTAAAATTCTTGAAACTTCGTCCGCGGACCTTTCTTGGCCTAAACGTATGTTTTCTACTTGCATGGCCGACAGAGCTAATGCACGAAATTGGTTTTATATAGATTCTTTGTGAGTTTTGTAGAACAGTATCGATCAGATACTGATGAACGTTTGAAATCTAGATTTAACGGCGTGCTGAATCCAGCTTCAACAGTGTGTTGAATCTAATTTTTCCAACTGGAGTTACGGATAGTCAACCAGCGACGGGATTAAAAGTTTCTCAAGTAAATAATGAAACCCGCTTGACTGCTGTTCAAACCATACTCGTTTATTCATAAAAATAACTTACTATTTATTACAAATTTATGCTGACATAATTTACAACTAAATGAAAACAAAATATGCTGGTGCAAATATTGGGACGATTCTGGCTTCAATCGATCGATGTTAAAACTGCTGATTTACATATTACTACAAAAATTCTTATAAAGAATGTATTCAAAGGATGCTAGCCAATTAGTCCCACTTGGAATAATTCATATAGTTCAATAACAAAAAACAATGAATAATTAAATTTACGTTACTCAAAGTATTATTGTTATTGTTATGGTTTATTGGTTGGGTTGTTGTGGTTGAGAATACTTTGTTCCGGTTGGAACATTCGTCACGTCATGTGACTGTCAGAATAGTCGACAGATCGAAAATATCACTTGAGATGAGATGAAGTCACCTCACGTAACTCGCACAATACGAAATCAAGAGAGTCACTTCATTCGTCACGTGAGGTGACTCTCAGAATAGGGCCCTATATAAATTGTAAACGATGACTTCTATCGAAAAATTTGAACGGCTATTGAGATATAGTTTGACAGGTGTTGATATCATTTTTTTTGTGTACAAATAGTAGGCGATGCCTGCCGATGGACGAAAGACTGTCGAAATGTTATGCTAGGCACATAGTACTGAATTTTTCCAGAACTACTTAGAAAGAGCGAATTGGAAAACTCTACTTCACACGTAGTATTCAACCGACATTGCTCCTTCTGATTAACATTTGGTGCAATCGATGAGCAATTGTTTTAATGAGCTGCGGCCCAGTTATTTAGAGGGAGTTTAAAATAGGGTGTTGGAGGATTTATTTCGACGATTTTGAGGATTTATTTCGACGGGCCAATGCTTTGAATATTTCCTATGGCCAAATGCTTTGAATTAACTTGTCATTCCTTTTCTTAATCTAGTGACGAGAAATATAATTAAGTACTTTTGTATGCGCATTAATAGTCGTAGTTTAAGTGTGGTATTTTTGTTAGAATTAATAAAGTCTGGTTTTAGTGTGAACTTCCTCGTTTCTTTCTTTATATGTAGGTGAAGCGACACCCACAACAAATTTGCCATTACCGACATCTAGTGTAACTCTGACGACACTAATTATGTCAACTTACGGAGGCAGAAGGAGCATCCGATGCCGATTCATAGCAATAGTATAAATTAGATTACTATAAAAAATAAACACATTTGAATCGTATTTCATTACTGCAATGTATTTGAGAGAAAGCCAATGAGAACTACTTTTCTACTCTTCTTTGTTCTAGGAGGGCTAAAATCTCTCTCCATTTCAGACTAGTTAAAGTTTTATGTCTGGACTATAAACTAAAGTTTTACAAGAGACATCAATCAGGAAATATTTCGAATTACATACATACATTTACCACAAGTGAAAAGGCAACGGAAATGCTCTATTCAACGTCCTTGAGGCTTCTGATGGTAACTCTTCAATTTCTTTAAATCTTATGCTTTTTTTATCGGTGTTTTATCATCATAATATGTCTTTTCCTAATTTGATTACTTCTAATAAAGTGCGCTAAAGTAAAACAAGCAATAATTATTTATTAGCTCGAAATAAGAAATATATTGTAATATGTTCAACCACTTTTCGAAATATTCACATAAAGAGTCATTAACTCACGAATTTGCGCTCATGCAAGACTATTTTAAAATTTACGACAAACGCAATATGTAGAGTGCTCTCAAAGGGTCTATAACTGCAAAAGAAACAAGCCCACTTACATATATGTACATATCTAAGTGTTCACATTCTAAAACCAAGTCATTCCAACGCAAATAAAAACACTATACCATGGAAATATCCCTTATAGTTAAAATAAAATAAACATTAAAAAAGCAACAACAAAGAACATATCTAGATAAATCGATGGTGTACTGGTAAATGCTAGATATATTAATTAAATGTTAGCAGCCTGATAGCATCTTCTATGTAAGCCGGGGTGAAATATAAGTGAGAATTCAGTCAAACAAAACAAACTTGAAAAAATAATGAGAATATCGTCGGAATTTTTCTGGATTTAAACAAAAAGTGAACTATTGTTTTTAGTGAATCATGATCTTGATTTGACCAAAACTCTTGCCTGAAAAATGTCGCATAAAATTAATCTACTAAAATTGGCTAAGTCAAAGGAATAGTTACAGCTGCGGAAAACTTTTATTAAAATAGGTAAATATTAATATCCTGTATAAGAACGACAATCAATAGACCTTGGAATTTAAACCAAAAGTTTGACAACCAAAACCGATACTTCGAAGAAAGTATAAACAATGTGGTTGGAAAAGAGGGAGCTGTAATAGCAGAAATCAAGAAAATGTAATAGCAGAAATCAAGAAAACAAATCGAAATCATGGTGACCAGCAGACCAGTTTTAATTTCGGCTGCCGACAACACCAAATCGAGAAATGTAAAATCTTTGATATTCTATGGATATACAGCAACGAGGGTATCTACATACCTGTACGAGCAATGATTTGTCATTTTAACTGACCACGCTTCGCTGAAATGGTTGCTTCACGTCGAAAATCTAGAGGGCCAAGTCGCTCAATGGATCGTGATGCTACAGTCATACAACTACTAGATAATGCATCGGTAATGATGAATGCACGACAACGCTGTTGGTTTGTCTTGTTGTCTCTGTCGAATGTACTGTAGACATTTTCACTGTCTCGAGGAAGGGGAGCCAGTGCTGATGTGGGATTAATGATGACTGGAATCGCCGAAAGATGGTTAAAGGAGGCAACCCGAGATGTTCGGCTAGCCGGCGACGACATGGAGGGGAAGCAGTTTAAAGAGCACCTTGAATAGAAGGACAAGTCTGTACATGGCGCTATCGCAAAAAGCTTTTGGGCCCAATGAAGCTCTCTGTAGGTCGAAAGTGAAGTGCTGAAGCAAATATTGGAAACGTTAGACGGTACATCAAGCAGGAATTCAGTTGAACAGCGAAAATGGTGTTTGGCAGCAACTTTCGAAGCATCAAAGAGTGCTATATTAGAGTAACAATTAAAGTGTATATACGCTAATAGCCGTTCACTATTATAAATTTAAGATTTGTGAATTTTATTTAATACAAAGTATTTTTAATCTAATTTTATGACTTGAATTTATTTTATTTGTCCAAAGTGAAGACCCTTGCAACCACATAGTTGGTGTTCGGGGTGTCACAATGATCTCCTGCAATTGGTCTTCCGTACTCTGAATAGCCGCCATAGTCGGCTGATTTTTATTCAATCCTTTCACGGCAGTGTTTTGGGCCCACACTCTACGCCAGTTGTAACCAAATAAATAAAGTGCGCTAAAGTAATAGAAAGAATCTTTATTTAATTACTCGTAGTACAAAGTTATATTATCATCCCCTAGCAATATGCCTAACTCGTTTTATTATCACTGTCCCCGGTAGCAAATGCGATACAACATTAAGCTGAGAAAATCATATGTCTAGAGATTCCAATCCCGAACCATTTTTTCAATCCCGGGATTACGGGATTAAAAATGTCAAATCCCGGGATCCCGGGATTCGAGGTTCAAAATATAACACAACAAAATAAGTCAAGTTTTTAATAAACAGATTATATTATGTGCCATCGTTTCAAAACTACAACAATAAGTAAGCTCAAAACTGTATAAAAAATATGTTACTGAATAATTACTAATTTATTTAATTGATGCAAATAAAAACAATAATTTTAATTATCCGAGACGTTGACAGTATGAAAGCAAATATTTAAAATTACAACTATTACAAATTACAACAACAAATCACGATACAAAATCACAACAATAAATCACAACTCTTAACATATAAAATATTCAACACATGAAAATTCTGCCAAAGTTCATTGGTTTTTTCGGAAGTAACATTGAAGCAATAGCAAAGTATCCAAAGTATCGTCTCCAAGCCTGCTTCTAAATTTATTCCCGATGTTGGACGCCGCGGAAACGGTCGATCAATATTGGTAGGACTGCTCCAAACTATGCGAGTGCCACCACTTTCGAAAAGTTTCATTTCTTTTGCAATAGTTTTAATTAGTTTAGTTTCTTGCGGCATTTCATGATTGATTATTTTCATACTTTTGCAGCTCTTCTTGCAGCATCAATTGACGACTACCTTGTTCTGATTCAATATGGGTATCTACTGGGTTCTCCTCATTTCTTTGGCTAGCAAGCAAAGGGCTCAGCATCTAGATCATTGAAGTATTTTTTTTAAATATTTGCGTTGCTTGGTTTCCAAAATAGAGATTCTATTTCACTTGGAAAATTTTTGCTGGCATAATGTAGATTCTGGAGATAGCTTAGCTAACCAAATAGCTCAGTACACGGACGCTCTTTTATTCGGTCCAATATTGCAATTTTCATAGCATTCACAAGAATGGACAGTTTTTCTCCTAGCAGCCTAAATAAAAATCTTGATGAAGTATTAGCAGTGCATAAATTTGCATCTTTGCGATTTAAGGCCTCCACAGTCAATTTTACAAGGAGTAAAACTTCCATAAGTTTCTGAATCGAATCAAACTCAGTTCCTTTTAATCTCTCTGGATATTGCAGGCCTATTAATGTATACTATTTTTCAAAATGGAAAACCGTTCGAGCATTGTCAAGAGACTGTTTCATCTTGTTTCACAATCCAGTAAATGAGACAATTAAATGCCTTGCTCGGATTTGACATAGTTTTGATGATAAAGTTCAAATCGTCGTGGTCGTCGTCCAGATTATCAGCTGCTTCATCAACTCTTTGATCTAGAATGGACCTCCTATTATAGAGAACATCGCAAACTGCCAAAAGGATGCTATGCGTGAAACAAATATGTTGCTCTGTATTAACTAGTCTGCCTACTTTTCGCATTTCATTTGACCCATCAGTTATGATGGTAACAATGTCTTTTCCTTGAGAAACATCAAACTCAGCGAAACGCTTTTTTAATATATCCAGGAAGTTTGCAACTGTCATTGATATCCTTACTCGCACCAAGCTCCAGTTAGAATTCACTAAGTAGATGTTAATATTTGTGTAGCGCCTATTTGTTGTCGAGGTCCACTATTCAAACGTCAAACTGAACCGTTCACCTGAGATACTAGCCTGTCTCATCTGTCTTATCTCTCTCTTATCTCATTTTTTTTAATTTTTTTTATCCTGCTTGCATAGCCCACAGCCTTTTTTTGATTGTTATTGAGGATTTTGGTAAATCTGTGTATGCATTCGCTAGTATTAGTTTCCTCAAATCATTCGAAGTAACGAATGCACTAAATGCGAAACAGTCCATACTTATTTATTTACAAACCCATTTGTATTCTCTTGTTAATTGTTACATCGGTTTGTTTTGCTCTATTCTTTACGCATTTTGATGTGAACCTGCATGCTAATTGCTTTCTCATAAATATGGATTCTATTTGCTCTTTTCGAGTCTTGCCGTAATTTGATTGCCGATTATGCTTGACTCCCGGCCCCGGAATCCAGGCCAATTTCTGATCCCGAAAATCCCGGGATTAGAACTCATCAATCCCGGAATTTTCGGAACCAGAAATTAACCGGGATCCCGGATCCCGGGATTGGATTCACTACATATTTCACATTATTACCACTGTCGCTAGGCCACAGATGGGATTTATTATTGAAGGAAGAAAGATGTATGTATACATTTACCACTGTCGCCCAGTAACAATTCATATAATATATATTAGTGAGTAATTTAATATATAAGTGAGATTGAGTTTGCACTCAAGTTTTAGGGTTATCAGTTGATCAACGTTTCTTACAACATGCAGAGAGTACTTTTAAGAAATGTTCAGCAATGCTTCCTTCCAAAATAAAGTAAAAATCCTTTCCTGCTAGTTCCTGATAGAAAAGTTCATGTTTTCAGTAGTTAAACCTTTAAGCAGGTAACTCACAATATCTGTTTAGGGTCTAGAGCATTCATGATATATTATAGCCCTACGCTATAGGAGAGCGGAGAGCTTTCTCTAAAAAACTTTAATCGAAAACTCGTTCTCTGCAAATGTCAAAGTATGTAGTTCGTACTGTATTTTTTTACCGACCCTTACCTATATATTTTTACACAAGTATTTTTTTCCATTGTTGGAATAAATTTTTTTAATGTAAAAAATATGTTTTTAGGCTCACTAAATTTCTCAATAGGAACTGTGCTTCATGTTAAATGTGCTGCTTGCTTAGTACCACAAAACGACATAATTTTAATATTTCAAATACAATAGGAATACTAACTGTTTTTTATTTTTTCTTCTGCAGATTTTTTATCCCATAATTCGGGCGCCAAGATCACTGAAGAAAAAATCGCATTTGATGTTCATTTCGATTCGAAGAAGAAAAATAAAAATGGAAGAGCAACAGCGAATGTAGCCAGTTTAGACAAAGAAAAAAAAATCCCACTTTTCCACACATTTAATGATGATGTCAACAAAATAAGCGCACGTGATGACTTTTTTGACACATTTGATGAAAATTTTAAGAATTTTGATAAAAGGAATATAAGTTCGAATCAAAAATCATCCTTTGACCCCTTTGGCTCCACAAACTCACCATTAACAGCAACATCATCTAAATTCAATGCATTCAATGATAACTTCGATGATGACTTCTACAAAATGAGTCTATCGGACACCAATGAAAACATCCTAAAAGCCTACACTAACTTCGAAAACGTGTCATCGAAGACATCAAACTTTGATAGCGCGGTCGTCACATCGGTCTCTGAAAAATTTTGGAATAATTCAAAAGCGCATGGAACCAAAAAAAATGATCTACTATCGAAAGTAAGTAATGAAGTTGGAGGGAAAGCCGTAGATAAATTTGCCGATGACTATTCCGAAGGCGACACCTTTGATGAAGATTTAAAGAAAGCATTAGATAGAAGCTTGGTCGACCAGTGAACAGATTCACACAGTGCCTCTTTAATTTTTAAATGGTGCATAAAACCAGAATTTTCAGTGTTGTTTCGCTGGGCCATTTTAACAAGAGAGAATAGTCGCGACAAAAATACTCATAATAGCGTATAAACTTGCAGCCACAATCATTTGATTGGGATTTGATAGTATATATGTGCTGTCTTTGCTACTAATTGAGCTAGTGGTAATTTTTTCACTTATTCCAAAGATTTATTTTTCGCAATTTTTCTTCGGTATGTAAAGACTTTCATGGCACGTTCTAATGCAAGTATGCCAAACAAATAAATATAACCTAACGTAACATCTAACACAAATATGTAGCTTTATAAAAGATAGATTCAGATAATAATGGTTTATAGCCTGGCCGTCATATAGAAGGCCAGTCGCAACTTGCAATCTGACAGGTACTAAGCTACTTATTGGTTGAGAAAAGTACCTCGACTGGTCAAAAACAGTACTTTAAGTCCGCCGTCTTGTACGTTAATTGCTTTTGGCGACTGGCCTTCTATATGACTTTTTTCACCATATATCTCAACAGTTTTATAACTATTGAGATATATGGTGAATTAACTTTCGAAAATTTGATTTCTGAATGATTATATTAACCAATAGAATGATATAAATAAATTAAGTATTGTGTGCATATATTACTTGTTTCTATAATAAATGCTAATCTAAAATGATTTAGATTTGTTTCACAAAAGAACTTCCCCACACTATATCAGACACATAATTTATGTCAACGTTATGCTGGGCTTTCAGTTTCATAAGTGGGTGCCGTGACGAGATATGATTTCTGTCATAATATATATTATATCTACGAAATGTCTCATGGAAACGCCATATGTTGACATTTTTTCTGTCATGACAGAAATGCTAAGACATGTTTTAACAGCTACGCTGATTTTTTCTCTGACTTTTTTTTGACAAGTATCTCTTCAAAACGGTGCCACTGAAATTTACACGGGAAGCAGTACTAAAACTAATTAATTTATATCCGGTAAAAGAATGTTAGTTTTTGTTCCTCTTTTAATTAATTAAAATTCTTTACGTTTTGAATGTTAGCTAATTTTTGTCTGGCTTTTTAGGTTCGTAGAGTCCCTCCCCACAATACAGTACCCATTCACTGTACTTATTATTTACTATTAGTTGTGAATCTCGTTAGCTCAGGTGTACCATGGCTAATTAAAAATAATCTTTAGCAATTTGTTTTGTATTATTTGCAGCTTTTTACATAATAATAACTGCGCGGTAAATGCTAATATTGAAATTCGATCATGTAATCAACTTCACGAAATTTACATAAAGGACTGTTTTGTATATTTGAATGAATTACATTTTGTTTACACATAATTTGAGCTCAGTATTTCCTCTTTTACATGTTACACCTTTCTTAAGGTAAGTACGCAGCCGTGCCTGAATTTCGGTTCCCCTTTAAAATGCATGGGAAAAGAGTGACGGAATTTCAACACCTGAAATTTTTCCGTGTCGCTTGGAAAAATCGGTACGCAGCCCGTCCTGAAACGTTGCCTGAAAAGTGTCAAAATTTCAGTGTTGCTCTTTGCTCGTAGGTGGCTCTGCAGTGCAAGTGGAGAGTTTTTGTGACGGAACTAAATGGTCTGCTCTTTATTTGGTCACGAAAGTGGGTGAACTTGGATACTTGTCCCCCAGAGTAGTTCAATCTACTCACCGAAGAGTGCACACCGATATGTAAAGTGAATTTTGCAACACTTCTAAAGCAGTCAAACAGTGCGTTGTGTTGACACTTGATGTGGGAGCGGGGGGTAGGGGGTTTCAGGGTGTTCTTGAGATTTGTATTTGTGGCGCGAGTTACGAATTCAACACCACCGATATCATTATAATATCAACTGCATCCAGTACATTCCTCCAGACATACATATCAGTTACATCCGGCACGTTTCATCAAATTTTTGCAATACAAAACCAACAACCCAATTCAAGTAAAATTCATGTATTCTCACGCTAAGCACTTTTCTGTACTTTGAACAAATGAGGTGGTGTTGTTCACATTGTAATCACCACCTCAGCATTTTTGCAAAATTCATAAAAACACCAAACGAAGTTGTTAGTCAGTTCATATTCTGGTCCGCAATAAAGCAGTTCAAATTAAAATCGTCTTTTTTTTGGCAAGTCCGAAGGAACAAATTATAAGTGGCGCAGTCGTGCAGATTTCGAACTACGTGTCCGCAAAGTATCCAGTGATTTTGGTGCAAATAATTAAATCGGCGAAAGAATATCGTGCGAGTTGTTAATCGGAAAAACATCCTCGAAGGTTAATCGGGACCTGTGTTGGTGCGAATTTCGGCAAGTGTTGTGCTGGTGAAAGAAAAGGAAAAAGAAGCGCTGTTGAACTAAAGACTGATCTTGAAGATCGATCTAGGAAATTGTGGAATTTTTCGAAGGATAATCGAAACGAGGAATATGAACTCGTTAATATACAGCATGTAAGTCAGTTTAATTGAATACTTCCTTTTTACATTCCTATTACTAATCCTCACTATTATAAAATTCGATAAAAGTTAATAATACAATAATATATAAGACAAATTTAAATCTCAAATCCTATATGTTCCAATTTGGTAAAATTGGTAAATCTCAAATCCTATATGTTCCAATTTGGTAAAAATAGAAAAGCTAGATCAAAACCTTACCCACGTTTTTTTAACAAGAATTTAAGAGTAATACCATTAAGGGGGGGGTATGGTCAGAGCAGCACATTTTATACCCATTTTCAAGATTTTTTTTTAGAAAACTGTTAATAGTTACTTGATTGGGATAATACTTACAGTAAAGAACAACCTTTGAAGAGTATCCAAAAAAAATTTTATTGAAAAATATCGAAAATTAAGCTCGTGACATGAATTTGACATTTTCGTTCAGGACAAAGAGTTGATTTGCGGTGAGACACATAACTAATGACTGGATCATCGTAAACAAAAAGACCAAAAATAGTTCGTCAGTTTATGAGTTTCTTGAGGTAACGCTGTCGAGTTTTTCCAAATATCTAGATTATTTAATTTTTGGTATAAGTTTGAAGTCAAAAAAACGAAAAAAACGAAAATTTTTTTTTCGAAATTTCTGTTTTCAGTTGTAAAAAATTCCATAAATAAAAAAAAAGCAAGAAATTAAAAAATATCTCGACAGCGTTACCTAGTAAATTGCCTACAGAAATAGTGTGCAAAATTTCAGAAAGATCGGTCGAGTAGTTTTCGAGTTACATGTCTCACCGACTTGAAATATAAAATTCCTCAAAAAACGCGTTTTAAAATTTTAACTGTGTAACAAAAGTGCGTGAAAAATTACGAAACACGTGTACCGTAACTGGTCGATGAAATGAATGTATACTACTACAAGTCACTTATATAAGTGTTTTTACTCAAATATAGCACATACAGGTGTGGATAGAGTGGGAAGACTCTACTATTACGTATTTGAGAGCTGCGCGCGGCCAATAAAGCAGTAAAGGAAAGCGATTTGCGCGAATTTATGAGTTTGAGTTATTTGTATTGTTAAGCCGATAACTTCGTTAATTTTGCTCGGATCGACCTGAAATTTTGTATGGACACTCCTGAGTCACTATACATTAGTCACTAAACAAAAAAAAATATATCGATTTTCTGAGCATACCCCCCCCCCTTAACGGAAACGCTTGAGAGTGAGAGAAGCCCATTAGAAAGTATTATCGAAGAGTCGAGTGATTTAGTGCGTGAAAGTGCTCTCGATTTTGATCTTGTGAATTTGAATAACTTAGAGAATATTGATTCAACAATGGCTACCGTAAATGAAGTGTTCAACTCGTTAAGAGTCCCCGACGCAATCAATGATTTGCCAAAGTTTAATGGAAACCCTAGATTGCTACGAAATTTTATAGAGAATGTTGAAGAAATTTTGTCTTTAGTTATTACTACTACACCTGCCTATAACAGAGTTTTACTGAGGGCCATTCGCAACAAAGTTGAAGGCCCAGCCAATAAAGTACTCAATATGTATGGTACCTCATTGGATTGGGGAGAAATAAAAAAAAAACCTAACCCTTCACTACAGCGACAAAAGAAATGAAACATCGCTAATTAGAGATCTACATAATAGTAAACAGGGCGGAAAAACAGTAGAAAACTATTATAGTGAAATAATCGAGCTACACTCAACTCTAAATAATCATATTCTCATTCATGAAACAGATCAGAACGTTATCTCGGCAAAACGAAACCTCTATTCAGAGATGTGTCTAAACACAATCCTGACGGGACTCCGGGAGCCTCTTGGGGCCACTATCCGGGCCATGAGACCAGGTTCCCTCGCTACAGCGCTCTCTTTCTGCATTAAGGAACAGAATATATTCTACGCCAAGCACGAATATCAAAGCTCGCTTAAGAAATCGCAAAACAATGCTAATGTTCAAAAATCAGCTATGCCTCAGCAACATAGATTGCTTCAAAATCAGCCAGTATTTCAATTTAATCGGCCATTTGGTTCGCCAAATTATAATATTCATCGTCCTATTCAACCTTCTCAACCATTTTATCGTCCTATTCTACCTTCTCAACCGAGTAGTAAGGAAGCCACCACACCATGTTATAAGCATAAGGTGCGGTAGAGACAGCATGCTTAGGTGACACCAGAGTAGTTCCACCTCCCTAGGTAGCCACCAGAAGAGCTTACGTGTTAAGGTATAGGACGAGCTTTTATGTTCCGGGGGAGAGGCCGTTGAAAAGGGCTTTAGGTGCCACCACGATCTTGGCTGGAGGCGGTGTTGAAGTGCTGATGAGGAGTTGAGCGATGTGTGTTGGGTGATGTGCAAGAGGGAGAGAAGCAGATAGAGAGAAGCTTTATGCGAGAGAATGGGCGTTGGGTGCGAGGAGATGAAGAAGCTTTGTGCGAGAGAATGGGCGTTGGGTGCGAGGCTGTGAGGAAGCTTGAGGAGATGAAGAAGCTTTTTGTGAGAGAATGGGCGTTGGGTGCGAGGAGTTGTGTGTGTGTGTTCCGCGCTTTGCATTGCCTTGAGTCGTATTGGAGGGGCTATTTCCCACCTTTATTCTCTTTGTAAGCTTGACCTGCGCTCTGTTTACAAACGATCAGACCATGTGTTTGGTTTAACAGCAAACTCGATAGCCCGTGTTCTGTTAGTGTATATAATTTTACTTTTATCGATCCGAATGAACCAGTTCCAGAGATGTAAAATGCACATTTCTTGGTGATTAAGCATATGGCGATTAGCATGCATAACATACGTATATATTGGGTTGCAAATTGAGTTGAATGAAATGTGTTTAACATGATCGCTTACCACGATGATGACGGGAATATTGTGTGAAAAGAGAATGACCAATAACTGTTTCTTGTGGGTAAATTACATGCTGATCGCAGTAAAATGCGAGATTGTTGGGGTTTGTTTACGAAGCGTATTGGGTTTGTTTGCTTTGATTTTTATCGGAAGGAATTAATGAAGGTAGATCAAAATAAGTGTGTGTGGATCTTCATTAAGATGTACAATGTGTATTCTGCTCAAACTCAATCACTGCATTTGACTGATACGGTCTTGAAATTGGTTATACTTGTATCGTATGTATATCCGTGTACAATGTCTTGTTAATGGATGGATCTGAGTAATTCAAAATAAAAATACAAGATGTAGATCATTTGTATAAAACCTGGTGTGTCATAACTGACCTTTGTCGCTATGCATGAATGGGTTTACGAGGGATTTTACTTTTGTTATTCTTGTTTATCATATCATTCGTCATGTGCGTTTCTGATCTCAAACTTGATATGACCTATGTTGTGTGGATAAATGGTGATTTTACGCGCTGCAGAGATTATGTCATAACTGGATGAATGATTTTATGATATTTCCGGGTGGCTATATTTAGATGAAAACAGAGACGTTATTCGCTGGTTGCAGAGGAGTAGGTCAATGTTCAGGTTTTGTATTTTCTTTGTGGTATTTAGGTGGAACGTGGGGGTGGGAATTTTAGGTAAATAAAAACATTTGTTTGTATAAGTGGTAATAAGCTTTATTGGTTTGTTATTAATACAAATTTATATTGAAATAAAATTGTTGACATATTACTTGGAAAAATAATTGTATATTGAAACAGCTTGACATATAAATCCACCAACAAAAAATCCAAGACCAACACATTTTAATAGATTGTAGAGGCAGTGCTCTGTTCTGGAACATTTTTTTGTTGTAGTAGGTGTATCGTAAGGTCCACAGACGTCTTTTCCGTTGGCGTAGAAACATTCCGGTGACAATCGCAAGTGCTCACTCTCGACATCGGTAGGTGTGTTGAATGCATCCATGGTGACCGAGCAGAAGTAACATCTGACCTGGTCTTTTATGTTTGTGTAAAAAAATCCACTACGTGCAAGTTTAAGTATTTTTCTTTCATCAATTTTTAGATTGGCAAACGTCTTGACGCGATCATATTCTCGCTTTAAACACAACATCTCGAATGAATGTTGTTCACTTTTAGAGCACGTCTTTTATATTTATCCAGGAATTATGATGAGAAAGAAAACCAAGCCATTTGACAAAAACACGATTTCCCCTTCTTCTTATAATTTTCTCAACAAGGTATGCATCAGGGTGTTTCACTGTAGTTAACTCAGGCTCGTAGAACCCTCGTTGTATCAAATTTCCCTGATAGTCTTCCAATGTGTACGTACGGGGCTGTGTTTTTCTTACATCTTTTATTGAAAAAATTTCAGTGGACCAGTTTGGGGTGTAGCCTTTTTCAAATATGTGCTTATGTTTACTTATACGTACAAAGTCACCTTTTTTGAATTTAGGTTTTGACGTAACCTTAACTTTTCTATAAGCATCTGAAAGTATTTGAACTTCATTGGTCACATTCACGTCAATAGGCCGCATCTTTATAATACGGTGTTTAGTTATATTATACTGATCAACTAGTTTCGATACTAGACTGATCCAGTGGTAGTTTCCATTCATGCTGAATTCTTTCCACATTATACCTTTTAGAGTTCGATTGAAGCGCTCAACAATCGATGCTTTCAAAGCATTAAATGTTGAATAGTGTTTGATTTCATACTTTTTCATAAGATGGTGAAATGTTTTATTGAAAAATTCCTTTCCGTCATCTGTTTGCAGATTTCTGGGAATACGTCTTTGTTCGAGAATTGTTTCCATTGCCTTCGTCACTTCATTAGCACTTTTATTTTTGACTGGTAATGCCCAAGCGTACTTGGAAAAAGCCTCAATTATTGTGAGTAGAAATTTGTAGCCTCTATTCTCTGATGAGTATGCACTCATATCAACCAAATCCGCCTGCCATAAATCATCAATACCTCTGATAGGGACCCGACGTCGTTTAAAATTTTTACGAGCAGGTCTGTGCAACTCGTTGACAATTTGCCTTCTACTCATAACGATTAAATGTATAAATATAGGTCGTTTACTTGTTTTTATGTTAAAATCTGTGAAAATTTGCAAAAATGACGCACTTTATTCACCCCTTCACAATGATGGTTGCCGGTCCATCTGGATGTGGCAAGACGAGTTTTATAGAGACACTTCTCAGAAATGACACTATGATACAGCCTCGGGTGAAGAAGGTTATTTGGTGTAATGCTGAAACTCAAGCTGTTCCAACAAAAGTAGGTTTTAAAAATATCGAATACTTAAGTACGATTCCAGAAGAGTTGGTGAATAATGCGAATGAGCCAACACTTATAGTTTTGGACGATATGATGTTAAACGCATTTTCAAGACAAGTTTGTTATTCTTGTTTATCATATCATTCGTCATGTGCGTTTCTGATCTCAAACTTGATATGACCTATGTTGTGTGGATAAATGGTGATTTTACGCGCTGCAGAGATTATGTCATAACTGGATGAATGATTTTATGATATTTCCGGGTGGCTATATTTAGATGAAAACAGAGACGTTATTCGCTGGTTGCAGAGGAGTAGGTCAATGTTCAGGTTTTGTATTTTCTTTGTGGTATTTAGGTGGAACGTGGGGGTGGGAATTTTAGGTAAATAAAAACATTTGTTTGTATAAGTGGTAATAAGCTTTATTGGTTTGTTATTAATACAAATTTATATTGAAATAAAATTGTTGACATATTACTTGGAAAAATAATTGTATATTGAAACAGCTTGACATATAAATCCACCAACAAAAAATCCAAGACCAACACATTTTAATAGATTGTAGAGGCAGTGCTCTGTTCTGGAACATTTTTTTGTTGTAGTAGGTGTATCGTAAGGTCCACAGACGTCTTTTCCGTTGGCGTAGAAACATTCCGGTGACAATCGCAAGTGCTCACTCTCGACATCGGTAGGTGTGTTGAATGCATCCATGGTGACCGAGCAGAAGTAACATCTGACCTGGTCTTTTATGTTTGTGTAAAAAAATCCACTACGTGCAAGTTTAAGTATTTTTCTTTCATCAATTTTTAGATTGGCAAACGTCTTGACGCGATCATATTCTCGCTTTAAACACAACATCTCGAATGAATGTTGTTCACTTTTAGAGCACGTCTTTTATATTTATCCAGGAATTATGATGAGAAAGAAAACCAAGCCATTTGACAAAAACACGATTTCCCCTTCTTCTTATAATTTTCTCAACAAGGTATGCATCAGGGTGTTTCACTGTAGTTAACTCAGGCTCGTAGAACCCTCGTTGTATCAAATTTCCCTGATAGTCTTCCAATGTGTACGTACGGGGCTGTGTTTTTCTTACATCTTTTATTGAAAAAATTTCAGTGGACCAGTTTGGGGTGTAGCCTTTTTCAAATATGTGCTTATGTTTACTTATACGTACAAAGTCACCTTTTTTGAATTTAGGTTTTGACGTAACCTTAACTTTTCTATAAGCATCTGAAAGTATTTGAACTTCATTGGTCACATTCACGTCAATAGGCCGCATCTTTATAATACGGTGTTTAGTTATATTATACTGATCAACTAGTTTCGATACTAGACTGATCCAGTGGTAGTTTCCATTCATGCTGAATTCTTTCCACATTATACCTTTTAGAGTTCGATTGAAGCGCTCAACAATCGATGCTTTCAAAGCATTAAATGTTGAATAGTGTTTGATTTCATACTTTTTCATAAGATGGTGAAATGTTTTATTGAAAAATTCCTTTCCGTCATCTGTTTGCAGATTTCTGGGAATACGTCTTTGTTCGAGAATTGTTTCCATTGCCTTCGTCACTTCATTAGCACTTTTATTTTTGACTGGTAATGCCCAAGCGTACTTGGAAAAAGCCTCAATTATTGTGAGTAGAAATTTGTAGCCTCTATTCTCTGATGAGTATGCACTCATATCAACCAAATCCGCCTGCCATAAATCATCAATACCTCTGATAGGGACCCGACGTCGTTTAAAATTTTTACGAGCAGGTCTGTGCTACTCGTTGACAATTTGCCTTCTACTCATAACGATTAAATGTATAAATATAGGTCGTTTACTTGTTTTTATGTTAAAATCTGTGAAAATTTGCAAAAATGACGCACTTTATTCACCCCTTCACAATGATGGTTGCCGGTCCATCTGGATGTGGCAAGACGAGTTTTATAGAGACACTTCTCAGAAATGACACTATGATACAGCCTCGGGTGAAGAAGGTTATTTGGTGTAATGCTGAAACTCAAGCTGTTCCAACAAAAGTAGGTTTTAAAAATATCGAATACTTAAGTACGATTCCAGAAGAGTTGGTGAATAATGCGAATGAGCCAACACTTATAGTTTTGGACGATATGATGTTAAACGCATTTTCAAGACAAGTTTGTGAACTGTTTACCAAAGGGTCACATCATAGGAATTTTTCGGTTATAATAGTAACACAAAATGTATTTCATCAGGGCAAATTTTGCCGTGACATATCATTGAACTGTAAATATCTGGTATGCTTTAAGAATCCACGTGATAAAAGTCAATTTCATCATCTTGCTAAACAAATTTACCCTGAAAATAGCAAGGAGCTTGTGAGAATATATGAAGAAATCACTCAGGTCCCCCACAGTTATTTATTAATAGACCTGACTCAGAATACGAATGATATATTACGTTTCCGTACTGATTTATTTAACAAAAACTGTGTAACGTGCTATTGTTCAAAGGATAGTTTAAAGCAGGAGAATGGTGTCACGAATGAAGCGATTAAAGGAAAACAAGCATATGTTATACGTGCTTAGTCATGCTCGACCGGGTTTGAGAAACGCTATACTTAAGAATGCCGACACAGAGGTAATTCAAATACTTTGTGAAATCACCTTGAATACGCTGAATGGAAACCACAGACCTCGTGGAAAGTTATATAACCGTCTCTGTAAATATAAAAGGTGTATGCGTAAGCTTGTCGATGCTAAACGGTCAGTTCCGCGACAGCGTAAAGTATTAATTCAACAAGGCGGATTTTTACCCATACTGCTGGGAAGTGTACTTTCAGGGGTGATTGGTTCACTAATCGAGAAATATGTATGGGAACAGTAATCTGAATAAAAAGCTTCTTCTGTCTCCTGAAGTATATGCAAATTTGAAAGACACTATTGAAAGTTCTAATAACCAGAGCTTGTTCGATAAGGCAATGAATAAGATATTGAAAAGTGAAAAATTCAGCGATAAAGACACATGGTATCATTATCGAAACGAACTTATAAAATTTTTAAACACCCGTCGTAGAAGTAAAGGATTTCTAGAAAGAAAAACTCAATTGCCTTCATCGAGTGAGCATGTACGCAAGCAACAGAAAAGCTTGCGAGGCAACACGACACAAACTAAATATGTTTTTAGAGATGAGAAACCTACGCAAACTACACCTGTACGAGTGGAAAAATTGTTTGAATCATCAGGTGAAATCACACCTCCAAGAAGTGTATTATCGGCTGCAGCAAAGCGTCGTCTATCGGCAAGTGGAATAGCCAAAAGTCTGAAGCCACCATCGAAATTTAGAAAAACTTCAACTGACAAAGATTATAGGATAATAACTGGTGATGGCGGAATAACACAATACACAGTACCTGTTGATATGAGTCCTGATGAAGTAGAAGACGTTCTAGGGGAGATAGACAATCTTGATGATGAGGTTTCCAATGTCTTTAAAATGGAGAAAGAAGGGGAAGAAGGTTCTGAAAGTATCGCGGATGTGGAAATGCAGGAGTTGCCTAGTCACTCTATATTAAGGCCCGCTCGGTTCGATCCTAATCAATACACGTCTGATCAACCCGTCAGAAAACATCCTGTTCGACAGAGTGAGAGACTAAAAGAAAAAAAAGGGCCTAGCTCGAGTGTACCAGATCTGGCTTGGGAAAGAATTTGAAATGCCTGTAACAGTAACAGATGATGAATTCTACGTATGCCTTTTAAGCAATAGTTCCCTGAGCATTTACCCTGAAAACACATTATCATCTTTTGAGAATATTCTTCCTGCTTCTTGTAAGCTTGGTAGCGGATGGTGTGTTGGAATGACGGAGATAATGTTGCCAAAACGAAAAAAAGGAGAGACAGTGTCAACCAGCAGTGTTTCTAAGCGTTCTAAATACAGTATCGGAGAAGAAGAAGCTAGTATGATGAAAAGAAGTCGACGATCAACTGTAGCAGAATCCAGCAAGCCTGAAGTAACAGAAATAGTTGTAAAAATCAAGTCTTTGAAAAAAAATCTTGTTCTCTTAAGATGGAGTGATGCTTCTTTACGGAGACTTTGTTATGAAAAAAATGATATCAATTTTTCAACATTCCTATCGTCATTTTTCTTGGTTATTAAACCTGACTTTTATAACTACTATCTGACATCAATTAAGGAACTGGTATTCAAACATATCGAAAAAGATCGAGATGAAGGAAGTATTCCCGACATCAGTGATTCTAAGAAGATTGGAGGTTTCTGCTTACATGTTTACCAAGGCGAGAAAATCGCCGAAAAAGTTTATTTAAACTCAAACAAAAAGTTTAACACGCTTCAGGACTTTATTGATTATATAATTGGACAGATTCCAAGGTCGAAAAGAAATCATGTAGAGCTATTAAGAATGATTGACGAATACATATATCCTGCACAAAGCTTAAGACGAGAGAAAAAAGAAAAGCGGGGATCAAGCCTACCTCGCATACGTTTCATCTAAAAGACTATGGGGTAAAAATAAATGTGGAACTGCCAATACCTTCACCGATTAACATTACGGATTTTGTGTCACTTTTGCTAAGTGGAATAGAGTTTTCAGACGAAGATTTAAAAAAGACAGCTGAAATTTCCGGCAGAACAGTGTACCAGGTACGAAAACAATTATTTTACCGAATTGGTCAATCCATAAGTGCTGCGGCTAAAGAATCCGGTACCGATATATTACCTGATGAATGGGCAAAAACTGAATCAGATACAATACTAAACATTCCATACAAAAGGAGTGATAGAACAACGGGTACAACACCAGTACCGATTGAAGTGTCTAAAACTGAAAATATTGCTGGTCTATTCATTGATGCATTTTTAAAAACACCTGTTGATAAACGCGATCCAGATCTGATTGATGTCTCGATAAAAGAATCTTTCGATAAGTCAATATTTCTTGACAGTCTAAGTCGGTTGGAAAAAAACGTGCATGAGCTTGATAAAAGAACGCGTCGCGCTACGGCATCCAAGACCGTTAGCGATTGTGAAAGCCCCAATTTAATTCATGTTTACACAGACATTATCAAACCTAGAATATTAGCTGATAAATTGGTGCGAAATCTTCGTACGATTCCTTTGCAAGATTGCGACAGTATTTTCAGATTCAATCATGTAGAGTACTGTGCTGTGGAAAAAACTTTTTTCGAAAGCATTTCTATTAAAGTCACAGATCAACAAGGTGAACCAGTAGACTTTGAACCAAGTTTTACTCCCACATATATAATGCTTCACTTCAAACGTCGGTAAGAAAAAGTATAAATATTCACATACATTGATGTAAGGGTTATAGTGTTAATATTCAATACCGATGTTAACGACATGATCTCGCACTACACACGCTATTATTTGGTCCAGAGTGGTGGAAATTTATCAGATATTGGTGACGTCTATCGAGCCCCAATTATCTATCAGCGCGGTAGAGGTATAGGAAGTTTTTTCAGTAGTTTATTACGTTATCTAAAACCTTTGGCTGCGTCAGGTGTAAAAGCTATAAAAAGACAAGCGGTCAAGACTGGAAAGGCTATTATACAGGAAGTTGGTAATAAACCTCTTAAAGAACTCTTAAGAGAACACGGACAAACTGCAGCACAGGAGTTAGCTCAGAAAGGTATAAACAAACTTTTTGATAAGATGGATGGTGCTGGTAACCGAATGGCTATAAAAAGAGCTAACCCGTTCACAACAATTCAATTCAAGTCTTCGCCTAAGCGACGTTAAGCTGGTAAGTTGAAAAAAACTGTAAAAAGAGCCTCACGTAAAAAGATTAAGAGGGTGAAAAGTAAACGAAAAGTTATCAAGAAGTGTGTGTTGGACATATTTGATAAGTAATTAACATGACCTCCTACAAAGAATGCATGAAATCCGAATTGGACATTTTCTCCACATCACCGATTCAAAGCAATATTTTAAAAACCGAAGAAGTTGCATACAAGCCGATAGCTTCATTGGATAACTCATCTGTACTGGAATTCATCTCTCTCGGCCATGGTGATACGTATCGTGATTTATCCAGCATATATCTACGGCTCAAAGTGCAGATGGTTAAAATAAAGGATGGTAAAGAGGAGTTATTCACAGGGACTGAAACAATTCAGGGTGCTGATGGAAGAGAAGTCGTGGCTGATCGGCGTCGCAAATAATTTGATGCATTCGCTTTTTAGGCAATGTACAGTTCAGTTGAATGGGAAGAATATAGCTCAAACAGACAACAACTACCAGTATAGGGCATACATTGAAAATCTATTGAATTACGGGAAAGATGCAGCAACAACACATCTCGAATCGGTTGGATGGTATCTTGACCAGAATGAAATGGAAATGATTGAAGGCGCTGGTCCAAAGTCTGAGAATAAAGGTTATCTTAGTAGATCAGCGCTATTAGAGAAAATAATGGGAAAGATCCATAGCGACATATTTAACCAAGAAAAACTATTGATTAATGGTGTGGATTTGCGTGTCATATTATCATTAGAGAAACCTGAATTCTACCTGTACTCGAAAGATGATAAATTCTCGCCACGAATTAAAATACTGGAAGCAACAATGTACATGAATCACGTAAGCGTCAATCCCAATATTCTCCTGGCACATGAAACAGTACTGCAGCGTTCAAATGCAGTATACCCGTACAGACGCATCGAAGTGAAAACATACACGTTGCCAACAAATACATTCACACTATCGCTGGACAATATCGTGGTTGGTCAATTACCGAACTTACTCATTTTCGGGATGGTAGACAACGGCGCCTATACCGGAAAACGTACTAAAAATCCATATAACTTCAAACACAATAACATCACGAGATTTAATTTGTCAGTTAATGGCGTGCAAGTACCAAATCAACCTATAGAATTCGATTATTCAAAAGAAAAACCACTGAGCACTCGGGGGTACTTGAGCCTTTTCAAGGGTACTGGTATCAATTATTTCGATAAAGGCCATCAGATATCCAAACAATTCTTCGACAATGGTTGCTTTTTGCTAGCATTTTGACTTGACAGCGGATAATTCATACGAATCAACTTGTGGCAGTTTATTGAATCAAGGTGTTGTGCGAATCGAGGGTAGATTCAAAGAGGCCTTAAAGAATAGTGTGACATGCATTGTATATGCAGAGTACGATACGAATATTGAAATCGATAAAAATCGAAACGTTTACTCGAGTCTATAAAAAAGTATATAAAGAGGTTCAACACTTTTGTATTTATTATTTATCTGTGCCTTGGCTGGAGATAGCTACAGTACGATGACTCACTGTCTAGTAAATACCGAGTATTTTTCAGAGGGGCACTTTACCTTCTTTAAAAAAATTGCGTTTGCAGGCTTTATTTCACCAGATAAAGTGTATACAAAGGAGATCGTTTACAAATATCCTACATCAACAGTTAGCACTACAGATCATACTGGCGTGTCTGGAAAACTTGAACTTAAGCGGCTGGATGAGGATCTTATAAAAACCCTCGCAAAGTTTTCAACTATTTTCGTACATGGGGAGCCAACAAAGGAATTCCTTCAAAGCTACGTTACCCCTCGTACTAGGATCATTAACCTTGAAGCAGTCACCACTAAAGAACAGGAATGAACACGATCGAACTTGGTAGTTCTTTAAAGCGAAATCATGTGACTAAAAGATTTTTCAAGGGCGTTTTTCCGTGCGATCACTTACCCCGTCAAATGAAGAAACCTGCTTGTATTATTGCAAACACAGATCCAGCTCACAAAAGTGGAACGCATTGGGTGGCCTTTTACATTCCTAGAAAAGGTCCAATCGAGTACTTTGACTCTTTCGGTAAATATCCTACTAACAAGTACTTCAAAAGATTTCTTCGGGTCAATGGTAAAGTTTTCGTAAATAATAAGCAGAGGTTACAGAGTGCGTTCTCAACCACATGCGGGCAGTATTGCGGTGTTTTTCTTTATTTTCGTTGCAGTGGCAGGAGCTTCAAAATATTTCTGAACCGGTTCTCCTCTACAGATTATAATTTCAATGATGGTGAAATAGTTGATTTATTCCGGAAAATTTATTTGAAGACCTCTTTGCAAAATGGTGGGGAGTGTTTCAATCAGACCTGCAGACAGGAGATCGGAGATATAAAAGCAGCGTGATCAAGCCATCGAAACCATAGTTGTGTCTTTTACAATTTAAAAGGATGTCGTCAGTTGCTGAAAAGTCCGCTAATAAGCAAACACAAACCCCTAAGCGTGCCGGTCGCGTTGTTCAGAAGAAGAAAAAAGTTGTGAAATCCCCCCAAGTCGAAGCTTCTAGCAACTTTGAGAACATCATATCAGGCTGCAAGGAGAAGAAGTCAAGAACGAAAACGACTCCCAAATCACAAGTTCCGTGCAATGAAGACGCCTTACTGAACTACACGTACTACCTGGATGGATGCCATAACCGTAGGGTCACACTCGGATTTGACCCGCAGACATTTCAGGTGAAGGTAATCTTCCACTACCATGGACGTTTCCCACTGGCAATTGACTACAGTCAATGGATTTCACTCTATAATTACCTCAACGATTTGAAGACTTCAGCAGGCGATGAATATCCGGAAAATCAATTGAGTCTTTTAAAACGGTATCAGATTCCTGTAGGCAATGGCAGCATAACACTCAAACATCTGGAGCTATTCAAACTGTTCGACATGATGGAATTTTTTAACATTGTCATGCACCACAACAACCTGGCCTCGGAATATGTGAAGGAATATTACGAGCAGTACTGTAATAGATGCAGGGAGAAGGATCTATTGAAGCTGAAAAATGAGGACTTTTTTATACCACCTCATACATCTTATATGCATATTAATTATTCTAGGCTTTTTTATGAAATTCCAATACTGTGTAGCTGTAACCTTATTTTTAATGTAATGAAATAAATTGACGTAATAAGAAAATAACATGTTTTTATTTCAATAATATTTAGTATTCATTAGAAAATACATGTAAAGATTTATACAGTTTTGTACTGCACACCTGGTAATTGCATGCGTATCGTGAATATTGCAGAACGTGTTGAAGTTTCTAAGTTCACTCAACTTGGGAGTTTGCATCTGTATAATGTTGGCTTCCGGTATATATTTCCTTATAAACTTCTCCTTCACAACGCCTTTCAGGTATATGGTACAGTCATTGAACCTTTCTAGAATCTCCGGTAGCAGGCTGTAACTAACAACACCATCACTCCAACGTAATCCGTTTATTTTCTCCACATCAAATTCGTTTTGTTTTCGTGCTCGTACAGACAATTCCTGGTACGGATAAGGAGGTGCAAAGTGGTAAGATACTGGTTGTATTGAGTCAAATGAAACCATGGCAAGTTCTTTCACAAAATATTGTCCATTGTTATCACAAACAAACTGGATATCAAAAACAAACTCAGACATGTTAGCTGAGGGAACGAGTCTTACGAAATAAGAAAACCTTTTACATTTCTAGACTATTTATTTATTTTATAACAAAACGTTTGATATAACCGCATGATTTTTATTTTATATTAATTGTACATGCTTGGCATTTACTTACATTTTACAGGACTTTAACTATTTAATTTAATTTTTTTGAAGCCATATGGATAAGAAAGGTAGTCCTCAGTTACAATACGCTTATCAAATGTAAACTGTATATGTTTCATTTCAACTGTCGAAATTACAATTCCTGGTTGTTTATAAGCCGTTCACACTACACTTCTAAATCAGGTAGATTTAGAATCTGTCAAGTTAATCAGGTAAGCGTTCACACTACCCGACGTGATTTAGAATGAGGAGATTTAGAGAGAGAAATGTCATTCGAATTTAAGTGTACAATTTTTTTTTGCGTGAAAGTTGTTGAAAATGGTGCAGAAAGATGCAAGAGCATTATCTATTCATTTTGTACAACTCAAATTTTCCGTTTTTGTTCAGTTTTCTTTATTTTAGACCGAAATTCGAATGACATTTCCTTCAAATCTACCGTGCCTCTCACGGATGGAATTCAGGGCGCTCTGAGAAGAATTCAGCCGGGAAAAATTCACAATAGTACCTGATTTGTACTTGATTAACTCAAAATCTACTTGATTAACTCTGTCAGACGCCGAAAAAAATGTATGGGTAATCAGGTAGATTTAAGTTGATTTAGCTCTAAAGCGATCAGCTGATCGAAATCGCCTGATTTAGAGCCTAGTGTGAACGGGCTATTACGTTTAATCTTTTTTTTCATTTTTTATACATATATTGTCGTTTTCATTACTAATTACCATAGACTTTAAACTTTCAAAGTGAACACGCTTACTATTTTCAAAATTAAGTGATATTCCCTTACATTTAACAACATATTCAGGTTCTCTAGGTGTCTCAACTTTAAGTCCGTATGTTTTTGGACCTGGACTTACGAATTCTGAAACAAAAGCTTTCTCACCATAGGGTTCAATCTCGTCTGTTAACTCCCTAGCATACTGGAGATAGTAAACGGGATAGGATTTTCTTTATTATCGACAAATATCAAGCTATCAGTATCACAATAGAGAATTGATTCCCCAACTTTTTCTAATACATTATAAAGTTTAAGTCTTGCAAAGGCTGTTGTGTAAGCTTCGATGGGTAAATTACCATGCTGTAAAGTGTTAAGGTTCTCTTCCACATATTTCCACGTGATCCACATTGCGTTAACGCTAACTGGCAATAAAGAACATATTTCTATACCGGGAGATTGAATAAAGTCGGAAAAATCTTTGAAGTTGTTATAAATTTTGGTATAAGTCCGATCTTCCCTTTGAGCGAATTTACCCCATAATGAATTTAAACAAATTTTAGCTACATTACGTCTACCAGAGTTCTTTTGCATTTGTGCCCTGTCCAAAACAATGTCTTCCTGCATCTTGTTAGACTGTAGGAAATTAGTTTTTTCCTCTTCAGAGGAATGCTGTACCCCCCAACCACTGGCCTCTTGTTTTATTTTTAAGAATGTGTTAACATATTCTGTAAATAACACGCCAGTTTTTGCATTTGAGTCATACTTCACATGATTATACTTCCAAACTTCAAATACTTTAAGTACTTTGTACCCCTTTTCAACGGCCAATGAAACTTCAGGAATTATCCAAGTTCCAAGTAGTGCCCTTTCAGCTTCTGAATGATTACAGCCAAAAACATTATTTGACCAAGCAGATGCCTTACATAATGGAAAATACAACTTTTTATCATTTTTGACCGGTAGTACTGGTAAAAATAAGTCTGTTGGAGGAATAATCATACACTTTATGAAGCCATGCATTGAAAGTATTTGAGAGATGTCAGGGATATTATCATTACGGAAAATTTCAGGGTGTCCAATAGGGTAGGGAGCGTATTTATTAATATACGGGTATAGACTAGTGAAATCTAAATATCTTATAATCTCATCAGGTTTGACTTTGTGGTAAAGTTTGAATACCTCGGTTCTCCCGCAAAAAATGGCGGCACGCGGATTAAGTGGCATAGAACAGTACGTCACATATCTATCGACGTTTTGTTTTATATCGGGTTGTTCTTTTAGTAGCTGTTTAAATTCACATTCCCATATATACACAAGTTTATAGCCGAATCTCTTAATTGTCTCCATTCTTCGAAGTGTACTCTCATACCTCTGGCTTAAGGTTTCATTTTGATTGTAAGGTTTTTTAATATGCACTTCTTGAACTTTAAAACATTTTCTACAACCGTGGTAGAAACAGCCAAAGAATTCATATACAGTGTTTGTTGCAGGATTGAAACCATCAACTTGTAAACCCCCCTTCTCCAACTTTAACTCACCTACATTATTAGAAGAGACAATGAGATCTTTGATTTTTGAACTTTCCCAAGAAAGCCATTTAGTTGCGATAAGTGATTGGTTTTGCTTTTTATAATAACCATGTTTAGGCATAATACCCAAGACATTACTTTTCAGAAATTTTTTCCTGAAAGTAAGCATACAAGCTGATGCAATTGTCATCGATTCTACTAAAGGATTAACCCCAGTTATTTCAAGGAATTCTTGCATAAATCGTATACAACCCAATCGTAAAATATTTACATCGTTGATACAGTATAATAGTATTTCCTTTCTATTATCAAACAAACCTTGTGAGATAGTGTTATACCAGCTTAAAAACTTTTCCCTCTCTTCGGTACGCATCATGTTATAACCATAACATTCAGGCTGTGGATATTTACCCACATAATCAATATTCTCGAGGGTATTAAATAAGTGGGGGTAGTAGCCCTTTGCAGACTCTTTAAGGTGAAAAACTTTAGGAAACTTGGAGAGAGGGAAGGCTAGAAAGTTTAAAGAGTCAATAAAGGTAATTTGACCACATTTCAATTGCATAATTTTAGTACCATTCATTATAGGATCTATTTCTAATTTACGATCCATTAGCTCAGTAATTACGAAGTGACCATCATAACCTTGTAAATTATGAGCAATGCAGTAGATATTATCTACATACGGACGTGCCATTAGACAGTAATCTAAAAATCGTTTCAAAACGGGCACATCTTTGTTATACTCGAATATATGCTCCCTAGCCCCACACACATCACAACTATCTTTCATATCCACGCTTCCAGAACAGCTATAACATACCTGCTGTGCAACGATTAAATTTACAACATGTAAAAAGTCAGAGTCACTATTCTCGTAATGTGTAGTTTGAGTGCTTTCACAGTCGAAAAAGATCAGTAGAAACTTTGTCTTTCTTCCACCTTTGTGCGGTTTTATGTAGCATAAATGATCGGGTGGGACAGTATTTGAACATATCTGACAATAATATTCATCACAAACATGTTCAGACATGCGCTTATTATCGGTAGTTATAAATTTTGTACACATTGCACATATCTTAAACGTTTCACACACATTTTTACCTCTAATTATATTTTTAAGGTGGTTATTAAAACAATCAGTTAAAACAATCAGTTAAGGTGGTTATTAAAACAATCAGTTAAAAGTCACGATTACAACTTTCACAATGAGTAAGTTTTTCAACAAAATTACACGGCGGACTCGAATGGCAATACGGACACTTTATTTCACACCTATGAAATTTATTCATGAATAATTTATTACAAAAAGAACAAGCATAGCGTTTGTCGAAAAAACCTGTCAGCGATTTGATCACGTAAACATGTTTCAATCTATGTGAATAATACAAATAAATCTTTTTTACTAAAGAAGGTGAGGAGTCAACCTTGAAGAGAATAGAGTTGGAATCCCTAATGTTATCAAAGACAATTATTTGATAATCCTTTAGAAGATTCTGAAACTTGTAAAGATCAGACAAAATGCAACTATCTTTACAAATAGTTACTTTAGCATCTTTACATAATCTCATGGATAATCTGGGCAGTCTACTAATAACGTCTAAATGAGATTGTGTGTTAAATTTTACCGAAGCTATTTCCATTGCATAACATAAACTTCGGGGCAGACAGTTGACATCATTTTCTAAACCTACATCCACAACACTTTTTGTTTTTCTGCTTAAAAGCACGGCTTCGTCAGAATATTTATGATTAAGTCTACCCCCTGCAAAAGGGAAGTTAACAATGTTTGCATTTATCTGCATGACATCGTCTGCTAGAAAATTACTGTTGGATTGATTCACGTATGAAATTAGACCAAGAATATACTTCCCGCTTATTTCGTTTACATACCTTAAACTTGACCATAAAGGTTTTATGTGGGGAGAGTTGGGTAGCTCTATTGTGAAGCTGATTCTGCTTCGTTTGATCGAATTTGTTGTTAAATCCTTAACAACATCGTCAAACACTTTTTCCAGATGACCAATAGGATTTTCAGCACGAGTATTGATATCTTGTAAAAGGAAATTAATTTTAATACCTTCCACATTGAATTTTTAAAAAAATGTTTCCTGTTTTGATATTAATTCATAAGTGGCTTTTGAACCACCACCTTTTTGAACTATTAAATCTAGAGGACTACTTTCTGGCGAAATTTGGTTAGAACTATTGTGACCTGCTATCGTATATATATTGCTATGATTTAAAACTAACTCTCCGTCCATATGTATCGTGTCATTGCACGCTGTTACCGATGAGCTCCCCTCGCCTATATTCATATACTCTAGAGTCTGCCTGAGTACATGATTCGAGAAATCGACTTTGAATAAAGATGAAAACCTTACCAACAGAGTCATCAGAGCATATTTCTCAGGCTCTGTAAAAATTAACTTTTTGGTTTTCAACTCGCACAACATAAGTGTCAAGCCCGACATAAAAAAGTTGTGGCCTAAATTCAAGGCACTTTCAAGATATTTAATAAAAACGCTACAACCTGACATTTTTATTAAATGGTGTGGTAAACTAGTAGCAAGTACAATTAGTAGAAAAAATGCTAAGAAAAAATGCTGAGGCCTGGGACGTCCGCTTCAAAACAATGACTGCGGCAAGAGCCTTCAGTATCTGCAAATAAAAGTCTTATTAGTTTTCACAGGGTCTAAAGTGATGTCCACAAGCCTGCTGCAAACTTACCCTGAGCTTAGAGTAGTTTCCACAAGTCTGCTACAAACACACCCTGAAGTTGTTGTCTCACTCACGGTTAATTCCCGAAGAATACTTCTTCACAGCTAACACTTTAAAGTCTAAGTGTGAATATTAACCGTCAAAGATACGGTTTTTATATAGTTTTGATTTCACACATACCATCGAAGTATAGCTAAGAGAATACAATCTATACTTCTGTAACCAGTAAATACAAAGCAATCACATTCCAAGTGTATACAATTATCATTACATGAAAAATTTCAAAGTAACGTGATCAATAATCCTCTATATAGCTATCAAGATAGCTATCAAGATAGTGAAAAATGACAGGTTCTTAATTAATATTCAAACATGTATGTTCTAGCACACTACTAGAAGACTTTGAAAAAGGCTTTGCTGTGTCTGGTTTGTATACAAAATTCATATCATCTACATTGTATCCAAATTCTTTATCAATTACAATTTCAAAGCGCGACATGCTAAGACATCTTACAGATGCGTAAAGAATCTATGAAGTTTTGCTAATTTTGTTTTGAGATATTTGCTCCGCCTGCAAGATTCATATCGATTACATAGTGTGCAAATTCTTTATTAATTACATTTTAAAACGTGACATGCTAAGACAGATTACAGATACGCAAAGAGTCTATGAAACTTTGCTGTTTTTGTTTTGAGGTGTCTTATTAATTACATTTTAAAGGCGTGACATGCTAAGACAGCTTACAGATGCGTAAAGAGTCTATGAAACTTTGCTATTTTTGTTTTGAAGTGTCTGATCTGCCTGCGAAACTCACGTTCATTACATTGCATGTAGAATCCATATTAACTGCATTTTAAAAATATGATAAGATCAGATATCTTAGATGTGAGTAAAAAGTCTGTGAAGTTTTGCTTTCTCTATTCTGAAGTGTTGGAAACTAGTATAAATACCGAGCCGATTGGCATATTTTGCATCAGTTTGAAAACAGTAGAAAAATGGTAAGTTCGTTATTGAACAAATTTTTATTAACTTTTTCAAGTAATAAATAGTATCCATCTTTTTCAGAGTGCTTTTAAGGTACTGTGCGACGTTGCAGAGATAGTTAGATAGGATCGAGATAGTGTCCATACCCCGATCACAGAACTCGAGATCGGGAGGGAGTACCCGATCCGCACGTTTTCCCTCATCAAAACAAAATTCGGGCTGCGGCTAATTGTACGCTTACTGAACGGCGAGCATGTGTTCCTACCACCAAGATTTTCCGACAAAATAAAGACACAGCGTCAGGTGGATGAACTCAACAATATCGAAGGACAGCACCTCGTTTTTAGCGGCAAGGATGAGACCAGAGGCGGGTTTTTAATGATAAAATTTGTAATAAAAAAATAAAAATGAATTTAACAAAATAAAAAAAAAAGTACATCTTTTAAAATGTGTTTTTATTTTTCTTGAAGGCATGTAGGCTGAAGGTTTAATATGAATTTTTGTTTTAGGACTTTCAGGCTAGTTATGTGTCTATTTTACAGGCTTGTGGAATATGGCGGCTGCGGCGGCCAATAAAAATCACTAGCCACAGGCACATCATGTTAAATACATTTCATTCAACTCAATTTGCAGCCCAACATATGTATGTAATGCATGCTAATCGCCATATGCTTAATCACCAAGAAATGTGCATTTTACATCTCTGGAACTGGTTCATTCGGATCGATAAAAGTAAAATTATATACACTAACAGAACACGGGCTATCGAGTTTGCTGTTAAACCAAACACATGGTCTGATCGTTTGTAAACAGAGCGCAGGTCAAGCTTACAAAGAGAATAAAGGTGGGAAATAGCCCCTCCAATACGACTCAAGGCAATGCAAAGCGCGGAACACACACACACAACTCCTCGCACCCAACGCCCATTCTCTCACAAAAAGCTTCTTCATCTCCTCAAGCTTCCTCACAGCCTCGCACCCAACGCCCATTCTCTCACAAAAAGCTTCTTCATCTCCTCAAGCTTTCTCACAGCCTCGCACCCAACACCCATTCTCTCGCACAAAGCTTCTTCATCTCCTCGCACCCAACGCCCATTCTCTCGCACAAATGAGAAGCACTCTTTCAAATGAGAAGCCATCAGATAATTCAACCGAACAGCCCTACAACCCCGTTTTGTACTTTCAACCTGCCCCTAATGACTCGTACAGACAGGACCTCGACAGTTACTACTATAGTCAATGTGACCAAGCAGACGGAACCAACGACACTTACAAATCAGAGCAAATTTTCGAATATGGGCAATGTCAACCAAACTCTCTTTATGATTCTAATCAAAGTCAGGGCATCAGTAGCGAGATCGATGATGAAAATTTTACTGTACCAGCCTCTCCACCCCAACAGGTTATATAGACATAAATACACACGGTTCAACACTTCCGTATATCAAAATATCTTCTCCATTTGGTCGGAACCTCAATTTCTTAATTGACACAGGCGCTACCACATCCTTCATTAATCCAGAATTCGTGCATTCTGAAGATATGGAAACCAAACTCACCATTATTAAAACGGTACTTAATAAACATACATTAAACAAACAAGTTATTCTTCCTAATTTCACGGAATTCAGCCAACCTGGTGAAACAAAATTTTTAATCTTCAAATTTCACCAGTATTTTGATGGTCTCTTAGGATTAGATACACTAACAGAATTACAAGCCAAAGTAGATCTTGCCAACCAAACCTTAATTACTAGCAATGCAACTATCCCTTTATATTTCAAGCCTAATATCGTTTTGAATAAATATCTAATACCCCCCAATTCCAAATTTGTGGTAAAATTACCCGTGGATATATGCAACGGAGATTTCCTCTTAGGAAACACCAAAGTTACCCCAGATCTACTCATTCCAGAGGGTATCTACAAAACAAAAGATTGGTATAGCTTTATTCCGGTAACCAATGCCACTAATAATGAAAGACTTCTCTTTCTTGAACAACCTTTGAAAGTCACCGAATTTTCTTCATCAAACTTCGTGGAAGTCGAAAGTTTTAACATCGACTGTTCCGAATCAGACTGTCTTGCCCCACGGCAAGACATAACAAAATTAATTCGTACTTCTCATTTAAATAAGAAAGAAAAGGATCTCATTGTAAAACTTTGCCGAGATTTTGACGACATATTTTTCCGAGAAGGCGAAAAATTAAGTTTCACCAATAAAATTAAGCACTCAATCCCAACAACCGATGAGATACCCATATTCACAAAGTCTTACCGATATCCATATGTCAACAGAGACGAAGTAAAAAGACAAATCAATGACATGCTCGAGCAAGGAATAATCAAGCCGAGCTATTCACCATGGAGTTCCCCAGTCTGGGTAGTTCCAAAAAACGGGACGCAAGTAGTAAACAAAAGTGGCGATTAGTTATCGATTATCGCAAATTAAACGAAAAAACGATAACCGATCGCTACCCTTTGCCAAACATCACCGACATACTTGATAAGCTAGGCCGAAGTCTCTATTTCTCTACCATAGATCTCGACAGCGGGTTCCATCAAATAGAGATGGATCCCAAGGACATTAAAAAGACAGCCTTCACTGTAGACGGCGGCCACTTCCAGTACGTTCGTATGCCCTTCGGGTTAAAGAACGCTCCATCTACGTTCCAAAGGGTAATGGACAATGTCTTACAAGAACTTCAAGGGAAAATTTGTCTAGTCTACCTTGATGATATTATTGTTTTCTCAACTTCGCTCCAAGAACACGGAGAAAATTTAAGTAAAGTGTTCGGTAGGCTTCGCGAATCAAACTTCAAAATTCAACTTGACAAATCAGAATTCCTCCATAAGGAAAAAGCTTTTCTAGGTCACGTAGTCGCTCCAAATGCTGTAAAACCAAACCCGGATAAAGTAAAGGCAATTAAGAACTTTCCAATTCCCAGGAGTCCGAAAGACATAAAGATGTTTTTGGGTTTGTTAGGATACTACCGCAAGTTCATTAAGGACTTCGCAAAACTAACAAAACCTCTTACTGAATGCTTGAAGAAAGGTCGGACTGTCCAACTCACCGAAAGATATGTAAAGGCATTCGAACTTTGTAAAGACCTTTTGATGAACGACCCGATATTGCAATATCCCGATTTTAGTAAACCTTTTATCCTCACCACGGATGCAAGCAACTATGCCATTGGTGCGGTGCTATCCCAGGGAGTAATAGGGAGTGACAAACCCGTTTGTTTTGCTAGTAGAACTCTAACCGACACCGAAGTCAATTAAAGGAACTGCTGGCAATCGTATGGGCCGTTAAGTATTTCAGGCCTTATCTGTTCGGGAGACGATTCCAGATAGTGACCGATCACAAACCACTAACTTATCTCATGAGTTCGAAAGATCCAAACTCAAAACTGGTAAGATGGCGCTTAAGGCTTGAAGAATTTGACTACCAAGTAACTTATAAAAAAGGGAGCCTAAATTCTAACGCAGACGCACTAAGTAGAATCAGGCCTCTTGATATCGTAGCCAATGGACAAGTTGAAATAAATATTGGTGAGCCCAATCGAAGTGAAGCTAATACGTCGACTCAAACCGAAAATGGCTCAACCATACACTCTGCGGAGGAAAACTTAGATGACGGTATCCCCATTTCTGAACGCCCATTAAATGAATTTACCCTCCAAATTATTTTTGAGAAGTCAAACAGGAACCCCCAAACCTCGCTTGAAATGCCATTCAGAAATAAACAAAGACGACTATATTGCAATATCCCGATTTTAGTAAACCTTTTATCCTCACCACGGATGCAAGCAACTATGCCATTGGTGCGGTGCTATCCCAGGGAGTAATAGGGAGTGACAAACCCGTAATAGGGAGTGACAAACCCAGTCATTTTAGCATAAAAAAGGGTTCAACCTCGGAATGGGAGATAATAAGCTGGATTTTTGTATATACCTTCACTTTGGGGTCCTCAACGTTGCCTCAAAAGTCTCATAAAATCTCGTGTCTGCGTCGAAAGTTATTCAAGGTCAAAGGTGAGAAAAAACAGTTTTTTGCGATTATCTTGGTTTCTATTGCTCCAATGATGTTAACACTTAGGATCGAAATTGTAGAGCATAAAATTTGCGACACATTTAACTTGAAGCATTTTTTCCTGCGCTCAACCGTTTTTCCGATAGAGGGCGGTAAGCGCGCAGCACTCAGCTATATGTACTGTAATGCAAGGTCAACCGTGAATATCTGTGAATACTACCTTCAGTTTTGAATTATTTGTGTTATTTATCACTAAATACATTGTATTTAATAGCATTTTACCTATTTTTAATATTTTCATTTAATTATATTTACCTTCTTTGTGTGATTAAAAACTAATTAAATGAAATACTATTTGTATATGTAAGTTTATTGAAAGTAGATTTTAAGTAGTAAAATAATTATGTATTTTATCTTTAAAATGTGGAATTTTTTAAATATTTAAATGCTTATCATAATTATAACTGGGAAGACGGTTTTTACGACCTTTTTATATCATCGATGGCGGATTTTTCTGCATCGCGTCGTTTGGAGTAAAGACGATGCTTTTTCTGTTGTTTTAGATAAATACGTTAAGTATTTAGAAAAACATTATGCATCAAAAACTGTTGTTGTGTTTGACGGATACTCAGGTTACACTAAAAACATAAAAACATAGAAGAAATGCTGCTTTTTCGAAATGTTATGAAGTTTGTTTCGACAAAACAATGATTGTGCCAATTAGCCAAGAAAAGTTTTTGCCAAATCGATGTAATAAGAAGAAACTTATTGGTATGCTCATTGAAAAGTTTGAGAGTGTAAATATCACAGCAAAGCAAGCAAGAGATGATGCTGATGTTCTAATTATAGAAACAGCAATCGAAGAATCCAAACATGAAAGGACTGCCATCATTATCGGAGAAGACATAGATTTACTAGTTATTTTAATTGGACGCACCCAATTACATCAAAAAAGTTGGCAAATGCAATGTGAAAACACAAATATATTCTTCAACAAGTTTTGACAAATATCCCATTTCTTTCCCATTTCTTTCTATCCCATTTCAAACATGTTTTATTTTTACATGCCTTCAGTGGATGTGATACAACTTCTGCGCTGTTTAAAAAAGGAAAAAAAAACTTTCATAAAAGCACTAGAACAACTTGCCAATTTTGATGAACTAGCTCAAGTTTTTCTAGTAGAAAACTGCCATGTCCAACAATTATACGATAATGGCATTCGGATCTTTCTAGCGATATATAATGCTCCAAAATCTGAGGATAATATCGATCATCTTCGATATACTCAGTTCATTAAATGAACAAAACTTAATAAACCTGTCCAATTATCTAATCTTCCGCCGAAAAATGCTGTTTCATTACAAAGTGACTGTGAGCAAGAGAGTGCTCTTGACCATGAAATTCAGGAAAGTCTGGTCTGGAAACACCAATTCAAGGCAACGAAGATGATGACAATGATACAGAAATTCCCGAACGTCCAGAAGATGACGATGAAGAAGAAGAAAAGTAATACTTTTGTTATTAAAATTTTTAAAGAATGGTAGATTAAAAATATGTAATTTATAAGTATATATATATTAAAATAAATTAAATACATGTAAAATGTTATTAAATACAATGTATTTACAGATAAATAACTCAAAACTGAAGGTTTCACGGTTGACCTTGCATTACTTTACATATGGCTGAGTGCTGCGCGCTTATCGCTCTCTATCGGAAAAACGGGTGAGCGCAGGAAAAAATGCTTCAAATAAAATGTGTCGCAAATTTTATGCTCTACAATTTTGATCCTAAGTGTTAACATCATTGGAGCAATAGAAACCAAGATAATCGCAAAAAACTGTTTTTTCTCACCTTTGACCTTGAATAACTTTCGACGCAGACACGAGATTTTATGAGACTTTTGAGGCAACGTTGAGGACCCCAAAGTGAAGGTATATACAAAAATGCAGCTTATTATCTCTCATTCCGAGGTTTTATGCTAAAATGACTGGGCTATTATACGGATGAATGACTATAATGAAAATACTGTAACAGAACTCTTTAAGAAATTTCTTGCCCCTAATAAACTTAACGCAATTCTCGCAAGTGACGAAATTTTTAAAATAATTCAATCAGTTTATTCAAAATTCTTCTCCCAATCCAAAATCTTTAAAGTAATTCGCTGTACAGAAATGATTGCTGACATAACCGACGACGACGAACAGGATAGGACTATACGGGAATATCATAACAACAGTAACCACAGAGGTATATCTGAAACAGTGCTGCACCTGAAAAGAAAATTCTACTTCCCACATCTCAAAGAAAAGGTGACGAAAATAATCAACAATTGCGAATAACTAACCCGGAAATTACAAACCCTGCAACCAAAATTTCGTCCTAGAAGAGGTTTAATTAACGGTCTTGGATCCTTGATAAAAGTCATCACTGGTAACTTAGACGCAGACGATATAGTCCAAATAAATAATGACATCGAGAAGCTAAGGTTGAATCAATACAATCTAAAAACAGATTCTACTAAACAAGCAAAATTGAATTCAATGATGATGGAACGATTTGAGAATATAACCACTCACATCAATAGCCAATCCGAAAACATAAAAAATTACTTCAAGGACTCACAGAATCAAATAAAAAGAGAACATAATTTCATGGTACGTACGCAATATTTAAATCAAGTCAACTTCAACATAGATCTATTAAACAATCATCTTACCGATATAGCAGAAGCCATAGTCCTTCTTTGACTGACCATTATATCAAAACAAATATTAAGCCCGACAGAGCTAACAGACATACTACATATTTTTCAGAAGCAATCAATACATATCCAATCATATGAACACATTTATGAGCTTCTCAATCTCCAAGCATACTACAAAAATTCGAATATTGTCTTTAACATACAGATACCAACTTTATCCAATGAAACATATCCCTTCTTCCACATCATTCCTCTCCCCATACGTAAATTCAAACAAATTGCAACAAAACCCTATATAATCCTTGAACCTAATAGTATTCAATTCTCTGATAAGAAATGCCCAGAAAGCGAAGGAATTTTCTACTGCAAAGAGCAAATTAATCAAATAAATTTGAGCAATTCTAGATGTATAGCCGATATATTGAACGGAACACCGGCCAAATGCCAGCTCGAAAACACGACCGGAACACCAAAGATATTCCAGCCTGAGCCGAACTACATCCTCGCTATCAACGCACCTGAAACTAGACTTGAGTCAACCTGCGGAATCTCAAACCGATCTATATCTGGAAACGTATTAATACATTTTGAGAAATGCCAAGTTACTCTAAATGGCATCTCATACAACAGCCAGAGCAGCGTTTTTTGGGACCAGGTGAACATCTTCCCTGTGATATCTCCCCAAATTAACACCAGCGATACTTCGCACGAATTCAAACTCCATCCATTAGAGGAATTCGAATTTCCACAATTGGACAACATTCAGCTCCTAGAAAAATCAACCTACGAGATGAGGCTCAACTATCAAATCCTCATCACCCTTATCAGCATCATCATTATTATTGGCCTATATTCAAGATGCAAACGGCGGGAAGCAGACACCGAGCCAGCTCAATAATTCGCGACATCTAACATCCTGCAGCTGTCGCTCCTCTAAGGGGGGAGGAGTTACGAACTCAACACCACCGATATCATCATAATATCAACTGCATCCAGTACATTTCTCCAGACATACATATCAGTTGCATCCGGCACGTTTCATCAAATTTTTGCAATACAAAACCAACAACCCAATTCAAGTAAAATTCATGTATTCTCACGCTAAGCACTTTTCTGTACTTTGAACAAATGAGGTGGTGTTGTTCACATTGTAATCACCACCTCAGCATTTTTGCAAAATTCATAAAAACACCAAACGACAATATATATATATATATATATATATATATATATATATATATATATATATATATATATATATATATATATATATATATATATATATATATATATATATATATATATATATATATATATATATATATATATGTATATATATATTTAGATATATATATATATATATATATATATATATATATATATATATATATATATATATATATATATATATATATATGTATATATATATATATATATATATATATATATATATATCTATATACTTATATATATATATATATATATATATATATATATATATATATATATATATATATATATATATATATATATATATATATATATATATATGTATATATACACATATATATATATATATATATATATATATATATATATATATATATATATATATATATATATATATATATATATATATATATATATATACTGGGGCCCTACTTTGTAATTTTGTAATGCGATTCGAAAGGCAATGCGATTCGGAAGCAAAATGCTATTCGATAGCGAATTGTCACTCTGTAATTCGTTCGCATCTGTGGTGGCGTTGCCAACTAAGTATGTTTCATCAGTTTTGTAACATATATGCAACACTTTCATGTATACGTCAAAAAAGTGAAACAACTACATTAAAATTCGGTTGCATTGTGGATTCATGGTTTCATTAGGTGCGATTTTTTGCACACCCGAGCAGATCAAAATTTGTTAAGTACACTGAAATTCAATTCAAATTTTCTTAAGTGTATTGAACACAATAACAGAATCCTGCACATGTGCAGGATTTTTTTGTTGAATTCAATATACAGTGGCTCACAGCTTATTTCACCACACGTAAAAAAAATTTAACTTCCTACAAAAACTAAACGAAATAAGTTATCAACATTGTTTAAACGCAGATTATTAGACTAGTGTTCACAATTATCATTTATTCAGTTTATTATTATTTTTATTTTATTTCAATAGGTCATAACAATTAATGACGAAAAAAGTAACGAAAAACAATGCTACAGCATATTTCAACCAAGAAACAGAATCAATGTTTAAATTAAGTTGCAAGGCACAAAAAAATATTTTGATAATTAGTATGACCACCCTTCTGGTCAACAACCATTTGTAGCCTTTTAGGCATTGGATCGACCAGCTTTTGTGTCACTTGTGGGATAATTTTGGCCCATTCCTCAACCAATGCAGTTTTGAGAAAGCTTTTGTTGGATATCTTCCGTTTTCGGATGTTTGTATCCAAAATGGCCCACACATTTTCGATGACGTTAATATCGGGCGACTGTGCCGCTGGTTGCATAATATGCGGACAATTTCAAACCAGCCATGGTTGTACAATACCTGACTTATGCTTCGGGTCATTGTCTTGATAAAATTTGAAGCCATCGCGTATATCAGTTTCTCCGAACTTTCAATCAAATTGGACTTCAAAATTTCGAGATAATGAGACTTATCCATTCTAGTCTCAATAAATTGCAAGTTTCCAACTCCCGCTGCGAACATACAGGCCCAAACCATAACGCTGCCACCTCCGTGTTTGACTGTAGCTTTCAAATTTTTGTTTTGCAATTCTGTATTTGGCTTACGCCAAACATATGAGGCTCCGTCAGAGCCAAAAATATTAAATTTCGACTCATCAGCGAATATAACGGTACTCCAAAATCCAGAATCCTTATGCAAATGTTCCTTGGCAAATTTCAAACGGCATTTATGATTTTTGGCACTTATAAATGGTTTCTTACGCGCTATTCTACCATTGAATTCATGCTCTCGCAGCACACGACGAATAGCTTCCGGGTGGTAGGACTTGCCAAACTCAGCTTCTACTTCACTTACAATTTTCGGAGCCGATAGCTTTGGGTTTTCCCGGATTATCCGAACAATAAAGCGGATTTTCCGAACAATGGTCCCATTTCGAAAAACTAATTTTTCTGCACGATCTTTTCAAAGAATTCAGCAAAACTGAGCTTGAACAAATTGCAAATATAATGACTAAAGCATAGACAAAGAAATAGTTGCTGCATTGCAAGATAACGGATCATTGCACACCTACAAAGTATTTGGTTGAAATAAGCTGTGGCATTGTTTTTGGTTGCGTTTTTCGTTTTTCGTTGTTTTATGCTTGAGTTACAATCAATGCAACCAACATTCGCTGCCAAGTTTTGTTGGTGGAACGAGTTACAATCAATGCAACACAACATTTACTGTCATCTGTCACTGGCTATATTAACGAAATTGTTGTTCGATAATATGGATCCTTTACAGTCTCGGAAAGTGATATCAGTGAGTATTTGATCCTTTTAAAGCTGCAGCGTATATTGCAGAGCAAAAATGAGCAAAAGAAAAACAAATTTTGATTGTCATTTGCATATGACATTTCCCATTTCCCGGACTCTCATAGGAACAGGTGGAATTGGATATTTTCAAAAATGTTGTTGCCATGCCAAGTTTGAGATATGAGCAAACTCTGCTGCGCAACAAAGTTGTGTTGCATCATTGTAACTGCTCTCATACGTTCTCATGGGTTCAAACTCATTTTGTTGTGCAACAAATGTTGGTTGCATTGATTGTAACTCAGGCTTTAGAATACTAAAAAAACAAAAATAAATAAAAGAAGTCATATTTGATTAGTCTAAACTTTAGACTAATAGCCTGCTTTTAAATAATGTTGATATCTTCTTTAGTTTAGTTTTTATAGCAAGTAAAATTTTGTTTACGTGCTGGTTGAAATAAGCTGTGAGCCACTGTAGTTAACAAAATTTGATTTGAATTTCAGTATACTTAACAAAATTTGATCTGCTCGGGTGTCCGAAAAATCGCACCTAATACCATAGACAACGTATGTCGGCCTTAAAGCTTTTCCGAGCGTAGAATATTTGATGCGGGAATATGAATCATTTCGTGGATAAAACCTCCGAAAGCATTATCAAATAGATTTGTTTTTTGATTGCGAGGCGATCCAAAAATCAACGAATTAGTTTCGAAAGTATGTACTGTTTCTTTAAAAATCAATAATCTCCCAGTGCAAGTGGTTGCATCAGTCATGTATACGCTATGAGCTGATATCTATTGAGAAACAGTGCTTGCTTTCAAAACCACTTAATTAGATTTGAATTTTTGATTTTGATTTTGGAATAATTTTCAGCCCAATATCTTAATTATTCTGGGTTTTATATAAATAAAAAATTGTTAGGTCTTTGTTGAAAGCCCCTGTACAATAACTCACGTTTTGATGGCATTAATACTGTATTTGAATCATATCTTGCGATCTCGTAGTCACAGTTGGTGAACGGTTGGGGTTATCCAGTGATTGCTTTGATAAAATATTTACGAAGTTGGGTCTTAAAGTTCGTGCAAAGTGAAAATAAATATGCAAATTTATTTTTAAATTTCAATATATTCACCTGCTACTCTGATACATTTTTCGGATTTTTCAATTATCGCAGATAATTAAAAAAATTAAATTAGTAGATTAAAAAAAAATCAATACAATACACCTTTTCAAAAATGTTTTGTCTTTTTCTCTTTTTTTCATTGAAAGCTTCTTTCAACCACTGTAGAATTGAAGCGCAATATTCTCAGGTTTTGGAGACGACTTTATTTTCAAAATGTTTTACAATACAAGATCCGTTTTGAGTCCCAAAACGGCTGCCATGACTTTCCCAGCAGACTGTGACATCTTGAACTTCTTCAGTGGTGATGTGCGTATTTGTGTCATTGCATAGAACCTTTTTTGGACTCAGGTTCATAATGATCAATCCAAGTTTTGTCTCCAGTAGCGATTAGACTCAAAAATCCACTATTACGCGTTAGGACGGCGCAGGTAAAAATTAATTTCTCAAATTATTGTCGAAACAAAAGTTATGTAGGGATACAGCAGCCAGTCGGCCTGGTCGTTTGTAAAGAATATGTAAACAAATAATATGTGAATAAAGAATAAGAAAATATATAGGAAAATATAGAAAAAGATACTAAGTAACCTAAATAATGACCCTCCTGGTGATGCAGTCGCACGCCAGCAAGCCCCGACGATTGCAATCAACTACCAAATGACCGCAATCATCTTGACACGGAAGCGTACTAGCCATGAGAGGATCAATTTATCTAGACGATCTTTACCTGAATATCATCTCCCATGTCTGACGTCGAAGGATGGAAGATACCCGATCGGGAACATTTCCGAATGTCCTGAAATATTAACGTCAATAATCCTCGTCTTGTTCATCTTCCCGACCACCAACAAACAAATTTTTCACGGTTGCACCGGCATCAGGTCTGTTGATATCTTGGCGGGGAACAGCACGTTTTGGTTCGACAACACGTCCATCGCCCTTGTGCGGCCTAGTTTTCTGCGCATTATCCACCATATATGATCGCGAATAAGTAATAAAACCGAAGCCACGGGGACGTTTTGTTTTCGGGCCTTTCATGATGACAACGTCGACAATTGTGCCCCATTTCTCGAAGTGGCCTTTCCGTGATTCGTCTGTTGTACGATAATCCAATCCGCCAATGAATAGTTTACGAAGGTGTTCTAATTCATAGAAAACTGATAGTAACGAAGAGAGATTTCACAAGAGATGTGCGAAGAACTGAATTAATTTAAAGAATGATTACTGTATCATTCTTTCACACACTAAACTCTCAGACCAAACGTCAAACCACGACACCAGAAGCGATCATCGGCGACAGGGACGCCGCCAAGCGGCTGGAAGCGTAGATATTTCCAGCTGACTGGAAGGATCCGGAAGGCTGCGTTCGGGCCGCCGAGCGAGAAATTATGGTCGAAAGCTTTCCGTCCGATGCACCCAAGTGCATCAGTGCATTGCCCCCAGATGCAGAATACATGGGAAGAAAAGGGAAAACGGTTCCCATAAATTCCGCTAAAGCGGGAAATTTATTGTCCACCGAGGCTAGGAGGAAAATGTAAAGCGATGAGAGGGCCTCTTTTTGTGACTGGCGGCGGTAAGAGTGAGTCGAGTAAAAGGACGACAGAATTTTTGCTGAAACTGATTCTTTTTTTCCACGGTGTCTACGAATTGCGATCTGCGCCAGGCAGGGAAACGACAGCGTTTGCGTTTGGAATCGATTTTTCTACCAAGTTGAGAAGACGGAAAAGGAGTTTGGGCCACGAAAGCTCAACGACGATATTGATTTGGCGGTCTGGAATTTGGGGTGCGATGTCGGGTTAGAAGACGGCAGCGTGGGTTTCCAGAATCGATCCTTTGGTCGAGACGGTTGAATACGACGAACGAAGCGCCAGCGGCGGCGGCGGCTCTGTTTAAATTTCGTCAGCATCTTGAAGCATCTCAGACGACTCGACGAGGTACTTTTGGGGCAGCATCTCGAATAAGTAAGTCTGTTCGGCTTTCAAAATCTTACGCCGAGTTCGAATTCCGCCATACGACGGATCCGACGACGAAGACGACACACCAATTGGGGGAAGCCCCGAGAGTAGTTAAGGTACGTTAGCTTTTAGTTGGTAGTTCATAGTCGGGCTAGTGACCGCGAGAAGAAATAATTTGTGACAGTTAGACTAGGGCTGATAACGACTAGCATTGTATCGGTAGAGATCGGCGCCACGAGGTGATGTATCCAAAAATAAAGTACTAAGATCGTTTGTATTCGTTGTTGTTTCGATTCTTAGTAGATTTCGTGGATAGTGAAATTGATGCCCGCCCGAATTCTCGTTTCGCGGAGACGGGCTTGAAGACAGCGCGGGCCAGAAACGAGTGGCAAACGAACCCACCCATCCCAACGTGAGCGAGCCACCCGTGGCTGTCGCCCCCTTTCCCCGGTAGAAGGAGAAGGGGTCGTATTACCGTCCAGGGAGGACGGTAACACCACCATCGTCTTCACTATACGAGTCCTCGTTGTGGTTCGTCTTCAAGTGAGTCTTTTTCTGGTTTAAAAAGATGGATGTAAGCGGATGTCATCTTTTCCATTACAGTTTGAGCCGACTTTCCTTGTTTGGCAGGGAACTTCATAACAGCGAGGTACTCGATTATATTTTACACTTTCATCCAGATTGAGTTACTTGGTTGACGATAGTTCAAAAACTTGTGGCTCGATTAAGATAAAACCTGGAATTCATACTTATTATGCGTCTCTTAAGCCATTTCATTTCATGAAATACCTCCATTAATGACCTACCTACTCATTTCACGAACTTAATGACCCACCCTAAAAAATATTGTACCGTTCAATCGTACAAATCATTTTAAGTGCAAATATGATTAAATGAATATTTTGTTGGCTTATGCAGCATGTATAGGGTAAATATAGGGCAATTCAATTCCGGCATATCACACAACTTTTTTCTTCATTGTATTTATGATATTTTACACACCGTGCTCAAAATGCATACACTAATTTTAGTTTAGTTTGATTTGAAATTTAAATCGTTGCACTGCAGAAAACGCAAGTCATGGTTTTGGTAGTGTGAGTTAGATTAAGTCAATCTTACCAGCTGCAAGAGTATCTAGAAGAACCACATAAAATAATTTTAATATGGATGAAAACATTATTACCACAATAACAGACAAAAATCTAATTTAAAATTTAATTTAAAAAACACAATCTAATTTGGTCAGATTTCACATCCGCATCTGTTAGATAGTTTGTTGTGCATTCGTTAAGGAAGAACCGCGCAAAATATTAGCTGAACTCTAACACAACTTTGAGACAAGTGGCATTAGCTTTGAATAACTTTTCCTCATCTGCTTTCATCAAATTTACGTAAGTTAAGAGCTGGTGAGATTTTCTAGAAGTAATTTTCATTTGGGGGCCAATATTTATTCAAAAACAAGGTTTTGATCGAATGATGAAATTTGCTTGTATTAATTCCATTTAAGCGGCACTCGAAATGTAGAAAGCATAAAAACGATAAACTAGCATTTGCTCAACCTAGCTCAGATTAAAACCGATAAACCAATGCAAGCTGCGGGGACATCTATCCAAAATCTCTCTTCATATGATGCAACCAATATATTTTTGACCATGTCTTTAATTTTAATGTAGGTTGTATGTTTAATTTTAATTTAAAAAAAAAAAAACAATGGAAATGTGTATATCATGCGCAGTGCCTTTGGATTCGAGTTAGGTTCGCATTTTACGTTAATTAGCACGAACGTATGCATGCTGTTCGGATTGAAAATATATTTAGATATTTTAGTAATTGAACTTTGCATACATATTGATTTTGTAATGTTGCGCACTGTCTGCAATTTCCCCATTATGTCGGCGTGTATTCGAATGGCTGTTTCAAGGCTAATGAAAAAGTTGCAATTTGGTATCAAATTTTACAAGGTCGGGATAGGGAATTATAAATGACGTTGATTCGTTGCGCACTAAATATACGTGCTCGCACGTATGAATGAATAGAAACTAAGTGAATTTGGAGTAATAATGTAGTTTCTTATATTCGATTCGATTACACAGCCTTTTCACTTTCGAGCATTAAACTAAAACAACCAGTCTTGCTTGCACATGTTTTCTGAGCTGAGGTTTTTGGGTCTAAATTTCATCTCAAATGAAAAATGTGAACAATGTCTCTGACAGCACACGTTTTTTCTCCGAAGTGGCTAAGCGGATACTAAGACAAAAAGTATTTAGCGGGCCGTTATGCCATAAACCATCAATAGTTCAAAGGTTCAGGCAAGTACATGACTAAATAATAAAAAAGGAAATACTTTTTTGGTCAATCATATTCGAGTTTGAATAGAAAAATATAAGTGCTCAAGTTAGCGAAATCTCGTTTTTACTAATTTTCGAAGAAAATTAGGCAATTTTTGTCTCTTAAGTATTGTAAATTTGTTCAGGAAAATAAAGTTTTTTTTCTATAACTTCCGATGCAGTTACGAAATCAAAACGAAATTCATGTGAGAAGTGGATCTTGTTGCATTTCTAATTCAGTAGGAATTTCGTTGAAAAATCGGGGAAGGGCTGCCAGATATGATAAATGTCGTAATTTATTGAAATTTTTTTTTATCGAGTGATGTGTTCATAAAATTTCCAAATGGGAATGACAACTAACAAGAAATATTTACGTTTGTAAAATTTAAAAAGTTTGGACGTTGTTAACCCTACAGCTATATTCACTCCTATAACTTACAGCGCAGCCATTCAATCGAAACGAATTTCATAGGGTGGGTTTAACCAATGCCTGCTAGAAGTACGGGCCGTGATGCAGAATAATGACGTCCCACTAGACTGTCAACGTGTCGCGAAAAACACACGCAGTCTTATGGGACGTCCGCGGAAAAATGTTAATTGTACAGGTTGTGTTAAAGTGAGTGAAATGAAAATAAACTGAAATGTGCGGAACATTGCTAGTGAACAGCTAAAATAAAAATTAATGCGGTGCATGCGGTATAATTGGGAAAATTCGCTACGAAATATTTATCAGCTGGTGTTAGGTTATGTGACGTTTCGTGTCGATTTACTGTCGATACAATTAATTGATACAAAATGCAAATTATGGCTAAATATTATTATTATAACGCGTCCACGCACAAAAACTAACGTTTCATTCATATTGTAGCTAAAAATCTGCTCGTAAAATCTCGGTGTATATCAGCACTGCCAGATGGAAATGTCAAAATGCCTGCCCAAATTGACGTCATAGCTAAAAGGATTACGTAGCCTGACGGCCCGTACTTCCAGGAGGCATTGATTTAACACAACGTGAAGCAGCTATGGTGCTAGTACATGATTGCCAGCACCATACAATTTCGTAAATATTGCAACAACAGATGCTTCCATTTTGTATTCATAAGCAAAGCATTTACAATAAAATAAGCAACCGATATTTAAATTTTCCGAGTTTTGGAAATTTTTAGGATGGCAACCGCAGACATAGTTTAATTGCTGTAACTTTCGATGATATCTCTGGATGGAAACGAAATTCAAAGAATTGGTTGATTAAGCACGAGCATGTATGGTAGATTTATTGCTGCTGTGTTGGACAAATGCTGCCAACACTGAACATTTTCATTATTTGTGTTATAGGAAATGCTGTCAGAAAATGACATTTGTTCCTTTGAGTAAGAAATGGTTGATATTATACTACAAAGAAGTGTATAATGTCATCACACATTTTTAAATCCCTCAAAGATAACTTCTTCGAAAATTAGTTTTCTAGCGGTTCTGATGCGCTAGACTTTTTTTCCTTGATATGCTTCTTGTGCATTTTTACAACTCAACCACCAAGTTTCAAAATATTTTACTTTTTTTTCTATGGTAATTCTAAGGCTCAGAGGATAGCTTTTTGAAGTGGCTATGGCAGCGAGGAGACACATGTGGGGAAAGGTGATTGTTCGATATCTGTTCGATACTTGTTTTTATTATACCATTCATGTTAAACTTTAAAGTTATTTCTCATACTGCTTATGCTTCGCGAAGTATTGATCTACAGTTTTATACGCGTCAGCAAATTAAATATTGAACTATTGGTATTCAATAAAAATTATAAGCAGTATGAGGAATGATCAAAGTTTATTCTCGATACAATTGAAAAATATGTTATGAATAATTAGTCGTAAGCAAATGTAATGTAAGCAAAATTATGCTATAAAAAGAACGAATTAATGTGAATAAAATCAATCTTAGCGTGGACAAAGCCTTTTATTTATCCTTGGTGAGGCTGCTAGGGGCGCTAAGGTTAGTTGAGTTCTGGCACTGAGCTTGAATCCAACGGTTCTATTAGAATTCCTAATTTCTGGTATTGTACTAGAAGTTAGCGCTAAAATAGAACCATTCAACATTTCTATTAGAATTCCTAATCTCTGGTATTGTACTAAAGGTTAGCGCTAAAATAGAATTGTTCAAAGGTGAGAATACGTACTGAACGTATTCTACATCACCTGATACTAGTTGAAGTTTAAGTTTTTGTACTGTACTTGAATTCAGCATTTCAACTGAACCACCTGGTTTCTAGTATTGCACTAGAAGGCAGTGTCCAAAGGACTCCTTTCTGAAGGCTAGAATAAGTGCTGTACTTAGTCTACGCCCGACCTACAGAAAAAAGACCGACATCAGGTGCTCAAAATACAATAACGACACCTATCAAGAGCGATTCAAGAAAAGCCTTGGTCGCTATAGAAAAACAATGGTGACCTCGACGTGATCTTCAGAAGTAAGATCAAGAACGTTTGCATTGATTAATTAGCACACCTTAGTTCGTGACCATGGAGATGATTGCAGAAGAGCAATCTGTTCTGGGAGCAGATATTCAGAAGCTCCATAAGAGAATCACAAAAGATTCATATGAACGCAAAACGAGAGAGTACCTCGATACAATGATGGCAGATTTAGATTCTTACTGGAAGAAGTTCCAGGCAAATCACGCCAATCTGCAGCTCATGAAAGATGAAAACACCGAGCATCCATATTTTAAGCTCGGCTACTACGATGCAATTACTGTCGCGTGTAGGGACATCAAACTATGGATACGAAAAGCTGAAGACAAACTTGCAAATAAAACTTCGAACGAGATTACAACAGCCAGTTTTGATAAATAGGGCGAAGAGCCCAACAAATTCAAAGTAGCAAGTGACCTAGTATCACAAGATGAGGAGCTACTCGTCAAGCTAATACGAACACAAAAGGCATTGATGAAGAGCATCGCTCTCTTCATCAAAGATATAGAAAGCAAACTTGAGGAAAGGCAAGTACGAGCATATTACGAGTTCAAGAAAACTCGACTGCAAGAATACGAGCTACAATTATCACAAAATGACCAATTGATTTGGGAAAACACGGTAGTCGAGAATTCGGAGGGCTACACAGCTGAATACTATAACGAGCTGATTAGCTGGTTGCATGATACAGTCATAATATTGCAACAGCAGCTTCAAGAGGCAACAGATTCAGTGGAATCTAGCACTGAAATCTCCTCCAACATTAAATTACCTCAAATTACACTACCCTGTTTCGACGGAACTATTTGGGTTGGCCTGAGTTTTATGATTTGTATACGCAGCTTATTCATAGTCGCTTTATTGGGAAAGCGCAGAAAATCCATTACTTAATAAGCAACCTGACTGGGGAAGCGAAACGATTAATCAAACATTTACCGGTGTCAGCAGAAAATTACGACGACGCTTGGACTATAATCAAGAATCGTTACAACAACAAAAAACTGCTGGTAAATCATCTTCTGACTAAGCTTCTTTCACAGTCATCATGTGTGACAGAGTCTGCGACGGCTATTAAATCATTGCATGACACTACAAATGAATGTTTGATGGCTCTGAAGAATTTAGGCTTATCGATTGATACATGGGATCCAATATTATTATATTTGCTAATAAAAAAGTTAGATCGCTCTACACACGCATTATATGAGCAATCACTAGCTGAACATAGAGAATTGAGCACAGTCAATGAGTTTTTAAGGTTCTTGGAATATCGCTTCCAAAGCCTCGAAGTTACAGGCGGAAGTAATCATCGACAATCCAAACCGTCTTCTCTTTTAACTGCATCCAATGCTGTAAAATGTGTTGTATGCCAAGAATTGCATCGTCTATATGCTTGCAAAGCATTTCTGGCATTGACACCTGAGGTTCGATTGGAGGTCGCAAAGAGGCACAACCTATGTTTGAATTGTGTAAAGCAAGGTCATCGCAGTAAACAGTGTTCATCAAGAAGCTGCAAAAGCTGCGAGAAGAAGCATAATTCATTGCTTCATTTAGATGAATTGGCAGTGAAAACACGCCAGCAAAATACCACCACACACAATACAACCACAGTAAAGTCACAAAACAATCTAGGTTCAATTCAAAATAAACCAAGCTCAACCACTCTGGTCGCTCAAGAGAATACTGACAAAAATGAATATGTGATGCTAAGCACAATTGTGGTAAATATCTCTGCACCGGATGGCCAACAGTATGAGTGCCGAGCAATTTTAGATTCAGGATCTCAGTTGAATTTCATCACAAAGCAACTAGTAAACAAACTTGGATTGAAAGTAACCCCTGAAAAATTGAATATTCGAGGCATTGGTCAAGGAAAGCAAACAGCAGAGTCAAAAGTTAACGTGTTGTTGCATTCTAGAACTACCGGACATTCAACGAGAATTGAAGCTTTCACGTTAACACAAATTACTACCGACCAGCCATCACGTTTAATCGATGTCTCAGCATGGCCAATTCCAAAGAACATTAAATTGGCTGATCCCGAATACAATTATCCAGCTAGAATAGATCTCCTTATTGGAGCAGAAAACTATCTAGAACTCTTATCAGTTGGGCAGATACGACTTGGACCAAAGCTACCAATACTCCAAAACACTGTGTTCGGATGGATACTGTCGGGCAAGGTAGTCGAAAAATCCCCGTCTGAAGTATGCTGCGGAATCTGTAGCCACGACTCCAACGAACTTGAAAATAAAGTCCAAAATTTCTGGAAATTAGACGATGTAGAACCGGCAGCTCAGTTAACTCACCAAGAAAGAATATGCGAAGAACATTTTAATGCCCACACCATCTGTTTTATCTTCCACTTGTAATTTAAGAATAAAAACGCGAAGATAACAATTCAATTGTTTATTTGAAAGTCACTTATGCGAAACAATCCAAAAGTACGAAACTTAGAAAATACAAACGAATCGAAAGTAATACGAAAAAAATCGAAAGACATGCGAAAGATATGCGAATGAAATCAAATTTCAAACTAACAAAGAAGAGCGAGCAACTAACTGGTACTTTCTTTTATAGCGATGAAAATTCCGGTACATTTTTAACTGTTTACTAAACTAATATTAATTTAGTCGAAATTTCATAATAGAATACAGCATTAATATCCAACATCAGCTGACTGGAATTTTGTTATTTCCACGGGAACAGCTGGACGAGTCGTACTGACACCTGTCAGCTGGACGGATCGATCGGTATGTAACCATTATCGTCAACTATTGCTAATTTTATTTTATTTTCAGGTTGTTGAAGCCGTACGCAACACCATCCATGAAAAGGATGGAAGATTCGTTGTGAAATTGCAAAAGATCCACTATTATTAGGAGATTCAAAGGAGAGAGCATTACAACGTTTCTTGTCTTTGGAGCGCAAATTAAACAAAGATCAATCATTGAAAAATCAATATACAAATTTCTTAGAAGAGTATTTGCGTCTAGGACACATGGAGGAAGTAAACATGAACGATATTCCTAAACCACATTATTTCTTGCCACACCATTGTGTCTTAAGGCCTGATAGCACAACGACTAAGTTGAGAGTGGTATTCGATACTTCGGCTAAAACATCGACAAATATTTCGCTCAACGATATACTGTATACAGGTCCATCACTCCAAGAAGATGTTTTCACTATACTTTTGCGCTTCCGCCTTCCAAAGTTTGTATTCACGGCGGACATCGAAAAAATGTATCGCCAAGTGAGGGTGAGAAAAGAGGATCAGAAATATGAACTAATATTGTGGAGAGATGACCCAAATGAAAGTGTCAGGTGCTACCAACTTTCCACAGTCACTTATGGGGTTACAACCGCCCCTTACTTAGCGATAAAATGCCTGAGGCGGTTAGCATCTGAGAATGAAATTTCAAGTCCTCTAACCGCGGAAGCTATAACCAGTAATATTTATGTCGACGATGTCATGGCTGGATCAAATAGTCTAAGACAAACAATCGAAATGAAAAACCAATTACGCCAAGTTCTTCTTTCTGGTGGATTTAAACTAAGAAAATGGTGTGCAAACCACACTCAGCTGCTAGAAGGCATCTCTACTGATGATCGTGCAATTCAATTCACAGTCAACGGAAAACACTAGGCGTAAATTGGCTACCCAATTCTGACAATTTCCGGGTACAAGTCTTGCAGTCAAACGAAACTAGAGTGACAAAAAGGACCGTATCTTCAGACATTGCCCACATTTTCGACCCACTTGGGCTAATGAGCCCAGTTGTGATTAAGGCCAAAATCTTCTTACAAAATTTATGGAAGTTGAATCTTGAATGGGACGCGGCAGTACCGATGGAAATGCATACTCAGTGGATGAATTTCCGTCAACAATTGAAAACTTTAGAGAACATTCAGTTTCCAAGGCATTTATTTTCTCGAGGAACGCCGCATAGCATTCAGATTCATGCATTCAGTGATGCATCGGAAAAGGCATATGGATCAGCGATCTACATTCGATCAAAACATAAAGATGGTACTATCGCAGTAAGACTCTTGTGTGCAAAATCAAAAGTTGCTCCAACAAAGATCGTATCTCTGCCTCGATTAGAGCTTCAAGCTGCTACACTTACAGCAAAGCTCGCCATACGAGTAAAGAAGGACTTACATTGGGAAGAAATACCTTGTACATTTTGGACTGATTCAGAAATTGTCCTTGCTTGGTTAAAAAAACCATCTTCATCATATGTAACGTTCATAGCTAATCGTGTTGCAGCTATACAGGAGTTGACATCAGTAGATCAATGGCGACATGTACCAACAAAAGAAAACCCAGCAGATGTAGTTTCAAGAGGAATCTCGCCAGAAAAATTAAGTGAAACTTTATGTTGGTTTTATGGACCAATATTCCTGAATGGGGCAGAACAAAATTGGCCAGTTAACCCTAAATTCGAGACGACACTTGAGATGAAGTCGGCCAAAGTGGTACTGTCAGTAGCAGAGGGCACAGATAATTTCTTGGCTACTATTGATCACCGAAACTCGTTTCAGCATCTTAGAAGAGTGGTTGCATACATGCTGCGTTTCATCAACAATGCACGAAACAGCGAAAGCTCACAAAGACGGAAGAAGTATCTTTGTATCGATGAATTAGAAGTCGCTACAAGGTTAATCATTCAAGAATCTCAACGGCGAGGATTCCCAGGAGATTTTGCATTGCTAAAGAAAAGCAAAATGGTTGACAAGCAAAGTAATTTAAGTGCGCTAACGCCATTCTTAGATCAAAATGGCATAATTAGAGTCGGAGGACGCCTGCAAGAAGCGAACATTCCGTACGATGCCAAGCACCCAATGCTTCTGCCGTATAGTGATCAGATAACCCGGCTGATAATGACAGAATATCACGTGAAAAATTCTCACATCGGTCCACAAGGCCTATTAGCAATCACCTGACAGCGTTTTTGGCCTATCAAAGGGAAAACCATAGCACGATCAATTGTCCTAAATTGTGTTCATTGCAGTAAAACAAAACCGAAGCTGCTGACTCAAATGATGGGTACTCTGCCAGAAAAGAGAGTCCAACCTAGTCGTCCATTCTGGACCACCGGTGTCGACTTCTGTGGCCCATTCTGGACTCATTTCAAAATTCGTGGCAAAAAACCGCAGAAAACTTATGTGGCCGTATTTGTATGTTTTGCCACTAAGGCAGTGCATTTGGAAGTAGTAAGTGATCTTACAACAAACGCATTCATTGGATCATTAAAACGGTTTGTGAGCAGAAGAGGTAATTGCAGACACTTGTACTGCGACAACGCAACCAATTTTGTGGGGGCCCGAAATCAATTAGAAGAACTTTGATTAACAATATATTCTAAAACTGCAGAGGAACAAATTGATAAGTTCTGTACCAGCAGAGGAACCGAATTTCATTTTATTCCCCCCAGAGCACCCCATTTTGGCGGGTTGTGGGAGGCTGCTGTAAAATCAGTGAAAACATTACTACCAAGCAGTATGAATAATCATTCACTCACTTATGAAGAGCTTGAGACAGTAATTACGCAAGTAGAGGCAATACTGAATTCACGGCCCATAACACCAATGTCTTCTGACCCAAATGACCTGACAGCACTAACACCAGGACATTTTTTGACGGGGGAACCTCTTACAAGTACCGCCGAGCCCGTAGAACAACTTTCGCGCGCTGATCTTCATACACAATGGAAACGTATTGTTCACTTAAAGACTCAATTTTGGCAGCGCTGGGTAAAAGAATACCTCAGTGAGCTCCAGTACAGGGGAAAATGGAAACAGCGGTGTAATAACGCAGAACCTGGGATGATGGTAGTTATAAAAGATAACAACGTACCTCCGATGCAATGGTCACTTGGCCGAATTATTGAAACCATAAAAGGCGACGATGATCTAGTACGAGTTGCAATCGTTAAGACAGCAGGCGGGGTCATTAAAAGGCCTATCCAGAACCTCGCCCCTCTGCCTATAGAGTCGAGCAGTAGCATAAGTACCGAAGTGGAAGTCCAGCCGCAAGACAGTAACGAGGTTGCATCAGAGGCCAGGAGGACCAAACGAACCGCTGATCGAAGAGAAGGACCATTAAAGTCCAAAAAATCCCGCGGGAGCCATTCTCCAATCAGTTTGGTACTTTTAACATGCTTGATATTGCCAATATTTGGACTTGAACAAATTTGCGTGACACCATTCAAATCAAACCCAGGACTTCATTACGAACGACTAGGTCATACGTTCCTGTCATCTGACGAATGGAATGTGGTGGTATTTTATAATACCACAAACTATTGGAGAGAAGCAACTGTCATAAAAAAGGGACTCAGTAACTTAAATCATATATGCAAGGACATAATAGTTAAGGTATCATGTGAACCTTCATTGTCTCATTTCCAAGATATGATAAATGAGATAGAAGAAGGAAACAAATTGCTGCGACAACATGAGCATTCCAGGAAAAGAAGAGCTCCGTTGAATATAATTGGTAACGTTGCAAACTCCTTATTCGGTGTTTTGGACTCTTCATACGCAGAACAAATGGCAGACATCATAAATTCCCTCGACAAAACCGACCAACACCTGCTGAATCTCTTACGAAATCAGACGTCTGTGATTGACTCAACAATAAACATCATGAATGATACATGCGGAAGGATGGAAGTTCGACTAAAGGAGTTCGATGAATACCTTAATCAAACCATCTATTGCATAAAGAGTATAAATTACGAGTTCCATCAAGAAAAGTTAATTGAATATTTTAACACCCTATCAATTCGGTTAATGCTTCTGATCACAAAATATCGAAACATACAAAATGCGTTATTGAAAACCATGACAGATACGCATCACGGAAAGGTGAGTCCACAACTCTTAACACCAGACCAGCTGCGGCGACAGTTAATTATCATAAAAGAAAATCTTCCTGCGAATTTGCGCTTAATTGAAGCCCGCAAAAATCTACTCAACTTATATGGGACAATGTCGATAGAAGGAAGAATGCTAGGGGATCAGCCAATCTTCAGAATAAAGCTTCCGTTTATTTCTCACGAGTCTTTTGAACTTTTGCATATAGTTCCAGTGCCTATTGCAATGGGCGACGGGTTCTATTCGATGAGTGTTTCAACGTCGTTCATCATCGTCAATCTCCATCGAGATTTATATTATCCGATATCGGAACTGGAATTATCCCGGTGTGCCATCATCAATCATTCTGAGTATCTTTGCAGGCAAAATCATCCTCTTTATCGAAAGGGTTCGATTTCTAGTCGTTGCGAGTTCACCATCTTGACGGAATCCGGTCCAGATACTTCATGCAATTTCATTAGAACTAACGAAATAAATCTATGGACGCAGTTATCAAGTCCAAATCATTGGATGTACGTCGTACCATAGAGGTATAAGACATTAAGAGTGGTGGTCAAGAAGCATTCTGTCTCGAGGTCACCCATATCCACAAATTATTTCAATACAACGAAATATCTTTCGGGGTGTAGATCAGTTGCTCGTTTTGGGGGCAGTAACTTGACACGCATATTTGAAAAAATAGGAAAATATTAAAATTTAAGGAACTATATGCTACATTGTGGCCGGTCATTGTTCTTCAGTATTAATATTTTTCAATAAATTGAAATCTATGGCTTCTCAAGTAAAAGTTAGTCATTAAAATATTTGCTTCTAAAAAGTAGAACGAAACGAATCTTATTGTTGAAGAACTATATATTATTATCCTGCAACATTTTCATCAATTGCATTAACGCTATTTAACCACTGTGCGCAGGTTAATGAGAAAATTATTATCATTTCATTACGGTTGCTTACAATGATAAATCTGCACTTTTGTATGCAAATGAGGTGCCAAATTTTCTACTACCTCCCTCTTCCTTTTTAACCGGGCTTGGGACCGGCTTAGGCGGAATTAAGGCAAAACGCTCTTTCTAGGCTCTTTTTATTTACATGAATTCATTCTTCTAAAATTAACCTGAATTTATGATAGTCGAAATCATACCATTTTAATAAGTTTCTTATTTTAGCATATGTTATAATAGTAAACAGCACAAATTTTTCCAAAAATTATAATTTTTTTCTTTTAAATGTACGCTGCTAATAATCGTAGATTTTTTTCTGTTCGAATTTTATTTGGGTCGACCGACATTTTTTTTGAATTCTTCAAACTAAAATCAGTTGCCCCTGTGAATGAGCTTCTAAGCCTACTTCATTGGCATTTCCGCCATTTTGGAATCCAAGAGAAACTGTCAGGTACCCAGGTGTCAGATACGTGGGCCAGCAGACGAGCACTTGAATCGACATCAGACAATTGCACTAAAATTACTGGTTTTCAGCCACGCCAAGTACTCAAATGTACTTAATTTGGACTACAGACTTTACCATAAGGTAAATGGTGAGTACTTACCTGTAGAAAGTTCACCCAGGCAGGCAGGAGCCCGTATTTTTTGAACAACACTTCACTTCACATTTCGTTGCCGGTGTTTTGATAAAAACTGAAGGTGTCACTGCCACTTTTAACCGTATCTTATACTTCTAATAACTTTCTACACTTCTCAGCACTCGCGTCACTAAATTTGATTTGAAAACACAGCTTGTTCAAGCTAATTTCATCTCAAAATCAATAGCACACTTGAAAATTGTTTGGTTTGTTTGTGTGTGCGATTTGACTTTGACCCCTGCGTACTTGACAGCACCCCATAAAGCTTGAGAGGTGAAGGCGAGGGGGAGAAGAATGCTCGAGACACACACCTACAGGCGTTTACACGGATACCGCCACTCTAAAGTCTTATACCTCTATTCGTCGTACAACAACCATAGATATGAAAGAATATGGATACGAAATGGCTATCCGTGTACCCATACGTGTATGTGCCTTTTTTAATACACGCACAACATTGCTCTCTCACAAAAATTCCGCTCAATGCGCCCCTTTCTACCGCACTCAGCACCGAAAAGCCCTAATTCTCCCCCTTTTTTTACGAGAAATGCTACCAGAGTACGAACGCAAGCGCCGCATGCTAAAAAGAAAAGCCAATTTCCACGCGGTGAACAAAGTCTTGTCAAAATTCACACGTGTTTTTTCTGATTGTAGGGTAAGATCGGATGCAAGGCGTTTGTTTTATATATTTTGTATGCAGACACAAAAAGCATTTAATGCATGTTAATATTGCGTTTATATGTTGTATCAAGTATTTATGTATATATAAACCTCACAGCAGTTTGATTATTCCAAATTTAAACCAAATTTTTATGTAATTGTTTGCAGTTATCTGAGAACGACAATTGCATAAGCGAGTTTAAGCATTAGGAAATTATTAATTTGTGATAGAAATGCTCTTGCATTAAGCATTCATGTACATGCACATACATTAAATGAAAGCAAGGTGCAAGAAGTTCATACAACTGTTTAATGTTTTCCCATGCTGCCATGCTCCCCTATCGCCGGTTTGGCTTGTCTCACACATTTGTATCTCATTCTCACACCAATAGACAGTAGGTCGAAAATAGGATCATTTCTCAGCTGCGATTTCTAATCCATTCTTTCTTATATCTGTGACAACAACCGACCAGCATCAACATTGTATGTGACAACAGAATGCAAAGTAAAACCTTAACTGGATCAGGCATCATCAACACGACTAACGGATGCATAATTAAAGACGAATCGACAATACTGCAAGCCAACACTGTATATTCCAGCATGATAAAGGATTCTTTTATACCACCGAAAAATGTTCCTGATGTCGTCCCTATTGTGGAGTTTTCAGTAAAACATTTATCATCTGCATGGGATACGCTAGAACCCAAATTGAAGGCGCTACATGACAAGGTTGCGTCATTGAAGACAGCCGAAGCGAATGGTGCAACGAATGCGCATCATCATATTCATCATTATAGTATTGGTTATTCAAGCTTGGCGATCGCGATCATCTGCCTTTCATGTCTTCTATGGCGGTTTTTTAGAAGACACGCTCAACCGAAAAGTTCAAAGCCACCAGTACCAGCTCCACGGCAACTTCCTCCTGACGCCTTCAAGATAGACGCAGAAATTAATCTTTGAACAGTCCGTTCAAAGGAGGGGGAGGATGTTCGATATCTGTTCGATACGTCGTACTTGTTTTTATTATACCATTCATGTTAAACTTTAAAGTTATTTTTCATGCTGCTTATGCTTCGCGAAGTATTGATCTACAGTTTTATACGCGTCAGCAAATTAAATATTGAACTATTGGTATTCAATAAAAATTATAAGCAGTATGAGGAATGATCAAAGTTTATTCTCGATACAATTGAAAAATATGTTATGAATAATTAGTCGTAAGCAAATGTAATGTAAGCAAAATTATGCTATATAAAGAACGAATTAATGTGAATAAAATCAATCTTAGCGTGGACAAAGCCTTTTATTTATCCTTGGTGAGGCTGCTAGGGGCGCTAAGGTTAGTTGAGTTCTGGCACTGAGCTTGAATTCAACGGTTCTATTAGAATTCCTAATTTCTGGTATTGTACTAGAAGTTAGCGCTAAAATAGAACCATTCAACATTTCTATTAGAATTCCTAATCTCTGGTATTGTACTAGAGGTTAGCGCTAAAATAGAATTGTTCAAAAAATTCAAATTTTAAATCAGAACTGTATATTTTTGATAGGCATAAATACTTCCTGTAAATTTCGTGATGATCCGATGTTTCTGCCAGGAGTTATGACAAATTAGGTCTGTTCCCGTACTACAATTAATTGCGATTAATTGCAATGAAGCCGTTTTTTGTACTCCGTTTTAATCCGCTTCATTGCAATTAATTGCAATTAATCTTAGTACGGGAGCAGACCTATTATATCTTTGAAAAAAATTTTATCTACTTTTATTTTTATCTGCTTTTACGACTATAACAGCAAACTGTGATGCTTCTTATAAATAGTGCAAGATCTCGTGGATTTACACTTCTCTGACTTAATGTGGAGAAAGCAGTTGATACATAATTTCCATAGACATATAAAGAATGGACACGCAATCATAATCCATGAACCCGTACGCGAAAGAAGCAATTTTACTACATATGCAATTTACTCTCTGCAAAAAAGCTTTCCCCTCAATGCCGCACACTTTACCCTTCTGCGCTGTAGACTCTCTATGTAAACAAACATTTCTATTGTTGTCAACATTAATTGGAATGGCGGGGAAAATAAAATATGTGTCACATGGGGCATAATTTCAAAATTAATCAAATTTCCTGAATGAAATTTGATGTTATTTTGTAAGGGGAGGTCGAAAATGTTACTTGCACACATTTAACAACCATTTCTTTCCACGAGGCGAAAGCTTTCTATACTAAATTCGATAAATATAGATGCATTTGTTCAAATTGAATATGTACTTACATTACACATTCTAGGGCGAAATACTATGAGTAATTGGTGCAAAACACTTTTTACTTTCACATTGTTTATTCACCAATCTAAGCATTTACACTTTTAATTGGTGAAACCACGAAAATAAAACATGTGTCAAACCGCCCGATGGCCATTTTTATTTATTGCTTTTGTTCATAGGCGAGAAAAGCTTGATAGCGTGTAGGGGCATTAAGTTTGATCAACCTCATGAATCGATGTCATTTAGATGAAGAAAATTGTTCGAACGATGAAAACCGGTGTGAATGAATGATTTAAAGCAGCACAAGCAAACTTTGAAATTGACTTGGGCTACTATTTAGGAATGCCGCGTGCAGATTATGATGCTAAATGATCTATATATGCCGTTCACACTACACTCTAAATCAGGCGATTTCGATCAGCTGATCGCTTTAGAGCTAAATCAACTTAAATCTACCTGATTACCCATACATTTTTTTCGGCTTCTGACAGAGTTAATCAAGTAGATTTAGAGTTAATCAAGTACAAATCAGGTACTATTGTGAATTTTGTCCCTGGCGAATATTTCTCAGAGCGCGGCGAATTCCATCCGTGAGAGCGAGAGTAGATTTGAATGAAATGTCATTCGAATTTCGTCCTAAAATAGCAAAAATTGAATAAAAAAGGAAAATATGAGTTGTACAAAGTGAAAAGAAAATGTTATTGCATGTTCCTGCACCATTTTCAACAACTTTCACGCAAAAAAGATTGTACACATAAATTCGAATGACATTTTTCTCTCTAAATCACCTCATTCTAAATCACTTCGGGTAGTGTGAACGCTTACCTGATTAACTTTGACAGCTTCTAAATCTACTTGATTTAGAGTGTAGTGTGGACGGCTTAATACGCGTCGTTTATATATATTTCACGTGCAGATGTTTTATGTTACGTTGGTAGGCAAATCGATTGATTGAAATTGAATTAGCAAGTGTTTTGGTTGTGAAAATTTAATTCGTAGTTTTAAACGATATTCAGTTTGATTTCAAATATATCTATTTTAGGGAATTTATGGGAATTTTAGATTTGATGGCTGTGTTGTCTGCAAATAAATGGTAAATGGTATTCCTTATACTATAGTTAAACTTTTTATGTTAATGGAAAATATGTTGAATAAAGTGGCTAATCAAGAAACAATATTATTGCTCTTGCATTATTTGTATCAGCACAAAAAAGAATATTCATGCAAAAAACATTTTCCTCTCTAGCAAGAACGACAAGAATTAATTCAATTTCGACTAGAAAGCACATCCGATCACAATATATATAATTTGAAACTGAAATATGGCACAAACGTGATCTTCATGTAAATCTGAATGTTTTTGGTATTTTATTCAAATACTCAAAAGGCTTTTAGAGCAAAAGTAGTTGAAATCGGCCAATTTTGGGTAAGAATGGTTTGAGACATAACGGGCCAAGACCTATTGCTGTGATGCAAACATTTCGGTTTTGTAGGGGAGTAAATGGGTTTTTGGCCATAGTTTTGCAAAAACTGCCTTTACGGCGCTTTCGGTGATTGAAAGTGGTCGGAGAGTATAATAATGATATTTTAAGGACGAAAAAAAATTTTGATAGGGAACATTAAGCAAAAACGTCAAATTTTCTCAAATTTTTTTTAAATCTAAGATGAATTCGGGGACGTTTCTTGAGTAGTTTCGGGTGAATTTTCCATACCAGTCTAGGAAAAAGCGGCTTAGTTTCGAAGATACGGCAAAAGTAGCTGAAATCGGCCAATTTCGGGTTAGAGTGTTTTGGGATGTAACGGGGCAATACCTATTGCTGTGACACAAACATTTCTGTTTTGTAGGGGAGTTAGGGGTTTTTTTGCCATAGTTTGGCAAAAACTAACTTTACGGCGCTTTCGATGATTGAAAGTGGTCGGGGAGTACCATAGTGGTATTTTAAGGGTGAAAAAATCTTTGATAGGGAGAATCGGGCAAAAACGTCAAATTTTCCAACATTTTTTTTTGGTCTAGCTTGAATTCGGGGACCTTTTTGAGTTATTCAGGCAAAATTTCTATACAAGTCTGGGAAAAAGTGGCCTAGTTTCGAAGATATGGCAAAATGAACAGCTGGAGAAGCAAACTATCGAACCAAAAAGTATCCTTTTCCTACTTAGCACTTTTAGTACTACTTTCAGTTTTTCCGGACGGTTTTTCGGTGGAATTCATTTTGACGTATCTTCAAAACTAGGCCGCTTTTTCCTAAACTTGTATAGAAATTTCACCCGAAACTACCCAGAAAGATTCCCGAATTCATTCTAGACAAAAAAAAAATTTGGTGAAATTGGACGTTTTTGCCCAATGTTCAATATCAAAAAAAATTTTCATCCTCTAAATATCACTATTGTACTCCCCGACCACTTTCAATCACCGAAAGCACCGTAAAGGCAGTTTTTGCCAAACTATGGCCAAAAAACCCCTAACTCCCCTACAAAACCGAAATGTTTGTATCACAGCAATAGATCTTGGCCCGTTATGTCCCAAACCACTCTAACTCTAAATTGGCTGATTTCAGCTGCTTTTGCCCTACAAACTTTTTGAATGTTTGAATAAAATACTCGCAAGTACGAAAATACTCGATACTTGATATGCTTTCAAACTGCACTACCTTGAACCATGTTTTATTTTGACATACTTGAAAGCATGACAAAACTAAACTTCATATAATATTTGATCATACACTGTGATCAGACTTAATGGTTTTAGTAACACTATCAGCCATTTATGCATGATAAATGCAAATACTACCGAAACTTTTAATGCAAATCGAAACTCATTGATTCGCTATTGACGTGAATTACATTACATCAATAGTAATAAATTTGTATTTGCACCAAAAAAGTTGCCCTTTAATTTTACAATATTTCACGCCGCCATCGTCATACAAAAACATTGCGACCCCTCGCTCACACAACGATACCAGCGGTCGAAAATTGCTTCATTTCTCTCGGCCCATTTCGTATCCATTCCTCTCATATCTATGATAATTTCTTTTGTCGTATGGCCGTATTTCGTTCCTCTACACTCATGCTTTTGAATTCTTCACATTTATACACGAAGTGAGGTTTAGCCAGCCCCTGCACACGGACGGTATAACTTTCCACCATTAGCCCCTTCAATCCTCTCACGCACAAAGCATGTTAAAGTTGCCTCTCCGCCATTTCGACCTAATTGTCAAATTGGAGGGGAAAAACTTGGACAGCCCCTGGACACGGACTGTAAGACCAAACTTTGGTTTTTTTTTTTTATTTAATAACAAATACTTTTCATTTTGAAAATTACCTCCGTGTACCGAAACCGCCCAGTCATCGAGGAGCCTTCACCATCTGAAAAATAAGGATAAACCTAAGTCCATTTAATTAATAAGGGTCAATCACTAAATACAACCTACAGGCATCAGCTTGCCGAACCAAAGTGGATCAAACACACAGCAGCGATTTCTCGCCGCCCGAACCATGATCCACTTAACACACACACAAGCTGATCCTTCGGCTGGGGACGCAAAGCAACGGTTGGCCGAACCAGGGCGGGACACACACACAGTAACGACTCATCGCCACCCGAACCGTGACCCGTCCAACACAGGCTCAACTGCTCCCCTTCCTTTAAACTTAAACTCGGTCCACAACGCCGAAAGGGTAAGAATGCCCCGTATAAACAATATAACACCCAAAAATTTCAACAAAACTAACACACACCTAACAAAATTAAACAAACTCAGTGAGCCTACTCACCTTAAACCTTTTTCACAAATTTCACTCAGATCAATAATAACACTATGGCACTACTCTACCGGGTGAACTATCGCACTATACTGCGCTCAACTTCTACGAGGGCTAGGACACTGCCTCGAAACTATGTAGCTCCTAAACAGTTGTCACAAAACCCAGCATGTAAAGCATAGTACTGAGTTCGATTTCACGTGAAATTTTCATACAAAATTTCACGTGAAATCTGTTTCGGCGAAAATTTCGCTTGAAAATAAGCAAGTTTGGTACTGTGTTCTTAGCATGAAAAGTTGCTTTGAAGTTGCTTTCGCTTCGAAAACATAGATGGCACTGAAACATGTTGTCAATCATTTCACGCCAATTTAGTTTGTGCAGTTCATTCTTTCGAGCGAAAAAGTGACATTTAGTGTTTCAATTTGAAAATTGAGCAGTGCAAATGACTTTCCAATAAGAAAATCGATCGAAAAGTGAAATTCTTGACATTTTATCCGTCAAGAATGAGCAGTGTCTCTGCTTTTCTTCGTTGTCAAAATTTTCGCTCGAAAGAATGAACAGATAATTGGGAAATGTCAAAGTTTCATGTGAACTCGAACTCAGTACCAGCCTTAATGTAACGAAAATTCACACCTACGAATTTTGTAATCCCTAACATATGTCACGAAACCCAACGTGTAATTCAAATGCATGCATATTGAAATTCATATCTACGAATTTTCAGGATTCTATTACTCAGACGGAAAGCATCAAAGTGAAACTACATCGGCAACGTTTTATGACTCTATCCCTCATAAAACGTGCACGCCGAAAAAGGGAAAAACATAAATTTGTCGAACAAAACATAATTTTATTTAACGAAAAGAAAACAATGCTCTTTGACATGTTGAAAACATTTTCTTCGTATTATAGGACGGTATAACTTTCCACCATTAGCCCCTTCAATCCTCTCGCGCACAAAGCATGTTTAAGCTGCCTTTACGCCATTTCGACCTCATTGTCAAATTGGAGGGGAACTACTTGGATTTGACCCGATTTGACCATGAGCAGACAAAAAATTACTACCATCCCCTTCAATGTAAATCTTATGGGCATGTCCACTCTATTTCTACTATCTCACTGACATTGACTCCTGGGTACTTGACAGCACCCCGTAAAGCTTGATAGGTGAAGGCGAGGGGGAGAAGAACGCTCGAGACACACACCTACAGGCGTTTACACGGATACCGCCACTCTAAAGTCTTATACCTCTATTCCCTGGACACGGACGGTATAACTTCCCACCATTAGCCCCTTCAATCCTCTCGCGCACAAAGCATGTTAAAGCTGCCTTTACGCCATTTCGACATCATTGTCAAATTGGAGGGGAACTACTTGGATTTAACAATGAGTAGGTCTGTTCCCGTACTTTCAGTAACTGAATTTTACTGAATTTTCCTGAATCATGTGGTGGGGAATTTCATGAAAAGTACGGAAACGCTCTCATTGTATTTCCTGAAAATTGACAACCGAAAGTGTCAGTTTTCGGTTTTTGGGAGAACAATAGTGATTATAAAGTCATCCTAAGCGGTAATAAATTATCGCCACAAAAATATTCCACCTTCATAGCAACATTACGCAAAAAATATGTTGCTTGCCGCGCGCATTTGAAAATATTTACTCCGTCTGACACTTTTCAGTATTTTTCAGTAGCTCAGACCCTACTGAAATTTAATGAAAGAGGGGAAGTTTTCAGTTTTCAGTAAAATGGAGTGCGGGAACAGCTTCATTGCAATTAATCGCGATTAATCGCAATTAATCGTAGTACGGGAACAGACATAGGGCCTTTCCGAATTCGTGTCTCCGACTTGGTCTTGATCTCCGTATAGCAGATTATGACGTCAGCGTTTTAGCTGACCTATTATAACAGTTATAGGAGATCAAGATAGACTGTCCGGATTCTCTGTCTTGTCACAGGTCTTGCCTTCTTTTGACATTTCGGAAAAATGGTGACTAGTGGTGTAAATACGATAACTGGTCCGCGTGAAAATATAAATTGTGCGGGCTGCGCGTGTTATATTCGAGTAAAATGAACGTTAGACCCGCGAAACATTTTGAGTCAATCGCGACAGTAAAAGTTAGTGCGATTCGCGTTGTAAATATTGAATAAATTGTGAAAACCGATGAAATTGTGTATTCGATGTCAACTGCGGCTTTCAGCTACGAGTGGTCCTAAAAGCAATTGCTGCCTGTGAGAGTTTCCCCCAAGTGAAGTTACAACACGACATAGATTTCCGGTAGAAATTATACCTTCATTGTGCCGTTTCAATATGAAAAGTGTTAACTTCTTGCAGAGAATTGTATTTATGGTTAGGTGAAGTAATGTCTGGAAATGCTCCACCCGAACATAATGCTTAAACGTAGCTGTTTTTGATTGATAACTTCAAGGTAAATCATTTTAAACTGGGGTTTAGATTAATGCTACATAATTTGATTGATTTGCAGAATTTTGTCGAAGCAACTCAAACACCCGAATCTCAAAAGGACCTGCTCCACATTGTTAAATGTTACCAAATCAACTCGTCTCTTGAAATTGTTGATTCGATGCAAACTGCGACTTTGCGCTACGAGTGGTCCGAAGAGTAATTGCTCCCTCTGAGAGTTTCCCTGAAGTGAAATTACAAGACGACATCGATTTCTGGTAGGAATTATACTTTCATAGTGTATTTTCAATTTCAAAACTTTTAATTTCTTACAGAGAATTGTATTTATGGTTAGCTGAAGTAATGTTTGGAAATGCTCTACCCGAACATAATGGTCAATCGTAGCTGTTTCTTATTGACAAATTCAAGGTAAATCGTGTTAAACTGGGTTTTATATTAATGCTACGGAATTTGATTGATTTGAAATTTCTTGCAGAATTTAGTCGAAGTAACTCAAACACCGGAATCTCAGAAGGACCTGCTCCACATTGTTAACTTTTACCAAATTAACTCGTCTCTTGATAGTATATTAACAGGCAACTTTGAAAAAAGTGTTAATTTATCGTTTAATAAGTTAAATTAAAAAAAAACAATATTAGGGGTAAGTAATGTAAACGTTAGTTTATTATCAATGTACCATAAGCTGAATTAAATATTATTAGCTAGTTTTTGGGCGTCAAGAAAATATTTCGAACGATGGTATTATTACTCTAGTTCCCAGCAGTCAAGCTAACACTGGTGAAGCTAACACCAGTGAAGCTAACACTGGTGCAGCTAACACCAGTCAAGCTGACAGCAACTGAGAAAAAATATCAGCATCCCAGTTTAGGGACACTATATGCACTGCTCTATTATCTAACTTACGAGAGAATTAGTAATTGATATTTTAAAATTGAGGTAGGATACTTTTCATTGCATGTGTTCATAATAATCTTAGTTTAATTTTAAAGTCTGAAAAATAATAAATATTTTTAAATTTAAAATAAAGTGCCTTAGATATAGATGAACAATTTATAATGTAAATATGTATATGAAAGTTTATTTTGAAATATACAATTGCAAATTTGAATAAATTTATAAAACAAAATATTTGCAATATTTTTATTTCCGAAAGTACCATATCAAAGTATTATTGTGAAAATCAATTATGGAGGGGTGCCTCAACTTCATTGATAAAACGCTCTCCACCCATAACAATAACGAATTAAGAATTATAAAGGTGACTACATTGCTTTTAATGATGATTATGCAGCATCTCAAGATATTGTATAAACGCATATGGTAATTTTATTTGAAAAAAAACAATACTTTTATCTAAAAACCGTTTAATAACAAAATAAATATCAACATAGATGTAGAAACTTATTAACATAGATGTAGAAAATTAATTTAAATTGATAAAAGCTATAAACATTTTTTTAAATTCAAACATAAATATTAATTGGACACATGGTACAGTGTCATTTTACTATAAAAAACATTAAATAACCTAATTAATAACTAAAAAAACTCATTTTATATATATTAAATAAATTTAGAAACATAACCTACAACAAATATAGCCTATTCCTCGGAAGAAGAATCTTCGATTGGGACTTCTATTTGCTGTCCTAATCCTATATGTCTCCATGGGGATGTCTCAACACAAGGTCTGTTCTCGTACTTTCAGTCACTGAATTTTACTGAATTTTCCTGAGTCAGGTGGTGGGGAATTTCATGAAAAGTACGGGAACGCTCTCATTGGGCCTTCCTGAATTCGTGTCTCCGACTTGGTCTTGATCTCCGTATAACAAATTATGACGTCAGCGTTTTATCTGACCTATTATAACAGTTATAGGAGATCAAGATAGACTGTCCGGATTCTCTGTCTTGTCACAGGTCTTGCCTTCTTTTGACATTTCGGAAAAATGGTGACTAGTGGTGTTGTAGCATCAGAAATAATTTAAAATATTTCGCGACGGACAGCCCTCGACGAGCCGACATGGTTTTGCCCGCCGACAACCAAGAAAAACAGCTCTAATCCAGCAAGAGATCTCTTGTTGGCGAAGTTTTGAAATTGAGTTCGGAATTTCGCATTTGGGAAAAAAAACGGCACGAGAATCATTCTACGAAGTGCATCGTTTGTTCCTTTGAAATTGAAACACTGTCGTGATCTTGAAACGAAAATGTGAATATTTCCACAAGAAGTATTGTGCATGAAGTGATTTTTGATTCCGTTTTAAACGAAAAATTTTCGTCCACGGATAGCCCCCAAATAGCCGAGATGGTTTTACCCGTATGCGACCGATCAAAAGCAATAAGTTCGATGCGTTGCCAAGAAAATAAAACGACGCGGCGTCGGTCTGTTCGGGGCTGTGAACAGCAAGCGAGATCTGACTCGACAGTTGCAGTTCAGACTTGGGTCGGGTGAGACGTTCCGAGTGTTAGCTCAGCAACTGTGCGATACAGTTGAATTTTGATTTCCGTCTAGGGTCGTGCGTATACTTTCAGTAGTCTAGTGGATTTAAAACCGTCTCTATCGTAGTGGCGGAGTTTTAATTTTTACACCGCACCACAAACTACTATTTTCCGTCGTTAGTTTCGATTCGATTTCGTACGTGAAGTGACTTCCTAAGCAGAATATTTGTGGAATACAGCTTAATTAAGAAGAGCTTCAGTGAAAAGTGTAAAAATTAATTGAATGAAAAGCCAAGTGAAAAATCACAAACGTATGTTAGTGTGATACTTGAAGTCCAGAGTTCAATCCCCGTAATGTAATGATATCCAGACAATAGTTTTCTTGTTTTCCACTGCCACGATTTCCCGAGCTGTTCTCGTTTCAACAAGTGTTCGGACATTGGGGGCTCTGATTGCAGCCCAGATTTACAAGTGGTAGTACTCGAGAAGGGTTGATTTTAAAAACAGCAGTGACATTTCATTTCAGCTTCCGTTCGATGCTCGAAAGGAGGGATGATTTTTCGTCTGTGGAGTTTTTGGAAGGGGATCGATCATTTGGGAGTGCAATCCCATGGCCGGTGCAACGAATTTCATTGCAGGTTTGGTAATTCAGGAAGTCAGGCTATCGTGAATAGTTGGCTACCGCGTTCCTTCGAACTGATCTGTTAAATCGTGCATTCGTTTTCGCTGGTCAGCTTTCAGTTTTGTTTGACAACCTACAAAGTGTCCCTCGAGTTTCTGTGGTTGACATTTCACCTGGTGGAACAGTCTGGCTGAATCTGTGAATGCCGAACGCAAGGAAAACGTTTCGGCAAAGTGGAGAAGATATCAATTGATCTTGCCTGACTGCCCGGAGGCATTTCGTTTTTCAATCAGCCGAAGTAGGGTCCTTCACCTCGTTCATCGCACTCAGTACAATGCCAGATCACTGCCCGTTGGATTTTGTCCGGACGAGCTCTGCGAGGAGACTTGTTTGCAGGTTGTCGGCTCTCGGCTCGATTTGTCTCACGCGAAAAGTTCCGCCAACGTTGTAGTCAATTTTCACGCGTATGCACACTCGAGTAGCGCCAAGAGATTTTCCGGCTTGCAGTCGAGTTAGACTAGTTGAGACGTGCCAGAGTTTTCGCTTTGTCTAGCAACAATAGAGCCACGTGCGAATTATTGGATTTGTTCGTGCGGCCCGTTGCCGGACGAATTTTTGCGGTGTACGTAAAGTAAGTAGTGAGCGCGGAACGTGCAATTCTATGAATATATTTTTATATAAGCGAAAATATCTAGGCATTCAATTCAATGTGCACACGAAATATTGTGAGAATATTTCGAAAAAGTTTTCGGAGAGCGCATCAATAGATGCGTGCTTTCTCCCAAACTGCTATCGACAAATTGCTGTAATTAATACAATGCAACGTAAATGAGACGACAAATTCTTAGATGAGAAAAGCATCTCCGTATGAGTGAAACACATCCCAATTGTTTTCGGTGGGCGCAAGTGCTACAATGCGCCGTCTACTGTTTTTGATATTGTTGAAATTAGTCTCTTCTGTTGTTGATAGAAAAACACTTGATGCGACAAAATCTTGTGATTTGTATAATTGTGTAATCAATAGAAAATTGAACGTACACAGAAACCAGTGTGTAATAGACAACTGAAAATCTTTTTCAAAAGTAAAATTGCGTGATGTTAGAGAAGTTCTAAGTCAATAGAGTCGTAATTTTGAATTTCAAACATTCAATTGCAAATGTGAAAGTAATAGAGACAATTATTTGAAGCATAGAGACCTAATAGAGAAAATACTGAAAGGCAGATTATCACTTACCAAGTATTTGTCTCTATCAATCTGCCAAAATATCTATAAATTTTTATAATTGCTCATTCTATTTGTCATGTGAAGCCACCTTCTTTTTATTAACTTGCAACGCTTTGGATCCTAAAAAGTAAAAGAACTGATAGATTCCATTGATCATTCACCTATCATGCTCATCCTATTTACCTAGAAAACACATCTATCCCTACTATTACTATGGATACTAGTGAATGTTACGATTTCTCATTTGTTTTAAAACAAATTACGATTTGTTTCTATTAGAAGTCATCGATTGTTTATAATAATTGATTTAAATGAGTTCATTAAATCACCTGATTCTGTCTTAAGAAGTGATTGAATGTAGTATATGTAAATGTACAACAAGAAAATTATTTGATTCGTAATGGAACAAAGGAGAATATGCTGCAATCCATTATATGTAGATTATATTATAAATTAATTATTACATATATTATTGATGATAAAACATTCATTGTAAAGATGAATTTAAATTCCTTGTTTTTGTAATAAAACACAAATATTAAATATTATTATATGATTCATATGGAATATTATGATGATGATACTTGATAATACTGGTTAATTTAGCAGTAAATGTAAAAGAGTTCGTATTGCATATAATAATTTTCGATTGGAATAGAAATTAATACGTTTAGCTTACAAAATATCGAATATGATATAACTTGGCTTATTGACTGTTCTTTTCTCATAAAAGGGCTAGTTGTTCATTATTTCGGTGACAAAAAGATTAAACTATATCGAAAGTTGAAGTTGATAGAATCCGTGGCTAGTACGAAAGTATTATTTTTATTGAATATCAAAACAATAAACAAGTCAGCACAAATAAACGTAGAAGACATCAATGACTGGAAACACTACGGACAAACATACTTTTAGATACACGCTATTGACAAAATTCTCCATTTGTGTTTTATCACTAAAGTATAAGACTTATGAACAGAATATTTCTTTCATCAAAATTGAATTTCTATGATCGAACACGCTTTGTGTTTTACATGTTCATCACACATGTCTAATTGTTTAACTTTATCGGCTTATAATAGCTGTTTTGCTTGTCGGGTTAATAAAATAATAAAGACAACACTAATGGTAATCATGATATCAACGCCACAATACACCAAATGCCACTGAACATAAGAAAAATGTAGTGTTGAAGAACAACATACTAATTATACATGAACAGTACACTATCTTTTGAGGCTACCACAAAAAATTGTTTATTCTTCGTTTTTCTTTGCAACAAAAACATTCGTTATTTAAAGAGAAAAAAAAATATATTAACAGTTACAATAGAAAAACTCCAAAATTTTGCAAAACCAAGCTAGAAAAATATGTTTGAAAATATCTCTTTAATAAAAAGATTAATAACAAAAACGAAAGTGTAAAATTAGGATCTAATGCATTCCAAACATCTAAATTATTATTATTACTATACCTCTTTGAAATAATAATGAAGTCCTAAAGTAAAACACAATTGGCCTTCTTATTGGGCGAAAGCCTAGGAGGACTTTCTTTTTGCAGGTTCGCGAGGGCCTGGCTGGCCAATGAATATTTAGAGTTCATTTTTTTAGACTTTCAGCTTTTATAAAGGGAGGGACATTGGCCTTTGTAGTTACAGGTTGTTTGATATTTCAAGGCCAATGTCAGAGGGTGGAGAACCCTAGACCATCGGGGTCAGGGCTCCGCCACCATCGGGAGCCCGGGGCAGTCAGCCTCACCCGGGTTCCTCTGAAGAGAGAGGCAGCGTTTCTTCCTTTTTCCCGTTTTAGAATTTTCAAGTTTTGGCTCCGTGTTTTGTCACGAGCACTGGGTCTGCTTAGTCAGCCCATGTTGCAGAGCCATGGGTGGTTTCCTGTACGGAACGATGCCCCTTTTTTGGTCCTTGAGTATTTTATATACTAGTTTGCGGCTACATTATAATACGGATGAATTATAAGTAGCATCCCCATTCACAGAGAGCCAACCGACTCCTTTTGTTTTAAAGAACCCACCCCAGCCGCAGCGAGCTAGCAAAGCGGCACCCCAGCATCCGTCGGGGTTGGTTGAAGGGTACTCCGCTCATGCGGACGAGGGGCCTTCACGGCCATTTCTAGGGTACCCTGCTCTCGGGGCAATTCTTTTTTTTTTTTAATTGGAATTTGCCTCTTGAATGGCATTAGCCATTCTACTATTTGAACCTTAGCACTCTTGGTTCTGGACTTCGGTCTGGTTCTGAGTTGTGCTAAGCTGACTCCAAAATTACAATTCGCTACAGTGTAAATATGATAACTGGTCCGCGTGAAAATATAAATTGTGCGGGCTGCGAGCTTATATTCGAGTAAAATGAACGTGAGACCCGCGAAACATTTTGAGTCAATCGCGACAGTAAAAGTTAGTGCGGTTCGCGTTGTAAATATTGAATAAATTGTGAAAACCGATGAAATTGTTGATTCGATGTCAATTGCGGCTTTGAGTGGTTGCGGCTTTGAGTGGCTACGAGTGGTCCTAAAAGCAATTGCTGCCTGTGAGAGTTTCCCCCAAGTGAAGTTACAACACGACATAGATTTCCGGTAGAAATTATACTTTCATTGGGCCGTTTCAATATGAAAAGTGTTAATTTCTTACAGAGAATTGAATTTATGGTTAGGTGAAGTAATGTCTGGAAATGCTCCACCCAAACATAATGCTTAATCGAAGCTGTTTCTGATTGATAACTTCAAGGTAAATCATTTTAAACTGCTACAGAATTAATGCTACAGAATTTGATTGATTTGAAATTTCTTGCAGAATTTTGTCGAAGCAACTCAAACACCCGAATCTCAAAAGGACCTGCTCCACATTGTTAAATGTTGTTGTTGATTCGATGCAAACTGCGGCTTTGAGCTACGAGTGGTCCTAAGAGTAATTGCTCCCTCTGAGAGTTTCCCTGAAGTGAAATTACAAGACGACATCAATTTCTGGTAGGAATTATACTTTCATAGTGTATTTTCAATGTCAAAACTTTTAATTTCTTACAGGGAATTGCATTTATGGTTAGCTGAAGTAATGTTTGGAAATGCTCTACCCGAACATAATGGTCAATCGTAGCTGTTTCTTATTGACAAATTCAAGGTAAATCGTGTTAAACTGGGTTTTATATTAATGCTACGGAATTTGATTGATTTGAAATTTTTTGCAGAATTTAGTCGAAGTAACTCAAACACCGGAATCTCAGAAGGACCTGCTCCACATTGTTAACTTTTACCAAATTAACTCGTCTCTTGATAGTATATTAACAGGCAACTGTGAAAAAAGTGTCGATAAATTACAGTTTAATAAGATAAATTAAAAAAAAAAAAATTAAAAAAAAAAACAATTGATAAAAGCTAGAAACATTTTTTTTAATTCAAACTAAATATTAATTGGACACATTAGCCGTACAATGTCTCCTAGAAGTACGGGCCGTAATGCAGAATGATGACGTCAGAGCAGTAGGCCAAAATGTCGCGAAAACACACATAGTCTTATGGGACGTCCGCGGGAAAATGTTAATTGTACGGGTTGTGTTAAAGTGAGTAAAGTGAAAACAAAGTGAGATCCGGGAAACAGTGCTAGTGAACAGTTAAAACATAAATTAATGCGGTGCGCGCGGTATAATTAGAATAATTCGCCACGAAATGTTTATCAGATGTTCTTAGGTTATGTGGTGTTTTGTGTCGATTCACTTTCGATACAATTGACTGACACAAAATGCAAGTTATAACTAAATATTAACACTACAACGCATCCACGCACAAAAAACTAACGATTTATTCATATTTTAGCTAAAAAACCGCAAGTGAAATCTCGGTGTGTGTCGGCACTGCCTCGTGGAAATATCAAATTCCCTACAGCCATGACGTCACAGCGAGAACGATTACGTAGCCTGACGGCCCGTACTTCTAGAAGGCATTGTAGTTACCATCAAATGATAGTATTTTGATGGGGGGCAATTTGGGGAAATTGTTGAGCCTGTTTGCATCTTAATATTGATGGCTGTATTGTGACTGATTAGGCCAATTGGTAGAGGGAGTGACAAACCTAGGCCCGACGTTTTTATGCGGAAAATTTATGGCGCTAGTAGCTGTGGGAGGCGGTCATACGACGGACGCTGAGGCATTATTGTCATTGGAGAGTAATTTGGAAGTCTTGCCTAATCCAGCTTCATATGATCTTGTTACCTCGAAGCTTGAAATAGTTTCGAACGCGTTTTTATAAAGGTTAAACGTTTGCTCTTAAAGCTTTTCCGCAAGGAGTGGATGTTCTTCGGGGTAAAGCTGTCCTAATTTTACATGTATTTCAGGAAACTCCCTCTAACATTTCTCCAAATCTTCTAATTTTTTCTTAATATACCCCTCAGTTTTCCTTTCAGGAGAATCTTTCTTGAAATTTCATAAAGTTCTTGAAATTTCGTCCGCGGACCTTTCTGGCCTTAAAGTAGGTTTTCTACTTGCATAGGCATTTCGATGGCCGACAGAGCTAATACACTAAAGACGTTTTATATAGATTCTTTGTGAGTTTTGTAGAAAAGTATTGATCAGCTACTGATGAACGTTTGAAATCTAGATTTAACACCGTGCTGAATCCAGCTTTTGATGAACTGGAATGGGGGCTTGTGATCTGTTGGTACTGGGTTGAATCAAATTCAACAGTGTGTTGAATCTAATTTTTCCAACTGGAGTTACGGATAGTCAACCAGCGACGGGATTAAAAGTTTCTCAACTGGAACTATGAATGAATTCAACAGTGTGTTGAATCCTAGCTGTTGATCAACAGGAAAATGAGCTGCAAGACGGCCACTAGCGTAAATCAGATTCAACAGTGTGTTGAATCCAAATTCCACAACTAGAGCTATGACTGAATTCAATAGTAGGTGCGTTTTTTTGCTCCGATACAGAGCAGAGTACAACTATGCCGCAAAAACAACGATCTAGTATAAAACAGCAGTGCTTTCGCTAAGACTGACATAGGTTGCGGTATTCGCTGTGGTAGCAGAAAACAGCTGAAAAAGGGGAGAAAATAACGAGTATACACTACCACAATCGATAGAAAATAGAAAAAAAACTAACAGGAAATTAATTCTTTTAACTTTCTACACATTATGAGGGCTTTTTCTAATTTCCTAACTACCAAAACATTCAACATAACCATGAAAAACCGAAAGCCACCTCACAGAAAAAAATACAACTTCTCATGAGCTTTTCTTTTTTCTATCAGCACATTCTACACTTCAACACGTGAACTACAAATGAGGCATAGAATTTCTGTACTAGTGAATTCACTGGTGTAGGAGTGTTGTTGTTTTCAATGCGTCTACTCTACTCTCCGCTGGATAGAGGAGCAAAAAAACGCGCCTAGTGTGTTGAATCCTAGTTCTTGATATATTGGAACGTCAGCTGCAAGCAAAAAGATTCTGCAGCAAAAAGAAGCCAGCTGCCAAATTCTGTTACTGCTGCAATTCAGCAAATTGCAGCAGTAACAGAATTTGGCAGCTGGCTTCTTTTTGCTGCAGAATTTGGCTTGCAGCAAAAGTACGGAAACGACTTGCTGCGAATCTATTTTAATATATTATAATAGATTCAAGTACGGAAACAGACCTTATGTTTATCAGATTCAACAATGAAATAGATTCAACAGTATGTTGAATCCCGGTTTTTGTTGAAACTGGAACGGGTAAGGCTAGATTCAACAGTGTGTTAAATTGTAGCTTGATTGAATTAGGAAACAATTCAATCCGGTTCGAAGGACCATGTACAAAACTAAGCAGTATGTTGAGTTAAGGATAGTAAATAATTAAACCCGCCTGGCTGCTGTTCAAACCGTACTCGTTTATTCATATAAATAACACTATTTATTACAAATTTATGCTGACATAATTTACAACTAACTGAAAACAAAATATGTTGATATTTTGGCTTCAATCGATCGATTTTAAAACTGCTGATTTACATATTACAACAAAAATTCTTACAAAGAATGTATTCGAAGAATGCTAGCAAATTCGTCCCACTTGGAATAATTCATATAATTCAATAAAAATGCTGAATACAATAACAAACAATGACTAATTAAATTTACGTTACTGAAAGTACTATTTCTATTGTTATGGTTTGTTGGTTGGTTTGTTGTGGTTGACAATACTTTGTTCCGGTTGGAGCACTCGTCACTTCATGTGACTCTCGGAATATTCGACCGATTGAAAATGTCACTTGAGATAAGATGAAGCCACCTAACGTGACTCTCAGAATAGGGCCCTATATAAATTGTAAACGATGACTACTATCGAAACATTTTAACGGCTATTGAGATGTAGCTTGAGAGCTGTTGATATCGTTATTTTTGTGTACAAATAGTAAGCGATGCTTGCCGATGGACAAAGGCTGTCGAAATATTATGCTAGGCACGTAGTACTGAATTTTTCCAGAGCTACTTGGAAAGAGCGAATTGGAAAACTCTACTTCACACGTAGTATTCAACCGACATTGCTCCTTCTGATTAACATTTGGTGCAATCGATGAGCAATTGTTTTAATGAGCTGCAGCCCAGTTATTTAGAGGGAGTTTAAAATAGAGTGTTGGAGGATTTATTTCAACGATTTTGAGGATTTATTTCGACGGGCCAATGCTTTGAATATTTCCTATGGCCAAATGCTTTGAATAAACGTGTCATTCTTTTTCTTAGAAAATTTTTTTGACTTTCAGTAAAAAGAACGGAAACAGTCTAGGACGTCACTGAGGAGGATGACGTTGATCTGGGGGATGACGTTGATGTGGCGGGGATAACGTTGATAAAAACGCGTGGGAATTACGATGATGTCATATGTTTGTGACCTTGACCGTCTTATTAAAATTTAATTATAGCCTATGGGGTGAATGGCTTCGAATATTGAATTTCGAAGCGCCAGCGAATACCGCATAGCGTGTGAAATAATTAGAATTTTATTGATAACAGCAAATGAATTTCACCGATGTTATCTTTTCATAATCATGTATTTGTGACCTTAACCGTCTTATTAAAATTGCGGTAAATAGCTTTCAACATTGAATTTCGTAGCGCCAGCGATTATCGCATAAAGGCTGGTACTGAGTTCGAGTTCACGTGAAATTTTGACGTTTCCATTATCTGGTCATTCTTTCGAGTGAAAATTTTGACAATGCAGAAAAGCAGAGACAATGCTCGTTTCTGACGGATAAAATATCATGAATTTCACTTTTCGATGGATTTTCTTATTGGAAAGACATTTGCACAGCTCAATTTTCAAATTGAAATACTAAATGTCACTTTTTAGCTCAAAAGAATGAACTGCACAAAATAAATTGGCGTGAAATGATTGACAACATGTTTCAGTGCCATCTATGTTTTCGAAGCGAAAGCAGCTTTTCATGCTAAGAACACAGTACCAAACTTGCTTATTTTCAAGCTAAATTTTCGCCGAAACACATTTCACGTGAAATTTTGTATGAAAATTTCACGTGAAATCGAACTCAGTACTATGCTTAACGTTTGAAATAATTAGAATTTTATTGATAACAGTAAATGAATTTCACATGAGAAATGTTATTTTGATAGCGTTTTTTATAGTCATATTTTTGTGTCTTTATTAAACATTTTAATTATAACCTATGGGGTGAATGGCTTTGATTTCGCCAAATGAATTTCGCAACATGAGAAATGAAATAACTTGATAGCGTTTTTTATAGCTTAAGTGAAGATGGTTTTTTGTGTTTGTGACCTTGACTGTCATAGCGCCGGCGATTATCACATAGCGTTTGAAATAATGAGAATTTTAATGAGCGTTTGAAATAATTAGAATGACAGCAAATGAATTTCACATTAGAAATGTTATTTTGATAGCGTTTTGTTATAGTCATGTGTTTGTGTTTTTGACCGTTTTATTAAAATTTAATTAAAGCCTATGGGGTGAATGGTTTTGATTTCCTGAAATGAATTTCGCAACATGAGATATGCTAACTTGATAGCGTTTTTTAGCATGTGTGGGATAAGAACATAGGATATCCGGTGAATGAGAATATTTCAATATGGTACAGCTTGTAAAAAAAGTTTCGTAGCGACAGTGATTATCGCAAAGCGTATGGAAAAAATTGAGTTTCATTGATAGCAGCAAACAAATTTCGCAATATGAGAAATGGTAGCTTGATGGCGTTTTTTAGCATGTGCGTGATAAGAGAATAGGATTTCCGGTGAATGAGAACTATACGACAATATGATACAGCGTGTAAAAAAAGTTTAGTTACGTGATAAGAGATTGCTTTAAGAGGAGGTCGTTTGCAAGCATCTACATCAGGAACGTTTAAGAAGTGTAGTGCGAGTGACTGCAAAGTAATAATTATAATATCAAATAATATACAAAAGTGATATAAGTGCTTAACTAATGATGGATTCAGCTGGTAAGTACCGAAAATTCAAATATATAATTGGTGGAAATAAAATCGTGAAAAAATGATGATGATAAAATCAGTTAAAACTTTTCATGTGCCTCTATGTGTGTCTCTATATGATCATATGTGTGTATGTGTGCGTGTATGTGTGGGACTCTGTGTGAAAATAATTTGATGATGGGGAGAGACAGTAAATCTAAGCGAGTTAAAAGTAAAGCAGATTGGAAATAAAAGAGTAGTTTATTCAGCTTCCAGGTTTAAACTGACGAACACTCAGCCCATATAGCTCGGTAGGCAATAATCGAGACGCTACAGTAAAAAAGGCTAAAATAGAAACAATACAAGCATTTAATGATATCGCAAGATATTTTAAGCCTTGTATTAGCTTAAGAGATTTGATTATTAACCAGCCGTACAAAGTGCTGAATGGTAGCGTGAAAAAACAAGATTTGGCGAACAGATTTTTCTTGAATTGGAAGAGAACGTACTGTTCTTGCTTGACCGATAAAACAAGCTAATTGGGGAAACGTTGGACATTATAATCAAAAGTTCGTTGTCGATTACATCAAAAGTCTAGTCAAGGACTAGACCTATGGGGTGAATGGCTTTGATTTCGCCAAATGAATTTCGCAACACGAGAAATGCTAACTTGATAGCGTTTTTTTTATAGCTTAAGTGAAGATGGTTTTTTGTGTTTGTGACCTTGACCGTCAAAGCGCCGGCGATTATCACATAGCGTTTGAAATGATGAGAATTTTAATGAGCGTTTGAAATAATTAGAATGACAGCAAATGAATTTCACATGAGAAATGTTATTTTGATAGCGTTTTTTTATAGTCATGTGTTTGTGTTTTTGACCGTTTTATTAAAATTTAATTAAAGCCTAAGGGGCGAATAGTTTTGATTTCCTCAAATGAATTTCACAACATGAGATATGCTAACTTGATAGCGTTTTTTAGCATGTGTGGGATAAGAACATAGGATATCCGGCGAATGAGAATATTTCAATATGGTACAGCTTGTAAAAAAAGTTTCGTAGCGAGAGTGATTATCGCAAAGCGTATGGAAAAAATTGAGTTTCATTGATAGCAGCAAACAAATTTCGCAATATGAGAAATGGTAGCTTGATGGCGTTTTTTAGCATGTGCGTGATAAGAGAATAGGATTTCCGGTGAATGAGAACTATACGACAATATGATACAGCGTGTAAAAAAAGTTTAGTTACGTGATAAGAGATTGCTCTAAAAGGAGGTTGTTTGCAAGCATCTACTTCAGAAACGTTTAAGAAGTGTAGTGCGAGTGACAGCAAAGTAATAATTATAATATCAAATAATATACAAAAGTGATATAAGTGCTTAACTAATGATGGATTTAGCTGGTAAGTACCGAAAATTCAAATATATAATTGGTGGAAATAAAATCGTGAAAAAATGATGATCATAAAATCAGTTAAAACTTTTCATGTGCCTCTATGTGTGTCTCTATATGATCATATGTGTGTATGTGTGTGTGTATGTGTGGGACTCTGTGTGAAAATAATTTGATGATGGGGAGAGACAGTAAATCTAAGCCAGTTAAAAGTAAAGCAGATTGGAAAGCATTTAATGATATCGCAAGATATTTTAAGCCTTGTATTAGCGTAAAAGATTTGGTTATTAACCAGCCGTACAAAGTGCTGAATGGTAGCGTGAAAAAAACAAGATTTGGCGAACAGATTTTTCTTGAATTGGAAGAGAACGTACTGTTCTTGCTTGACCGATAAAACAAGCTAAAAAACAAGCAAACGTTGGACATTATAAGCAAAAGTTCGTTGTCGATTACATCAAAAGGTCTAGTCAAGGACGGTGGAGGCATATACGATTTACATCTAATAGATATTGGAAAATCGGTGGCGAAGGACCCAGTCGATGAAATAGAAAAGCCGGTATTATACGCGGACGAAGGCGACACTGTTGACGACGTAATTTACTCGCAGTGGAAAACATTGGTAGCGCCAGGAGATTCAACATCATCGCCACACATATTTTAGTTATTAGTATTACATATACTCTTTATATATGATTAAGTATATAACAAAATTTCATTACATATAATCTATAATGTTTAACTGTCCCAGTTGTAGCAAAAGGTTTAACAGATCAGATAATTTGAAGAGTCACATTGAGAGTGTACATGAACGAAAAAAAGTTCATATGTAGTATATGTGAAGTAGGTTTTACTAATTCATGGAATTTAAAAAGACATATAAACTTAAAACATGTTATAGAGAGCTCATCAAGTGTACAAGCCCTCGTAGCTAAAGAGTCAGATCGCGAGAGCTCGAATCTTGAGTTGAATGAGTCTATGTCCGAAAATAATCAAGTGGTGCAAGTTCAGCGTAGAGCTATAAAATAAAGCATGATAATGTTGATACTATGCATCGCCATATTTGTGAAAAAAACATTATAAAATTATTTTAAAAATCATCTGAGCAGTAATTTGCATAAAACAAATGTCGGTTATATCAACAATGTTCAAGAGGAGAGAGGAAAAGTGATGAAAATTTCACAAGCATTTGCAAGTCGAATAGCCTCATACCAGATTAATAACGAAAATGAGAAATTAAGCATTGAGGAGTTTTTGAGAGGGGAGAATAATTGTTTTAAAGAACTATTGCAAAATCAATTTAATCAGCTTACTACGGTGAAAGTAAATATGGAACTGTTTGCAATTTACATCAAATTCGATGTAAACAAAGAAAATAGCTCGAGTGATTTGAAATCGTCTAATACCAAAAATGTTGTAGCTACTATCGGATGCGACCTTGATGAAGTGTATCAGAATTTTTCAGCTATTATTTTAAAGAAAAGTGAAGAGTTTCAAGAGCGGGATAGTGGACGGGCATTTGTCACGGTCGGAAAAACAGATAGCATACGCGCATTAAAATCAAGGGAAGAAAAAAATCCCCTCCACCACCCTTACAAGTAAAGGAGGGTGGAGGGTGGCCAATCGCCGAAGATTAGCTCACGATAAATTTGTAGGATAAGGTTAGGGTCACAAAGTTAGGTTGAAGGACGATCGCGGCGAAGATGAATCCCCCACAAGGCTGTCGAGACCAACGCGAAACCGATTCGAAACTGAACTACTGTCGGAAATGAACGCGGAGAAGAATATCTGGTAAAACTGGACTTGATGCCCCACACAGCTGTTACATGAATTTTGCCGATAGATGTCGGGCTAATATGTTTGTGTTTTTGTGGTTGTGCGTTTGCTTTTGGGGCTTCTTTTCTTTCTTTTTTTTCTTCTTCTTAATTGTTTTATCTTCTTTTTTATTTTTATGTATAATTTTGTCTGTTTTTCTTCATTTTTTCAGCCCTTCTACCACCTTTTCGCTCTCTGGTGGTAGGATTTCCCGGGTGTGGGGCATCAAGTCCAGTTTACCCGAATATCTAGTGGTACTTACGATGACTATTTAATGTTGTCCTTGTGGTGGTTGGATTTACTCTCGTCGATATCGTACATCCTGGTGAACTTCAGAAACGGCACGAACACTCGATTACCTACAATGATGAAACAATTCAATTTTATTGTTTTTACGTTCTAACTCTTACAAAATCACACAAGAAAAGCACCAAAAGAAGATTCCCAAGTAAGACTCCCGAGTTTGTTTACGTCCAAACCGGTCGCGACCTACACCAACATGATCTTTTCAAGTGACAGTTCGATTGGAAATTGTAGTAAAAGAAAAGTGGTACTGCAATGATACCAAAACTAGATGATGTATACGGTGGAAGTGTTGTAGATTGTATTGGAATGGAAAGATATGAATTTCCAACGCAGACTGAGTATTTGTGTTCAAATACCCACAACGGTCAGTGAAAAGCCGCTTTAGCGGGCACAGAAAATTGGTACATGGAAAAATGGATAGTATCGGTCTCTTTGATTCTGACCGGTGAGGAGGATAGACGTGCTGGAAGATAGCTAGTGGTAACGAAAAAACTTTGTATTCTCTTTCATGACCGGACTGATCGAACGAGTGAAGTAGAATTGGGAATTTATAATCAGCAATTTGTGGCGAATCGAGGACTTTCGTGGAATTCAAGCTCTGGAGCATTAGAGCGAGGAAAAAAATTTGCGATCGAAATAGAGAAAAGGCGTTGAGAAGAGCAGGGAATAATAAGTTAATGTGATCCCGAGTAAGGAGTGCGAATTACAACTGGTGAATCGAAGTCGAACGAGCCCCAACGAGCGAGTGATCATCTTCGACAGCAACAGACAGCAAAAGAAAACCAGGGTAGATCGCTTTTAGGTTTAAAAGTGTAAAATTGAAAAAGCAAAAGAGTGTGTGTAGGTTAAGTGCATACTACCCGACCGGGTAGTATGCACTTAAGCGATGGTTGTATCTTAAGCGATGGTTGTATTTGGAAATTAGTGAATAATAAAATTGTACGGATTATATTATATGAAAAAAGTGAAATAATCTTCCGCGTTAAAAGGCGATTACGGGATAAGCCACAAAATCTGAAAAAATTTGTGAGGCCATTAATTTTCATTTCGAGGGCTATAGAAAGTGTTATTGCCGTCGTCAAATTCTCGCTTCAGGGCGACGGACGTGAGGTCAATTCCGGCAACGAAGCGAGTGGCGCCAACCCACCCCAATCCTTGTGAGCGATAGCCATCCGGATTGGCCACCCCTGTTCTTATTAGGGAATGGGGGAGTGTTAGCGACGTTTCATATAGTATTTCGGTAACAACAGGTACTCTACTTACAAGTCAACAAGTACTCTACTTACAAGTCAACATTAATAAATATGAGCCATTTTCCGGGGGATCTTTTCTACCACTGCCAAAAGAAGTTGCCATGAAAAAAGCATGTGTTAATACTAAAAATCCTGATGACGCATGTTTTGCTTGGGCGATTGTTTCGGCTTTATATGCTCCTGCACGAGATTGCGACCGCATCAGCTCATACCCATCTTATTCAAGTGTGATAAACTTAAAGGGTGTTAGTATGCCGATTTGTTTAAACGATATCCCCATTGTTGAGCAAAAGAATAGGATAAGTGTCAACGTTTATGGGTGGAAGGACGGTTCCATTATTGGTCCATTTTATTATTCTAAAAATAGACAAGAGCAACACATAAATTTACTCTATATTGAGAACGATAGTGGTACTAATGGTCATTACTGCTGGATAAAAAAATCTAAGTCGATTGGTGAATAATGGTCTGTCCCGCCACGAGTATAGATCATATTTATGTGATAAAATTCACAACTATTGAGCGATATAATAAACATATTGAGTATGATTGCAATAAAATCCGCACAATCCTACCAATAGACGATGATAGCTCAAAGCTCAAAGTCCCCTTCATAGTCTATGCAGATTTCGAAGCTATATTGCAACCAATTCATTCAGGTTCATCTTGCCCTGAAAGTTCATTTACAGAGAGCACTCACCGACATTTACCATATAGTTTTGCATATTATATCAAATGTAGTTATGATTCATCTCTTAATAAACTAGAAATATTTCGGTGTGAACGATGTGTTGATGTTTTCTTGACTAGGCTGCAGCGTGATGCTGAGAAGATAATCAAAATATTAAAAAACAATAAGCCAATGCAAATAACAGCTGCAGAGGAAACACAGTATCTAGCTTCTATGTCTTGTCATATATGTGGACAAAAATTTGGTCCGGCAATTCAGAAATTGCGAGACCATTGTCATTTAACTGGAGCATTTCGAGGTGCAGCATGTAATAACTGCAATCTTCTTTATAGAGTGCCCAAGTTTATTCCAATTGTTTTCCATAACTTGAGTGGCTTTGACGCCCATTTCATATTTCCAAACTTTGGAGGAGATTCTGGTAATATCAGTGTCATTCCCAAAAATAAGGAGAAATACATTTCCTTCACGAAATACGTGAGGACCGATGAACAAAACATTGCGTTAAGGTTTATCGACTCATACCGATTCATAAGCTGTAGTTTAGACCAACTTACCCAAAACCTCAGCAAAGACAAATTTTTCGAAACCCGAGGATATCATCACGACGATGAGCTGCTTGAAATTTTCGTTAGGAAAGGTGTTTTTCCTTATGAGTACATTGATTGTTTCGATGAACTTAATGAGCGATCTTTGCCATCTCAATCAGCATTTTATAGCACATTGCAAAATAGCGACATCACCGACGCAGAGTATGAACACGCTCAAAATGTTTGGAGAAAATTAAACTGCCAAACTTTAGGCCAATACTCGGATATATAACTGATAACAGATGTACTGCTACTGACAGATATATTCGAAGAGTTCAGAAATGTATGCTTGCATACCTATAAACTTGACCCAGCCCATTTTTTCACAGCGCCCTCACTTAGTTGGGATAGTATGCTGAAAAGCACTAAAGTCGAGCTTGAATTGCTGACTGATATTGATATGTATCAGTTTGTAAAGCATGGGATAAGGTGTGGACTATGTCAATGCAGCAAGAGATATGCAAGGGCAAATAACAAATACATCTCCACATATGATTCAAATCTTGCTAGTAACTACATTTTGTATGTGGATGCGAATAATCTTTACAGGTGGGCAATGAGTCAGTACTTAACCATTAGCGACTTCCGCTGGCTAAATAGCAATGAAATTGAGCGCTTGGATGCTATGAATATTGAAGACTAAGAGTATCATTTTGTCTGTTGACTTACATTATCCAGTAGAACTCCATTCAGCTCATAATATTCTCCCATTTTGCCCAGAAAATCAAGTTCCCCTCTTGAAACTTCAAAATACAAAAAATTGTTGGCAACTGAATCTGATAAACAGAATTATATTATTCATTATAGAAATTTAAAACAGTGTTTACTGTCCGGGCTAAAATTAAAAAAGATAAACCAGGCATTCGAATTTACTCAGTCACCCTTGCAAAAAACTTATAAAGACTTAAATACCGAAAGGCGTACAAAAGCCACATCTGATTTCGAGCAAGACTTTTATAAATTAATGAACAACAGCGTTTTTGGCAAAACGATGGAAAACGTTGACAAGCATGTTGATGTAAAAGTTTCAACCCATTGGGAAAACATCGGCAAGAAAAAAGGAGCAAATTATTATATAAGTAGACCCTACTTTCACAATAGTAAAGATCTCAATGAGAATTTGGTTTTGATTCAAATGAATCGGGTGAATGTCAGATATAAAAAGCCTATATATACTGGGTTCGCAATTCTTGATTTATAGAAAACACTCATGTATGATTTTCATTATAATTTTATTCAAAATAAATATAAAGATCGGGCGCAAATTCTTCATATGGACACAGATTCATTCATCTATGACATTGAAACATCCGATATTTATGAAGACATTAAAAATAACATTAACTTATTTGATACAAGCAATTATGATATAGATGACCAATATCATATTCCAAATGCAAACAAAAAAGTGCTGGGGAAATTTAAGGATGAAAGCCCTCTAGCTCCCATTACAGAATTCATTGGCACTAAAGCCAAATCTTATTGTATAGTTACCGATGAATCATGCATTAAAAAGATAAAAGGAATAAAAAAATCTGTATTAAATAGCGAAACAGAACCATCAGACTTTCTTAAATGATAAATAAAACTATAAAATTAAAATGTTTAGCAAAATGTATGTGTTCAGATGTGATAAGCATCTTATTTATACTAGATTAGTTAATAAAATAAGCCTATCGGGCGACGATAACAAAATATTCATTAGACCTAATTCATGTAGTACATTAGCATGGGACAATAGTTTAATAAATAAATACACAAAGCATTATAAGAAAAAAATAATGTTTATTATAGATAAGTTTAACAAAATTGTTCCAATAAATAATTCTTATTTATCCATGAATTGTGTTCTTTTGTTAATCCTAGCCATTTAACGCAGACTTTGGATCCTTTCACCGTCAAAACTTTTTCCTTTAGGAAATCATTGGGGTATTTTGTTTTGCTCAGCTCCAGTTCATAAAAACAGCCTCGAACCGTGTTTCCTCGGTAGTCGTCAAGTAAATATGTAACTGGGTTCGTGAGCTGAACTCGACGAATTTGAAATATTTCAGTTGTCCAGTTTGGTGTGTAGCCCTTCTCATATAGATGCTTGTATTTACTGATGCGAACATGCTCGCCAACCTTATATTTCGGCCATCCATAACTTTTAGTGTGATTGAAGGCTGAGGATAGTAAGTTGGAGTCATTTGATTTGTTAACGTCAATAGGCCGCATCTTTATCGTACGATGCATAGTTTTATTGTACTGATTTGTTAAAGCCTTTATGTTTTTCACCCATTGATATGTACCATTTGGACTGAATTTTCGCCAAACCAGATTTTTTAAAGTTCTATTAAAGCGTTTCACAATCGATGGTTTTTTTATGCTAAATGTTGAGTAGTGATTAATATTATATCTTTCCATCAGATGATGAAAGATTCGGTTGAAAAATTCTTTTCCATAGTCTGTTTGAAGGTTCTTTGGCACTCTACCACCGCTTCTATTGGAAATAAACTGCATGGCGTTTTTTACTCCTGTTCCAGTTTTGTTTTTGATTGGTATGGCCCATGCATATTTTGAGAAAGTATCAATTACGGTAAGTAGAAATGAATATCCATTGTTTTCAGATCGGTAAGCGCCCATTTCAACTAGATCAGCTTGCCATAGATCATCCAACCCTTTTATTTTTACATGCCGCCTTTTGAAATTTTTTCTTGCGGGCCTGTGTAACTTGTCAACAATGTGAGTTTTACTCATCACGCTCGTTTTTACTAATGTTCGCAGAAGAACATTAGTATTAAAATCACTTTGGCCAAAAATTCATATATATACATATAATTATATATATATATATATATATATATATATATATATATATATATATATATATATATATATACATATATATATATATATATATATATATATATATATATATATATATATATATATATATATATATATATATATATATATATATATATATATATATATATATATATATATATAAATATATAAATATATATTGTTGCAATGCTGACAATAGATACGGTTCAAATTTCTTCGAATCTTGAACTAGTGCCAATTCTTCATCTTTCGCCAGTGAGCCTTGTTTCCAGTCGAGTTTATCTTCGCAGTTCAGCAAATTTTCAGAGCAGAATACTTCTCTGTACACGAAAAGAATATCATTATCTACCTTACTGCTCACGTTTTGTGTTATGTCTGCTTAATAGACTTTTAAATTAAACGCCGGATTAAAAATACAATTAAAGATTTATTTATACTCCGCAGCACATGCTCTTGACTACTTGCTACTTAAACCGGAAAGAAGAGAGAGAGACTCTCATTCAAGTACAATACATGTATATATATATACCAAATAAGTGTTAAGCTAGCTATAATTCAGTTCAAGTTCAATGGATTATACGTTCAATGTTTTAGTACATATATAAGTAGTTAATATCCATTACTAATATTCATCATTTCCCCCTTGCTTATTTTTCTTCCGCCGGGTCGGTCGGCTTCAATGCCGAGCTTCTCGATAAGAAATGTAAGTTTTAGGTCGATTAGATCGACGTAACGAACTAGTTGACTCCTGTAAGTAAGTTTTGTCCATTGTATCTCTCACTAGGTTTGATCCTGTGGCTCTCTGTACGCTGTTTTGGGAGTTTTCGATACAAGTTGGTTTTGTTGCCGATTTAGAGAGATCATCAGCATGTACCAGTTGATAGTCAGTTGAAGGTGAAATGTGCATGCGTCGTATTTGATTTCGATGTCGTCGAAGAATTCCCCGTTCAGTTTGGATGCGATACAATGTGTTGCCTTCGACAGCTGCTACAGATCCTGAAACCCAGGGTGGGCCATGTGAAAAGTTTCGAACGTAAACTGGATCTCCTACAGAAAACTCGGGCCTTGATTTTGTTTCCAAATAACCGTCATCAATAGGCAGAAGTAATAACAAATGCGTTTTAGGTTGCCGCCCATGAAGTTGCTCAGACGGAGACTTCCCAGTGATTGGATTTGGAGAAAATCTATAAGAAGATAAATACTTTAGCAATGAACTTTCAGGTGATTGCCCCGCATATTTAAGTTTCTTTAAACAAGTTTTGAAAGATCTAACACTTTGCTCAGCTTGTCCATTAGATGCGGTTGTAAGATGCACTATTCTATTCTCCTTGCAAAATTGCTGGAACTTGTCGCTAGTAAACTGAGGACCGTTATCGCTGACAATAGTTCCTGGTAGGCCCTCTATGGCGAAAATGTTTAAAAGACTTCGAATCGTGTTGTCGGTAGTTGTACTAGACATCCGCACCACATACGGGAACTTAGAGTAAGCATCCATGCAGACAAGATACATTGAATTCATGAAAGGACCTGCGAAATCAATATGGATCCTCTGCCGTGGCTCTATCGCTTGAGGCCAAGCTGTATATTTTTGCACCGGACTAGCGCTATTCATCTGACAGGCTTCGCAATGTCAAACTGTATCCTCTATTTGATTATCGATCCCAGGCCACCACCAGTATCTTCTGGCCATTTGTTTCATCCTTACCATTCCCCAATGTGAGTCATGTAATGATAATAATACTTTCTTTCTCAGCGTCTGTGGAATCACCACCCTGTTATAGTCAGTTTGCAAAATAAGGAAGCCATGATGCAAAGTAAGTGCATGTCTCCTCTGATGGTATGGTTTGAACTGAACAGGCACTTTAGATGGCCATCCGTTCATAACAAATTGCTTTATAGCACTGCTTTGGGAATCTACTGCAATTTCCTTTCGAATTAGAGTGGCATTTACTGGAAAGGTGTCAATCGCGTTTTCCAATGCCATTACTAACTCATTGCTGGCACTCTCGTAGTCGTCAAAATCCTCATCTGCTCCTACTGGTAATCTAGAGAGTCCATCCGCATTCCCGTGCAACTTAGTTGGTTTATATTTAATAACATAATTGTATCCCATAAGTATCAGGGCCCAACGTTGCAGTCTATGAGCTGTCATAGTGGGAATTTTCTTGTTGTGACCGAATATTGTAGTTAATGGCTTATGATCCTTTACAAGCTCGAACATCTTCCTATGAAGGTATTGGCTGAATTTTGTTACTCCAAAGATAATCGCAAGCGCTTCTTTCTCTATTTGACTGTACCGAAATTGTGACGCGTTAAGCATTTTTGAGGCATGGGCAATAGGGCGTTCAGTTCTATCAGGATATCTATGCAGCAGTACGGCACTTATTCCATATTGTGATGCATCTGTGGCCAAAATCAACGGATAGTCATCTCGAAAATGTACTAATTTAGTGGTTTGTATAACATTTTTCTTCAGTAGTTGGAAAGATTGTTCTCGGGCCTGATCCCAAACAAAACGAACATCTTTTTTCCGTAGTTCATTTAGAGGCTTGGCAATTTTTGAGAAGTTCTTGATAAACTTGTTGTAATAATTTACTTTTCCCAGAAAAGCTTCTACCTCCTTGAGATTTCGTGGTCGCGGCATGTTTTCGATGGCTATTACTTTATTAGGAGAGGGCTGTAATCCTGAAGCGGAAATCACATGTCCTAGATATTCAACTTTTTGCTGAAAGAATTGGCACTTTTTGAAGTTACAGCGTAACCCGAAATCACTGAAACACTTCAGCACTTTTTCTAAAGTCTGAAAGTGCTGCCTATCATTCTCACCCGTAATAATTACGTCGTCTAAATACACAGCACAGTGATCGATGCCATTAAGAATTTGCTCTATTTGTGCTTGAAATATCGCAGGGGCTGATGAAACGCCAAATGGTTAGCGCGTTTATTTAAAAAGTCCGAATGGAGTGTTGATTACCATTAGCTTCTGGGACTCTTCATCAAGACTAATATGGAAATAAGCATCGGATAAGTAAATTTTTGTAAATTTTTTGCCTCCTTGCAGACTATGAAACAATTCTTCTATTCGCGGAATGGGGTAGCGGTTAACTTCGAGTTGACAATTCACAGTACTTTTGAAGTCCCCACAAATTCTAATTTCATCAGTTGTTTTGCGCACTATCACTATAGGTGAAGCCCATTGGCTACAACTGACCGGCTCGAGGATACTTTCCCGACAAAGTCTTTCAATTTCATTTTTCACTGCGTCTCTTTCCGCGAATGGAATGGGCCTTGCCTTGCAATATTTCGGCAGCGCACCTGCCTTCAACAACCACCGAGCACATAACTTACTTTCCTTTTTAAAATCTTTTTTACCAAATAAAAACTATATTCCTTCAAAGTTTTACTCAGAATATCACTTTGTGGCTCTTCCACAATCTGATTAGCCGTGTTTTGCACAAGAGCGAGACCAAATTTGTCGAACCAATCCATGCTAAACAAATTAACGCCTTTTTTGTTGTTAACTACAACCACACTTAGTTGTACATTCACCAAGTTTTTAGAATGAACTGTAACCGGTAATATACCTTTTACCTCCAGAACTTCCCCTCCATATGCACATATTTTATTTAAAGAGGGCTCTAGTTCAGGTTCACCTAGCACTCTGTACGTATCCAGACCAACAATTGAACACGACGCTCCTGTATCTACTTGAATTTTTACCGGGATGTTATTAATGCGAACTGTCGTTAAAAACTTGTTCCCGATTCTTACTAACTGGTCTGACTCGTGCATATCATCAGTTTTACTTGTTCGTATTGTATTTATGTTATGAACTTTGTATTTGCTATTACCACTTTGATATTTTCGACACACCGACGCAATATGACCGGTTTTATCGCACGAGTAGCAAATAGCATTTTTGAATGAGCAATTTTTTCTCAAATGTCTAGCTCCGCAGCCGAAACACTTTACCGCATCTTGAATTCTATCATTTGAGTGGGACTTAGTCGATGCTTTTATATTTTTCTTAGTTGCAGCTTTACTATTCTTTTTTACCTGCATAATTTCCACTGTAGACGTTGGATTGCTTTTACCTTTAATTATTTTGACGGCTTTCTGAGTAGCTTTGTAAGCCTGAGCAATAGCCAAAACTTCATCTAACGTCGGATCAGATTTTTGTAAACAAGCAGTCCAAACTGCTGCGTGTGGAGTGTTTATAACAATCACATCTCTGATGAGAGCATCTACAAAACCTTGTTGACAAGTGGTTTTGCTGTATACGAATTTACAATTTCGAGCGATACCTCGTAACTCCGCTATCCACTCGACATAACTCTGCCCTTCCTTCATTCTTTGTTGATGAACTTCGTAACGCGATGCCAATACATGCACTTTGGCCTCAAAATAAATTTTCAACTTACTTGAAATGTCCTGATAACTTTCTTCGGAAATATCTTTACCGTCGTATAGTTTTTTTACTAAATGGTAAAGATCTGGCCCTATCCACGACAGGAAAAATTCCCTTTTCTCTCTATCGGATTCCACATTGTATGCCGCGAAATGCTGATTCAGCTGACTTTGAAAAGAATCCCAAGTGTGTTTCTGTGCATCGAACTAAAAAAACGCTGGAACCGAGTGAACTGTATTTGTTGCTGATACTGAACTGCTACTTAGCTTGTGGATTAATTGTTTTTGGTTCTCCAAAACTTTTTCCATTAACAATTGTTGGTTACTTATAATTTTTTCCAACGAACTAGCTAGTGCCTCCATTTTCTCGTCGCCAGTTTGTTATGTCTGCTTAATAGACTTTTAAATTAAACGCCGGATTAAAAATACAATTAAAGATTTATTTATACTCCGCAGCACATGCTCTTGACTACTTGCTACTTAAACCGGAAAGAAGAGAGAGAGACTCTCATTCAAGTACAATACATATATATATATATATACCAAATAAGTGTTAAGCTAGCTATAATTCAGTTCAAGTTCAATGGATTATACGTTCAATGTTTTAGTACATATACGAGTATAAGTAGTTAATATCCATTACTAATATTCATCATTTTGTTTCTATAAATACCTGGCAAAGTGCAATGGAAATCGCTTCATTTGCCTTGTTAACATAACCGATTCATCATTTGATCATAACGCAGCACATTGTGAGTGAGTTATGGATACGATAAGTATGTGCGTGCTGTTTATAAGGCCTTTGGCTACTGCTAAATTAAAATCAGTGCTTCTACTGGCTCCCATGAGCTAGAGTTTTTTTCACTTAGCATTAGAAGTCAATTGCTGCACGTCCAGTTAACTGATGACAATCGAGAGCTGCTGCCACCACACATACGTACAATACAATGGTGCAAAGGCAAAAATTAACTAGGGGCTTATGAAATATACGCCAAACTAATTAACTTTAAAGTCACCAATTACTTGGGGGTCCCAATTAAGCTATTAAGACTGACAAGGCTGACCATGACGAATATTCTGGCCAGACAAAGTTAACAGCATCATTACAATGGCCTTCCAAGATCAAAAACTAGGCTTCGTTTGCTTCCTGCAGTGAAAGAGATGTTGAGTGCTATGATGAAAACAGAACAGCAAATACCTTTGATCTCAGTGGCATTGTAGATCACGTTAAACTAGAGGAGGAGTTCCCAGCAGATTCTGATGGTGAACAATCAACAAGACCAGTAGATTTGCTCCGAAGTAATGCTATTTTGACCTCCAATTTGTTGTGATGTTGATAGCTGAATAACTTATGGCTGGTGACAATTATAAAATCACTGACAGTAAAGACTATTCACAATAGGGCTGAAAAATTAATTTATCAGCTGATGGGCCGGACTGTACAAGAGCGGGATGAGTGATGCCCTAATTGCATAGAATGATCTGGAGATGGAAGATTGGAAAGAAACCGCTCTAGCGGTATTGTGAAAAATTTTGGGAACAAAGGAAAAGGGCATTCGGAGGGAAAAGGGCATTCGGAGGGAAAAGGGCATTGGGCGGGAAAAGGGCACAAAGGAAAAGGGCATTGGGCATTCGAAACTGAGAGTTGAAAAGACGAAGTTCAAAGAATCTTGGGTGTGATTGATTTTTTTTTTGGGTAGAACAAGTTTTTGAGTGAAAAAGTGAAATATAGAAAATGTAACTAAAGTTTTTCTTTCCGATGTGTAAAGAAACTAAGACATTGGGAGAGTGCAGAATTGAAATTGGGGATTAATTGCAACAGATAAGCTTGTGAATATAAATTGGGCTTGTGAAGTCAACGAAGTCCGAGGGAAAATTTTGCCCAGTAGCCAGAAGTGACTCCAATAGACGAACGTATAAGTCCAAGTGCAGCTGCGGAGACCAAGGAAAAAAAAATATACGCTATTCCAGCTGCGACAATCAGTAAATCCATTTTCGGACTTGTTGGGAAAGGTCAAAACATGAACGTGAACAACTCTCAAGAGAATACTCACCACAGCTAAGTACGAAAATTTATTGCATGGTTATTGCAGAAGACTTCAGCCAGAACTTCTACTGATTATTAAATAAACTAAATTTATTTTCTTTGATGATGAGCACCAGAATTTACACGATAGCAAGTTAAAGAAGAACCATAAAAATTGGTCACATTTTCTTTTATGCTGTATTTAAGTAGCAGTCACATCAATTTTGAAGAAAGAAAATTATATATATTAATTTTTTATTAATTTCTTTTAACAAACTTAATATAATTGGAATTTGATCACGGTTCCCTTCTTGTCTATAAATCAGCATAGACAACGTATAAGGAAGAATTTTATTACCCCAGGAAGAATTTTATTTGTCTTTGCGTTCGTGCGATTGGAAAATTTTTAATTGCTCTTAGTTTTTCTGGGTTGGGCTTTACTCCGGTTGGTGTTACTATGTGGGCGAAAAAACTCGGATTTATCGAGTTGGATTTTGAAATTAGCGTCGCGCAATTTCCCGAAAACTTTTCTTAGACTCTCATCGTGCTCTTGCAGTGATGTCGAGAACACGATGATATCGTCAAGATACACTAGGCAGTTTTTCCCTTGAATTTCTTGTAAGACGTTATCTATCACGCGTTGGAAGGTTGACGGCGCGTTCTTAAGCCCAAAAGGCATTCGAACATAATCGAAGTGCCCACCTTCAACTTTAAATGCTGTTTTCTGGATGTCTTTTGGGTCCATCTCGATCTGATGAAACCCGCTGGCGAGGTCGATGGTTGAGAAATATATGCTTTTGCCCAGTTTGTCTAAGATGTCGGTGATATTGGGTAAGGGATATCGGTCGGTTATCGTTTTCTCATTTAATTTACGAAAATCGATAACCAGTCTAAGTCTATACTTCTGTTTGCCACTGGCATCCCTCTTTTTAGGGACTATCCAGACAGGTGAACTCCATGGGGAGTAGCTAGGTCGAATTATACCTTGCTCCAGCATATTGCGGATTTGTTTTCGCACTTCGTCTTTATAGACGTGCGGTACGGATAGCGATAAGATTTCGTATACAGAGGAATTTCATGGGTAGTTGGGATGGAATGTTTGATCTTATTAGTGAAATTAAGCTGCTGGTTATCTCGGAAAAATGTGTCGTCGTAATCGCGGCATATTCGTGAGATTCGATCATATTCTTCCTTGTTCATGTGTGACGTTTGTATTAGCTTGGTAATATACAATCAGCGTCGGATGTACAAAAGGTGCGTTTTTTTGCTCCGATGCAGTGCAGAGTACAACTATGCCGGAAAAACAACGATCTAGTATAAAACAGCAGTGCATTCGCTAAACCTGACATAGGTTGCTATATTCGCTGTGGTCCCACAAAACAGCTGAAAAAAAGGGAGAAAATAACAAGTATACACTACCACAATCGATAGAAAATAGAAAAAAAACTAACAGAAAATTAATTCTTTTAACTTTCTACACATTATGAGGGCCTTTTCTAATTTCTTAACTACCAAAACATTCAACATAACCATGAAAAACCGAAAGCCACCTCACAGAAAAAAATACAACTTCTCATAAGCTTTTCTTTTTTCTATCAGCACATTCTACACTTCAACACGTGAACTACAAATGACGCATAGAATTTCTGTACTAGTGAATTCACTGGTGTAGGAGTGTTGTTGTTTTCAATGCGTCTACTCTACTCTCCGCTGGATAGAGGAGCAAAAAAACGCGCCTAAAGTTAGTTACTACGTCGAAATTTGACGGAGAGAGTTCGTTTACTCTCAGTGGTTGTTCTAAAAGGAAGACTTGTTCTTTGTTGGAATAATTTGTAACAGGCATCAAACTATACCAATCGTTTGCTCTGTATATTCCTTCAGGGATGGATAGATCTGATGAAATTTTAATGTTTGTCAAGTGTATATCCCCGTTCTGAGTATCTACAGGTAATTTTACAATGTGAGCTGTATTTGGGGGAATTATGTATTTGTTAGAAGTAAGGTTCGGTTTAAATTTAAGGGGTTAGTCCACTGTTAAACTGCTCAAAATGAACTTTTTTTTTTAAACAGCTACCAAAAAAAAAAACTATTCAAGATATCGATTTGAAATTTAACATACATCTTTACTGAAGTTTGAAACCACTTTGTCAAAATAGAATTTTCAATGTAGATTAAAATTTTTAATGTTAATAAAAAGTTGTTCAATTTTAACCATCCCGCAAAAATAATTCCAATTTAATTCTGCTTTAGGAGGCTGATTCCGCAAAACGATCGAGTTTCCCGTTTCAATATGCTCGGCTTCGATCAGCTGTAGAAATGATATACATTGTCTATGCTGATTTATAGACAAGAAGGGAACCGTGATCAAATTCAATTACCTTTACTAAGTAAAATTATATCCATGGATATAAGTCGGAGATGTTAAAATTTGTCACAACTAGCATAAATAAAAATGTAATGATTTCAACCTGCAAGTGGTCACGCCAGTCAAGTATGCACTGTGTGCTGGTGTCTGATGAGAAGCAGTGCATACTTTCGAAACCACTTTGTCAAAATAGAATTTTCAATGTAGATTAAAATTTTTAATGTTAATAAAAAAAGTTGTTCGATTTTAATCATCCCGCAAAAACAATTCCAAACTTAATATATTGGTGTGAGGTATTTTTTTTATAATATTTCTTTTGCATGATCATGTTGAATCTATATTTAAACTTAACAATTAATTATTTATTTTTGCACCCTGTAATGAAGTATAATTTGAATTGTTTTGCTCCATAATACTTATAGTGCGTTATGTGTTATCGGTGTAAACCAATTCCGGCCGAGGTTGGGTATTAAACAAACCTCACCCATATTATTTATAAGTTGATTTGCTTTGATTTGATTTATTGGGTTTGATTTGAATTATTATTTTGGAATTATTGAATTTTTGGTTTAATAGTATTTTCTTTTGGTTTTCTTTTAGTACCTTTTTGTGTTGATAACTACTAAAAGGTTTTTTTTTTAATAAACTTTAATAAAATTATTTCTGAAGGATCCTCTTCTTTCCCTTCTGCGTGCCGTAGCACGTAGGGATTTTTCCGCCCGCCAAACCCACAACAGACTGAGCTAGTCAGCGGGGATAGGGCACGCCGGGCAAACAAAGGAAAAATCCCTAACAAATATATGCTGCACTGACGACGGCTCGACAGCGCGTAGTCGGTTGCAACAAATAGCGCCCAAATAGTTTGGCTTTCTTTTATATTGTTTTCTTTCTTGATCCTTGTCCACCGGTAAGGTGTTGTTCATTCACTAGAACTTTTTCAAGCAGGACTCAAGATGTGATCATTGGAGCGTTTCTAAGTAACGACAAGAGATCTATAGCTCCCAAATTCCTAAGTCCTATTTTTTCAATTTTATGTAAAATGTTATACCTTTTCCCTTCCGTGTTGAATTCCCGTCTTGAAGAGGATCCGTCAGAATTTTTTTTTATGCTTGCTATCCTTCAAAAGATCTGACTAATATTTTTTCGGTATAAATAAATAAACATACAACTTATTATACTATTATAACATTTTTAGTGCGTTTTCTGCTTTTGATAAATATTTTGCACATTTAAAGCACAGTTACGAATTTTTATGATACTTGGCAGTTTGAATTGGACATTCGTTCAAGCTATTGCATTTCTTTTAGTGAATACTGTTTTACATAACAGGTACATAGTTGCATGAATTTAGTACCTTGGCTGTTAGTTTTTTTGTTTCTTTGGGTTTTCCTTGGGTTTCGGAAACATAATTTTTTTTTATTTTGATTTCGCAAGTTTGTTTTGCGGTTAAACATTTCTATAAAGAGAAAAAAACTATAATCTGGAGCAATGCGTCGCAGAACGAATAGCTGGGACCCTAGCTACACACCTTTTCAGCACCAATTGGAACGCTTGAGCCTATCCCCTTCGGCTGCTCAAGGCACGAGAATCACAGAGGCAATGAGAACAAATTCGTCCCCCACTGGTCATACGGTAGCACACAGTTCCGCCACTGAGTCATCAAGAAGACGGATTCCTCACGAAGAAGGTTCTTTCATGCACCAGGAGCAAACGTCTCGTCCAAATACTTCGATTGGTAATGACCCACCGAGAGTCACTTTTCAGGCGCAAGCAGACATGAGTGAGTGATCTTCAATAATAGTACCGATTACTAAAAGGAACCTGATTTTCGATGGATCGACTTCAGGTTTGACCGCGAGACAGTTTATGTTTCGTGTTTTGTCCTTGGCAGAAGATTATCATGTTCCTCTAGCCACCCTGGCTATAAACTTTCACTTGCTTTTGAGAGGACAGGCCGCAGATTGGTACTGGCGTTTCCGGGAATTGAATTATCCGCTTTTATGGAGTAGGTTACGGATAGAATTTCTGGAACGGTTCAGCGCTTTTAGATCCGATGTGGACGTGCGGAGAATGTTAGATGGCAGATTGCAAAAACCAGGAGAACGATTTCAGGATTTCTTTGATGCCCTTGAGAGTATTTCCCTACAATTAAATACCCCCTTAATGGATCTTGATTTTCAGTGTGTAGTTCTTAGGAATATGTCCCCAGCACTTAGAATTCACTTGGCTGGTGTACAATTCCAAACAACCCGAGAATTAGTTAGACGCTGCTGTCTGATAGAATCAGAGTGGAGACTGTTGGGAGTGAGACTGTCGAGAGCCGAATCGTCGAGCGCGCCAGGTGCATGAACTTGAGTTCGGGAGGGATCAGGATATTAATGATTAAGCAGGCATATTTCTTTCCCCTGTTCGACATTCGGTATGCGATCTTGGACCGTAATGTGCAGATGTTTCCTATCAAGAAGAAATTCAGGCGATGAAAGCAAGTCCATACAAAGTTCCATCGGAAAATTTCCGTCGGCTTCCGTTCAGCGGTCAGTCACGTAGTGTTTACGAGAAACGATCTTGTCAGCTGTACGAAGATTATATGTCTTCCGATCTAAGGGCGCCAGTATTTCAACATCCTGAAGAGTATAGGGGTTCTCTCACTTCCAGACAAGAACTACATGCCATGAAAACAGTCTCTAATGACATGAGTAATAGGGATCGCGGGGCAGAAGGTAGTACGAATTACAGAATTTGTTGGAATTGCCTTGACTTAGGGCATGGTTTCATGGATTGCTGGAAACCTATCCAGCGGATCTTCTGCTTTGGTTGTGGTCAAAAAAGGGACTCTGAAGCCCAAATGTCCAAATTGTCAGTCAGGAAACTCGGGCAGGAATGCGCTTTCAGCAGGGAGGTTGCGTATTCCTCCAAACACTCGTTCCTCCAGACCCGAGATGTCAGACGCAGCTACGAATGTGGATCCCGAGCTACGCCGAAGACAATGATTTCCTGTCAGAATTGACAGGAAATCATTGTCTTCGCAAAACTCAATGCCGCACAACGTAACAAAGTTCGGTTTATTCCGAACTTTGCCTCCATAACATCTCCCATGACAGATTTGTTGAAGGGGAAAAAGAAATTCGGGTGGACAGAGGCGGCCAATAAAGCCTTCGAGGAAACAAAAAAACTCTTAGTTTCTGCACCCGTGCTGGTCAATCCAGATTTTTCCCGACATTTTTATATACAGTGCGATGCAAGTGCCACCGGCATCGGCAGCGTCCTCTTCCAACGGGATGATGATGGTGGAGAGCATCCCATCGCATTTATGTCCGCAAAACTCAATGCCGCACAACGTAACTACAGCGTCACGGAATTAGAATGCTTAGCTGCAGTGCAGAGCATCAAGAGTTTTCGGGCATATATTGAGGGGTTGCCTCTCACTATCATTACCGTTCATGCAAGTCTAAAATGGTTGATGGCGCAGAGGGATTTGTCAGGAAGGCTAGCGCGGTGGAGTCTGAAGCTGCAGGGATTCAACTTCAACATCGAGCATCGCATGGGCAATGTCAATGTCGTCCCCGACGCATTGTCTAGAGCATGCGAGTTCAAGATTGAAGCCATTTGCGAGATGAACAAGCTTCCAGAGTATCAGTAGTTGGTTGGGAATATTCCCAGAGAGGCTTTTGAGGATCCTGAGTACAAAAGTCTAGTCCATCAGGTGCAACAACGTCCGGAACAATTTGAAAATCTCTATGTGATGGACGGTGTTCTCTATATTCATCAGGGGTCAAACGGAGGTCTCGATTTGGACATTCCACGCGCGAAGGTTTGGGTTCCGGAAGGATATAGACAGTTGCTGTTGGCGCGTGTTCATAATAATGCCCTGGGGTCTCATTGTGGCATTCGAAAAACCTTGGAAGTTGTGCGGCGTTAGTATTACTGGCCACGACTCCGGCAGGACGAGACTAGCTATGTTAACAGCTGCGCAACTTGTAAACAGGTTAAAGCGTCAAATGTCACGATGCGACCGCCAATGAGAGCGGCCACAACATCTGAACGGCCTATGCAGCGTCTGTTTATAGACTTTATGGGTCCATATCCTCGTTCCAAAGGTGGAAATACCCAGCTGTTGGTGGTGCTCGACCATTTCACAAAGTTCTTGTGGCTCAAGGCTCTTCCTAAAGAAACGGCTAAGGCCGTGATTAAGTTCTTGACGCAGGAAGTATTTCTGACTTTTGGCGTACCAGAGACTATCCACAGTGATAATGGAACACAATTTGCATCCAAAGCTTTCTCGGACTTTTTGGTCAAATTTGGGGTGAATCACTGTTATACACCATTGTATTCGCCTCAGGCTAACGCATCCGAGAGAGCTAACCAATCCATTCTCAAAGCTATTCGAGCCTAAATAGGAACCGATCATCGGAATCGGGACGTGAACCTGCCAGAGTCATGTGTAGCATTTCGGAATGTTGTCCATGAGTCGACAGGCTTTTCGCCGCATTTTCTGATGTTCGGTTATCAACCTATCCGACATGGTGCCGAATATGCGCTACCGAAATCCCTTAACGCCTTTGAGGATGGAGAGGTGTTATTGGCAACTAACAGTGAAAGATTACGGTTGGTTCAGGATCAAGTAAAAATAAAGCTGTCGGAAGCGTACGCCAAAGGAGCACATCGGTACAACCTGAGCAGTTGTGTCAGGAATATAACTCCGGGACAGTTAGTATGGGTTCGAAATCACCCACTCAGCCGCGCGGCGGAACGGTTTGCGGCTAAACTCGCCCCGAAATTTGTAAAGGCCACTGTGAAGCGGAAGATTGGTCAGGTATCATACGAATTAGTTGATGAGGCAGGGAAATCTCTGGGTATCTATCACGCTAAAGATGTCAAAGTCTGAAAATAGCTAAACTAGTTCGAAGAGATTTGTCAAAGATACGAATTCATAACGTAATTGATCGGTTCAAACTCGAAAGGTGCACGGCATTTTGAGACATCTCAGGGTCGGAGTCGTCCCTACGAGTGTTGCAATGCTGACAATAGATACGGTTCAAATTTCTTCGAATTTTGAACTAGTGCCAATTCTTCATCTTTCGCCAGTGAGCCTTGTTTCCAGTCGACTTTATCTTCGCAGTTCAGCAAATTCTCTGAGCAGAATACTTCTCTGTACACAAAAAGAATATCATTATCTACCTTACTGCTCACGTTTTGTTTCTATAAATACCTGGCAAAGTGCAATGGAAATCGCTTCATTTTCCTTGTTAACATAACCGATTCATCATTTGATCGTAACGCAGCACATTGTGAATGAGTTATGGATACGATAAATATGTGCGTCCTGTTTATAGGGCCTTTGCCTAGTGCTAAATTAAAATCAGTGCTTCTACTGGCTCCCATGAGCTAGAGTTTTTTCACTTAGTATTAGAAGTCAATTGCTGCACGTCCAGTTAACTGATGACAATCGAGAGCTGCTGCCACCACACATACGTACAATACAATGGTGCAAAGGTAAAAATTAACTAGGGGCTTATGAAATACACGCCAAACTAATTAACTTTAAAGTCACCAATTACTTGGAGGTCCCAATTAAGCTATTAAGACTGACAAGGCTGACCATGACGAATATTCTGACCAGACAAAGTTAACAGCATCATTACAATGGCCTTTCAAGATCAACAACTATACTACGTTTGTTTCCTGCAGTGAAAGAGATGTTGAGTGCTATGATGAAAACAGAACAGCAAATACCTTTGATCTCAGTGGCACTGTAGATCACGTTAAACTAGAGGAGGAGTTCCCAGCAAATTCTGATGGTGAACAATCGACAAGACCGGTAGATTTTCACCGAAGTAATGCTATTTTGACCTCCAATTTGTTGTGATGTTGATAGCTGAATAACTTATGGCTAGTGACAATTATAAAATCACTGACAGTAAAGACTATTCACAATAGGGCTGAAAAATTAATTTATCAGCTGATGGGCGGGACTGTACAAGAGCGGGATGAGTGATGCCCTAATTGCATAGAATGATCTGAAGATGGAAGATTGGAAAGAAACCACTCTAGCGGTACTGTGAAAAATTTTGGGAACAAAGGAAAAGTGGACTTTGGGCGTTCGAAGATGAGAGTTGAAAAGACGAAGCTCAAAGAATCTTGGGTGTGATTGACTTTTTTGGGTAGAACAAGTTTTTGAGTGAAAAAGTGAAATATAGAAAAAGTAACTAAAGTTTTTCTTTCCGATGTGTAAAGAAACTAAGACATTGGGAGAGTGCAGAATTGAAATTGGGGATTGATTGCAACAGATAAGCTTGTGAATATAAATTGGGCTTGTGAAGTCAACGAAGTCCGAGGGAAAATTTTGCCCAGTAGCCAGAAGTGACTCCAATAGACGAACGTATAAGTCCAAGTGTAGCTGCGGAGACCAAGGAAAAAAAAAATACGCTATTCCAGCTGCGACAATCAGTAAATCCATTTTCGCACTTGTTGGGAAAGGTCAAAACATGAACGTGAACAACTCTCAAGAGAATACTCACCACAGCTAAGTACGAAAATTTATTGCATGGTTATTGCAGAAGACTTCAGCCAGAACTTCTACTGATTATTAAACAAACTAAATTTATTTTCTTTGATGATGAGCACCAGAATTTACACGATAGCAAGTTAAAGAAGAACCATAAAAATTGGTCACATTTTCTTTTATGCTGTAGTTAAGTAGCAGTCACATCAATTTTGAAGAAAGAAAACTATATATATTAATTTTTTATTAATTTCTTTTAACAAACTTAATATATTGGTGTGAGGTATTTTTTTTATAATATTTCTTTTGCATGATCATTTTGAATTTATATTTAAACTTAACAATTAATTATTTATTTTTGCAGCCTGTAATGAAGTATAATTTGAATTGTTTTGCTCCATAATACTTATAGTGCGTTATGTATTATCGGTGTAAACCAATTCCGACCGGGGTTGGGTATTAAACAAACCTCACCCAAATTATTTATAAGTTGATTTGCTTTGATTTGATTTATTGGATTTGATTTGAATTATTATTTTGGAATTATTGAAATTCTTTGGTTTTCTTTTTTTTCTTTTGGTTTTCTTTTAGTACCTTTTTGTGTTGATAACTACTAAAATGTTTTTTTTTTTAATAAACTTTAATAAAATTAATTCTGAAGGATCCTCTTCTTTCCCTTCTTCTATGTGTTTGTCATTGTCCCAGTGATTTTTGAGATGTGTTAAGTGTTGTGCTGTCTGCGTGCCGTAGCATGTAGGGATTTTTCCGCCCGCCAAACCCACGACAGACTGAGCTAGTCATCCCTAACAAATATATGCTGCACTGACGACGGCTCGACAGCGCGTAGTCGGTTACAAATATATATATATATATATATATATATATATATATATATATATATATATATATATATATATATATATATATATATATATATATATATATATATATATATATATATATATATATATATATATATATATATATATATATATATATATATATATATATATATATATCTTCATCAAAAATTTTCAGTAACAAAATCTCAGAAACGCGCCATATGATTGAACTGAAATTTGCAGGATGCATTGGTGTATATGCAGAATAGTGCCAGGTCTCACAAAAAATTAATCAAAAAATTATCCCTTTGTAGCCGGCGGACATTTAAGTATTTTAAAGATACCTATTTTTCTGCCAAAAAATAACTTTTGCAAAAATAAAGTCTATTGTAATGAATTCCGATTGTGTTTCAAATGTTAATCGGCTAATGTTTTTGAAATTTTTAACCCTATGTGTGCGCTAGGCGCCTAAAATGAGATTGGAAAAATTTGAAAATTTTTGAATTGTGATAACTTTTTATAAGATTATCAAATCATTATGAAACTTACAGTACTTATAAATGTTTTTTAGTTGCACTTTTGCGTAGTTTTTCATGAAAGGCTATCCTGTAGCTACGGCAGGCACTGAAAGTGAAAACATTCAAACCATCGAATCTCCTAAAATATGTCCGTTTCTTAGAATAAAAACCAACTTGTATACAAATTTTATGCTTTGTCTAAATAGTCAAGGAAAAATTTCGGAATTTTCATGTCGGACAAGAACGGCAACCCTTTCCCAATTTGCCTAGATTTTTAGCATCAAAAACTTCTGTTCACGGGGACTCACGAACCAATAATCAGATGCAGTTGAAATTCATAGGATACAGTAGAATCAAGTAGGACCAGGTCTGATAGAAGCGATTTTGAATTATGGGCAACCCTGTGCCAATGGTGCCATCTTGAAAAATTCCAAGGAAAAAAAACTGCTTTTTGCCCTATGAATTCTGATTCAGTTACCAGATTTTTATGAAATTGATTCAGTAGATGAACCTTACTTGAAGCCGTGTTTGACATAAATTTGGTTGAAAAATTCGGTTGGCGCTGCCAGCCATGGTACTTTTTGTGTCTTTGGTTTTGAAAATTCGATCAGGAAAATAAAGCTTTTTTCCTTTAACTTCCAGTGCAGTTATGAAATCAATACGAATTTCATACATTTAATGGAACCTATTATAGGCATTATTCAGGCCAAATTTGGTTGAAAAGGCACGATAGGGCTGCCAGCTATTGTTGGTTTTGTGTTTATTTCCAATATCTTTCTTAAGCGACTTGATCGTAAAATTTTCAAATGGTTATGATATTGTAGTGAAAATATACAGCAAATATAAGGTTTTCGATTATTTAAAAAATGCTGCGGCTGGTAACCCTAAATTTCTTTATACTCCTATTACTTCGAACGCAGTTATCGGATCGAGACGAAATTCGCAGGGTAGGTTAATTTAAACGTGATGCAGATGTGATACTGGCAAAAGGTTGCTAGCACGAGTCTGTAGTGCTATTTCTGTATCAATAAATGCTAACAGTTAGTATTCATACCGGAAACATTAACAATGAAAATAAAAAACCAGTGTTTCATTTCCCAAACTTCTGCAAAATTTTCGGATCGCAGCCCCAAACACCTGTCACGGTTATTTGAATTTTGTTAAGTTTAAAAGCGGAAAAAAATTCTCCACCGTTCTCCAATAGAGAGGACGATGGAGATTTAGGCCGAGTTAATCGCGATTTAGGTAATCGTAGTTATAGAAGCTGTAAGTAAGACGTTAAGTACTAGGGAATTATTACTATTAAGATTAGACGTTAAGTACCTGGACACGACAATCTACGGTTCCGACGACAATCTATACATCGAATAATTATATCCAGCATCAGTTTAACGTCGCTAACGACAATAACAATAGGTCTGTTCGCGTACTTCAGTAAACTGCAGTAGTAGCAGAATTTGGCAGCTGGTTTCTTTTTGCGGCCAAATTTGGCTTGCAGCAAAAGTTCAAAAACGACTTTCGACGAATCTATTTTAATATATCATAATAGAATTAGGTACGCGAACAGAACTAATCTACCATCAAGGTCGACGTATAGATACGTACGGCAGAGCAACGCACTGCTCAAGCCACTCGAAAAGTCAACAACTGACCTAGGCCAATACGTGGCTTATATACAGCTGTCGAGCGAGCATTGCAGGACACGCAGGATGACGTGTAGAACGCGGGAGGCCTCAAACGCGAAACGGACACATCGAATTAACGCGGAGACACATCGAAAAAGTCACTTGCACGAACCCGGCGTAACAAATTGACCCAGAGCCACGGACAAACGATCATCCGACGAACGTATTCGAATATATTCAATATTATGGTATCCTATAGAGGCCAAATGAAATAAATTCTTATCTGGTGTGATTAGATGTGGGATTGCGAAAGTACCAGCCGTCGTTTTCTGAATCCTTGGGCTACGATTTTTGAATGCAAGTGTCGATGCTGATGTATACACAAGTTGACAGTGCAAAATGTCAACTGACGGCTGCCAGATGATTTCGGCTCAGGGGAAAGTCATCTGTCCCAAAGTAGGGAATTTGAATCAAATGGCATTTCGAGTGGAATCGAACCAGTTAGAGTGGTTCAAACGAATTCGGGAAAGTCCGGTAGTGAAAATTTACCTGCGATCAAACAAAGCGCAGAATCGCTCTCTTTTGAATCGACAGGGTGAGAACACATACGTATTTGTATTTGGCGTATTTGGAGTGCTAGCCGAAATTTAAAACTGATTAGTTGTTTTTCCTATTTGGTTGCGAGGAATTTTGGAAGTCAAGACGGCGATGGATTAAGACGAGCAGGATTCAAACGAATTTAGAGCGATTTTCTATGGCGGCTACTATCGCTGTAATCAGTCGGGAAGGAAACGAGCGAATCCAGAGATTGTGCTGGTGGAAAAATATCTTGTCGACGGCGGATTGCGACATTGGAGAAGCGTTGATACGGCATCCGAAATAACGCTCGAGTGGAATTAGATTCAAATTAGTGAACCGACGACGAGCGGTGGCATAGAAGGCGCGAGCGAGGAAAAAAGAGGGCCCCAGCATGGTAAAGTTCACAGGTGCTGGAAATTTTAGACATATCTTTCTTTTGTTATTTTCAAATCATGAGCTTTGCCTTTATAATTTATATGTCACGCTAAATTTTATACCACTATGGTAATTTATACCATTTATGGTAGCCCGCCGTAACGCGAGTGTTGTTGTGAACGAGATTTACTTTTTGCTAATGTTCGAAGAACAATAGTATTAAACTCGTTTCGCCGAAAATTCATATTTCTTTATATATATATATATATATATATATATATATATATATATATATATATATATATATATATATATATATATATATATATATATATATATATATATATATATATATATATATATATATATATATATATCAGCAAAATGATTAAGGGAGATAATCTCTGGAGTGGCCGATCCGATTGAGCTGAAATTTTCGGAGAACGTAGATGTATAGTATAGTAGGTAGGTCCATGACTTTCTCTTATTCAGATATCCTAATTCTTTTGGCGGCGGCGAGCGTTTTAGTGAATTTTGAGGAGCTCCTATGTTTCCAAGCAGTGTAAATTTTTGTTAAAGAAAAGTATTGGGAATGAAAACTAATTATGTTCTAAGCTTGTCTATGATAAAGAATTGGAAATTTCGAGTCGTGTGTGGGTGCAGTGTGCCTAATGTGAGCAAGGAATTTTTTTCAAATTTTGATTTGTCATTACTTGTAAGAAAAACAATGGATCATCGTGAAAATTACAGAGCGTATTGATGTTGACTAAAATTTAGCACATATAGATTTTCAGCATAAAGTGGGTAACCCTGTAGCTGTGGCAGGCTGCTGAAAAAAATCCTTCAATCAAATCTTTGATAAATTTTATCTTTTGTCCTTCATCTCAAGATAAAATTTTCAAAATTCCGATTTGCACAAGAACGGCAACTCATCACCAAATTAGCTCTATTTTCAGCACTCGAAAGTTCTGTTCACGAGAACTGACGACCGGATAATCCGATCATAATGAAATTTACAGGACATGTTGGTATTAGCTAGAACCAGCTCTGATAGAAGTGATTTTGAAATGCGGGCAATCCTGTGGCAGTGGTACTAGTGTTAGCAGATAATTTTTTTTGGTGTACGGTGTCCCCAGGGTACTCATTTGTGATAATCGAGTGCAGTTCCGGGGCAGCCAATTCAGGAAAGCGGTGGAAGAGTATGGCGTACATGTGAGCTACACTGCATTGTACCACCCTCAGGCTAACCCGGCCGAAAGGCGTGGCCAGGATGTTAAATGCATGTTAAGGTGTTACGCGTCGGAAAACCACCGATCTTGGGGTCAATACCTGGCAAAAATTGCCTACGCCTTGCGGACTTGTAAACATGAAGTAACGGGGTTCTCACCTTATTTCTTTAACATGCCGGAAAAAGTCAGAGCCTCCGGGAGATCAGCAGGTTGGCTTCTGGAAACGATTCGAGCGGAAGTAGTCAGGAGAATGAGGCAGGCTGCCAAATCTAGTAAAGAGAGGTTTAATCTATAACAAAGGTCGGAGTCTTTCCAGGTCGGGGATCTAGTGTGGAGAAAAAACTACGTCCTGCCCGATGTCAGCAAACATTTTTAGGCTACGGAAAAAGTTGTCAGCGTGGACGTATGAAATCGTGGATATGAAGGGAAAGGTCGCGGGAACATGGCACGCAAAAGATTTGAAGCGCTGTATAGAAGTTGACCGTCAGCCAGACGGGAGCTCGGAGATAGTAGGCGCATGATATAGTGGGTAATGGGGAAGAACGTATATAGACAATTAAGTGATAGTTATTGTCGGTGGTGGGTTTAGTATAGAAGAATCCCGCTAAAACAGACTTAGTAGTAAGTACATATGGTGGTGGGATTAAATACATAATAGCAGTAGATAAATAGGAAATAAATTGATAAGGTGATGGGGAGTAGTATCTATATTTAGCCAGAAAAAGGCGGTACATGAGCTACAAATAGTGATTTGGGTTGTTGGCAAGTTTTTATTTTCGGTGGTGGGAGATATTATAGATGATTAGTCGGTGGTTAGTTTTATGTTTCAAAATATATTTAAGGGTTAGTTTTTAAAAAAAATGAAAGTTTATTTTAAATGAAAATGAAAGAATTACCGATAGCTTGGTGATGTTTCCGTAAGGGCTTTTTTTATTGGTTCATTGCTTATTCTTTCGTTCTGTTTTTAGTCATTTATTATTACTAATGTTCGAAGAACAATAGTATTAAACTCGTTTCGCCGAAAATTCATATTTCTATATATATATATATATATATATATATATATATATATATATATATATATATATATATATATATATATATATATATATATATATATATATATATATATATATCAGCAAAATGATTAAGGGAGATAATCTCTGGAGTGGCCGATTCGATTGAGCTGAAATTTTCGGAGAACGTAGATGTATATAGTAGGTAGGTCCACAACTTTCTCAAATTCAGATATTCTAAACCTTTTGGCGGCGGCGAGCGTTTTAGTGAATTTTGATGTACTCCTATATTTCCAAGCAGTGAAAAGTTTTGCTAAAGAAAAGTATTGGGAATGAAAAGTATTTATGTTCTAAGCTCGTTTATGATAAAAAATTGGAAACTGTGAGTCGTGTGTGGGTGCAGGGTGCCTAAAAGTAGGCAAAGATTTTTTTTCAAATTTTGATTTGTCATTACTTGTAAGAAAAACAATGGATCATCGTGAAATTTCCAGAGCGTATTAATGTTGACTAAAATTTAGCACATGTGGATTTTTAGGACAGTGCGGGTAACCCTGTAGCTACGGCAGGCTCCTGAATAAAAAACCTTCAAATCATTGACCTTCCTGAAAAATTTTTGATTTTTGACAAAAAAATCAGATCACTGATAAATTTCAACCTTTATCCATCATACCACATTAAAATGTTCAAAATTCCGATTTGCACAAGAACGGCAACCCATCACCAAATTACCTCTATTTTCAGCACTCGAAAGTTCTGTTCACGAGAACTGACGACCGGATTATCCGATCATAATGAAATTTACAGGACATGTTGGTATTAGCTAGGACCAGTTCTGATAGAAGTGATTTTGAAATGCGGGCAACCCTGTGCCAGTGGTAACATCTTGAAAAATCACCCAGAACAAAAACCGGTTTTTGGCCTATTACTTCCGATTCAGCCATCAGATTTTGACAAGATTCATCCAATACTTGGATCTTATTTTATGTAACGTTTGATGAACATTTGGCTGAAAAATTAGAATAGAGTTGCCAGCTATGGTGATTTTTGTCTCCTGAAACTTGCAAATTTGCTCAGCAAAATAAAGCTTATTTCCCTATAACTTCCGGTCCAGTGTAAAAATCAAAACGAAGTTCACGCAGCAAATGGACTTTAATGTAAACCAAATGTCATAGAAATTTCGTACCAAAATCATGAAAGAGCTGCCAGCTATGACCATTTTTGTAATTTTGTTTAATTTCTTTACTGAGCGATTATGTCATTAGATTTCCAAATGGAAATGATCCTGCAATGAAAATTAACAACAAATATTAACGCTTTGAAAATTTGATTAATTTTGAGGGTGGTAACCCTAAAATTTTTTTCACCCGTATAACTTCCAGCGCAGTGATTCAATCGAAACGAAATTTACTGGTTGGGTTTAACTTAGCGTGAAGCAGAATTGGTATGTATTATGCTTTGCTGTTGATACAGGCTAACCAGCATTAGCCATTTCCGTAAATATTGCACCAACAGATGCTTCAAACAACGTTCTCATATGCAAAGCATTTGCAATAAAAAATAAGGAATTCTTTTTTAAATTTTTCGAGTTTTGAACATTTTTCGGATGGCAGCCTCAAACAACGTTTAACCGCTGAAACCTTCGAACGAAATTCAAAGCATACGTTGATTTGAGTATGAGCTTGTTATGGTAAACTTATTGCTGCTTCGTTCGGAAAGTGTTGCCCGCACTGAATTATTTGTGTTATAGTTGAGTTTTGTTGCTTTGGATAAGGAATGGTTGATATGATTCCTGCGAAGAGAACGAAATTCAAAGGTTACGTTGATTTGAGTATGAGCTTGTTATGGTAAACTTATTGCTGCTTCATTCGGAAAGTGTTGCCAGCACTGAATTATATGTGTTATAGTTGAGTTTTGTTGCTTTGGATAAGGAATGATTGATATGATTCTAAAAAACAGTGCATTACGTCTTTCCACACTTTTTTGTCACTCAAAGACAATTTCTTCGAAAATTAGTTTTCTAGCGGTTCAGGTGCGCTAGAGTTTTTTTTTTTCCTTTTATCATAAGATATCCGTAATAGCCATAGTGTCCTAAAAACGAGTTCAGTTTGCATTAGTTTCTCATAGAATAAGTACAGAGACACCAACACCATACTAACTACTAGACGACACATATAATCATGCTTCGGGAAGTATTATATTTGTTTTTTTGTTGGGAAAGTAGGCAACGCTAGTAATTGCGTGGATGAGTGGCGTATGAGTGACGTCGTTCGTTTTTAAGTTCATTGAGTGGTGGAACAAACCAAAATTCAAACGTGACTTTAACCGTTCGTGAGTCTAAGATACAAGGGCGTGTGAGTCGTATTTGAATTGTAACTTAGTACGGCGTTAAGTCCGGTAAAGAAGTATAGTCGAGAATTTCTATGCAATTCTCTGAGAAGAGGGGGGTGTCACGGTTATTTGAATTTTGTTATGTTTAAAAGCGGAAAAAAATTCTCCACCGTTCTCCAATAGAGAGGACGATGGAGATTTAGGCCGAATTAATCGCGAATTAGGTAATCATAGTTATAGAAGATAAATCGAGCTTCTCGACCTCGATTGCCTCACAGTCAGCGAGGAGGTGACATCGGCCATCAATCGCGAGGTTGGCGAGGAAGGAGCCGGCGAGGTGAAAATCACTCTATTCCCCCCTAACACAAGGGAGCAGAGGAGAGCTGTGGTGGAGCTGGATGAGGCACCAGCATCCGAAATCCTCAAGTCTGGTCGAGTCCGGGTGGGAATGATTAGCGCCCGGGTACGAAGGTGGGCTGAGGTTACACACTGCTACCGGTGGCTAGGCTACGACCACACAAGACGTAGCTGCAAGGGCCCGGACCGGAGTGCCAGATGCTGGAAATGTGGACAGGTTGGCCACCGGGCAGCAGACTGCTCTGCGCAGGCTCAGTGTATATTATGCACTGAGAGGTATAGTGCGAATAGTGCCAAGCATTTAATGGAATCGAGTGCATGTTGAGTTTTCAAAGACGCACTTGATGCCAAGAAAAAGCAGGGAAGGATATGAGAGTCCTTCAAGGCAACCTGCAGGGCTGTAGAGCTGCAGACAACCTCCTCACGCAGCTAGTCTGCGAGCATAAGGCTCAGATCGTACTGATCAGCGAGCCTTATAGGGGGAGGCATTCGTCCGTTTGGCTGGCAGATGCTACGGGGTACGCGGCGATTTGGATCGCCGACGGGCAGAGGGCCCGTATCGGCAGCCGCGGCTCAGGAAATGGTCACGTGTGGGTGACATACGGAGGGGTCACCTTTGTGAGCTGCTACTTGTCCCCGAACTACTCAATGCAGGAATTCGCAGACAAGCTTAGCTCACTGGAGGACTCTCTCCGTGGCATCGTCGGCAACGTCATCGTAGGGGGTGACTTCAATGCAAGGGCGTTGGAGTGGGGCATGCCCACCGAAAACACTCGCGGGCGGTGTATAGTCGAGATGGCATCGAGGTTGGGTTTGTTGGTGCTGAATACGGGTTCAACGCCAACATTTAGAAGGCCCGGATTTGGTGAATCCATTCCCGATGTCACTATGGCATCGGAGAGACTAGCGGCACTCGTCAGCGATTGGAGGGTGATGGAGGATTACTCTGCGAGTGATCATAATAACATCACTTTCTAAACCGCTGAGGATAGGCAAATATACCGCCGCTCTCCCTGTAAGTGGCTAGGCTGGAATGCCGCGAAACTTCACAGGGACGCGATGACCGCATCGCTCGCTTCGAGCTTGGAAGGGGAGCCTCTAGCATCTGGGACCCCAGTGACCCGTGCAGCAGCAGAGGCCGCTGCTGACAGAACCATGATGTGGATTCGCAGGGCATGTGCGGCTTCAATGCCCAAATGTAAACCCTTGCGTAGGAGGCAACATGCATACTGGTGGAACGATGAAATTGCCGAACTGAGACGCATCGCTTTGGCGTGCAGGCACAGGGCACAGCGAGCCAGGAATAGGCCGGGAGCGGCTGAGCTATCTGCTGCTCACATTGTCGCATAGAAGGAGCTGACCAAGGCCATCACGAGGAGCAAACGTGCCAAATGGCAGGCTCTTTGTGAGGAGGTCAACTCAGACCCCTGGGGAGATGGCTACAAATTGGTCACTCGTAGACTTGGCTGCATGCGGCCTAGCACTCTCATGGATACGATATATATGGTGCGTATCGTTGGTTTGCTGTTCCCGGTGCATTCGTCAAGGGCTGACGGTCCCATCATCGTTAACCAGGCGGATGTTCCTCCCTTTACGGACGAGGAGCTGAACAGTGCAGTGTCCAGGATGAAGAACCGGAAGGCTCCGGGTCCTGATGGGGTACCGGTCGAGGCGCTTAAAGTCGTGGCGGAGAGCCAACCGCGTCTATTATTGGACTTGTATAATTCATGTCTAGTCGCGGGGGTCTTCCCGTCGCGGTGGAAAGTAGCTCGACTGATACTTGTTGACAAGGGGAAGGGTAACCTGGGCAATCCATCAGCATACCGCCCACTGTGCATGCTGGACACTGCGGGGAAGCTTCTCGAGGGGTTGCTCAAGCCAAGGCTGCTGTCAGCAGTGACATCTGCTGGTGATCTCTCTGCCAGGCAGCACGGCTTCCGAAAAGGGCATTCAACAATCGATGCCATCTCAGAGGTTGTTGGGGCTGTAGCAAGAGCGGAAGAGGCATGCCATCAAGCCAGGCCGGTCGTCCTGCTGGTAACGCTGGACGTACAAAATGCCTTTAACTTGGCGAGGTGGACAGACATCCTGCGGGCCCTTGAGCAGACGTTCCGTATCCCTGGCTACTTGCTAGCCATGATCCGGGACTACATCAGGGATCGCTGGTTGCTCTACGACACCGACAAAGGAGTCAAAAGAAGGCCTGTCACTTCAGGTGCGGCACAGGGGTCCATCTTAGGACCTGACCTCTGGAACATCATGTACGATGATCTGCTGCGCCTGGAAATGCCTGCGGATGTGTTTCTGGTAGGTTACGCTGATGACGTCGCGGCAGTAATCACTTCCAGATCTGCCGAATTCGCTCAATTCAGACTTAACCAAGTCATGAGGAGGGTGGATCGGTGGATGACCGAACACGGCCTCCAGCTGGCAATCTCTAAAACAGAGATTGTTATGCTGACGAAGCGGAGGATACCAACTGTCATACCCATGACAGTTGGCTCCGTCGAGGTCCAGACCAGCAAGTCGGTCAGGTATCTGGGAGTGACACTGGACACCAAGCTGACGTATTGGGATCATATCCGCAGGGCATGTGACAGGGCTCTAGTAGTCGTCACTTCGCTGATTAGGCTAATGGCCAACGTCGGTGGACCCAGTGAGACGCGACGGAGGCTGCTGATGGTAACGACCGATTCCATCTTGCTATATGGGACCGAAATCTGGGGAGATGCGCTCCGAACTGAAAAGTTCCGGAGCCGCATTGCCAGTGTCCAGCGCAGAGGTGCCCTGCGTATCACCTGTAGCTACCACACAGTCTCAGAAGAAGCTGGGATGGTGGTATCGGGAGTAATCCCGATCGACCTACTAGCGCGAGCACGCAAAGAAGGGTACCTCTATCGCTCAGACCTGGGTAGAACTGAGGCTCTGATGCACGCGCGTACGCTTACTCTCCAACTCTGGCAACAACGTTGGAGTTTAAGTGCTAAAGGACGCTGGACGGCTAAGCTTATTGGTCTCATTGAGCCTTGGCTTAACCGGAGCCACGGAGAGGTAAACTTTTACCTCTGTCAATTCTTGACAGGGCACGGTTACTTCAGGAAATACCTGAACAGAATGGGTAAGGTGGTCACACCGTACTGCCGGTACTGTGTGACTGAGCTCGATGATGCTCAGCACACATTCTTTGTGTGCAGTCGCTTCGTAAGTTTGAGGTGCACCATTGAGTCCACGATTGGCCTGGCAACGCCTAAGACAATCGTGGAAGCAATGCTGCGAAACGAGGAGAACTGGCGCGCAGTCTCAACATATGTTGAGAAAGTGCTGCACATAAAGCGGGAGGAGGGTTGCCTTACCGACCCATGAACTGTGGTAGTTTCTGAAGTCCGTGGTTACCAATGGGTGAGACAGCACGACCAGGTCGAAGCAGTGCTTAGGCGGGTCCCGACTCGGAACTTCGTGGGCTTGTAGATGGTCCTTTTTTTAGTGAGTCAAACGTCACATACCCCGAGGTGATAGGTCACCCGGGGATCTGGTATGCAGATTTTTTTTTTTGCCATCTACACTAGGGGGAAAAAAAAGTTATAGAAGCTATAAGTTAGACGTTAAGTACTAGAGAATTATTACTATTAAGATTAGACGTTAAGTACCCGGACACGACAATCTACGGTTCCGACGACAATCTATACGCATGCATCGCATAATTATATCCAGCATCAGTTTAACGTCGCTAACGACAATCACAATAGGTCTGTTCGCGTACTTCACCAAACTGCAGCAGTAGCAGAATTTGGCAGCTGGTTTTTTTTTGCGGCAAAATTTGGCTTGCAGCAAAAGTTCATAAACGACTTTCGACGAATCTATTTTAATATATCATAAAAGAATCAGGTTCGCGAACAGAGCCAGTCTACCACCAAGATCGACGTATAGATACGTACGGCAGAGCAACGCACTGCTCAAGCCACTCGAAACGTCAACAACTGACCTAGGCCAATACGTGGCCTATATACAGCTTTCGAGCGAGCATTGAAATCACCGATCTCGTACATAGTAACGTACGAGATCGTCGCAGGACACGCAGGATGACGAGTAGAACGCGAAACGGACACATCGAATTAACGCGGAGACACATCGAAAAAGTCACTTGCACGAACCCGGCGTAACGAATTGACCCAGAGCCGCGGACAAACGATCATCCGACGAACGTATTCGAATATATTCGATATTATGGTATCCTATAGAGGCCAAATGAAATAAATTCTTACCTGGTGTGATTAGATGTGGGATTGCGAAAGTACCAGCCGTCGTTTTCTGAATCCTTGGGCTACGATTTTTGAATGCAAGTGTCGATGCTGAGGTATACACAAGTTGACAGTGCAAAATGTCAACTGACGGCTGCCAGATGATTTCGGCTCAGGGAAAAGTCATCTGTCCCAAAATAGGGAATTTGAATCAAATGGCATTTTGAGTGGAATCGAACCAGTTAGAGTGGTTCAAACGGATTCGGGAAAGTCCGGTAGTGAAAATTTTCCTGCGATCAAACAAAGCGAAGAATCGCTCTCTTTTGAATCGACAGGGTGAGAACACAGACGTATTTGTATTTGGCGTATTTGGAGTGCTAGCCGGAATTTAAAACTGATTAGTTCTTTTTCCTATTTGGTTGCGGGGAATTTAGGAAGTCAAGACTGTGATGGATTAAAACGAGCAGGATTCAAACGAATTTATAGCGATTTTCTTTGGCGGCTACTATCGGTGGAATTAGTCGGGAAGGAAACGAGCGAATCCAGAGATTGTGCTGTTGGAAAAATATCATATCGACGGCGGATTGCGACATGGGAGAAGCGATCGGCATCCGAAATAACGCTCGAGTGGAATTAGATTAAAATTTGTGAACCGACGACGAGCGGCGGCATAGAAGGTGCGAGCGCGGAAAAAAGGTGTTGTGTACACTGAAAATAAAACTGACGTTTCGACACTTGTCGAAATGTCATATACACAGATGGCGACTAGAGCGCCGTAATTGCACGCGGTGGTAAATCCTCGGAACTAGATAATTATTTTTGATTCGCGCAGATTTTGAATTTGTTATTACTGTACTATTATTGATATAAAAGATCGAATGATTAACAATAAAGGACATTCTGTACTGGTAAGCCAAATGATAAGCGGCGACCAAGTTTACGAAAAGAATTGTTTTCTTTTAAATTCCTTTAGCGAATTGCGCTAGGAAAGACTTAGCATAAGCGGCGACAGGTTCGCCAAAGCAAAGTCTTTGTTGGTTCGGCTATCGGAAATTTTTCTGTTGAATTTGCATGAGCGGCGACAGGTTCGCCAAAGCAAAGTCTTTGTTGGTTCGGCTATCGGAAATTTTTTCCTGTTGAATTTACATGAGTGGCGACAGGCTCGCCAAAGCAGAGAAAAAACAGGAATCTGAAGCGAACCGGGGCGTTAGGCAAACAAGTAAAGTTATTGCTACATTACATGGCGACCGTGCCAGCGGCGGACTGCAAAAACAACCTTCCCAAAGAGGGAGGACCGCAGCCACGAGAAGATCCTCGTGTTGTACAAGCGCGGAAGGACGAAGCAAAGCTGACGAAAATACCGTATCAGGACACTCGAAGAAAGAACAGAAAACGCGGAGGAAGGATAGTGTATTTAAGGAGGCTCCGAGCGGCACTCAGGAGAGTAGCAACAGATGAAGAAAATCCACCACCCTGGGAATGGCAAGGAGAGTTGTTCCAACAAATTGAAAAAATATCAGATGAATTAAATAAAAAAAAAATAAATAAACAAAATTATAAGACTGTAAATATATATATGTATAAATATAAGTTTAAAGTCATATGAAATGAAAAATAAATAAATAAAATAAAATGAATTAAAATGAATTATTGTTGTAAATTATAGTTACAAAAAAAAAAAAATAAATGAAAGTAGAACAAAAAAAAAACAAATATTTTTTTATTAGAATACAAAAAAAATTTGGAAACAAAAACCTATGGTCCATGGTATGCATATTATTTTTTTTTAAATGGAAGAGCAGATAAATGCCATATCGAAAATTATAATAAATTTAAAAAAAACTCCGGGAAGGGTATACAAAAGCGATACCATAATAGAAACATTAAATGATATCGAAGATTTAAAAAAAAGAGTACTAGATACAGAAGATAGTTCAGAATTGCAAAAAATATTTTTGGATAAATATAGTGTAGCGAAAGAATAGTTAGAGGAAAAATTAGAACAAGCAGTAGAAAATAAAATGGGAACTTTTAATAAAGAAGTAGCATTAAAATCAATACCAACTTTCAATGGAAACCCAAAAGAAGTAGATGCATTTTTAACCATAGTTGGGTTACTAAATGAAAGTCTGAATGAAGAAGGAAAATTGAATTTATTAAATTTTGTCAAAAATGTAAAGTTAGGAGCAAGCGTAAAGGTACAACTAAGTACATTAGAAATCAACAATTATTCAGCACTAGAAAAACACTTAAAAAACAGGTACAAAAGTAGGAAAACCTTACAGCAAATACACACGCAATTGGCTCAGCTACAACAACGCGGAACTGTAGACAAATATGGAGAAAAATTGTCTGAGCTCATTAGTGAATTGAGTGACATCCAAATAAATAACCTAGGACAAAATACAACTGCACAAGAAAAGGCGGTGATAGTAAAGTCTAATGATTCTTACGCGCTTACAATTTTCAAGAATGGATTAAATGAAACGCTTAAGCCTACTATTTTTGCTGCGCAACCTAAGACATATATAGAAGCGATACAGATCGCAACTGAATTTGAAACAAGTAATAGAACACCGGAAAATATAATGTATATTAATAGAAGACCGAATTATAACCAACAATGTAACCATAACAGTAGAAACACATTTAATAGTAATAACACGTCTCATAGCTATAACAATAACAGAAATTACGGCACGAACCAGAATAGAAATTATAGAGACAATCATAATTCGAGACCAAGTGAAATAAACAATTCGAATAACTACAGAAACAACAGAAATACTTATAATAATAGAAATAACGAGTGGAATCAAAATAATACTTATAGAAATAACAATTATGGAAATAATAATAATAATAGAAACAATCACAACTCAAGGGGTAATGAAGAAAATCGTCGAAATCACAGAAACTACGATAACAGCAGAACTAATAACAGAAATTTCAACGATAGGAGACAACGAATAAATATAGTCCAGGGAAACGCGACAAGCCCGGAGGCCAGCGACAACGAACAATAAAAGTTGACCCCGGGACCAAGACAGAAAAAATATTATTACTAAACAGACAGCTCGAGAATTACGTCTCAATTTATTGCAAGGATAATAGAAAATATTTAAAATTATTGGTTGACACTGGAGCAGATGTGTCACTATGTAAAGCAAGTGCGATTCCGGATGATCAAATCATAAATGAAGACAAAAGATGTAAATTTTCCGGAATAACTGATGAAAAAATACAGTCGATTGGAACGACTAATTTAAATTTGAGTATTGATGGAAATAACATCAGTTTTCCATTTCAAATAGTGGAATCTGATTTTCCTATTCTTACGGACGGAATATTAGAAAGGGATTTTCTTACCCAAAAATTAGCAAGAATAAACTACGAAACATACACAATAACAATAAATATAAATTATGAAGACCATACTATACCTATCGCTACAAGAAAACATAGAGTTACAGTACCACCAAGGTGTGAATACGTATGTCCCATCGATATTAGCATAGAGGAAGATAGTGTAACCACTAATAAAGAAATTAAACCAGGAGTCTATATAGCCAGTTCAATAATCCCAGTAAAAGGCGTAAAACACATTAAGATATTAAACACAAATGAAGAAGAGGTAATACTCGAAAATTTTAAAATTGAAACCGAACCGTTAAGAAACTTCAAACCTTGTGAAACAAGTAAATCAGTAGCTTGAAACATCAGAGACGAACAAAGATTTAAAGACATATTAAAACACGTTAAAATAAATCATCTGAATGCGAAAGACCAGAAGTCTCTATTAGAAATTCTTAAAACATACCAGCATATATTCCACTTAGAAGGTGAAGCTTTATCCACAAACAACTTCTACACTCAAAAAATACAAGTTACAGATACCACACCGACATACATAAAAAACTACAGGTTACCTCATACTAGAGATGTTCATTTAAAATATATATCGATATTTTTTCCGATATGATATATCGAAACTCTATATCGATAGTTTGCGATACATCGAAAAGTAAATATCGATTTTTCGATATATCGAAATCAAAACAAAAGTAATATATATATATATATATATATATATATATATATATATATATATATATATATATATATATATATATATATATATATATATATATATATATATATATATATATATATATATATATATTGGATAATTTATTTTCTTTATTGCGTTGGGCCTTTGGCTGGTTTGGTTTTGATATTACTCACTAAATATAAGGGGTAGATATTGTTTCTATGTATATTTTTCTCGTGAATATGTACCACAATAAAATTTAAATGCTCGTTCAGATAAATGATGTCATTATTCCAAAGAATGAGCGCATAGATTATGAAATTTCTGGAAAATTTTCGAACAGTACAAATGTTGGCAAAATATGAACTTTACTACTACTACTGGATAAAAAAGCAGAAAATATCCTTGGGATAAATTTCACATTCCTTAACTTAACAATATTCATCCAAATAGAATAAATAAAAAATAGTATTAGTTTAATTTGAAATTTGCCTTGAACTCTGGCTTGAAACCTGAGTTTGAAACAAACAGAACAAAGGGAAATATTTGTCCACGTTATCTATCATTGTTTTGACTTCACTTTGCACCGGTCAAATTTTGCTCATGAAAATAAAAATATTTAGAATATGATGGACTGGCTCATCCCAAATTATAAGTTAAAGGAGAATAAAGAAAGTAAATAGATTTTATGATATAACAAAATATTATAAAGGAAAATTTCAAATATTTTGGGACAAAGATAAGGTCATATCTACAGGCTTGCAATATCTTAACATGTGAAAAATTATATTTATTTTTAGACTCATAAAGAATGTATTTATTTCTGAACTTAACGTTTCCTAGCCCCCCCACACAATGAAGAGTTGACCATATCGGCTTCGAAACCGTTGTTTGTAGAAAATTAATGCAACAAACCTAAGCCTAAAATAGCGCAATTCATAAGGAAAAGTAAGACTTCCTGAACAGTAAATAATTAAAAGAAGAAATTTAGTACAAATCAATTATATTTATTATATGTAAAAAAAAGGAAGAAATAGAATACAAATCAATCATGATATAACAATTTTGTTGAAGCTCTCAAAATTTTTTGCTTAAACCTTGCATAAACAAAAATTTGTTCACCCGTTTAGGCTGTAACTGATTTCCCTGTTGAGCTTAGACCTGCGTAGCCTTTGAAAATGATCTTTCAGAAAGCACAGAACTAGCGCCCATAGTCAAGTACTTGTGTGCAATATTATATAACTTCGGAAATTGTACTTTATAATCAACCCACACTGCCAAAAGCCTTTTATTTAATCTGCTAATTGGAACCCTCAAATAAAGAGATAATTCGTCTGAGACACTTTCATCAGTTTTATTTGTTTTCCAATTTCGTTGAACTAAATGATGATGATCGCTCCAGAGACTAAAATCGGACTGAATTTTTTCTGAGTCATCCGAGTCTGATCCCGCAGCTACACATAATTCATCTTGCTGATCTTTTTTCATTAGTTCTTTGATTTTAAGTACGGCGTTTGAACAAGCCAGTTGGTCTTCAAAATGAAGTTCCTTGAATCGCGGATGCAAAGGTAAAATCTACATATATAACAAATCGAGAGATTTACTTATTTAAGTATTCCCTTTGGTTTCTCCGCTACCTAAGTTCTACCAGCTTTTGGTTGTAACTTCTAAAATTTGAGTACACACGGCTCACTATCTCTATAGTAGGACCACGTTTTTTTTAAAGTTAATTTAAATGAATTATTTAAAGTACTTTCAATTACCTGAGTAAACCGAAACCGCCCAATCACCGAGAAGCCTTCAGAATCCTCCTTCACAATAAATCTAAGCTTTGTCAATTTACGAGGATGGGCAGCACGGTGGACACGATCCAATTAATTAGACCAATTAATTGGAAAACAATACAAAAGCAAACAGACTGGTTTGAACGGTTTGCATCTTTTGGTTCTCTTCTCTTGCTCGACCAGCGGTTAGCTCGCGTCGCGACACGAAAAACGAAAAATTGTTAACCAGCTCGTTTGCAACCACAACACGATATTCTTGTATCGGATAATATATCGATATTATAATAATCGATATCTGAGGATTCGATTATATGGGGTTGATTCGATATATCGGGAGTCAAATATCGATATTTCTTAAATATCGATACATATCGAGCATCCCTACCTCATACACATATTAACGAAATAAACAAACAAGTACAAGAACTGTTAGACAGAAATGTCATCGAAGACTCAACCAGTCCCTACAGCCCACCACTACTTCTAACACCGAAGAAGAGTGAGCTAGGCGCAAATAAATGGAGACTAGTGGTTGATTTTAGAGCACTGAATAAGAAAATAGTCAACAATAAATTCTCTCTAACAAGACTAGAAGATGTTCTAGATAGTCTGGGGAGAGCTAAATATTTCTCTACTCTAGACATGAATTCTCTCTAACAAGACTAGAAGATGTTCTAGATAGTCTGGGGAGAGCTAAATATTTCTCTACTCTAGACATGCCAGGGATGTAAACTAGATCGCCTCCTCGCGGTGCATCCTGGGTAACGCTAAATGATCTAGACTCTCTTCATGATCACGACCGCTTTCGTCCTCGGACTTCTCTTTGTCTAACGACTCGTTGTTGCACTTGGGCTGGTGGTCGTAGCATTCCGGACCTAGTCGTCCTCAGGCGCGGTAGCGACGGAGTGAAATCCGCTTCGTGAACGGCTCCGGGTTAATACGACCATCTCCGTCCCGTTAAAACCCTGGCAGGCCTCTTAGTACGTTCTCTCGTCTCGTCACCATTAAGTTGGTGGTGTAGGTTCAGTTGAGTTGGACTCCTGATTAGCACCGATCCGGCTCTGACCACTTGTCCCCATAAGGGCTGGTGGCAACCCTCGCATGGCCTCCCTGCTTGCATTAGATTACCATGGGATCATTAAAGGTGACTACACAATCGGACTTGGGATAGCGGCTTTGAGTGGGGACCCTTATAAAATGAATGGAAAAAATAATAATAACAAACCAAAACTCGTCAGGCAAAAGCCTGACAACAAAATTAATCCAACCCCTTATGTGAAGGGGGGGACAAAAATGGCTGTGTCAGCGATTGCAGCTAAAGTCGCAGGGAGTAGAGATATGGCGAATGAGCCAGCTCTGCAGACTGAGACTAAGGCTGCTGTAGTTCGTGGAGACATGACGAATGAGTCAGCTCCAATGGCTACCGGCACAGCGACTAAGCTTGCAGAAGGCTGTGGAGACATGACGAATGAGCCAGCTCCACGGCCAATCAGCTCTTCCTCAACCCCTGTTTCTGGCGTTTCCGGGGCTCTGGTCACCAAGCCTGGCCTTGTGAAAGCCACGAAGCCCATTTGTGGCCAGTGTTACGGGAAGGTAGTGGCGAATGAGCCAACCCGTCCGTCAACAAGTGCTACCTCCGGTGCCACCTCCTCCTCAGGCACGCAACGCTCCTCTGCCAAATCATCTCGGGCTTACGGAACTAGAAGGGCAGCCTTCAAAGTTCTGAGGAAATTTCAAAACGTCTCCCCTGACACAATGTCCGACAAGGACAAAAAGTCCCTTGAATGGGCAAAATCCTACACTGGGGAGCACCCGCTCCCTCTAAATCCTGCAGGTACAACTCAGAAACGACAGAGGTCGGCTGAGCAGAAGTACCAGGGCAGGCAAGACTGCAAAAAGCAGAAGACAACAACCAGCCCCTCAGGGATAACTCGGCCGTTTAATGAAATGGCCAAAGAGTGCCTTGTCTGGGCTGTAATTGATGCCAGCAAGGGAGATGGAATCATCTCCTCCGAAAACTGGCTCAAGATAAGGCAGGCTCTCTTCGTAGTCTGCTGTAAGCTGCAGAAGGCTAGCTCGGGTCCTCCACCTACGGTGAATGACGCGGGCTGGTACAAGGGAATCAGGCTGGTCGCGTGTGGAGACCAACGATCGGCCGATTTCTACAAGCAGGCTATCTCCGAGCTGGGGGAACTCTGGCCAGGCGCCAAGATTAAAGTGGTGACCAAGGATGAGATCCCCAGTCGGCCAAGATGCAGGACATGGATTCCTGCTTTCCATTCGGATCCAGTGGAGGTCCTGGACATCATTCGGCTTTTCAACCCTGATCTTCCTACGGAGGATTGGAGGGTTGTGAAGATTGGTGAGCCGGTGGACAATCGGCGGGAAGCCCTTTTCGTCATCAACGATAAGGCGCTGCCGGCATTGGATGCTCGAAAGGGCATCATCAGGTACGGGGTCGAAAAACTGGCCCTACGTATCTATCGAAGCGACAGGCCAAAGAGCTCTGCTTCGGGAGATCCGATACCTGCCGAGCCTGACCCAAAGATGGTGACCCAAACGACAGTGGAGCCACCTGAAAAAGGGTCTGATATCTCTCTGAGGGAGAAATCTGATGAGGAATCGGATTTGGAATCCCTCCTTGCCGATGGGGTTAGTGTCGGAACTGCCTCCGATTTGGGTGGCTGCCTGGACCTCATGACTCTGGGCGCAGAGCAAGAGGCTGGGACGGCTTCTATGTCCGAGGGGGAGGACCTTGACCTAACCCTAATTAATTGATTCACTAATGGTGAAGGTACTCCAAGTGAATCTTCACCATTCCATAGCAGCATCAGCTGCCCTGCTACTCCGCCTGTCTAAGACAGAGGAGGAGCTAATTCTCATCCAAGAACCATGGGTTGTTAACAACCGGGTTTGCGGGTTACGCACCAATGAATACAGACTGATAACACCTGACGGCTCTTGTAAGCCACGTGCCTGTATTCTTGTCAGGAAAACCATAAATGTCCTTGTATTACATCACTTCTGTGACAAGGATAACATGGCTGTTGCAGTAGAGTGCGACCAAAGACCATGCTGGTTTGCTTCTTGCTATATGGCACATGATCATGGCACTAGCCCTCCCTGCGACATTGTCAGGGGGATCGTGGCTGAAGCCAGGAAAACAAGTGTGCCGCTGATACTGGGAGCTGACGCTAACGCTCATAACGAAGTATGGGGTAGCTCCAATACAAATGGTCGAGGCGAGGAACTTCTTGATTTCATCCTTGCCCACGACCTCTTCATCGCCAACACTGGCAGCGAACCGACCTTCCTTACCTCAAACCGAAGGGAGGTGCTTGACGTTACCTTGATTAGTGGGCGGCACTCGCAACTTCTCCGTGACTGGAGGGTTCTACAAGAGTGTTCTTACTCTGATCACAGGTACATATCGTACAACGTGGCTGGCCGCAGCTCTGCCGAGCAGGTAGCCTTTATTAACAGAAAGAGGACGGACTGGAAGCTTTTTAATTCTCTAATTCGATCCTCACTGGAAAGTGTTCCTAAGAGCATTGACTGCTATCATGAACTGGATAAGGCAGTTGACACCCTTACTAGTTCTCTCAACTTCGCGTCTAGGGAAGCTTGTAAGCCACCCACGGGCAGGGGAAATCCCAAGCCCCTCTGGTGGAATAAGGAGATCAGTACCTTGCGAAGAGAATGTAGGAGGGAGTTCAATTGCTCAAAAAGATCTAATGACTGGTCGATGTATAAAACGAAGCTTAAGGCTTTTAAGTATGCCGTACGTAAGGCAAAGAGGTCCTCATGGAGATCTTTCTGTGGTAACGTGGAGAGTCTCAGCGAGGCAAATCGCCTTCGTAAGGTCTTAAGCGCGACACCAAAAGCTATGGGGTGCATCATGAATCCTGAGGGCATTTGGACTAGTTCGAGCGCAGATACTCTCAAAGTACTGATAGACGCACACTTTCCGGGCAATCATTGCCCTCTAGAAGTGGCGTGTCAGACGGAGCAAAATTACAGTTCAATCCCGCCGTTCAGAATATCAAATTCTCAACTGAGGTGGGCCATTAACTCATTTGAACCGTTTAAGTCCCCGGGCCCTGATGGCGTTCTTGCGGCTGACATTCAGCAGTCCATGGAAGTATCGCTACCTTGGCTCAGGGAGATTTATAACGCTTGTCTACGCTTCTCGTATGTTCCCACCAGCTGGCGGGAATCCAGAGTGGTGTTTATTCCCAAAGCAGGAAAAGTTACGCATGTTAAGCCGAAGGACTATCGTCCAATAAGTCTTAACTCCGTCCTGCTAAAGATTTTGGAAAGGATAATTGATTACCATATTAAAAGATCAGTCGATCCTATGCTGATCTCGCAGTCGCAGCATGCTTATACCAAAGGTAAGTCTGTTGAGACCGCTCTTCACGTCCTTATTGAGCAAGTAGAGAAATCTCTTGCTCTAAAGGAATACACGCTTGCTGTCTTCCTGGACATAGAGGGGGCCTTCAACAACGTTAATTCTAACGCAATTGTTGAGGCTCTCTCGGTGCTGCATGTGGATGAACGGTTGGTTGCTTTTATTGTGCAGCTTCTCAAAAGTAGAGTTGTAATCTCTACGCTGGGTAATGCCAGCGTAAGACGAGGAGTCAGCACGGGCACACCTCAGGGTGGAGTTCTCTCTCCCCTGCTGTGGAACATCACGGTGAATACTCTTCTAAGGAAGCTGGACCGCGCCGGCTGCAAAGTGATTGCTTACGCAGACGACATAGCTGTTTCAGTGTCGGGAAAGTATTTATCTACGCTATCGGAGAGGTTAAATCACTCTCTTGACATTATTTCGCGTTGGAGTCGTGAGTGCGGCTTGAATGTGAATCCTAATAAAACGGAGCTAGTGCTGTTTACAAGGAGGTACAAAGTTCCTGATTTTGAGTTACCCAAATTGAATGGGGTCTCCATTAACTTGAGCCAGAAGGTCAAATACTTAGGGCTGATCCTTGACTCGAAGTTACTATGGACGTACAATGTGGCGGAAAGAGCTCGGAAGGCTTTCAACGCACTTTACTGTTGCAAAAGGGCCATAGGGGCGAGTTGGGGATTGCAGCCTCGTACTGTTGCTTGGCTTTACACTGCTGTGGTGGAACCAATTCTGTTGTTTGGGGTGGCGTTCTGGTGGCAGGCTGCTCTTAAGGCTACCTGCAAAGGACAGCTTGAAAAAGTGCGAAGAATGGCTGCACTACAGGTAACTGGAGCGCTCCGCTCCACTCCTACTAAGGCACTGTTTGTGCTACTACATTGGCTTCCAACCAACCTACTGATCTCACAGCAAGCTAATCTTGCTGCTGTGAGACTAAACTGTATCTCAGCATGGAATAGGACAGAGTTCGGTCATGCGAGGATCTTGGTCGAGGGAGTACCCGCACCAGCGGTTGTTGACTACAACGCCCCTCAATGCATACTGGATTTGGAGTTTACAACTCGCATTCCATGCAGGGAGGAATGGTGTGATGGTATCACCCTTGATAATGGGCTTATCCATGTGTACACTGACGGCTCAAAGCTAAACAATAGAGTTGGGAGTGGTGTATACTCAGATGAGCTGAATCTCAAGCTGTCCCTCCGTCTACCAGACCACTGTAGTGTCTTTCAGGCGGAGGTGGTAGCTATTTATCAGGCAGTCGACTGGCTTCTGTGTAATCGAATATTCGGGGTCAATATTGGTATTTTCACAGATAGCCAAGCGGCTATTAATTCCCTTGCTGGTCCTTGTACAATGTCCAAGATTGTTGCTGAATGCCGTGCATCTCTTAGGGAGATGTCGAGACATTCGGTTGTTCAATTGATTTGGGTACCTGGACATAGGGGTTTTCAGGGCAACTGTGAGGCCGATGAGCTAGCAAGGCTTGGAACTTTGCTACCTGACGTCTCTTGCTCCTTTTCAATAGGTATACCGATGACATCGGTCAAACTGGCCATAAGGCAAAAATATCTTGAGGACGCTAAGAAGTCCTGGGCAGATGAATCTTCCTGTGTGATAACAAGGCAGTCCTGGGTATCCATGGATGCGCATCGCACCAGGCAGCTTTTAGGCTTAACTCGAAGCGCCCTTCGTTGCACTGTGGGCGTTCTAACGGGCCACTGCCTCATAGGACGACATGCACAACGTTTGGGCGTAGAGTTTAATGACTTCTGTCGGAGCTGTGGCTCTGAGGATGAGGAGGAAACCGTCCTTCACCTCATGTGCCAGTGTCCGGCTTTGGCAAGGAGAAGACTGGCGGCACTTGGTGCACCCTTTCTCTCAAACCTGACGGAACTGTCCCTGGTAGAGCTAAAGGGGATAGTCCGGTTTCTCAAAGGAAGCAAATGGTTTCCTGACTTTAGTGAGTAGAAGAGAGTCACTAAAATTATTGTGGTATCACAACGGGCCTCTTCTGTGCCTATGTGTGCTGGTCGTCAGGCCTCTGAAGATCGGCAGCCACGTTAACCTAACCTAACCTAGACATGCCAAGTTCATTCCATCAAATAGAGCTGACGAAAGAGTCACGACCATTGACAGCCTTCTCCACAAACAAAGGGCACTATCAGTTTAAACGATTACCATTCGGTTTGACAATTTCCTCAAATAGTTTTCAACGCATGCTCACCATAGCTTTAAGTGGACTGGACTCAGCAGCTTTTCTATATGTAGATGATATAATTGTTTTCGGCTGCAGCTTAGCACACCATAATTCAAATTTAGTACGAGTACTTAAAAGATTGAAAAAATACAATCTTAAGTTGAACCCTAAAAAATGCAATTTCCTGAGAAGCGAAGTGGTTTACTTGGGACATCTGATAACCAAGGATGGAGTTCGCACTGACCCCGGAAAACTAGATACAATCAAAAAGTACCCAGTACCAACAAATCCAGACGAAGTCCGAAGATTCGTCGCATTCGCCAATTATTACCGTCGATTCATCCCCGACTTTGCTAAAATAACGAAATGTCTAAACGATCTACTAAAAAAGAAAGTTGAATTTAAGTGGACACAGCAATGACAAACAACATTCGAATTGCTTAAAAGCAAACTAATGAATGCACCAATCCTACAATAACCAGACTTTAGCAAACCATTCATAGTCACAACGGATGCATCAGATTATGCGTTAGGCGCAGTACTGACACAAGGTGACATAGGACAGGACTTACCCATAACTTACGCGAGTAGAACTCTCGTTAAACACGAAATAAACAAATCTACAATAGAAAAAGAATTGCTGGCGATTCATTGGGCAATAAACTTCTTCAAACCATATCTTTTTGGAAATAAATTTACGGTGGTCACTGACCATAGACCGCTGATATCGTTATTCACACACAAAAACCCATCATCAAAAATGACACGCATAAGAGTCGATTTATGTGATTATGACTTCGATATAATATACCGAAAAGGAAAAATGAATGTCAATGCGGATGCACTATCACGCATCAAGTTAAGCTCAGATACATGAAAAGAAATGATCCCGAAACAAGACCATAACGTTAAGAACAAAAATATATTAGCAGTCACAAGAAACATGACCAGAGAGAAATACAACACACCAACGATAGAAGCACATGAACCAAACCAAAACACAAAGTTAAATGAAACGTATATATGGAACAGCGAATTGATGGCTGACATAAAAAATTTTATAAACCTAAAATTTGAAACGGGGAAAAATACAAAGATAAACATTGAATATAACCAAGTTAAAATTGAATGCAGTGATAATCCATCGGAACTAGTTTCGTTACTGGAGAAGCTGACTTCAACAGTGACAAGGAGAAATATAACAATGATATACCTAAAAGAAACTGATGAAATATTTAACATAATAGGGAAAAACGAATTCAAAGACATATTCAATAAATTACAACAGTGTACTATATCAAAAGGCAAAACAACTCTAAGAATTATAATATACAAACCCCCCAAAAGAATAACAGATAAAATAATACAATTTAAATTGATAAATGATTACCATACAGGACATTTAGGTGTGAGAAAAACGACACTAAAACTCAAACAGAAATACATATGGAAAAATATGAACAAAATGATAAAAAACTTTATTAACAATTGTGAAACTTGTGCTAAAAATAAACAGACTCAACATATAAAAGAAAACCAAATTATAACAGACGCACCTGCTAACACATTCGAAACAATCGTCATAGACACAGTAGGGCCACTTAGGTTGAGCAACAACTATAGATATATACTCACAATGCAGTGCAAATTATCAAAATATGTTATTGTCCATCCAATAGAATCAAAAGACGCTAAAACTATCGCGAAAACAATGGTTGAACAATTAGTACTAAAACACGGCCTTTTCAAAAAACTAAAATCAGATAGTGGGACTGAATTTACCAATGAGCTAATGGCAAACATTTGTAGTATGTTAAAAATAGAACAAATTTTTTCGACACCCTATCACCACGAAACACTCGGAACAGTCGAACGTAACCACAGAGTTTTAAACGAATATCTATTAAACTTTACCAATGATTACGAATGGGATAAATGGGTACCTTACTATACTTTTGCATACAACACTAGCCCCCATGTAGACACACAATATTCTCCATACGAACTAGTATATGGCAGATTACCTCATCTACCTAAAGACATAATAGAAAAAGACGAACCTATAAACAATATTGATAACTATGCAAATGAACTAAAACTCAGGTTAAAAAATAGTAGGTATTAATTTAGCACGAAAAATGATCGATAGAGTAAAGCAAGAAAGAAAAACTAAACTAGACAATTTTGCAAAACCATCAACCTTTAAAGTAGGAGATTTAGTACTAGTACGAAATATGAATAGAATGAAATTACAAAACACATACCACGGACCATATGAAATTAAATTCAGAGATGGCGTAAATTCAGATATCTTAATAAACAACAAATGTAAAAGATATCACAACAATTTGTTAAAGTTATACAAGCCACAGACAAGATTAATAATGTAATAAACTATAAGCATACAACTACAAATTTCCACAATAAGATGAAAAACACAAAAAAAAAAACAGAATAGAATCAAACAATATGTACACTATAAGATACAATTAAGTCAAAATAAAGAAAATATCAAGAAAAGAAATATATACATATGAAATTGCGAATTAAATAGAATTAAGTAAAAAAAAAATTTATAATAGCATCAAATTATATGAAATTGTAATGTGCGAATCTAAAAATTAAAATTCAAAAATTTTCTGTTCATACAAAAGAAAATTTTTTTCCCAAAGAGAGAGAAACACTGAAAACAAAACTGACGTTTCGACACTTGTCGAAATGTCATATACACAGATGGCGACTAGAGCGCCCTTATTGCACGCGGTGGTAAATCCTCGGAACTAGATAATTATTTTTGATTCGCAAAGATTTTGAATTTGTTATAGCTGTACTATTGATATAAAAGATCGAATGATTAACAATAAAGGACATTCTGTACTGGTAAGCCAAATGATAAGCGGCGACCAAGTTTACGAAAAGAATTGTTTTCTTTTAAATTCTTTTAACGAATTGCGCTAGGAAAGACTTAGCATAAGCGGCGACAGGTTCGCCAAAGCAAAGTCTTTGTTGGTTCGGCTATCGGAAATTTTTCTGTTGAATTTGCATGAGCGGCGACAGGTTCGCCAAAGCAAAGTCTTTGTTGGTTCGGCTATCGGAAAATTTTTCTGTTGAATTTGCATGAGTGGCGACAGGCTCGCCAAAGCAGAGAAAAAACAGGAATCTGAAGCGAACCGGGGCGTTAGGCAAACACTTATTGCTATATTACAAAGGGCCCCAGCGTGGGAAAGTTCACAGGTGCTGTAAATTTTAGATATATCTTTCTTTTGTTATTTTCAAATCATGAGCCTTGCCTTTATAATTTATATGTCAGGCCATATCATTTATGGTAGCCCGCCGTAACGCGAGTGTTGTTGTGAACGAGATTTGCTTTTTTTAAATACAAGGAAAAAATAAGATATTATCTTTAATAATAGTTACTGGATACGAAACTGCAATTACCGATCGGGTCATAAAATATTGAGTTCTAATTGAACCGTAGCAATAAAGTCGTTGGAGTGAAAAGTGGCAAAAAAACGGTAGACCAGTGTGCATAGATTATTTTCACGTTGCCATCTTCTCGTTTCGGGGCGCGTTTATTACCTTCCTCTCACATACAATAACTTTTGTTACAGAGACTCAATATATTTGAATGGTCTCTAAGGATTTTCCGCTGAATCCTCTCTTTGTTATAACTTCCTTCATGAAACCACAATGCAACCGAACTCAGTTTTTTTAATGTAGTTGTTTTATTTTTTTGACGTATACAGGAAAGTGTTGCATATATTTTACAAAACTGATGAAACATACTTAGTTGGCAACGCCACCACAGATGCGAACGAATTACGGAGTGACGATTAGCTATCAAATCGCATTTTGATTTCGAATCGCATTGCCTTTCGAATCGCATTACAGAGGGCCTTTCCGAATTGTCGTCTTCGCCTTGGTCTTCAGCTTGTTATAACAGAATGTGACGTCACATCAAGTTTAGCCTGTCCGAATAGTTTATCTACGGCTTGACATTTCTCCACTGTATGACAGTTGATGATAGTCTGATCTCGCCTTTGTTTAGACGTCAGTGAGGTAGTAGATAGACACCAATAGACACCGGCATCAAAAAAGTCAACAATGGCAGAGCGCAGGTGAGGTTTTTGTTAGATTTGCAATGTAAATGAGTTAAATTGATATGTATTATTTCAGGGATCCCCGAGGATATTGAATTATTGTTCCGGCCACTGGAAGCAGCAAGAAAAAAGGAAACGACGAACTGAACCAACAAGTACATTGTTTGAAAGGCCACTAATTTAGCTATGTTGGTAAAAAGGGAAAAACATTCCGTTTGTAACAGCGAAAACGAGAATCAGAGTAGTATTGAAAATAATCAGTCTGCTTTTTGCTGTGATCCGGACGTAATTATGTTGCCATCAACTTTGGCCGAGCAACGTGATTCCTTATATGTCGATCCAACCACAAACAACAGTATTGAAGATGGAAAGAGAGTTTTTCGATGGCCTATTTCACCTATCCATTTTGACAATTTCTTTGCGAAATTTTAGGAAAAGAAACCGTGTTTGATCCAGAGAAATGATAGCACATATTTTGCTTAACTAATATCTTGGGCCGCTATTGATCAAATGCTTTCGAAAAATCACGTCGAATTCACAAAAAACTTTGATATGATTTCCTATCAAAATGGTAAGTAATTGATTTGAAATAGCTATATTTTTGTTCCATGAAAGTATTGAGCCCTAGCTTGGTGAATTATCTGCATTTTAGGTGTTCGAAAGACTCTCAACCCGGATGGGCGAGCCCAAACCTTTACTATGGGACCGTTCTACGAGGATGGCTGCAGTATTCGACTATTGAACCCACAAAAATTCCTTCAATCTATTTATGTAATGAATGCAGCGCTCCAAGAGTTTTTCCACTGTATGGTTGGTGCTAATGCCTATTTAACGCCTCCAAATTGTCAAGGATTTGCGTCTCATTTCGACGACATCGAAGCGGTTGTTCTTCAAATTGAAGGTGAAAAACACTGAAAACTTTACAATCATTGGTAATTTCGCTAGATTTTCATGAGATAATTCTGTGTATTTTTTGCAGATCTGAGAATGGGAAGCTTGCATGATTTTCATCCTTAAATTTTTCTCAAAAAGAAATCGGCGCACATATTCCGAATAAAGTAGTAAATTCGGTGAACGATTCACCAGGCGTGCATAGAACCCGATAATCATACACTAAACATCACTATTAGTGTGTGTCAAAATCATTCATTTGCCGGATCTTTTCGAAATTCAACATGGATCTTTTCGAAATTCTCATACCGAAAATGTTATCGCGAGCGATTTAAAACGAAGTTTATCTTCGACGAGGCCTGCCGTTAGATAATTGGTATAAGTCAGGGAAGTGGTCCGATGGTGATGACGATGTTGACAATGAACGTGAGGAAATACTAATCACCATTAGAAAATTAATGACTAAAGTCCTACGCCATTCCGATATGGATAAATATTGTATTGTAATAAAAATATTTTATTACTGACAAATCATGCTTTACAATCTTATGATTGTAAAGCATGATTTGTCAGTAATAAAATATTTTCGAATGATCGTAGTGGTCTCTATTTCATCCAGTTTCGAAGTAGACGAAATCATCTTCAAAATTCTGCATTGGCAATTAACAACTTTCATATATAACTCCTATATTTACAATTACAATGATCTCGTATCCATACATAATTCAACAAAAATATGCTAAGTGTACTTAAGTAGACGTTAAGTATATTATTCCATGCTTTACCTTCGCATGTTTTCTCGAGGATCTTTGAAATTAAACTACGATATTTCGATACTTATAGACAACATTCATATACTTTCTGTGAATATTAACAATCTCCATGTAACAAAATTTCCATTACTCAGCCGGCGAATTTTTAAAACTTTGTGTTTTCTGCTTCTGGAAGATCAAAACAATACGCATCTAATGAACTAAGTTTTTAATGATATTTTATTTGAAACATATGGAAAATACCTTAAGAAAGTTTTCTAAATCTAAGTACTCGATGTATCCAAGATTCATAACTGAGCGGAAGATCGCTCACCGAGAAAAGTGGAGTAAAGAGAATTCTCCACCAGCTCATAACGAACTCAGTTCATCGTCGCCTGTCTCAGTTTTACCTTAAATCACTAAGGAAATTAGAGGTATATCAATATTACTACTTTTACAAAACTTCAGTTATCTGGAAATCTGATGATTTCTGTGTGGACTTTCACACTAAGCGGTTTACAGCTGCAAGAAAGAAGAGGCTCTGTAATGAAACTGACCCCATTTTTATTATTAAAAAACAAAATTACGCATTGTAAAATTTAAGAGTAGCTTTGCTAGAAAATATATATTTATTTATGATAAATATCTATAAAATATATATGATAAATTATTTCGATTTTGTTGTCAAAGACTAGGAAATAGCCGCATTAATGTTAACTGGCCCAATAAAATATATTTGAACAGTTAAACATATGCGGCAAATTCCCAATCAATGTCTCAACAAGGCTACAACACTTCACTTTGAATTTGTTGTTGATCATCAGGAAATTGCCGTATTAATGTTAATTGGCCTAATTTAATACCAACAACCAATTTAACATATACGGCAAATTCCCAATCAATTCTCTTTTAAGCGTCACCTACACTGAACAATTTCACCGGTTTTGTTAGAAAAAATCGTTTCGTAGTTTTACAAGAAGAACGAAAATCTTTATTCACTAAAATAATATGTGAAATATGTGGAAAACATGGTGACCACAGCAAGAAGGAAAGACACGTCCGCACACGACAACGTCTGAGAAAAACCAGCGTGAGAAGAATGAGTGCGAATGGTTCTTTTCCTTTTTAATTTTCATGACATACTAGATATACATGTTTTTCTACATTAAGGAATATTGGGAGGTGTTTTATATAAACATATTCTCAACACTCCCTCTCGACTCACAATATTCAAGAAAAGATTATTTACATTAATAAAAATTCATTTAATGCCAAAGCGCAATGCAATTTTATTAAATTTATCTGTGGTTAATGCCTTTGTCAGTATATCAGCTAACTGGTCGTGAGTTGAAATATATTTTACGTTAGTTTCGCCTTTTTCTTGTTTTTCACACGTAAAGAAGAATTGCACTTCAATATGTTTAGTGCTTTTGATTGATTCTGGGATTTGAACAATAGTAATCGCTCGTTGATTATCGCAATACAATACTGTGGGCTCCTTTGTCACCGTACATAAGGCTACAAATTCCGCTTCAGTTGTTGAGGTTGCGGTGACAGATTGCTTCTTTGAGCCCCAAGCTATAGGCCCTGCATTTAGTAAACAAGCCCAATCAGTAGTACTGCGCCGTGTATCGCTGTCACCAGCAAAATCAGTATCACTGTATGCTGTAAGAACGCAATTTCGTGAGTCGATGTCAAAACTTATTCCGTGATTGCTTGTTGCTTTTAAATACTTAAACACTCGTTTGACTCCTTGCCAATGCTCCAAAGAAGGATTCTCCATATATCTGCTTAAAACTCCAACAATAAATGCGATATCAGGCCTCGTTGCAATCATTAAGTACATAAATGATCCTATTGCTTGTCTATATGGAAATTCACTCCTCTCTTTGGAATATTCAGTTAACTTTGAAAATTTTTTCCTGGATCGGCGGGAGTAGAGACAGGTGTACAATTTTCATGGTTAAATCGTCTCAATACTTCTTTGGTGTATGATTCTTGGTGAATTTTCAATTTACCACACCCTTGATTCCTTTCGATTTGAAGACCAACGAAAAATTCGGCGATACAATGCGTTATCTGGAACTCAGTGTGGAGCTCACTCTAAAGATCTTTCATCTCTCCTTCATTTTCTCAAATAATCAACCCATCATCAACATAAATCGCTATATAAAGTGTTTTATCTTTATTGATGAATACACACGGATCTGCTTGAGATTGCTCGAAATCTCGCTTAATTAAAAAATTGGCTATTCTTCTGTTCCATTGTCGAGAAGCTTGTTTAAGACCATACAGGCTTTTCTTTGATAGACAAACTCTGTTGTCCTTTCTGAAACCATTGGGCTGCTCCATGTATATCTGCTCTTCCAGATCCCCATGTAAGAATGCTGTCTTCACGTCGAATTGGTGAACTCCTAAATTCTCAGCTGCTGCTATAGATAGTAAAGTGCGAACTGAACTATAAACTTGACCACTGGTGCGAAGGTCTCAGTGTAATCAAATCCCTCTTTCTGTGAACATCCTCTGGCTACGAGCCTTGCCTTGTATTTATCAACTTGTCCATTTGCTTTCAATTTCTTCTTGAAAACCCATTTATTCGTTACGATGTTAATGTTTTTTGGCCGTTCAGTAAGTAACCAGGTCTCGTTGTCTGCAAGTGATCGAAGCTCAGTGTCAATAGCTTCCAACCATTTATCTGCATCATCACTCTGTAGAGCTTCTTCTATATTAACTGGTTCTGCATTTACCATAAAAGTTTCCGCAATTGTTGCATCGCTTGTGTCTATTTCGTTTGATTTCATTCGCCTTGGGTATGGACTCCTTGGAATAGGAAGTCGTGGATTCCTATACCTTGCCTGTGGTGTTGGGGATTCTTCACCATCTTGTGGATTCTGCGTAATTTCTTACTGTGTTGATGCTTGAACTGAGATTCCATGAGATTCCGTCACAATCTGTGGTTCGAAGCTCTCGTCAAAAATCACATCTCTGCGCACGTAAACCTTTCGTTTTTGAGGATCGAACACCCTGTATGCCTTGTTTCCTTCGCTGTATCCAACCATGATACATTTCACCGAGTTAACATCCCACCTTGTTCGCTGATCTTTTGGGACATGTACATAAGTCACAGCCGAAAATTTTTAGATGTTTCACTGATGGTTTTTCTCCAAACCAATTCTGGAAGGGTGTCAAACCCTGAAGAGTCTCAGATGCCGTACGGTTTTTGAGATAAACTGCGGAATTTACTGCTTCAGCCCACAAATGTCGAGGTAAATCTCGTGTATGTAACATTGCTTTTGCTGGCTCAATTATTGTCCTATTTTGGCGCTCGATGTACCCATTATGCTCAGGTGCTCGTGGAGTTGTGACTTCATGCTTTATCCTATTAGCTAACAATAGCCTAGTAACTGCTGCGCTACAAAACTCCTTGCCTCATTCTGTCCGCAATTTTCTGATGCTTCGTCCATCAGCTCGTACATCTACTATAAACTGCTTTAGATTTTGTAGAACGTCTGATTTCTCTTTCAAAAATTATACAATACAATATCGGGAATAATCATCTTTTAGTAATAAAAAATATTTCGGACCTCCCAGCGAAGAAGTGCTCATCTTACCACACAAATCAGCATGAAAAACATCACCTGGTTTGACAGCTCTTCTTGCACCGGATTTCGGGAATGAATTTCTATGTTGGTTACCATATACGCATCCCACGCAAAAAATGTCATTTCCCTTTGGATCGAATCGTAAGCCGTCGACCGATTCGCTATCTCGCATCTGTCTTAAAGTCTTGTAATTTACGTGTCCTAGTCTTTCGTGCCTCACTTGTATGGATTCCGAGTTGGCAATATTAGCCTCAGCACCGCCGCGAATGGTTACTAGATTTAATTTGTATAGAATGTCGTTTTTCACCATCTAGTACAAAATTATGATTTTTTTCGAACACTACACGTTTTCCACCGCGCCCAAAAATGACTGTTATTCCCCTTTCAGTTGATTTTGCGATGGAAAAGAGATTTTTCTTTTTTTCTAATACAAACAATACATCGACGATTGTATGTATATATCTTTCACCGTTTGTGTTTATTTGAACATCAATATTGCCTCTCCCTCTGGCATCGATCAATGCTCCATCTCCCACTCGTACAGTATAGCTTCGCTCAGGAAAAAGCTTCAAATTTTTAAACCATTCCTTACGAAAACTCATGTGCTCTGTCGCACCTGAATCGGCGTACCACGCATCATCTGGGTGAATGTACTTCTGATGTTGTGTCTCCACGTTGAGTAGATAAGCTCCGTTAGTATCGTTCTCTGCTTGTATGCGCTGCCGATTTCGGCTCTGTAAAAGTAACCCTTGAGCGGCGTTAGATTGTGTGTTGTTTCGATTTTACTGGTCGCGTGATTTCTTCCTACATTCTCTCGCCCAATGACCAGCTATCCCACAATAGTTGCAGTTGCCTTTTCGTGTGCTGCTTTTTCTTTGGTTGTTCCCCGTAGTGACTTTGTGTTGGTAGTTGAATGTTTTATATCCTCTTGCTTGGAACGCTTCCGAACTTTGGAAGTGCTCTTCATTCAAACGTGATGTTAAAAGTGACTCTTCGTTTACCAAATGATCCGTTAATCTTTCGATTGTCTGATCGCCCTTGGAAACTGCATACCAGGCCGTTCTCACATGATCGTATTTAGCAGGAAGACTTCCCATAATTTTAGCAATTACCACTGGAGTTTGCTGTTTTAGTTCCATCTCCTTTAGTCGGTGAGCTAGTGACGTCACTCTTGCCACGTAGTCGCTTATGTTTTCATCGCTGTTCATTTTTGCATTTATGAAACGATCAAGCAGAACTTGCACAGACTGGTCGCTTTTCTCTGCATGAACAGTTTGGAGTCTTGCCCACATTTGAGAAGAGGTAGTGCAGTCCGACATGTACTTCAGCTGTTCTAACTCAAGGCCACGCATGAGGAAGGCTTGTGCCTCAGCGTCCTTTTCTTCCCAAGTAGCGGCATTCTCTGCAGTACGGACTAATGTGCCTAAAATGTAGATTTGAAAATTTGATTCGTTGAATCTATCCACAATTGAAAATTTGATTCGTTGAATCTATGTATGTGGTACGTCCTCGTTTCCGCCATATCGTTTGCGATTGTCGACTCAGCCTGTGTCGGAATGTCCGGAAAAACACTTTTGGCTTGCACACGCAATTCACCAGAGCCACTCGAATGTTCAGTAAACAATTTTTCGATAAATATCTCTTGTTCGGCTTTGAAGTCTTTATCGTCAGTCATGCAGTAAAAAAAATGTTATTAATGAAATTTACGATGAGGCAGTCGCGACTCTGGGCCCATAACCTGTTAGAAAAAATCGTTTCGTAGTTTTACAAGAAGAACGAAAATCTTTATTCACTAAAATAATATGTGAAATATGCGGAAAACATGGCGACCACAGCAAGAAGGAAAGACACGTCCGCACACGACAACGTCTGAGAAAAACCAGCGTGAGAAGAACGAGTACGAATAGTTCTTTTCCTTTTTAATTTTCATGACATACTAGATATACATGTTTTTCTACATTAACGAATATTGGGAAGTGTTTTACATAAACATATTCTCAACAGGTTTTAACAATTTATTAACTAATTTTCGCTCGCTGAATCTAAGAAGGTTCTATGCCTAAAGCAGGAAAATGATGGAGTGAAGAGGAGTAGCTCGACGAGAACGATGTAGGTACTTCAAAATGAAGTGCCGGCAGTTGAGCTACAAGATGCTTCTCCACTTATCACTTTCGAAAACAGTTAAGTAAACCCATGGCCCGAGGACACTGATTTATGCAGTGACAGACTATGTTTTCCTAATTTTTTGTTGCTGCTATTGGTATTATTATTATATTTTATTTTATAACTATGATTTTCATTGCTATTATTGTTTTTACTCCAAGTGCCTTTTGGATTTACGTTGTTTTCTGTATTTTTTCAAGATATAACCTTTCAATTTTTTAATTAAGCCGCGGCCAATAAAAATAGCCAATAAATAAATAACTGAAAAGCCATGTATAGGCATATAAATCCGTATCAAGACCATATATTAGTGACAACTACAATCATTTGACTACGAAAAGGTGCGCTCTATCCTGCAACTTTTTCAACTTGGCGTCGATTTGGAATGGAAAGCTGTAAAAATGGAGTGGAAATGAAAGATATCAAGGCAGTGACGTCATCGAAACTCTTCAAACAAACTAACACTACGTGTAAAGAATGTAACTAAAAAAACTCTAGCTCACCTGACCCGCTAGAAAACTAATTTTAGAAGAAATTGTCTTTGAGTGACAAAAAAATGTGGAAAGACGTAATATACTTTTTTGTAGAATCATATCAACCATTCCTTATGTCAAGCAACAAAACTCAACTATAACACAAATGATGAAAATGTACAGTGCTGGCAACACTTTCCCAACGAAGCAGCAATAAGTTTACCAGGGTTGTGTTCAATGTGCATGCTATAGCTGCTCCGAAAGCATAGCATAGCATCACTTTAGCAAGTGTCAACATTCGCAGTAGCTAGGTGAAGCAGCTATGGAAATTGGACAGCCAAGAGCTGCTACAAAGGTCAGCCTTTACACAAGAAATTCAAAAATAATTTTGTTTCAATTTTTTTATTGTAGTTTTTGCATTTTCGTGGATCAGTTCAATACTTCCATTGCACTTTGGAAACTGTATGAAATCTAAGAGTTTTTAACATACAGCTGCACAATCCATTAAAATTTTCCTAACATATTTAAAACGTATCACTTATTTCCGGCTTTTGACGCCATATATGAGAAAAGAGCAAAAAATAATCGTTGAAAATTTGATAATACAGGAATCAGAGCACCCGGCCTTTTACGCTTCATGCTCGCCTTCTAAAAACTCAAGATGAGCTGCGCTGTGTACAAGACAAATTAAAACTCGAGTTGAGTTTAAGTGTTTAAAAGCCCGTATTTAATTTATGCTGTCACTATTTTCAAATTAATTCCTCATCTCCTGTGCCACAAAAGCGCAAAAACTTCTTTTCATTTCAATTTCCAATTGAAAATGACGTTTAAACTGCATGTCAGCTGTGTACGCACGGCCATTTTGCCTTAGCTACTTTCTAGCTATCCTCCAGACTACGAGCAGCGAATAGCTGCTACCTTAGCAGCTATTCCGGAATCTTGGACAGCCCAACTGTCAAATAGCAAGCATCAGAAAGTGGCTATTTCGTGACATTGGACAGCCAGAGCTGCTAAATTAGCACCTAATAGCAGCTATAGCATGCACATTGAACACACCCCAGAACAAGGTCATACTTAAATCAACTTATTCTTTGAATTTCGTTCTCATCGGAGGATTTCATCGAAAGTTTCAGCGGTTAAACGTTGTTTGAGGCTGCCATCCGGAAAATGTTCGAAACTCGGAAAATTGAAAAATATGTTTCTTATTTTTATCGCAAATCCTTTGCATATGAGTACGTAATTTGAAGCATCTGTTGGTGCAATATTTACGAAAATGGCTAATGCTGGTTACCCTGTGTCAGCAGCAAAACAAACAATATACCAAATCTGCTTCACGTTAAGTTAAACCTAACCAGTAAATTTCGTTTCGATTGAATCAGTGCACTGGAAGGTATACGGGTGGAAAGAATTTGAGAGTAGCCACCCTCAAAACTTTTCAAAATTTTCAAAAGTTAATATTTGTTGTAAATTTTCATTGCAGGATCATTCTCAATTGCAAATCTAATGTCATAATCGCTCAGTAAAGAAATTCCTCAAAATTACCAAAATGGTCATAGCTGGTAGCCCTTTCATGGTTTTTGTACAAAATTCCTACGACATTTACCTTACATGAAGGTCCATTTACTGCATGAACTTCGTTTTGATTTCTGCACTGGACCGGAAGCTATAGGGAAAAAAGATTTATTTTGCTGAGCAAATTTGCAAGATTTATGAGACAAAAATTACCATAGCTGGCAGCCCTATTCTAATTTTTCAACCAAATTTTCACCAAATGTTACGTATAATAGGTAGGTTGACAAAAATTTCAAATCTTTGATAAATTTTATCTTTTGTTCTTCATCTCAAGATAAAATTTTTAAAATTTTGATTTGCACAAGAACGGCAACCCATCACCAAATTACCTCTATTTTCAGCACTCGAAAGTTCTGTTTACGAGAATTGACGACCGGATAATCCGGTCATAATGAAATTTACAGGACATGTTGGTATTAGCTAGGACCAGGTCTGATAGGAGTGATTTTGAAATGCGGGCAATCCTGTGGCAGTGGTACCATCTTGAAAAATAACTGAGAAAAAAAAACATCTTTTTGGCCTACAACTTCCGATTCAGCCATCAGATTTTAACGTAATTTACATGTTACTCTATGTAACATTTGGTGAAAATTTGGTTGAAAAATTGGTATAGGGCTGGCAGCCGTGGTGATTTTTGTCTCATAAATCTTGCAAATTTGCTCGTCAAAATAAAGCATTTTTCCCTATTACTTCCGGTCCAGTGTAGAAATCGAAACGAAGCTCATGCAGTAAATGGACCTTAGTGTGGACCAAATGTCGTAGGAATTTCGTACAAAAATCATGAAAGGGCTGCCAGCTATGACCATTTTTGTAATTTTGTGGAATTTCTTTACTGAGCGATTAGGTCATTAGATTTGCAATTGAGAATGATCCCGCAATGAAAATTAACAACAAGTATTAACGTTTTAAAAATTTGAAAAGTTTTGAGGGTGGTAACCCTAAAATTCTTTTTACCCGTATACCTTCCAGCGCAGTGATTCAATCGAAACGAAATTTACTGGTTGGGTTTAACTTAACGTGAAGCAGATTTGGTATATTTTTTGTCTTGTTGCTGACACAGGCTAACCAGCATTAGCCATTTTCGTAAATATTGCACCAACAGATGCTTCAAATTACGTACTCATATGCAAAGCATTTGCTACAAAAATAAGAAACCAATTTGAAAATTTTCCGAGTTTTGAACATTTTTCGCCTCAAACAACGTTTAACCGCTGAGACTTTCGATGAAATCCTGCGATGAGAACGAAATTCAAAGGATAAGTTGATTTAAGTATGAGCTTGTTAAGGTCAACTTATTGCTGCTTCATTGGGAAAGTGTTGCCAGCACTGAACATTTTCATCATTTGTGTTATAGTTGAGTTTTGTTGCTTGGGATAAGGAATGGTTGTACAAAAAAGTGTATTACGTCTTTCTACATTGTTTTGTCACTCAAAGACAATTTCTTCGAAAATTAGTTTTCTAGCGGTTCAGGTGAGCTAGAGTTTTTTATTTTATTTTTGTCTTATTATATTTATAGCTCGAGGCTTAAAAAAAAAATAAAGAATTAACAATTTAAATAGCATGCTTTCAATACGCGAATAAACATTTGCGTATCAGAGGGAGCTAGGGTAAAACGGTTAGTGGTTTATATTAGTAGTTTACAGAAAAAATCAGTTGACAATCTTGCGCAAATATTTTGTCAACAATTTTTTTGAGCACTAAGCTGTGTCTTGACTCTGGTGGTCGTTATTTTTTTGTCTCAAAAATTATCTCGGCATTACTTGATCTTCGCAATCCTTACAGATTGTACAAACATTCACTTTATTTTACAAATAAAGTGACTTTTTCCTCTTGTTTTCTGAAAGGGATCCGCTTACCCACAACAAATTTTTCTAAAATATCCGATTCTACATGCATTTTCGCAAGACATAAGTATCTTTGTTAAAACATCAGCTCATAATTTATTTTGAATCATAAGAAATTGACAAGACTCAATGTGCAGTTAGTTCATTTTACCTTGTCAATTTTTGATGCCCCGAAAAATGACAGTATTTTAAAATTTTTATTGTGCGCTCCATAAACTTGGCAAATGTATTAATTTTTTACAAATTGTTGCTAGGCGTCTTCCTGTTTCCTAAAAATTAGTTAATATTTAATTCAGCTTATGGTACAATTATAAAAAAACTCTAGCGCACCTGAACCGCTAGAAACACTAATGTTCGAAGAACAGTAGAAGAATCGTGCAGGTTTTGAGTGCATATTCCACCACATGTGCTGCTTATTACGGCCAAACTGTTTCAAATGCCACGTTTTACTTTCGTCTTAAGAATGCATTATAACTCATATGGTGCAAGGTTTCAGATATTACCACTGGCATGAATTTCAACGTTTATGAGAGCAAAACACGGGTTAATTATATTCGTTATCAGTTGCTTATTTCACATAATTTTGAAAGCAGCATCTCATATAACATCCATGAAGAAAATGCTCAGTGCCTGCAGCACTGTAACTGAAGTTGGTGTTTGGGGCTGCGATCCGAAAAATTTGCAGAACTTTGCGAATTGTAACATCGGTTATTTATTTTCATTGTAAATGTTTCCGGTATGTATACTAACTGTAAGCATTTATGGATACAAAAGTAGCACAACCGACTCGTGCTGGCAACCTTTCGCCAGTATCAAATCCAAGAATATATGAAATCTGCTTCACGGTGTTTAATTACATTCGAAGTTATAGGAGTATAAAGAAATTTAGGGTTACCTGCAGCGAGTTTTTTCAAATGATCGAAAGCTTAATATTTGCTGTTTATTGTCACTACAATATCATTAACATTTGAAAATTCTACGATAAAACCGCTTAATAAAGATATTGCAATTAAACACAAAACCAACAATAGCTGGCAACCCTATCGTGTCTTTTCAACCAAATTTGGCCTGAATAATGTTTATGACAGGTTTCATTAATTGTATGAAATTCGTATTGATTTCATGACTGCACTGGAAGTTATAGTACAAAAAGTTTTATTTTCCTGAGCGAATTTTCAAAACCAAAGACACAAAAATTACCATAGCTGGTAGCACCAATAAAATTTTTCAATAAAATTTCCACCAAACAGAGATTAGAGTTAGGTTTAGCTTCTGTGTCAATTTCATGAAAATCTGGTAACTTATTCACATTTCATAGGGCAAAAAGCAGTTTTTTTTCTTTGTAATTTTTCAAGATGGCACCACTGGCACAGACTTGCCCACAATTCAAAATCGCTTCTATCAAATCTGGTCTTACTTAAGTCCAATGCATTCTGTAAATTTTAGCTGTATCTGATTATTGGTTCGTGAGTTTCCGTGAACAGAAGTTTTTGATGCTAAAAATATAGGTTAACTGGGAGAGGGTTACCGTTCTTGTCCGACATGAAATTTCCAAAGTTTTATTTTGAACGTGTAGATAAAACATGAGATTTATATACAGACTGGTTTTATTGTAAGAAACGGACATTTTTTTGAATATTCGATGGTTTGAATGTTTTCACTTCCAAATTTTTTTTTTCAAAATGAAGACACCAAAATTATCATAGCTGGCAGCTCCAACCGAATTTTGCGACCAAATTTCTACCAAACGTGGCTTAAAGTAAGGTCCAGCAATTGTGTAAGTTTCGTCAAAATCGAACGATTCAATCAGAATTTATAGGGCTAAAAACAGTTATCTTTTTTAGTGGTTTTTCAAGATGGCACCACTGGCACAGAATTGCCTGCATTTCAAAATCACTTCTATCAGACCTGGTCCTATTTAAGGTCAATACATGCTGTGAATTTCAAATAATTCTGCCCATCGGATCGTGAGTTTCCGTGAACAGAAGTTTTTGATGCTAAAAATATAGGTAAATTGGGCAAGGGTTGCCAGGCGTGCCCGTTATACCATATCTTTTTTTTTTTTTGGTTATGTAAACAAAGCACAAGATTTACATATGAAAGGCTTATTTTTGAAGAAACGGCATTTTTTCAAGAGAGACGATGATTTGGAAGTTTTCACTTTCAGTGCCTGCCCTAGCTACAGGGTTGCCAGCACGCTCATTAAAAGCCACATAAATCTACAACTAAATAATATCAATACGTCCTGAAAATTTGGTAATGATTGAATAGCTCTGTCAAAAGTTATCGAAATTTAAAAATTTTCAAATTTTCCCTTCTTCTTTTTAGGCACCCAGCGCACACATAGGGTTAAAAAATTCCAAAGCATTATCCGATTCATATGTAAAACACATTAGAAATTTATTTTATTAACTTTATTTTTGCGAAAATCATTTGTGCACGAAATAATAGGTATATTAAAAATATCACTTAAATGCCCGCCGGCGCGAAAAGGTTTACAATAACTGACATTTAAAGAGACCTGGACCTATTCTGCATATACACCAACGTATCCTGAAAGTTTCAGCTCAATCGAATGGCGCGTTCCCGAGATTATCTCACTGAAATTTTTTGTACATATATATATATATATATATATATATATATATATATATATATATATATATATATATATATATATATATATATATATATATATATATATATATATATATATATATATATATATATATATAGAAATATGAATTTTTGGCCGAATCGATTTTAATACTAATGTTCTTCGAACATTAGTAAAAAGCAACGTTTATATTGCTTACTCCTACAATTGTTTTTTTTTTTAATTTAACTTATTAAACTCTAATTGATCGACACCTTTTGCAAAGTTGCCTGTTACTTTACTATCAAGAGACGAGTTAATTTGTACAATGTGGAGCAGGCCCTTTTGAGATTTGGTTGTTTGACTTGCTTCGACTAAAATCTGCAAGAAATTTCAAATCAATCAAATTCCGTAGCATAAATCTAAAACCTAGTTTAAAATTATTATATATAATAATAACAATAATGCCTAGTACTATACTCTTCGCGAAACGAATTCAACGGTCGAATCCCATACAAAAAGAACTTTTCAATTCGTCAGTAAAGCCTTACTTCCGATTCAGCCATCAGATTTAAACAAAATTCACACAATTTTTGGATCTTACTTAAGGTAATATTTGGTGAAAATTTGGCTAAAAAATTAGAATAGAGTTGCCAGCTATGGTGATTTTTGTCTCCTAAATCTTGCAAATTTGCTAAGCAAAATAAAGCTTTTTTCCCTTTAACTTCCGGTGCAGCCACGATATCAAAACGAATTTTATGCAGTAAATAGACTTTAATATGAACCAAATTTCGTAGAAATTTCGTACAAAAATTATGAGAGGATTGCCAGCTAATTTTTGTAATTTTTTGGAATTTCTTTACTGAGCGATTATGTCATTAGATTTGCAAATGGGAACGATCCTGCAATGAAAATTAACAAGAAATATTAACGCTTTAAAAATTTAAAAATTTTGAGGGTGGTTACCCTAAAATTTTGACCTGACCTAGGGTAACCAGCTTTAGCCATTTTCGTAACTATTTCATCAACAGATGCTTCAAATAACATACTCGTATGCAAAACATTTGCAATAAAAATAAGAAACTAATTTTGAAATTTCCCGAGTTCTGAACATTTTTTGGATGGCAGCCTCAAACAACGTATAACCGCAAAAGCTTTCGACGAAATAATCCGAAGAGAACGAAATTCAAAGGATAAGTTGATTTAAGTATGAGCTTGTGAAGGTAAACTTACTGCTGCTTCTTTGGGAAATTGTTGCCAGCACTTAACATATTCATCATTTGTGTTATAGTTGAGTTCTGTTGCTTTGAATAAGGAATGGTTGATATGATTCTACAAAAAAGTGTATTACGTCTTTCCACATTTTTTTGTCACTCAAAGACAATTTCTTCTAAAATTAGTTTTCTAGCGGTTCAGGTGCGCTAGAGTTTTTTTTTTATCATTTATTTGAGTGTAAAGTTTTGTCATTTCTTCCATTATGTTTATATAAACTTGCTCAATTCTCCCCTTAATACTAGAATGCATATCAGCTATCCGCTTTTCTAATAGCTCGTTCTGCTGTTTGACAAGTTTATACTGATCGATGATTAGCTGTTGTGTTTCAGCCTGATGATATAAATTTGCCTGCTGTACTTTATCACTAATATCAACAATCATAGATTGTGATAGTTTACTCTGATCCGTAATAAGTTTTTGTATTTCAGTGAATTGTTTAGAATTTAATTGATCAATCTTTGTATAAAAGTCGTGTGCTTCGTTGCGGGACGTTGTTAAATTTGTATCAATATGCTGTTTTGTTGCAGCATCGTTGTTATCAATCGGTTCAGCAAGTCTTTTCAAACGCTTGAATTTGATATCATAGTCACCATCTGCTGTTAGATTAAATCCCTCACCGGCTGGGCCTCGTAAACCTTGAGGGCCTTCAACAACGTGATCTAAGGAAATACGTCCGAACTTATCAACACTCATAGCAAGAATGATTAAAAAACTTACCTCGATATGCTTAAATAATGATTTGGCCCTCGCGCAACTCTTCAATAATGGAGGCAATCTTGTTATGATGATTATTGTTCCCGGTCTGGGCTGATCCTAGTAATAAACGTATTCGTTCAACTAGTTTATTGGGATCGTCCCAGTAAATATAATCAACACGTTCTTTAGAAAGGTGCACCAATCCTTTGCCTTTATGCAAGCTAACATTTTCAATGAGGTTTTTGATAATCTTCTTACATTTATATGACTTGTTCCCAGATACTTGATCATTTTTATCATAGTTAAGAAAGAATGCATTAGTTCGGTGTAATACATCTTTGTAAGTATCCAAATCGAGTATAGTATAATTTCGAGGATATTTCTCGAACAACAGTTCAAATAAACCAACAGTACCATCATACGTTCTATCCGCTACATGTACCATATTATCAGACATAAAATCTATGAATGAGTTGCCAATTTTCAGCTTATGAGTATTGGAATTGATGAATACTCCATATTTAATATCGGAAGTTTTTTCACCGAACGATTGTATATACTTCGAAACATCTGTATTTGAAGAGGCTTGAAGCTCTTGTTTAATCGGTGTTGATGTCGAAACTGTATTATAATGTTCATCGATGGTTTGCATTGGACTATCTGGCTCACGGCTCTTGATAAATGTATCTTCATCATTTGGGTCTTATTTTTTAACTACGGGAGCGCTCTAGGGATCAGCTGATTTCTTAACAAGCTCTTTCAGAGGTTCCGTAATTGGTTTCAAATTTTCTTCCAGTTTATTATAGCTGATTTCTTTACCAGACTTTAGTGAATTAAACTTTTTTCGTATGACATTGGAAGTTTTAACAATATCTTGGATTAATTGTTCATGCAACATATTTTTTTGGCCTAGTCTTCTTATGACCTCCATTTTTACTAATGTTCGAAGAACATTAGTATTAAAATCGGTTCGCCGAAAGTTCGTCATTCGTATATATATATATATATATATATATATATATATATATATATATATATATATATATATATATATATATATATATATATATATATATATATATATGTATATATATATATATATATATATATATATATATATATATATATATATATATATATATATATATATATATATATATATATATATATATATATATATATATATATATATATATATATATATATATATATATATATATATATATATATATATATATATATATAGATTGTTACCGTTATTCTTCCACGGTGGTATTAATCAAGCGTTTAACTTTCTTGAACCCCAAGTCGATAATTTCGGGGGCCTATGCTCACCGGAGATGGGGGTGGGTCGGGCGCCACTCACTTCACAACCCCGAAACTACGCTTGCCGACGCTCGGAAGCGAGAAAATGCGACGGTTTCGCGCGAAATGTAGAGTGCCAAGAAGAAAAATACACGCTAGCGGTTTCCAAAGAAAAAGTTACACTACCGTTTATTAACGAAGTTTTTCAATTCACAATATCGGCACTTACACACTATCCTAACACGGCGCCGCGAAAGTTAAACTTTAACACCTCTAATAATTTCCTCAATGAATAACCTTTACCATCTTTCTGGTTTTGCAAATTGTGATATTAGGAACAAAGTAAACTTAACCTACTTACAATTTAATATCTTCCCTCGGTGGACTCGTCGCGATTCGCCTGATTCACCGTCACTTCGCCTATATCTCCACAATAACCCGTTCGGGAAACTCGTTCTTCTCCTCAATCCTTTTCGTTCTGCAACCTCGACCATCTACGCCACTCGTTTCCGTCCGATCGTCGTTTTCTTCTACTCAACCCTTTTGCAACAGTTGTCGCCCTCGATGACTATTCTTCGTCGACCGCCAACTGACCAAGCTTGTTCCTCGCCAAGTACATGTAATAAATAAAAAATTCGACTCTTCGTATTTCGATTCTGCTACTCTGCACACTCGTCTGTTCCTTACCACGTCCAGAAAATAAGAGAGCGATCCATGCCTTAATCACCTCGCAAGCAACCTCGGCTCCGCTTTCTGATCCCGCTTAGACGGGATCCTAGATTGTCCGTTTGGCGAAAAAAAATATCACAATGCATTTCAAATGCATTTCGGCCGTTGCATTCAGTTCCCGGTCATTGCACTTTCTTCGTTAATGTGCATTGCCGCAATCTGCATGTGCAGCCCAAGTGCATTCGGTCATTGCACCTGGCATTGCGCTCGATCTAATGAGACACATGTATGGCAACGCCTTGGTACATCTCGGAACGCGGTCCGTTCCTCTGGCGTTCCGCCAAGTTCCAATTGACATATGAACTGTCAAAATCATGTCTTTCTTTCGCCACGACACGGCCTAGTTTTTCGAGTGATCGATAGTTCACAATTTCGGTTGAAATACAAAGTTTAATGGTGAAATCTCGAAGTTGAAACTCACAAAATACGACTACGATTCCTGACGGGCCGCGTGAATCCTGTGAATTGAGTGTGAATAAACCGGGAAACGGATTCTGAGACATTTGTTTGGTTCCAGAATAATCAGACCGGTAGAATTTGTTGTGATAGGTAAGTTTCTCGAGCTAGGTACACCTCGCATTGCTGTCTATGTCAAAGTGGCTGGTCAGCCTTGGATTCTTTTTCCTTCCTTGTATTAATCGGCCCCTTTCATCATATTATTATCATCGTAACAGTTGTTATGTTCGATACTTGTAGATGATGATGATGATGATGATGCTGATGACGACATCGATGTTGCCGCACCTGATGATGGTGACCCGTGCGTGTTTCGACTGTTCAAATTTATCGCTGCAGATCCAACCGCAAGTCGATTTGTTGCATGATTATTATGTTATTATTATCGCGACAGTTATTATGTTCGGTATTTGTAGATGATGATGATGATGACGGTGCTGACGACGACATGGGTGTTTGTGGTTTCCAGAGCAACCCGAATGTCCACAACGCTTCTAAAGTATTCTGGCGAGGTGTGCTGAATTGAAGTTACTAGATCGATGCAAACGCATTGAATCTCGAAGAGCGACCAAGGAAGAAATTCTTATCAAGCATTCGGAAGATCATTACGAAACGTTGAAATCAACATCAGGACTAACGGATGAAGCTTATTTAGAGGATTTATGATCTCATTATGACGGTGCTTTTCCGAATATACTGCTGGCGGTCATCCACGACGATGAGGCGACGGACGATGGCCTTGGTGATTATTCTTGTAGACAAAGATGAAGAAGCGATTTTATACGTTTCGACGTTGCGTTCGATACTGTCGGGTGAGTACTATGACGATTTTTCCTTTTTCTTCCTTAATAACGCGGCTGACATGGAAGTTACCTCGGCCCCACTATCAGCTTCGAGGAATACCGGGTCCTGACGAGTGCGCGCCTTGGTTTTGATATTGGCCGTTCTTGACAGGGCTCGCTGAGACTCGAAGCCTACTCCACGACTCGATGCCATTTGTAATACAGCACTATGACCTACATTATTACTTATCCTACGATTACATAGTTTACAACAAACCTTCGACTCCCTACCGCAAGCGTGTCTGCGTCTATAAATTAACATGATCTTCTATCTGCCACCGGTACGGCTCTCGGGCGTGATCGACCGTGACACCCCCCTCTCTTCAGAGGATTCCGTGGGAATCCTCGTCAGTCTTCCGACTTGTTACGATCAAACGTTTCCGATTCGCGTTGTAATTTCCAGGCCGTTCTGAACTAATTCTATGACGACAATCTATTTCGTTCAATTCTTCAGTTACTGATTTTGTTTTCTTTTTTTTTTTTTATATAATTAATTTAAAATATAATTGTTTATATAATTATTTATTTGTTTTCTTTTTTTTTTTATATAATTATATACCGTGTTGCCAAATCATACCCGTATATGGCACAGTTGAACTCTGGATTTCCTATCCTTACTTACTAACTACTACCACATCCGTTTTTTTTTTGTTTTCCATTCATACTGTGGTTTAATGCATGCGACCTCATTCTAACTTCTCAATAAAATCCACCTGCATGTTTACAAGTGTCGTGCCATAACTTGATAGCTAGTGTGGGTACTTTTTGCTTTAATATGAAAAATTCTAATGTCATTCGACCTCGTTTCTTTTTAGTTCTATTAAACGGACACCAACTACCAAAATGACGAACGGTGAAAGCCCCACCGCAATACAATAACAACAAAAAAAAACAGTAGATCTCGAAGGAAGGCCCTGAATACGCCCAGAGAGAATATTTGGTAATCTTACTTTATCAACCTAATCAATAATCAATATCCATACTAATCCTTTGAAACTTACTAATACCCTAAACTTAACCTGAACTTAATTCTAAGTAATTCCTCAACTTAATATCTAACACCACCGACTTAGGCAAATTCTAGCTTACAACATCTAATCTATGCTACCAATCTATTTGCTTAACCCCGCCACCACTTCTAGCCAGTTCGATATTTGTAACACAAATGATTATGGATTTTAACCCGCCACCATTAATTTTACCCCATCTTATCCTCTAGTCCCACCACCATTATCTAGTATAAGAGCGCCACAAATCTGAAATTCACTGGTAATTCTCTTGTTATTAATACCCCTGTGACAAATTTATGACACTGCCTACGTTGCCTTATCCCACATACCTCTTGAGGTCCTTAGCGTGCCACACTCCCACAGCTTTCCCGCTGGAATCTTCCAGTTGGTATGTCCAACCGGACACCCTTGTCTTCACGGAGAACGGCCCTACATATTCGGGAGCCAGTTTGGCGGAGAAATACTTTGCGGCGTCTGACAGAACGAAATTTCGACGCCATACCAAATCCTTCGGTAAAAACTGCCCATCCCGGTGCCGCAGGTCATAACGTGATTTTGATTCCTGGGCAGCTGACTTCAACCGTTCGTGGACTTCTTCGCGGACCTTTTGTAGCCATTTCGCCTTTTCAATTCCCTCATCCTGTCCATCTCTCCTTCCTTGTACCTCCAGGCCTCGGTAACTCTCGGGATGAATGGTCATTTCTCGCCCGAAATTTAAAAAGTACGGAGTAACCTTCATGTCTTCGTGCGTTGAGGTTCTCAACGCACAACCAATTTTCAATAAATCCCTGTCCCATTCTCGATGATTCTCGGATGCATACGTTCGGAGTAGACGTTTGACATTCTGGTTCACTCGTTCCGCCGGATTCGCCTGAAGGTGATATAACGCGGTAAACCTCAACGTAACCCCATGCGCTTCGGCCATCTGTGCGAATTCTCTGGAGCGGAACTGCACGCCGTTATCGCACACAATTATCCGTGGTACTCCGAACAAATATAGAACGTTTTCTTCCAGTAAGCGTACCACGGCCGTTCCGGTTGCTTTCCTTATGGGAAATAACAAAGGCATCTTGGTCGCATAATCTACTACGGTCAGAATATAGGAGTGTCCCCGCAGGGATCGTGGTAGAGGCCCCACGAGGTCCACACATATCATCTCCCAGGGGGAAGTAGCCTCTCGACTCCTTGACACCATAAGTCCACTGGGAAGCTTTCGATCTACCTTTACCGCCTGGCAAACCTTACACCTCCGGACATAGTTCCTCACATCCGCCTTCATCTTAGACCAATAGAACTCTTGTGCCAATCGGTCAAAGGTTTTCTGAACCCCCATGTGCCCCGCAGTAGGTTCGTCATGGCACTGGACCAACGCCTTTGGCCGCTCGTATTTTGGAACTACTTTTTTCCACTGGTTGTCTTGGAGCTCAGAATACCGGCCTTTTACCCACTTCCACAACATGTTTTCCACCACCTTCCATTTCGGGTATTTGCCGGGGTCCTTCTGCACCTTCCTCATCATGTTTTGGTACCACTCGTCCGTCCTCTGTGCGACAGAGACGCAGCCTAGGTTTGCGACAGCCCTCGAGAGTGCATCGGGCACTAGATGGTCTTTCCCCTTGCGATGGATTACCTCAAAGTCGAATTGTTGTAATCTCACTGCCCATCTAGCCAATCTGCCCGTAGGGTCCTTAAGGCTATTCAGCCAGACCAGGGAATGATGATCCGTAATTACCACGAATCTTGTTCCTTCTATATAAGGCCGTAGTTTCTCCACTGCCCATAGTACCCCCAAGCACTCCCTTTAGGTAACTGAATACCTTCTTTCCTGTTTGGAAAGCGCCCTGCTGAGGTTACAGATAACCTTCTCACCATCCGGGTGCGCCTGGCTGAGTACTGCGCCTATGCCCACATCCGAGGCATCCGTTTGTACTTTAAATGGGAGGTCGAAATCTGGACAGGCTAGTACAGGCGCTGATATGAGCTTACGCTTGCACATCACGAAAGCCTGTTCGCACTCCTCAGACCATAAAAATTTTCGACCCTTCTTCAGGAGATCGCTTAACGGAGCTACCATTGTCGCATGACTGGGAATGAATCGACGGTACCACGATACCATTCCGAGAAGTTGACGCACTTGCCTTACAGAAGTTGGGCGAGGAAACTCGTTCACCGCTTGAACCTTCTCGGGGTCCACCCTAAGACCCTCCTCATCCACCAGGTATCCCAAGTACTTGAGTTGTGCCCTACAAAACTGACACTTCTCTTTCGAAACCCTCAAACCTGCGACTCTCAGTCGCTCGAAAACTTCCCGGAGAACCTTCATATGTTGCTCGAAAGACTCTGTCACGACGATAATATCGTCAAGATAGGTGAAGACGAATGGTTCCAAAGAAGAACCAAGTACTGTGTCGATTAGTCGTTGCCACGTCGCACCCGAATTGTGTAGCCCGAACGGCATCCTCAGAAAATGAAAAAGCCCCCGTCCCGGTACTGTGAAGGCTGTGTACTGTCGCGACCCTTCCGCCATCGGTACCTGCCAGTAGGCTGATTTCACGTCTAACGTGGATAGGTATTTAGCGTTTCGTAGTTTGTCTAGAGTGGCGGAAATATATGGTAGAGGATATGCATCCTTCTCGGACACCGCATTCACCTTTCTGAAATCTACACAGAAACGGTAGGACCCATCTTTTTTACGCACCAGGAGAATAGGCGATGACCAAGGGCTAGAGGAAGGCTCAACCACTCCTAACTTCAGCATTTCGTCTAGCTCGGTGTTAATCTGGCGTTGTACTGCCGGTGAAACAGGATAGTATCTCTGTTTGATCGGAGTGGCACTGGTCCTGATGGTATGCTCAACCGCCGTCGCACAACCTAATCCATCTCCCATCAAGGTAAACTGTTGCTCCAGCAGATTTGACAGCTCGCACTTTTCTTGCTCAGACAAATGTGACTGGTCTCGCAGAGCCCCTCTGGCAACTGCCATCGTCGCAGCCAAAGAATGCCACTGCTGACCCTTCATATCCAATACTACTCCAAATCGTTGCCAAAAATCGATCCCCAAAATCACCTCTTGGGGTACTGACGGGATGACTAATGTGTCTATGTCGTGTTTTCGGCCGTTTAAGGTATACTTCAAGCGTACTACCCCAGACACCGCACAGGCTACGCCGTTGGCTAATCGCACCTCTTCAATCTGCTCATGACCCAGCACCAAGCCTTTATCCGCCAAACGAGACCAGCCTTTCCCTCCTAGTATCGTACGACTCGCCCCTGAGTCCAGCAGCCCCCCCATAGTTACGTCCTCAATATCCACCTGTATGTGCGGACGACTATCACTACTACTCTCCATAAGAGCGTAGTCCACGACTGGCCGTTGTGTCCTCGGCTGCGGCCTGATCCCTGTGCTTGCCTGGCCGCTTAGGAAGCACGCTGCTCGTTTCCCGAAGCCCATTGGTTTGATCGGAATCGAGACTCCCCACCAGTAGCCCTCGCCCGGCAAGTTGGACATGTCGACCTCATTACCCCCTGGCGACCGCAACCAAAACACCGCCGTGGCTCCGGGCACTCTCTCGACATATGCCCGTCTCGCTTACAATTCCAACATTGGATCCGGCCTGCATTTGACATCGCAGCGACTCGCTCAGTGCCTTCCGTTCCCACGTACGCCAAGTCTGGTTCCAAGCATCGTCTGTTTCGCGTGGTGGGTGGTACAAATGCTGCCACTGAAGCCCTGGTGGCATCCAAAGTGCGTCCCATCTTCACGAGTTCAGAGATCGATGATACTTGCTTCAGACACAGCTGTTGCTGATAGAAAGGCGCTATGTTCCTTCTTAATGTTCGCATCTTTTCCTCCTCCGAGCAACCTTTCCTCAATCTACTAAAAAGGCGCTCCATTATCGCAACGTACACCCCCATTGACTCATTCTCCGTTTGAGTTCGCTTCCGGATCTCCTCCCAGAGGCGGTCCTCGTAATCCGAGGGTAAAAACTCTGCCTTTAATTCCTCTACTAATTCGTTCCAGCATCCGACAATGTTTCGGTTGGCCCTAAACCAGATCAAGGCCCGAGAATCAAAAAGGTCGACCGCTGCCCTAAAAAGCTGTGGCTTACTAAGTCCCCTTGCCTGACGAAGCTCCTCGACGCGCTCCAAGAAGGCATTCACTAACCCAGATGAGTCCCCGCTGAATTTGAGCCCCCACTTGGCAACCTCTGCCAAACTAGCGCCCTTAACCGATTGGGAAACGGATGTACCTGGACCTTCATTAGATTGACCTTCTTCGTCGTCGCTGACACCATCGACTCTTTCCATCAACGAGCCCATCGCCAGAATCAACCTATTCCGAAGACTTTTTGCAGCTTCCCTTTGTTCTTTAGTAACCGCCTGTAAATTTGCCAAACGACGGAACCCAAATTCAACCTTCACCTTAACCTTGATGAATTCCGACGACGTCCTATCTCCCGAAACTCTGGCCACCAGTTCCTCTATCTCCACTGTCTTCGCGGTCAGCTCGGCGTAGTCCGTGTCGTAGTCGAACGGGTACTCTGTTTGGACATACGAAGTGTCCAATTCTAATTCTGCTTTCAACGTTGCCCGCAGCGACTTGCGCATATTGTCCACCGTATCTGCGGCAAATCCTCGGATAGCGAGTTCGTAAATGAGCTCATCCTTGCTCAGGCGGTCCACGAGGATCTTCATTTTTGCTACCCTATAAATTCCCGCTATGCTCAACTCAAATTATATTTCTACGTTACTAGTCCCCGGCTAAAACACTATTTAACACCCTGCCTAACTCAATAAGGGTGAGCCCTAGGCCAGTACCGAGTCACAATAGAATGTTAACTCTTTCCCCAACTATACGTTCGCTAAAAGAAACCAAAATCCACCTGAAAATCTGTGCCTCTTAACCTAAGAAACCAGACACACTTCCACACACTCAAAATTCAATATTATTAACTTGCACTCACACCACTCAAATAAATCCAGAATTCAAATAAGCATATAACGATATATGACGATCAATAACATACAATATCGTCATGCAAAAAAAAGCAACCAAAAATGTATAAAGGCTCTAAATCAGACAAGCCCTTATTTAACCCGCAAAACGAATAGGGAGGATTTTAAATCAAAAATTCGTACCGCGATTTCCCTTTAACGATATTACGAAAGATGCCCTAATGGTTTCTCTCTTTCGGAATTTTCGCGCCTACCGAGCCTCCCACAATTTGGGACTTGGCTATCAAAATTTTCTCACGAACCGTTACGTACCGTTTCTACCGTTAGCCCCACGTTGGGCGCCTATTTTTAACCGTTATTCTTCCACGGTGGTATTTATCAAGCGTTTAACTTTCTTGAACCCCAAGTCGATAATTTCGGGGGCCTATGCTCACCGGAGATGGGGGTGGGTCGGGCGCCACTCGCTTCAGAAGCGAGAAAATGCGACGGTTTCGCGCGAAATGTAGAGTGCCAAGAAGAAAAATACACGCTAGCGGTTTCCAAAGAAAAATTTACACTACCGTTTATTAACGAAGTTTTTCAATTCACAATATCGGCACTTACACACTATCCTAACACGGCGCCGCGAAAGTTAAACTTGAACACCTTTAATAATTTCCTCAATGAATAACCTTTACCATCTTTCTGGTTTTGCAAATTGTGATATTAGGAACAAAATAAACTTAACCTACTTACAATTTAATATCTTCCCTCGGTGGACTCGTCGCGATTCGCCTGATTCACCGTCACTTCGCCTATATCTCCACAATAACCCGTTCGGGAAACTCGTTCTTCTCCTCAATCCTTTTCGTTCTGCAACCTCGACCATCTACGCCACTCGTTTCCGTCCGATCGTCGTTTTCTTCTACTCAACCCTTTTGCAACAGTTGTCGCCCTCGATGACTATTCTTCGTCGACCGCCAACTGACCAAGCTTGTTCCTCGCCAAGTACATGTAATAAATAAAAAATTCGACTCTTCGTATTTCGATTCTGCTACTCTGCACACTCGTCTGTTCCTTACCACGTCCAGAAAATAAGAGAGCGATCCATGCCTTAATCACCTCGCAAGCAACCTCGGCTCCGCTTTCTGATCCCGCTTAGACGGGATCCTAGATTGTCCGTTTGGCGAAAAAAAATATCACAATGCATTTCAAATGCATTTTGGCCGTTGCATTCAGTTCCCGGTCATTGCACTTTCTTCGTTAATGTGCATTGCCGCAATCTGCATGTGCAGCCCAAGTGCATTCGGTCATTGCACCTGGCATTGCGCTCGATCTAATGAGACACATGTATGGCAACGCCTTGGCACATCTCGGAACGCGGTCCGTTCCTCTGGCGTTCCGCCAAGTTCCAATTGACATATGAACTGTCAAAATCATGTCTTTCTTTCGCTACGACACGGCCTAGTTTTTCGAGTGATCGATAGTTCACAATTTCGGTTGAAATACAAAGTTTAATGGTGAAATCTCGAAGTTGAAACTCACAAAATACGACTACGATTCCTGACGGGCCGCGTGAATCCTGTGAATTGAGTGTGAATAAACCGGGAAACGGATTCTGGGACATTTGTTTGGTTCCAGAATAATCAGACCGGCAGAATTTGTTGTGATAGGTAAGTTTCTCGAGCTAGGTACACCTCGCATTGCTGTCTATGTCAAAGTGGCTGGTCAGCCTTGGATTCTTTTTCCTTCCTTGTATTAATCGGCCCCTTTCATCATATTATTATCATCGTAACAGTTGTTATGTTCGATACTTGTAGATGATGATGATGATGATGATGATGCTGACGACGATATCGATGTTGCCGCACCTGATGATGGTGACCCGTGCGTGTTTCGACTGTTCAAATTTATCGCTGCAGATCCAACCGCAAGTCGATTTGTTGCATGATTATTATGTTATTATTATCGCGACAGTTATTATGTTCGGTATTTGTAGATGATGATGATGATGACGGTGCTGACGACGACATGGGTGTTTGTGGTTTCCAGAGCAACCCGAATGTCCACAACGCTTCTAAAGTATTCTGGCGAGGTGTGCTGAATTGAAGTTACTAGATCGATGCAAACGCATTGAATCTCGAAGAGCGACCAAGGAAGAAATTCTTATCAAGCATTCGGAAGATCATTACGAAACGTTGAAATCAACATCAGGACTAACGGATGAAGCTTATTTAGAGGATTTATGATCTCATTATGACGGTGCTTTTCCGAATATACTGCTGGCGGTCATCCACGACGATGAGGCGACGGACGATGGCCTTGGTGATTATTCTTGTAGACAAAGATGAAGAAGCGATTTTATACGTTTCGACGTTGCGTTCGATACTGTCGGGTGAGTACTATGACGATTTTTCCTTTTTCTTCCTTAATAACGCGGCTGACATGGAAGTTACCTCGGCCCCACTATCAGCTTCGAGGAATACCGGGTCCTGACGAGTGCGCGCCTTGGTTTTGATATTGGCCGTTCTTGACAGGGCTCGCTGAGACTCGAAGCCTACTCCACGACTCGATGCCATTTGTAATACAGCACTATGACCTACATTATTACTTATCCTACGATTACATAGTTTACAACAAACCTTCGACTCCCTACCGCAAGCGTGTCCGCGTCTATAAATTAACATGATCTTCTATCTGCCACCGGTACGGCTCTCGGGCGTGATCGACCGTGACACCCCCCTCTCTTCAGAGGATTCCGTGGGAATCCTCGTCAGTCTTCCGACTTGTTACGATCAAACGTTTCCGATTCGCGTTGTAATTTCCAGGCCGTTCTGAACTAATTCTATGACGACAATCTATTTCGTTCAATTCTTCAGTTACTGATTTTGTTTTCTTTTTTTTTTTATATAATTAATTTAAAATATAATTGTTTATATAATTATTTATTTGTTTTCTTTTTTTTTTATATAATTATATACCGTGTTGCCAAATCATACCCGTATATGGCACAGTTGAACTCTGGATTTCCTATCCTTACTTACTAACTACTACCACATCCGTTTTTTTTTTGTTTTCCATTCATACTGTGGTTTAATGCATGCGACCTCATTCTAACTTCTCAACAAAATCCACCTGCATGTTTACAAGTGTCGTGCCATAACTTGATAGCTAGTGTGGGTACTTTTTGCTTTAATATGAAAAATTCTAATGTCATTCGACCTCGTTTCTTTTTAGTTCTATTAAACGGACACCAACTACCAAAATGACGAACGGTGAAAGCCCCACCGCAATACAATAACAACAAAAAAAAAACAGTAGATCTCGAAGGAAGGCCCTGAATACGCCCAGAGAGAATATTTGGTAATCTTACTTTATCAACCTAATCAATAATCAATATCCATACTAATCCTTTGAAACTTACTAATACCCTAAACTTAACCTGAACTTAATTCTAAGTAATTCCTCAACTTAATATCTAACACCACCGACTTAGGCAAATTCTAGCTTACAACATCTAATCTATGCTACCAATCTATTTGCTTAACCCCGCCACCACTTCTAGCCAGTTCGATATTTGTAACACAAATGATTATGGATTTTAACCCGCCACCATTAATTTTACCCCATCTTATCCTCTAGTCCCACCACCATTATGTAGTATAAGAGCGCCACAAATCTGAAATTCACTGGTAATTCTCTTGTTATTAATACCCCTGTGACAAATTTATGACACTGCCTACGTTGCCTTATCCCACATACCTCTTGAGGTCCTTAGCGTGCCACACTCCCACAGCTTTCCCGCTGGAATCTTCCAGTTCGTATGTCCAACCGGACACCCTTGTCTTCACGGAGAACGGCCCTACATATTCGGGAGCCAGTTTGGCGGAGAAATACTTTGCGGCGTCTGACAGAACGAAATTTCGACGCCATACCAAATCCTTCGGTAAAAACTGCCCATCCCGGTGCCGCAGGTCATAACGTGATTTTGATTCCTGGGCAGCTGACTTCAACCGTTCGTGGACTTCTTCGCGGACCTTTTGTAGCCATTTCGCCTTTTCAATTCCCTTATCCTGTCCATCTCTCCTTCCTTGTACCTCCAGGCCTCGGTAACTCTCGGGATGAATGGTCATTTCTCGCCCGAAATTTAAAAAGTACGGAGTAACCTTCATGTCTTCGTGCGTTGAGGTTCTCAACGCACAACCAATTTTCGATAAATCCCTGTCCCATTCTCGATGATTCTCGGATGCATACGTTCGGAGTAGACGTTTGACATTCTGGTTCACTCGTTCCGCCGGATTCGCCTGAAGGTGATATAACGCGGTAAACCTCAACGTAACCCCATGCGCTTCGGCCATCCGTGCGAATTCTCTGGAGCGGAACTGCACGCCGTTATCGCACACAATTATCCGTGGTACTCCGAACAAATATAGAACGTTTTCTTCCAGTAAGCGTACCACGGCCGTTCCGGTTGCTTTCCTTATGGGAAATAACAAAGGCATCTTGGTCGCATAATCTACTACGGTCAGAATATAGGAGTGTCCCCGCAGGGATCGTGGTAGAGGCCCCACGAGGTCCACACATATCATCTCCCAGGGGGAAGTAGCCTCTCGACTCCTTGACACCATAAGTCCACTGGGAAGCTTTCGATCTACCTTTACCGCCTGGCAAACCTTACACCTCCGGACATAGTTCCTCACATCCGCCTTCATCTTAGACCAATAGAACTCTTGTGCCAATCGGTCAAAGGTTTTCTGAACCCCCATGTGCCCCGCAGTAGGTTCGTCATGGCACTGGACCAACGCCTTTGGCCGCTCGTATTTTGGAACTACTTTTTTCCACTGGTTGTCTTGGAGCTCAGAATACCGGCCTTTTACCCACTTCCACAACATGTTTTCCACCACCTTCCATTTCGGGTATTTGCCGGGGTCCTTCTGCACCTTCCTCATCATGTTTTGGTACCACTCGTCCGTCCTCTGTGCGACAGAGACGCAGCCTAGGTTTGCGACAGCCCTCGAGAGTGCATCGGGCACTAGATGGTCTTTCCCCTTGCGATGGATTACCTCAAAGTCGAATTGTTGTAATCTCACTGCCCATCTAGCCAATCTGCCCGTAGGGTCCTTAAGGCTATTCAGCCAGACCAGGGAATGATGATCCGTAATTACCACGAATCTTGTTCCTTCTATATAAGGCCGTAGTTTCTCCACTGCCCATAGTACCCCCAAGCACTCCCTTTAGGTAACTGAATACCTTCTTTCCTGTTTGGAAAGCGCCCTGCTGAGGTTACAGATAACCTTCTCACCATCCGGGTGCGCCTGGCTGAGTACTGCGCCTATGCCCACATCCGAGGCATCCGTTTGTACTTTAAATGGGAGGTCGAAATCTGGACAGGCTAGTACAGGCGCTGATATGAGCTTACGCTTGCACATCACGAAAGCCTGTTCGCACTCCTCAGACCATAAAAATTTTCGACCCTTCTTCAGGAGATCGCTTAACGGAGCTACCATTGTCGCATGACTGGGAATGAATCGACGGTACCACGATACCATTCCGAGAAGTTGACGCACTTGCCTTACAGAAGTTGGGCGAGGAAACTCGTTCACCGCTTGAACCTTCTCGGGGTCCACCCTAAGACCCTCCTCATCCACCAGGTATCCCAAGTACTTGAGTTGTGCCCTACAAAACTGACACTTCTCTTTCGAAACCCTCAAACCTGCGACTCTCAGTCGCTCGAAAACTTCCCGGAGAACCTTCATATGTTGCTCGAAAGACTCTGTCACCACGATAATATCGTCAAGATAGGTGAAGACGAATGGTTCCAAAGAAGAACCAAGTACTGTGTCGATTAGTCGTTGCCACGTCGCACCCGAATTGTGTAGCCCGAACGGCATCCTCAGAAAATGAAAAAGCCCCCGTCCCGGTACTGTGAAGGCTGTGTACTGTCGCGACCCTTCCGCCATCGGTACCTGCCAGTAGGCTGATTTCACGTCTAACGTGGATAGGTATTTAGCGTTTCGTAGTTTGTCTAGAGTGGCGGAAATATATGGTAGAGGATATGCATCCTTCTCGGACACCGCATTCACCTTTCTGAAATCTACACAGAAACGGTAGGACCCATCTTTTTTACGCACCAGGAGAATAGGCGATGACCAAGGGCTAGAGGAAGGCTCAACCACTCCTAACTTCAGCATTTCGTCTAGCTCGGTGTTAATCTGGCGTTGTACTGCCGGTGAAACAGGATAGTATCTCTGTTTGATCGGAGTGGCACTGGTCCTGATGGTATGCTCAACCGCCGTCGCACAACCTAATCCATCTCCCATCAAGGTAAACTGTTGCTCCAGCAGATTTGACAGCTCGCACTTTTCTTGCTCAGACAAATGTGACTGGTCTCGCAGAGCCCCTCTGGCAACTGCCGTCGTCGCAGCCAAAGAATGCCACTGCTGACCCTTCATATCCAATACTACTCCAAATCGTTGCCAAAAATCGATCCCCAAAATCACCTCTTGGGGAACTGACGGGATGACTAATGTGTCTATGTCGTGTTTTCGGCCGTTTAAGGTATACTTCAAGCGTACTACCCCAGACACCGCACAGGCTACGCCGTTGGCTAATCGCACCTCTTCAATCTGCTCATGACCCAGCACCAAGCCTTTATCCGCCAAACGAGACCAGCCTTTCCCTCCTAGTATCGTACGACTCGCCCCTGAGTCCAGCAGCCCCCCCATAGTTACGTCCTCAATATCCACCTGTATGTGCGGACGACTATCACTACTACTCTCCATAAGAGCGTAGTCCACGACTGGCCGTTGTGTCCTCGGCTGCGGCCTGATCCCCGTGCTTGCCTGGCCGCTTAGGAAGCACGCTGCTCGTTTCCCGAAGCCCATTGGTTTGATCGGAATCGAGACTCCCCACCAGTAGCCCTCGCCCGGCAAGTTGGACATGTCGACCTCATTACCCCCTGGCGACCGCAACCAAAACACCGCCGTGGCTCCGGGCACTCTCTCGACATATGCCCGTCTCGCTTACAATTCCAACATTGGATCCGGCCTGCATTTGACATCGCAGCGACTCGCTCAGTGCCTTCCGTTCCCACGTACGCCAAGTCTGGTTCCAAGCATCGTCTGTTTCGCGTGGTGGGTGGTACAAATGCTGCCACTGAAGCCCTGGTGGCATCCAAAGTGCGTCCCATCTTCACGAGTTCAGAGATCGATGATACTTGCTTCAGACACAGCTGTTGCTGATAGAAAGGCGCTATGTTCCTTCTTAATGTTCGCATCTTTTCCTCCTCCGAGCAACCTTTCCTCAATCTACTAAAAAGGCGCTCCATTATCGCAACGTACACCCCCATTGACTCATTCTCCGTTTGAGTTCGCTTCCGGATCTCCTCCCAGAGGCGGTCCTCGTAATCCGAGGGTAAAAACTCTGCCATTAATTCCTCTACTAATTCGTTCCAGCATCCGACAATGTTTCGGTTGGCCCTAAACCAGATCAAGGCCCGAGAATCAAAAAGGTCGACCGCTGCCCTAAAAAGCTGTGGCTTACTAAGTCCCCTTGCCTGACGAAGCTCCTGGACGCGCTCCAAGAAGGCATTCACTAACCCAGATGAGTCCCCGCTGAATTTGAGCCCCCACTTGGCAACCTCTGCCAAACTAGCGCCCTTAACCGATTGGGAAACGGATGTACCTGGACCTTCATTAGATTGACCTTCTTCGTCGTCGCTGACACCATCGACTCTTTCCATCAACGAGCCCATCGCCAGAATCAACCTATTCCGAAGACTTTTTGCAGCTTCCCTTTGTTCTTTAGTAACCGCCTGTAAATTTGCCAAACGACGGAACCCAAATTCAACCTTCACCTTAACCTTGATGAATTCCGACGACGTCCTATCTCCCGAAACTCTGGCCACCAGTTCCTCTATCTCCACTGTCTTCGCGGTCAGCTCGGCGTAGTCCGTGTCGTAGTCGAACGGGTACTCTGTTTGGACATACGAAGTGTCCAATTCTAATTCTGCTTTCAACGTTGCCCGCAGCGACTTGCGCATATTGTCCACCGTATCTGCGGCAAATCCTCGGATAGCGAGTTCGTAAATGAGCTCATCCTTGCTCAGGCGGTCCACGAGGATCTTCATTTTTGCTACCCTATAAATTCCCGCTATGCTCAACTCAAATTATATTTCTACGTTACTAGTCCCCGGCTAAAACACTATTTAACACCCTGCCTAACTCAATAAGGGTGAGCCCTAGGCCAGTACCGAGTCACAATAGAATGTTAACTCTTTCCCCAACTATACGTTCGCTAAAAGAAACCAAAATCCACCTGAAAATCTGTGCCTCTTAACCTAAGAAACCAGACACACTTCCACACACTCAAAATTCAATATTATTAACTTGCACTCACACCACTCAAATAAATCCAGAATTCAAATAAGCATATAACGATATATGACGATCAATAACATACAATATCGTCATGCAAAAAAAAGCAACCAAAAATGTATAAAGGCTCTAAATCAGACAAGCCCTTATTTAACCCGCAAAACGAATAGGGAGGATTTTAAATCAAAAATTCGTACCGCGATTTCCCTTTAACGATATTACGAAAGATGCCCTAATGGTTTCTCTCTTTCGGAATTTTCGCGCCTACCGAGCCTCCCACAATTTGGGACTTGGCTATCAAAATTTTCTCACGAACCGTTACGTACCGTTTCTACCGTTAGCCCCACGTTGGGCGCCAATTTTTAACCGTTATTCTTCCACGGTGGTATTTATCAAGCGTTTAACTTTCTTGAACCCCAAGTCGATAATTTCGGGGGCCTATGCTCACCGGAGATGGGGGTGGGTCGGGCGCCACTCGCTTCAGAAGCGAGAAAATGCGACGGTTTCGCGCGAAATGTAGAGTGCCAAGAAGAAAAATACACGCTAGCGGTTTCCAAAGAAAAATTTACACTACCGTTTATTAACGAAGTTTTTCAATTCACAATATCGGCACTTACACACTATCCTAACACGGCGCCGCGAAAGTTAAACTTGAACACCTCTAATAATTTCCTCAATGAATAACCTTTACCATCTTTCTGGTTTTGCAAATTGTGATATTAGGAACAAAATAAACTTAACCTACTTACAATTTAATATCTTCCCTCGGTGGACTCGTCGCGATTCGCCTGATTCACCGTCACTTCGCCTATATCTCCACAATAACCCGTTCGGGAAACTCGTTCTTCTCCTCAATCCTTTTCGTTCTGCAACCTCGACCATCTACGCCACTCGTTTCCGTCCGATCGTCGTTTTCTTCTACTCAACCCTTTTGCAACAGTTGTCGCCCTCGATGACTATTCTTCGTCGACCGCCAACTGACCAAGCTTGTTCCTCGCCAAGTACATGTAATAAATAAAAAATTCGACTCTTCGTATTTCGATTCTGCTACTCTGCACACTCGTCTGTTCCTTACCACGTCCAGAAAATAAGAGAGCGATCCATGCCTTAATCACCTCGCAAGCAACCTCGGCTCCGCTTTCTGATCCCGCTTAGACGGGATCCTAGATTGTCCGTTTGGCGAAAAAAAATATCACAATGCATTTCAAATGCATTTTGGCCGTTGCATTCAGTTCCCGGTCATTGCACTTTCTTCGTTAATGTGCATTGCCGCAATCTGCATGTGCAGCCCAAGTGCATTCGGTCATTGCACCTGGCATTGCGCTCGATCTAATGAGACACATGTATGGCAACGCCTTGGCACATCTCGGAACGCGGTCCGTTCCTCTGGCGTTCCGCCAAGTTCCAATTGACATATGAACTGTCAAAATCATGTCTTTCTTTCGCTACGACACGGCCTAGTTTTTCGAGTGATCGATAGTTCACAATTTCGGTTGAAATACAAAGTTTAATGGTGAAATCTCGAAGTTGAAACTCACAAAATACGACTACGATTCCTGACGGGCCGCGTGAATCCTGTGAATTGAGTGTGAATAAACCGGGAAACGGATTCTGGGACATTTGTTTGGTTCCAGAATAATCAGACCGGCAGAATTTGTTGTGATAGGTAAGTTTCTCGAGCTAGGTACACCTCGCATTGCTGTCTATGTCAAAGTGGCTGGTCAGCCTTGGATTCTTTTTCCTTCCTTGTATTAATCGGCCCCTTTCATCATATTATTATCATCGTAACAGTTGTTATGTTCGATACTTGTAGATGATGATGATGATGATGATGATGCTGACGACGATATCGATGTTGCCGCACCTGATGATGGTGACCCGTGCGTGTTTCGACTGTTCAAATTTATCGCTGCAGATCCAACCGCAAGTCGATTTGTTGCATGATTATTATGTTATTATTATCGCGACAGTTATTATGTTCGGTATTTGTAGATGATGATGATGATGACGGTGCTGACGACGACATGGGTGTTTGTGGTTTCCAGAGCAACCCGAATGTCCACAACGCTTCTAAAGTATTCTGGCGAGGTGTGCTGAATTGAAGTTACTAGATCGATGCAAACGCATTGAATCTCGAAGAGCGACCAAGGAAGAAATTCTTATCAAGCATTCGGAAGATCATTACGAAACGTTGAAATCAACATCAGGACTAACGGATGAAGCTTATTTAGAGGATTTATGATCTCATTATGACGGTGCTTTTCCGAATATACTGCTGGCGGTCATCCACGACGATGAGGCGACGGACGATGGCCTTGGTGATTATTCTTGTAGACAAAGATGAAGAAGCGATTTTATACGTTTCGACGTTGCGTTCGATACTGTCGGGTGAGTACTATGACGATTTTTCCTTTTTCTTCCTTAATAACGCGGCTGACATGGAAGTTACCTCGGCCCCACTATCAGCTTCGAGGAATACCGGGTCCTGACGAGTGCGCGCCTTGGTTTTGATATTGGCCGTTCTTGACAGGGCTCGCTGAGACTCGAAGCCTTCTCCACGACTCGATGCCATTTGTAATACAGCACTATGACCTACATTATTACTTATCCTACGATTACATAGTTTACAACAAACCTTCGACTCCCTACCGCAAGCGTGTCCGCGTCTATAAATTAACATGATCTTCTATCTGCCACCGGTACGGCTCGCGGGCGTGATTGACCGTGACAAGATATATATATATATATATATATATATATATATATATATATATATATATATATATATATATATATATATATATATATATATATATATATATATATATATATATATAGATATATATAGATAGTTGAAATTTTTGTAGGATATATATGTATATAACAGGTAGGTCCATGATCTACTAGAATTCAGATATCTTAAACTTTTTGGCGGCGGCGGGCAGTTAAGTGAATTTTAAGGTGCTCCTATATTTCCAAGCAGTGTAAATTTATGTTAAAAAAAAGAACGAGGAATGAAAACTTATTATGTTTTAAGTTTGCTTATAATAAAGAAGTCGAAATTTTGAGCCTTGTGCAGGCGCTGAGTGCCTAAAAGTAGGCAAGGATTTTTTTTTAAATTCGATTTGTCATAACTTCTAAGGAAAACAATGGATCATGGTGAAATTTTTAGAGCGTATTGATGTAGAGTAGAGTTTTACACACATGCGTAGCTACAGCAGGCTCCTGAACAAAAACCCTTCAAATCATCGACCTTCCTGAAAATTTTTTGATTTTTGAAAATAAATTAAAACTATTGATAAATTTTTACTTTTGTCCAATAAGTCAAAAAAAATATTTCAAAATCCCGCGGTAAACAAGAACGGCAACCCGTGATCAAATAACCTCTATTTTCAGCACTCAAAACTTCTGTGCATGAGAACTGACGATCGGATAATGCGATCAATATGAAATTCACAGGACATGTTTAAATTTGCTATTACCAGGTCTGATAGAAGTGATTTTGAAAAACGAGCAACACTGTGGCAGTGGTACCATTTGGAAAAATAGCTGAGAAAAAAAACTGGTTTTTGGCCCAAAGCTTCCGATTTAGCCACCAGATTTTAACAAAATTCATGCAGTAGGTGAGCCTTACTCTAAGATAGATTTTATAGAAATTTGGTTGAAAATTTAGTATAGGGACGCCAGCTACGGCAATTTTTGTCTCCTAATTATTGTAAATTTGCTCAGGAAAATAAAGCTTTTTTCCCTATAACTTCCGATGCAGTGACGAAATCAAAACAAAATTCATGTGATAAGCAAGATATGTGTTTAATTCTGTAGGAATTCCGGTAAAAAACCGGGAAAGGGTTGCTAGCTATGATGAGTTTCGTAATTTAGTGACATTTCTTTATCGAGCGATGTTGTCATAAAATTTCCAAATGGGAATGATCCTGCAATGACAATTCACAACAAATATTTACGTTTCAAAAATTTAAAAAGTTTGGACGGTGGTAACCCTAAAACTTAATTCACTCCTATAACTTACAGCGCAATCGAAACAAAATTCACAGGGTGGATTTAACTCAACGTGAAGCAGCTATGGTGCTAACCCATGATTGCCAGCACCAGACAATTTCGTAAATATTGCACCAGCAGATGCTTCCATTTTGTATTCATAAGCAAAGCATTTACAATAAAATAAGAAACCGATATTTAAATTTTCCGAGTTTTGGAAATTTTTTGGATGGCAGCCCCAGACATAGTTTAATCGCTGAAACTTTCGATGATATCCTTGGATGAAAACGAAATTCAAAGGATAGGTTGATTAAACATGAGCACGTTATGGTAGACTTAATGCTGCTGTGCTGGACAAATGTTGCCAGCACTGAAAATTTTCATCATTTGTGTTACAGGAAATGCTGTCAGAAAATGATATTTGTTTCTTTGAGTAAGAAATGGTTGATATGATAATACAAGGAAGTGTATTACATTTTCTCACATTTTTAAGTCCCTCAAAAATAATTTCTTCGAAAATTAGTTTTCTAGCGGTTCTGATGCGCGAGGCTTTTATTTTTGTAAAGTTTAATCCATCTGCTCAATAGAGCTGTGTTTTTCGATTCAACTGGGCTGTTTACCAATTCAATAGAGCTGTTTATCTGTTAAACTGTTAATCTGGTGCTGATTAGCGATCTGTTTCGCGGTTCCCGTTTAGGCTGATAGACTCTGTTTGGCGGTTTCGTTCAAGTTCAAAGTGAGTGTTAAACTAATTCCAAATTCGCAATATCGTATCGAACGAAAAATAATAAAAGTATCGAACCCTTTCAGACATCTTCCTCTTTCAACGCTACAGTTCTTATCGATCACTGGAAAGCCATAATCGTTTTGCCAACACTCACCGCATACGTTACAGAACTGATTGAATGTCATATCACTATTAACATGATCGTTGTATATAAGTCTCAGGTTCATATCATCCTGCTTGAAGATTATAATGAGATTGGCATTATCTCGTATCAAATGCTTAGGAATTCTAGTGCATGTTTGACATAGGTAAAAGCTGTCAACATCTTGATGTCTTCCCATGCTAAAGTACGCTCGTATATTATGCTGACGCTCACATGCAACATCATCGAATATGAATACAGAGTTGGATTTTGCTTGTTCTGGAGGAACTATTTCCGAATTATTTGAAAACGTGCCTATGCTCTTTACTCGATCAAAAACTTGACTTAAATATTGATACTTTGGTTGCTGCAGAGATTTTGAATAAATGTAGAGATTTGCGAATTTCAGGCCATTTTCATGAGTTATTAAAGTAAGCATTAAATTAGGTTTCCCACAGAGAGATTCACGCTGTTTGATAAATCGCATTTTCTTCGTTAACTGTACAAACATTTATAAAAACACTTGTTTATATAGCTTTGCCGCCATTTGATTTGCGCTTCTGACTAAAACATTAGTGTGTGTTGAAAAAGTATATAAGTGATATGATTACTCATAACAACATCATTGGTAGAAAGGCATTCAATCGAAAGAAGTCGGCAAAAGGCAGCGGCTTTTGCCGCAGCGGCAGTTGAACTGCACATACCCGACTATGAATATTGCGGCCCCGGTACAAAGTTAAAAGAACGTTTACAAAGAGGTGATCCAGGTGTAAATCCTTTCGATCAGGCCTGTAAAGAACATGATATAGCATATTCTACGCATAAAGATACTCAAAACAGAAATATTGCCGATCGAATTTTAGCGGGAAAGGCGTGGGAACGTGTCAAATCGAGAGAAGCTAGTTTGGGTGAACGTGCCAGTGCTTGGCTTGTGACAAATTTGATGAATGCGAAAGCAAAAGCTGGAATGGGGTACTCATCGCAAATGAAGATGAAGAAGAAAGACTCTCGGGTGAGAAAAAGCAATTGGAGGAAATATCAAATACCATCTTATAAATAAGTGGTCAGAGAAGCGAGACATATATTAAAACTACGTAATCCACAAAGTACGTCGGAAGCAATTTAAATCGCATCCAACGCAGTCAAAACCGTTCTTAAAGATCGAAAGAAACCCATGCATTTTCCTATTCCGAGAACTGGAGGAGTGTTACCTATTATCCCTATACTAGCTGCTATAGGATCTTTGATCGGAGGTGGTTCAGCGGTTGCTAACGCTACTCATTCCGCTCAAAGTGCTAAGAAAACTAGAGGAAGATATTCGACACAATAAGAGAATGGAGGAAGTTGCGGTTGGTCGTGGAATTTATCTGAGGCCGCATAAAAAGGGGCTTGGACTATACTTGAAGCTTCCAAAACACTTATAGAGAAGCTATCCAATAGATGAAAATGAAAATGAGTTGGATGAATTTCGTAAACGGCATATTACACATTTTAGAGGAGTATTCATGCGCGATACTTTACCTAAGAAACCATGGATATGTGAAAGAGGAATAGTGAATTTGGACAACTCATCTGGACCGGAAACACATTGGGCAGCATATAGCAAGCATAGCCAAAAGATTGAGTACTTTGACAGCTTTGATAATCTTCAACTATCGAATGAAATTATTATGTGCCTTGGACGAAACATCAAATATAATCATGACCGTTATCAGGACTATAACACAGTAATTTGTCGTCATTTATGCTTAATGCTCTTATTACGAAAACAATGTGAAGATGAATCGTATAAATAAAGCTTTTTTTACATGAAAATCAGTTATTTTATTTCACACAGTCATATCTTATGCATTAAGTTTCACCGGAGACAAATCAGTGTTGAGCGTGGACTTTTTTCCCATTCTAGAACTGCAAACAGATTATGTACGTGGACTGGTTGATTTTCAAACCTATAACTCGATACTGAACGTCGATACAAACAACAACTTATTTCATATCGACAACACGGTGATTGAACTACCAATAGGACCATACGAGATTGATGATATCGCAAAATTTATACAAACAGTTTTGGGCAGGTCGAAGAAGAATTTACAAGTTTCATTGCTTGCAAATAACAATACACTGCAAGCGGAAATCAAAAGCAATGCGGCAATATATTTCAACAGGTTGAATTCCATCGGATATTCCATCGGAAGCCACTATTAGGCTTCAGCAAGCAAGTGCTTACACTAAACGTCATCCATAAATCCGACTTGCCGGTCAATATAATCAAAGTAAATGCGATTCGTGTGGAATGCATTATCATATCTGGGTCATATTCCAATAGTTCCAAAGTGCATACAGTCCATGAGTTTTCTCCGAAAGTTGCACCAGGGTATAAAATAGTTGAGGTTCCGAAAAATGTGATATATTTACCGGTGAACTCTAGACGGATAAGTACAATCACGCTGAAGCTTGTGGATCAGGACGGGGATCTAGTGAATTTTAGAGAAGAAAACATAACATTAAGACTTCATTTGAAACCGATAGACTATGCAGGTTTATAATAGAACTGTGAATAAAAACCCCAGAGCACATACGATTGATAGCATTCACTCAGCATCTCTTGAACATCAAACAACGAAAATTAAACGAAGAAGAAGAACCCCTTCAAAGGCTTATAATAAAAAGTTTCTCATATCACAATGATTTACACTGAAGAAAAATTGAATTCTATACAAAATGGCCGACATACTACAAGTGGCGGAAAGTGTTAGCTATGATAACAGCATATCGAAAATCAAATACCACAGCAACTCGCCATTCGTTAACGCTTTTAACAACAATGATGAAATTCGTATTGCAATTCAAAACTGTTATGTATGCACCACCAACTGCGCATAGCGCCACCTGAAGTCAAACGTCAGAGATCGGAGCTTGACAAACTTCAAGTTGAACTGGACTCATCCTGATCATTGAACGTCAGTCATCTTCCGGTCGTCATGCCCACAAAAGCTATCATAACCTTTGTTAAGTTTTGTATTGAATTAAATTGTTTAGCTATTAAACCATCAGTCTTTAAATACATGTGAATACATAGCAATTTTTGGTGTCAGAAGTGGGATGACAGACTTACCGGAAAAGTTTTTGGAAAACCTTACAGCAGCCATCACCGCTGCATTCCAAAGGTCAGGCGACTACTCTGGAGCGGATTCAAAGCCACCAACTTTTGCCATGCAAGAGTATAAATCTTCAGATGGCACAACCATCAGCGATTACTTCAAGCGATTCGACTGGGCTTTGCAGCTTTCCAAGATCCCTGAAAACTTACACGCCAGTTACGCACGTGTGAACATGGGATCCGAATTCAATAAGGCTCTAAAATTCCTATTATCTCCCCAGCTCCTAGAAGACGTCACTTAGGAGACAATCAGGAAAAAATTGACCGATCATTTTGATTCTCAAAGGAATAATTACGCCGAAAGTATTCGATTCCGAACCATCTGTCAATCATCAGGCGAGCCAATCTCAAAATTTGTCCTGAGACTCAAGCAAGTAGCTGCATATTGTGAGTACGGCGAATTCCTTGATCGTATGTTGATCGAACAACTATTGCACGGACTCGAGTCGAGGAGCATATGTGATGAGATCATCGCCAAGTCTCCGAAACAATTCCAGGAAGCGTTTGAAATCGCAAATACCCTGGAAGCCACAAGGAACACGGCAACCCAAGTGAAAATCCCTGATAAATCATCACTAGAGCCAACAAATAAAGCACGGATCAATGCGACAGTGTTTACGCGCTCAAAGGAATCAACCCCCTCACGTCAAATAAGTCAACTGATTGGCAGTTATTATCAGTCAGAATTGATAACAAGCCTATCCAGATAGAATTAGATACCGGTGCTCCTTGCGGAATTGTTAGTCTCGATACGCTACGCAGCCATGGATCTTGAATTTTTTCGAGGTGGGGCAAAAACTGAAAAATGCCACCCCCGCCCAAAAGTATTTTTACCTTTATCATCATCATCATTTCAGGCCACTGATAGACATAGGCCTCCCCCAAACAACGCCACAAGGACCGGTCTAGCGCTGCTTTTTTTCTGTCACGCATATATTTTTTCCAAAAATACATGAACGTGTCGGACATGTAGTTAAATTAGAATAAGAAAGGATAAGGCATGAAATAAAACGTGAGATTAAAAGCAATTATTATGTTGCACATTGAAATAACAATTTAACTCTTCAAGCCTTTTGTTTTTACTAATGCTCGCAGAAGAATATTTGTATTAAAATCACTTTGGCCAAAAATTCATATTTCGATATATATATATATATATATATATATATATATATATATATATATATATATATATATATATATATCATCAAAAAATTTCAGTGAAAAAATTTCAGGAACGCGCCATCCGATTAAACTGAAATTTTCAGGATACATTGGTGTATACGCAGAATAGTGCCAGGTCTCACAAAAAGTTAATAATCTTTAGCCCTTTGGTGCCGGCGGCCATTTAAGTGATATTTTAAATATACCTATTTTTCTGCCAAAAAATAACATTAGCAAAAATAAAGTTAATGTAATGAATTCTGAACGTGTTTCAAATGTGAATATGATAATGTTTTTGAAATTTTTAACCCTATGTGTGCGCTAGGCGCCTAAAATGAGATTGGGAAAATTTGAAAATTTTTGAATTGTGACAACTTTTTATAAGATTGTCAAATCATTATGAAACTTACAGGACATATTAATGTTGTTAAGTTGCACACTTGCGTAGTTTTTCATGAACGTGCTGGCAACCCTGTAGCTACGGCAAGCACTGAAAATGAAAAAATTCTAGCCATCGAATCTCCTAAAATATTTCGGCTTCTTAGAATGAAAACCACGTTGTATACAAATCTTATGCTTTGTCTAAACAGTCAAGGAAAAATTTTGAAATTTGCATGTCGGATAAGAACGGTAACCCTTGCCCAATTTACCTATATTTTTAGCATCAAAAACTTCTGTTCCAACCAATCATCAGATGCAGTTGAAATTTACAGAATACATTGGACTTAAGCAGGACCAGGTCTCATAAAAGCGGTTTTGAATTGTGGGCAACCCTGTGCCAGTGGTGCCATCCTGAAAAATTCCAAGGAAAAAAACTGCTTTTTGCCCTATGAATTCTGATTCAGTTACCAGATTTTCATGAAATTGACACAGTAGCTGAACCTCACTCTACGCCGTGTTTGATTGAAATTCGGTTGGTGCTGCCAGCTATGGTAATGTTTGTTTCTTTGGTTTTGAAAATTCGTTCAGGAAAATAAAGCTTTTAGCCCTATAACTTCCAGTGCAGTCGTGGAATCAATACGAATTTCATACATTTAATGGAACCTATTATAGGCATTATTCAGGCTAAATTTGGTTGAAAAGTTACGATAGCGTTGCCAGCTATTGTTGGTTTTGTGTTTATTTACAATATCTTTCTGAAGCGACTTGGTCGTAAAATTTTCAAATGGGAATGATATTGTAGTGACAATATACAGCAAATATTAAGTTTTCGATTATTTGAAAAATGCCGCGGCTGGTAACCCTAAATTTCTTTATACTCCCATAATTTCGAACGCAGTCATCGGATCGAGACCAAATTTGCAGGGTAGGTTGATTTCAACGTGATGCAGATGTGATACTGGCAAAAGGTTGCCAGCACGAGTCTGTAGTGCTATTTCTGTATCAATAAATGCTTACAGTTAGTATTCATACCGGAAACATTTACAATGAAAATAAATAAATAATGTTTCAATTGCCAAAGCTCTGCAAAATTTTCGGTTCGCAGCCTCAAACACCAACTTCAGTTACAGTGCTGCAGGCACTTAGCATTTTCTTCATTGATGTTATGTGAGATACTGCTTCCAAAGTTTTGTGAAATAAACAACTGATAACAAATGTAATTAACAAGTGGTTTGCTCTCATAAACTTTGAAATTCATGCCAGTGGTAATATATGAAATCTTTCCACCATATGAGTTACAATGCATTATTGAGACCAAAGTATAACGTGGTGTTTGAAACATTTTGACTGTAAAAAGCACCTCGTGTGGTAGAATATGCACTCAAAATTTGCACGATTCTTCTACTATTCTTCGAACATTAATATTTCTAGCGGTTCAGGTGCGCTAGAGTTTTTGAATTCAGCTGTGTTTTAATCTTGCTCGTATTTTCGTCCAAGATCTGTTCCATGTTTCTGCAGTTCTTCAATTGACATATTCAAGATATCAGTACCATTGAGAAAAACAAAATTCAAATTTAACCGGGTAGCACTATCAATCCTCTTCTGATGAGATTCGATCAAATACCATCATTGTTGGCTTAGCAAAGTCTTCGTGATTCGTTATAACACATCTCATCAAATTGTTTTTCGCACCTCGGAATTCGTTTGATTGGCCGAATAGATTCAAAACCAACTTCTTTAGCTTCTTCTATCCAATATCCATCTATTTTTTTATCATTTCGTGCAAAATGTTCATCAGGCCGTCAATTAAAGAAACGGAACTCGCAATGCTTATATCTTCCTTTTTAATTTCAATATTCACTCGACTGATTTCGCGGAGAATATTTCTCCAAATCGTCAAGTTCAGCCTAAATTCAAAATTCTTGAAAATATTTAAGAGATGATCTGCCTCGTACTTTGCTTCCAGAGCATGTGAAGTTTATTCAACTTCCTCCAAAGATTCCACCACTTCCAGAAAATTATATAAGAGGGCTTTCACAGTGACATATTTTGCTGACCATTTCGTCTGACTGCTTCCTTTTAAATTAGTTTTAACATATTTTTTCATAGTATCCCACCGAGTATTGGAGCCTACAATAAATCAATATACTTTTTAATTACTCCGAATAAGTTTGGAGTATGATTATGCAGAATGGACACCGAAAAGATTGAAGGAGTGAGCCAAACACGGTTCGAACTCGGCCAGCTTATTCTCTTCTGCAATCCTGGCTTGAATTTCGTTATAGGTGCCAGCCATATTATCATAAAATTGGCCATTGTCTAATATCTAAACCATTAACTCTCAATTTTTCCGTAATCTGTTGACAAATGTACTCTCTTGTCTTTCCAGCAACATCTATGATATCAATGAAACTTTTTACTAAAGTTCGAAGAACATAAAGCCGCATTTCCAATGCTGCAATAATGTCATAGAAAATACAGTTGGATGAATGATTTGTGCATTGAAATCAATAATGAAACAAATTCATAACTCATCTGTGATAAGAATAGTTATTGAAAATTAAATTCAAATATATGTTACGACAGATGTCGTTGTACCTTCAAAATTCAAATTCGAAGGATTTCATGTGTTGAAAGTTGTGAGGTTGGAGTAGGCATTGCCTGGCAAATGGACAAACCAAAGGCGTATGCGATTTCAATTTGCCTTTTTTCTCCTGGGGGTCAAGAATAAAATGCGGTGTTTAAGAATGTTCAAATTTTGCCTCATTAAAATTTCGAGTGAAATGTTATAATTATTACGTTCCATTAACGTTACCATAGTTTTTGATATTTTAAGGTGAAGCAAATATAGCCCTTGATAATGACAATGATGCTGCTGAAAATTAAATTCACGGAATAAATGAGAATAGTTTGCCTTTAAAAAACATAATCAATAATAAATCGATTGAAAAAAAAATTGTAATACATGATTAATTTTATATTATTATTATAATTTTATATTACTTTTATATATGATAGCAGTACACACCATAAATATATATTATTACGTGCCTTTCGAAGAAAGTCAAATATATCTGCTACAGACCTCCTTAATGTTCAGCATCAATGATAATTTGAAAATCTGCTTAAGTATTCCTTACAAGCTTCAGCACATTACACATATCTAAATGGTTAATGATTCGACCTTTCTTGATCGAATTGTAATAAATTCCTTGGCCATTGTTTTATGTGCATCCCAGCCAAGTAATCTGGGCATGGTTAAAGTTTTTTTTCATCCAAAGTAATTCGCATCATTTAAGCGCCATTGTCAGCTAGATGTTGGATTCAAATTGACGTAATGTGCTTTTTGCTCAGCAAAAATACTGGAAATTAGTAAATGGCCAAGAATAATTTTCCATGACATTAATACGCTCAGCTCAGTTACCTCCATCTGCACATTCAACTCCAAACGTACTTTTACCTTCACCCAAACTTGTCCCAAAATCATTGCTTCGAAATAATTAAGAATGGCAGCACCGATTACTGTCCACCCATTTCATTCCTACAGAAATTCCTGATACAAAATCTCGCAGGATAAGTTCAGTTGATATCGAACGATCAACAAGTAAAGAAATCTAAGGGTAACTTTAGTTCATGACAGCTAATGTGTACGCAGATACATTACACTCCAAGCCAGCATTGGAAACGCGGCCTAGTTCTAAAAGTGAATTTATCGTATTTAAACTCCAAGCGAACATTAAAATTATTGATTTATACAACATATACATTTATTATTTATATAACTAATGTATTACAAATTATTATTTATATTATACAAATTACTAGCTAATTTGATCGATTTAATCGTTTCTTTCCAAGGAATCTAGAAAAAATTCCGATTATATTAGTTTTTCATAAAATGCCCCCAAACTAGCAATGACTGCTACAGCTTTGAGTTTTCAAAGCACAAAATGTCATCACAATTTTCGAATTTCAAAAATCCATCATTGGAAACAGGCCAGCTCTACTCTGAGATTCGGCGAAAGCTTACTCCAGCATTGGAAACGCGGCCTTAGTATTAAAATCGCTTCGCCGAAAATCGTCACATATATATATATATATATATATATATATATATATATATATATATATATATATATATATATATATATATATATATATATATATATATATATATATATATATATATATATATATATATATATATATATATATATATATATATATATATATATATATATATATATAGATATATACATATATATATATATATATATATATATATATATATATATATATATATATATAAATATATATATATACATATATATATATATATACATATATATATATATATATATATATATATATATATATATATATATATGTATATATATATATATATATATATATAGATATATATATATATACATATATAAACATATATATAGATATATATATATATATATATATATATATATATATATATCAGCAATATGGTTAAGGGAGATAATCTCAGGAGTGGCCAATTCGATTGAGCTTAAATTTTCGGAAGACATGGATGTATATAACAGATAGGTTCATGACTTGCTAGAATTTAGATATCTTAAACCTGTTGGCGGCGGCGGGCGTTTAAGTGCATTTTCAAGTACTCCTATATTTCCAAGCAATGTAAATTTTTGTTAAAAAAGAGTACTAGGAATGAAAACTTATTAAGTTTTAAGTTTTTTTATGATAAAGAAAAGGAAATTTTGAGCCTTGTGTAGGCGCTGAGTGCCTACAAAGGGGCAAACATTTTTTTTCAAATTTCGATTTGTCATAACTTCTAAGAAAAACAATGGATCATCCTAAATGTTTCAGAGCGTATTGATGTAGACAAGAAGTTAATACACATGGACTTTCAAGAGTGTGCGGGCAACTCTGTAACTACTCCTGAAAAATCCTGAAAAATCTCCTGAAAAATTTTTGATTTTGAATTTTTTAAATCTCCTGAAAAATTTTTGATTTTTGAAAATAATTTCAAATTATTGATAAATTTTTATTTTTGTCCACCAAGCCAAATAAAAATTTCAAAAATTCCGCGGTAAACAAAAACGGCAACCCTTGATCAAATTACCTCTATTTTCAGCACTCAAAACTTCTGTTCACGAGAACTGACGATCGGATAATGCGATCAATATGGAATTTACAGGACATGTTGGAATTTACTAGGACCAGGTCTGATAGAAATAATTTTGAAATACGGGCAACACTGTGGCAGTGGTGCCATTTGGAAAAATCATTGAGAAAAAAAACTGGTTTTTGGCCTATAGCTTCCGATTTAGCCACAAGATTTTAACAAAATTCATGCAGTAGGTGAACCTTACTCTAAGACAGATTCCACATAAAATTGGTTGAAAAATCAGTATTATGTCACCAGCTGTGGCAATTTTTGTCTCCTAAATATTGTAAATTTGCTCAGGAAAATAACGGTTTTTTCCCTATAACTTCCGATGCAGTCACGAAATCAAAACGAAATAGTGGATTTTGTTGCATTTCTAGTTCTGTAGAAATTTCGTTGAAAAAATGTGAAAGGTTTGCCAGCTATGATGAATTTCGTAATTTATTTACATATCTTTATCGAGCGATGTTGTCATAAAATTTCCAAATGAGAGATCCTGCAATGACAATTAGCAACAAATATTCTACGTTTCAAACATTTTAATAGTTTTGACGGTGGTAACCCTAAAATTATATTCACTCCTATAAATTACAGCGCAGCCATTCAATCGAAACGAAATTCATACACTGAGAAAAAAAAACACAGTTGAACCAACTACTTTTTGTATTTGAACAATTGTATCAAAATAGTTGTTGCTTTGAATACAAAATTGTTGATTCAAAAGAACATATCTGATTTCCAAAAAATTTTGAACGTTATTTCAAAAGTGATTTATTTAAAACAAAAGTTTGAAAACTGTTAATGAAATCCAAATACGAAAAATTTTATTACAAATTTTTTAGTAGTTAAAATAACTATATAAATACTCAACTTTACACTTCAAAAGTTAAGTTATTGCTTCAACTATATCCTTTTGAATGTTCAACAATTTCCACTGTTGGTTTCACTACTAAATATTCAACCTAAAAGCGTACTTTGTTGAAGCGTGGACATATGGGCATAGTTTTCTCAGTCGTCAAAGCATACAGACGTTTAGTTTTCTCGTACACTTAAGCAGTTATTTGCATTCATGTATCAACACGTCGTATCAGCGCGTCGGTAAAATGTAATTTGTGTGGTCTTGAAAATAAGAGCAAAATCAGTGTCAAATTTGTGTAATATTGGTAAAAATTAATCCAATAAACGTTGGCTGGTGTAAAAAAACCAGTTATTACTAATGTTCGAAGAACATTAGTATTAAAATCGATTCGGCCAAAAATTCATATTTCTATATATATATATATATATGTACAAAAAATTTCAGTGAGATAATCTCGGGAACGCGCCATTCGATTGAGCTGAAACTTTCAGAATACATTGGTGTATATGCAGAATAGGTCCAGGTCTCTTTAAATGTCAGTTATTGTAAACCTTTTCACGCCGGCGGGCATTTAAGTGATATTTTTAATATACCTATTATTTCGTGCACAAATGATTTTCGCAAAAATAAAGTTAATAAAATAAATTTCTAACGTGTTTTACATATGAATCGGATAATGCTTTGGAATTTTTTAACCCTATGTGTGCGCTGGGTGCCTAAAAAGAGGACGGGAAAATTTGAAAATTTTTAAATTTCGATAACTTTTGACAGAGCTTTTCAATCATTACCAAATTTTCAGGACATATTGATATTATTTAGTTGTAGATTTATGTGGCTTTTAATGAGCGTGCTGGCAACCCTGTAGCTAGGGCAGGCACTGAAAGTGAAAACTTCCAAATCATCGTCTCTCTTGAAAAAATGCCGTTTCTTCAAAAATAAGCTTTTCATATGTAAATCTTGTGCTTTGTTTACATAACCAAAAAAAAAAAAAAAGATATGGTATAACGGGCACGCCTGGCAACCCTTGCCCAATTTACCTATATTTTTAGCATCAAAAACTTCTGTTCACGGAACCTCACGATCCGATGGGCAGAATTATTTGAAATTCACAGCATGTATTGCCCTTAAATAGGACCAGGTTTGATAGAAGTGATTTTGAAATGCGGGCAATTCTGTGCCAGTGGTGCCATCTTGAAAAACCACTAAAAAAGATAACTGTTTTTAGCCCTATAAATTCTGATTGAATCGTTCGATTTTGACGAAACTTACACAATTGCTGGACCTTACTTTAAGCCACGTTTGGTAGAAATTTGGTCGAAAAATTCGGTTGGAGCTGCCAGCTATGATAATTTTAGTGTCTTCATTTTGAAAAAAAAAATTTGGAAGTGAAAACATTCAAACCATCGAATATTCAAAAAATGTCCGTTTTTTACAATAAAACCAATTTGTATATAAATCTTATGTTTTATCTACACGTTCAAAATAAAACTTTGGAAATTTCATGTCGGACAAGAACGGTAACCCTCTCCCAGTTAACCTATATTTTTAGCATCAAAAACTTCTGTTCACGGAAACTCACGAACCAATAATCAGATACAGCTAAAATTTACAGAATGCATTGGACTTAAGTAAGACCAGATTTGATAGAAGCGATTTTGAATTGTGGCAACTCTGTGCCAGTGGTGCCATCTTGAAAAATTACAAAGAAAAAAAACTGCTTTTTGCCCTATGAAATGTGAATAAGTTACCAGATTTTCATGAAATTGACACAGAAGCTAAACCTAACTCTAATCTCTGTTTGGTGGAAATTTGATTGAAAAATTTTATTGGTGCTACCAGCTATGGTAATTTTTGTGTCTTTGGTTTTGAAAATTCACTCAGGAAAATAAAACTTTTTGTGTTATAACTTCCAGTGCAGTCATGAAATCAATACGAATTTCATACAATTAATGAAACCTGTCATAAACATTATTCAGGCCAAATTTGGTTGAAAAGACACGATAGGGTTGCCAGCTATTGTTGGTTTTGTGTTTAATTGCAATATCTTTATTAAGCGGTTTTATCGTAGAATTTTCAAATGGTAATGATATTGTAGTGACAATAAACAGCAAATATTAAGCTTTCGATCATTTGAAAAAACTCGCTGCAGGTAACCCTAAATTTCTTTATACTCCTATAACTTCGAATGTAATTAAACAACGTGAAGCAGATTTGATATATTCTTGGATTTGATACTGGCGAAAGGTTGCCAGCACGAGTCGGTTGTGCTACTTTTGTATCAATAAATGCTTACAGTTAGTATACATACCGGAAACATTTACAATGAAAATAAATAACCGATGTTACAATTCGCAAAGTTCTGCAAATTTTTCGGATCGCAGCCCCAAACACCAACTTCAGTAACAGTGCTGCAGGCACTGAGCATTTTCTTCATTGATGTTATATGAGATGCTGCTTTCAAAATTATGTGAAATAAGCAACTGATAACGAATATAATTAACCCGTATTTTGCTCTCATAAACGTTGAAATTCATGCCAGTGGTAATATCTGAAACCTTGCACCATATGAGTTATAATGCATTCTTAAGACGAAAGTAAAACGTGGCATTTGAAACAGTTTGGCCGTAATAAGCAGCACATGTGGTGGAATATGCACTCAAAACCTGCACGATTCTTCTACTGTTCTTCGAACATTAGTGTTTCTAGCGGTTCAGGTGCGCTAGAGTTTTTTTACTGTGCTATGGAAATGGACGAATTCGAAACAATCGCAGAGTTTATTTTTGAGTTGTCACCTCAATTGACGACCTTATACCAGGAATGGGGATTGAGCGACATAGCCATAACGTTGTTAACGGAATGTGGAGTGGATTCAGAAGAAGTGCTGAAAAGGCTGCACAGTCACGATATAGATGGAATGTTTTGGAAAAGAGAGCACATTGGGCAGAAAGTTAACTTTCGATACTTCCTGAACCGATGGAGAAAAGAAAAACAACGTAAGTAATTTGAGTACTTTACTTGAAAACAACCAAAACTGAGACAGGGTTATTGTATTTTTCAATGCTACTATCCTAACCAGCTCGCAATAGAGACGCAAAAAACGCTATAGTAATCTTAACGATTATAATCGTTAGAAGTTAATCATCATGGCAGATTCTGAAATGCGCCACATTTTGATAGGTCTTTTCAATACTAAAATTAAAAAAACTATTTAGGATTGAGGTCAACACGGAACCGATCTTTTTTCATCATATCCAATAAAATCATATGTTGTTTAAAAAATATAAATACAACAGATTGATTTTAGGTTGTTTTGCTGCCCATAGTAATACTTTTCATAAACTGGATTGAGATTAACTTCTATAAGCTGCAATTAATGCATGCAAACGGATATAAAAAGCTTCATAGGTCTCGTAAAATAATTGTCCCGAATCGCAACTTTTCTCATTAATTCAGAAACTACGATGATGTATATTTTCGCATAATTTATTCATTTATATTTATATTAGTTAAATATTTTTGATCATAGTTTGAATTATTGACCTGCTGTGGAAGCGATCGAACAATGTCAAGCGCTATGTCAAGTTGGTCAGCATCGGTGCATTCAACTTTATCAACTTCTTCAGGCTCTACTGTTCATCCAGATTCATATATGAATGTCAGTGATATTATTCGCCAAAGTATATCGGGACAATTGAAAATTTGAAAATTTTTGAATTGTGACAACTTTTTATAAGATTGTCTAATCATTATGAAACTTACAGGACATATTAATGTTGTTAAGTTGCACACTTGCGTAGTTTTTCATGAACGTGCTGGCAACCCTGTAGCTACGGCAAGCACTGAAAGTGAAAAAATTCTAGCCATCGAATCTCCTAAAATATGTCGGCTTCTTAGAATGAAAACCACCTTGTATACAAATCTTATGCTTTGTCTAAACAGTCAAGGAAAAATTTTGAAATTTGCATGTCGGATAAGAACGGTAACCCTTGCCCAATTTACCTATATTTTTAGCATCAAAAACTTCTGTTCCAACCAATCATCAGATGCAGTTGAAATTTACAGAATACATTGGACTTAAGCAGGACCAGGTCTCATAAAAGCGATTTTGAATTGTGGGCAACCCTGTGCCAGTGGTGCCATCTTGAAAAATTCCAAGGAAAAAAAACTGCTTTTTGCCCTATGAATTCTGATTCAGTTACCAGATTTTCATGAAATTGACACAGTAGCTGAACCTCACTCTACGCCGTTTTTGATTGAAATTCGGTTGGTGCTGCCAGCTATGGTAATGTTTGTTTCTTTGGTTTTGAAAATTCGTTCAGGAAAATAAAGCTTTTAGCCCTATAACTTCCAGTGCAGTCGTGGAATCAATACGAATTTCATACATTTAATGGAACCTATTATAGGCATTATTCAGGCTAAATTTGGTTGAAAAGTTACGATAGCGTTGCCAGCTATTGTTGGTTTTGTGTTTATTTACAATATCTTTCTGAAGCGACTTGGTCGTAAAATTTTCAAATGGGAATGATATTGTAGTGACAATATACAGCAAATATTAAGTTTTCGATTATTTGAAAAATGCCGCGGCTGGTAACCCTAAATTTCTTTATACTCCCATAATTTCGAACGCAGTCATCGGATCGAGACGAAATTTGCAGGGTAGGTTGATTTCAACGTGATGCAGATGTGATACTGGCAAAAGGTTGCCAGCACGAGTCTGTAGTGCTATTTCTGTATCAATAAATGCTTACAGTTAGTATTCATACCGGAAACATTTACAATGAAAATAAATAAATAATGTTTCAATTGCCAAAGCTCTGCAAAATTTTCGGTTCGCAGCCTCAAACACCAACTTCAGTTACAGTGCTGCAGGCACTTAGCATTTTCTTCATTGATGTTATGTGAGATACTGCTTCCAAAGTTTTGTGAAATAAACAACTGATAACAAATGTAATTAACAAGTGGTTTGCTCTCATAAACTTTGAAATTCATGCCAGTGGTAATATATGAAATCTTTCCACCATATGAGTTATAATGCATTATTGAGACCAAAGTATAACGTGGTGTTTGAAACATTTTGACTGTAAAAAGCACCTCGTGTGGTAGAATATGCACTCAAAATTTGCACGATTCTTCTACTATTCTTCGAACATTAATATTTCTAGCGGTTCAGGTGCGCTAGAGTTTTTGAATTCAGCTGTGTTTTAATCTTGCTCGTATTTTCGTCCAAGATCTGTTCCATGTTTCTGCAGTTCTTCAATTGACATATTCAAGATATCAGTACCATTGAGAAAAACAAAATTCAAATTTAACCGGGTAGCACTATCAATCCTCTTCTGATGAGATTCGATCAAATACCATCATTGTTGGCTTAGCAAAGTCTTCGTGATTCGTTATAACACATCTCATCAAATTGTTTTTCGCACCTCGGAATTCGTTTGATTGGCCGAATAGATTCAAAACCAACTTCTTTAGCTTCTTCTATCCAATATCCATCTATTTTTTTATCATTTCGTGCAAAATGTTCATCAGGCCGTCAATTAAAGAAACGGAACTCGCAATGCTTATATCTTCCTTTTTAATTTCAATATTCACTCGACTGATTTCGCGGAGAATATTTCTCCAAATCGTCAAGTTCAGCCTAAATTCAAAATTCTTGAAAATATTTAAGAGATGATCTGCCTCGTACTTTGCTTCCAGAGCATGTGAAGTTTATTCAACTTCCTCCAAAGATTCCACCACTTCCAGAAAATTATATAAGAGGGCTTTCACAGTGACATATTTTGCTGACCATTTCGTCTGACTGCTTCCTTTTAAATTAGTTTTAACATATTTTTTCATAGTATCCCACCGAGTATTGGAGCCTACAATAAATCAATATACTTTTTAATTACTCCGAATAAGTTTGGAGTATGATTATGCAGAATGGACACCGAAAAGATTGAAGGAGTGAGCCAAACACGGTTCGAACTCGGCCAGCTTATTCTCTTCTGCATTCCTGGCTTGAATTTCGTTATAGGTGCCAGCCATATTATCATAAAATTGGCCATTGTCTAATATCTAAACCATTAACTCTCAATTTTTCCGTAATCTGTTGACAAATGTACT